>OY728128.1:160689103-161939103 GCA_963277665.1 Viscum album
AAGGGTACTCTTATATATAAGTACTCTGATATGTTAGTGTTTCACTATTAATAAGGGTTACCTATTATGCATAAGGTTCCTCATGTGTAAGGGTACCCATTTCATTCAAGAAATTTGGATTAAGTCCTATGATATGTAAGGGTGCCTAGTATGTGAGGGTTGAAAAATTTATAAATTTTGGTATAAATAATAGTATGATATGTAAGGGTTATCATAAGAAATTTATATTTGGAAAAGAGTATCCCTATGATACATAAGGGTTAAATCCATGACATGTAAGGGTTAAGTCCATGATATGTAAGGGTTGAAGGATTTCCCTGTAATATATAAGGGTTATCGAGATGATATGTAAGGGTAACCAGAGTCTCCCCTATAATATGTAAGGGTATAATATTTATGGGTTGATACTTACCCTATGATATATATGGGTCAAAAAAATGGCTAAGTGTCTGATGTGTATGGGGTCTACCCTTGATGCATAAGGGTCATCAGGTAGTGAAATTTAAAAAATTACCAGAGCTTAACTTGTGATATTTAAGGGTAACTACCAGATTCATAAATCTCATATGAAATGTATGGGTTAAAAAAGGGTAAATTATAATAAATAAGGGTTGTCTTTGAGTTAATCATAAGGGTTCCCATATGAAAACGTTGACATAGAAGGGTCTCAAGGGGCGATACGTACGGGTAAGGGAAAATCCCTATCTTTATATAAATTGAGTATGAAAAACTTATGACCTTATTTCTATAAAATGATTAATTAATTTATTTAATTAGATAAAAAAGGGGAGGTTATGCTATTTCATCCAGAAAAAATAGTGTTATTCCCTAATAATGCTCTCATTTTCTCTTCTTCCCTCTTGAGAGATCCGCACCCATTATTGTCTATTCCTCATGCCATTACTTTTAAGGAGTATCCATGGGTATGGATATCAATCCTTGAGTATATACTTATTAGTTTGTCTCATTTTTTATAATAATTACATTGTTTATGGATGTTTATAACTATTTTCAATACTATCTCTATTTTTCATGATTTTAGACTTCTAGGATGAATCAATCAACGATATTTAATGAGAAAATTCTTACAAGAATAAGGTAGGTAGTTACCAAGATATCCCCAAGGTATAATTATATCCATATGTGTGCAGGATGTTCCATCATTCCAAACTAATGTGTACTTGGAAAAAAACATAATTAAATGGTTTAATCTTTTTCTTTATATGGGAATTACTTTATTCATGTTGTAACCGGTATATTGATAAGTATATCGCCTAAACCCCTGGCTATAATGCAAGGCATGGATCAAACTAGTGGTATATGAAATATTATGGGATACCCAAGGGGTTCTCTCTATGGGTATTGTGACCTAGTAGGTTGAATTTATATTCCTAGGATGGTCTCTAGGTTGAAAATGTGTAGTGAAAATAAATAAATTGACTTAATACATAGAATGTGGAATGTGATTGGTTTCTCATTTTTCTTAAAATATTGGTATAATGTTTTAAAGTGGATAAAGGTTTGGTGATTATCCAACCAATCTTATAAAGTGGTTATGGGTTAGGAAGTTATCCAATTGAATATGTGATTGATGATGGTATGTAATGGTTCTAGGGGTAGAAACTATTTTGACTCAGGGAATTGATGTTATGTGATGAGTCCATAAGTGGGTGATATTATGAACCAGTGAATTGAAGATATGTAATTCGTCTTTCAGGGGCCTATTCTGACCTAGGTAATTGATGTTTTGTAATGATTCTAGGGGAAGATTCTATTCTAACCCTTGTAATTTATGATATATAATGGTTTGAGGATGGGAACTACTCTGACCTAGGTAATTGATGACATGTGATGAATTGAAAATCTATTATGGGTCAAGGGGTGAGTGTTATAAAAAACTAGGTAATTAATGATACATGATGGTGTTTTGATTATATTATGGGTGGTCACTATTTCTACCCTTGGTTCGGTTATGTACCATGTTCAGAGACACTTCGATACTGTTATGAAGGTTCCAAATGTAATAAAGGTGGTGGAAGGAATATTACCAACATGTTTCTTATCATATTAAATGAATAATATGCAAGAACATGATGAATAATATGACAACCCTACTTTTATTACAAACTTAAACATGATTTATTACATAAAACTTCACTTGATACAAAAAACAAGATCGAGAGGTTTAGTGTCTTTGGGTCTTTGGATCATTACATAAAAACTTAAAACATGAAAATACAACATCTTTATTGAAAACTTCCTTTACATGACCACTACATTCCCTCGTACTTAACATTGCATGGGATAACCTGAGGACATGCATAAGAAAAGGGTGAGCTATAAAGCCCAGTAAGGGAGTACACATGGAATAAAATGAGGATTACAATACATGTTAGACAATAGGTATATCAATAGAGAATAAAAGAAACATGAACATAAAGGCATGATAAGGCATGATAATCATAACATGGAAATGTGGCAACAACACTTATCATGGAATTAGCATGAGCCAAGGCTCATTGCACATGGAGCATGAGTAAATACTCATTGCACATAAAGCACGAGTAAAACCTCATTTCACTTGAATTATCATGAGTCAACACTCATTGCACATGACGTATCATGATACTATACTTTACCCAATGCATTGGAGCGCTATAAGGGCGCACCCTTCTTAAACATTTCATTTCATGCATAAGTGTGCCACATGGATCCTAAAAAATGGATTCATAAAACATAATAATTTATTCCTTGATAAAGGAATATGGAATTCATACATGAAACTTTGTAATCAATAAGTAAATGTGCATAAAGGTGAATAACCTTAATGGAGAAATGAGTATGATATCCACTACACAATGGCATTGACTTCGAAAATCGGTGCAATTTTGACAGCGTAACGGCGTGACATAAGAATTCATAAAAATGGTCGATGAGAGAGAAAGGGATTCCTCATCATATTTACATGTAATGTACAATAAGGAGGTCATATAGATATATGTCCCAACAATTATAATGGAATTTAGATTCATGATACAAAATTATTACTTGAATGTAAAAGAAGAGAGAGAAGTTCCTTTCAGAATTTCGGCATAGTAACGGGTGTACATGGGAGGCATTTAATGATAGAGAAAGGGGTCTCCCATAATTCAAACATAAAGAGGTAAGTATGAGGGAGGTGAAAAACCATACCCCAATATTCATAATTGAAATTAAAAGGCAAAACAACTTAAAGAAAATTGGACAAAAACGAGAAAGGAAAAAAAAACCCTTACTTGGAAGTATGCTTCCAAAGGATAGAGAGAGGCTTGTGAGAGGCTTCTTGGAAGCTTGGGACACCTTGTGAGGATTATAGAGAGATTAGGGCAGAGTTTGGACGAACTCCAAATGCTTTGAGTGAGGAGGAAGTGGGAGCTTGGGTGGGTTTATATAGGAAAGGTGAGGGAATTCTTTATTATTTAGGTTTGGGTCCCCTTACATTAAATTAATCAAAACCACAAACCATCCCATGGTTTTTTCCCATGGTTTTTAGAAAAGGAAATAGGAAAAAAATATTTTATAAGGCCAAAGTCCGAACATATTAAAATATTAGGGTTGGTTATGTGGAGGTGAGTCACACTCCCATGGAAATTAATTTAAAAAGGCAAGGTGTTGAATAAGTCTTGAGGGGTCCATTAATGTTTTGAAAAGTAAGTCAAACAAACCCAAAATCACATTATTTTAATGGTAAAACATATATTGGCCGAACATAAAGATTGTAGTATTTTATTACATCAATATTGGGTCATTATGATGTCATAAAACACATTATATATTTAAACGATATTTAATTTTTACCCAAAAATTTGACTGTCTTAGAAAAATATGAAAAATTCACCGTTAGATAATTTCAACATCCTGATTCCAGAAATAACATTTATTTTATATAAATAATTTTCTAAATATGTTAATTTTTACTTTTTAAATAAAAACCGACATTTATCGAAAATTCACGGGTTTTGACAGAAATGGCTTTCAAACCTTAATAAAAATTTTAATTTCATTAATAAAATTATAAGATCATTTATATTTAATAAAAATTAATTTAATAATAATAATATTATTTTATTAAAATATTATTTAATTCAAAAATCCCTTAATTTAATAAAATAGATTTCTTAATAAAATAATAACTAAAAACACCGTTTGTACTTTAAAAACTGTTTAAAATTTATCAAAAATGACTAGAAATTATATTCATTATTATATACAAAAATAATGTACATGAACATAGTACTACTTATTTGTTATATAACCACTTAAAACAGCCACATAAGACCTAAGGGTAAGGTGTGCGATGGTGATAGACTCTTGGGGTGGCTCGGATAACATCGCTCGAGTGGTAATTTCAATCAACTTCCACTTTTCCCATAGACGGTCACGTTCGAGCTTGACATGATGAAGCTCAGATTGGGCTTGGTCAAGTGCGAATCCCAAAGATTCCACATCTTTTCCGAGCTCTGAAAAATGGGCTTAGTATGGGGCAATTCTACTGGATGAGGCCATCACTTCCTTTTTCTGAGTAAATTGGATTTGTTAAAGTCCTATATTTATACTAATCATGTGATCACTGTTCAACGAATATATTAGCAATGGTCAAAATTCTTAACATAAAACCAAGTAAGTTGACATTTTATATAAACATAAAGAGACATTTAATTAGATCAAGAGGGATTTCCATTAAAGAAACTTTGGGTCGTTACAATATTCCCCCCTTAAGAATTTTTTCCCTCGAAATTTTTCTTTTCCCACACTAAAACAGATGTGGGTAACTCAGCTTCATCATTTCATCCGATTCCCAAGTCGCTTCTCCAAACTTGTGGTTTCTCCACAACACCTTGACGAGGGGAATTGTCTTATTTTGTAGAAATTTTTCTCTACGATCTAAGATCTTCACTGGTTTCTCCTCATAAGAAAGATCATCTTCCAATTGTACCACCTCAGAAGAGAGTACATGTGAAGGGTCTGGTATGTACTTCCTTAATAGGGATACATGAAAGACATCATGTACTTTGGACATGGCAGGTGGAAGTGCTAGTTGATACGCCACAACCCCGACACGATCAAGAATCTCGAAGGTGCTGATGTACCTTGGACTTAACTTCCCTTTCCTTCTAAACCTCATGACCTTCTTCCACGGAGATATGCGTAGAAACACCATGGCTCTAAATTTAAACTCAATGTCTCATCGACGATTATCTGCATAACTCTTCTGTCGACTCTGAGCTGTCTTGATATGATACTGAATGGTTTTTACCTTCTCCACCATTTCCTCAACCATTTCTGGTCCAAGCAGCTTACGTTCACCAACCTAATCCCAACATGCCGGTGTTCTGTACCTTTTCCCATACAGGACTTCATATGGTGCCATTTGGATGCTCTAGTGGAAACTATTGTTATAAGAGAACTCAACCAGAGGAAGATGTTAATCCCATCCTCCTTTAAAGTCCATTGATAATGCTCTCTACATGTCCTCAAGTGTTTGGATAGTCCGCTCAGATTGACCATCAGTTTGAGGATGATAGGCCGTACTAAAGTTCAGTTCAGTATTCAGAGCATGTTGAAGACTCTTCCAAAACATAGAGGTGAATCATGGATCTCGGTCAGAAACAATAGATAGTGGTACTCCATTCATCCTTACCACTTCCCTGATATATATCCGTGCCAGTTGATCCAAAGAGAAATCCTCCCGAATAGCAATGAAGTGTGCAGTCTTTGTAAGGCGATCCACAACAACCTAGATTTCATTGTTGCCTTTGGATGTCCTCGGAAGTCCAGTGACAAAGTCCATGGTGATGTTCTCCCATTTCCATTCTGGTATGGGCAATGGTTGCATCATCCCCTTAGACTTCTGCCTCTCTGCCTTCACCTGCTGACACACCAGGCACTTTGATGTATATTCAGCGACCTCCTTCTTCATATTATCCCACCAAAAGTTTTCTCAGAGATCTCAATACATCTTTGTGCTCCCTGGGTGAATAGAGAAATTCAAACTATGTGTGTCATCCAAAAGTTCCTTCTTTAGCTCCGGACTTGATGAAACACATATTATTTTCCCAAACCGCACAATTCCTTCTTCATTAACATTAAACTCCGAGGATTTCCGCTTTTTGATAGCTTCCACTTTTTCTTGAATTCCCACATCATCCTTTTGAGCATCCTTTAAACTTTCCAAAAGAGATGGTTGAGCAATCATTTGTGAAAGGATTGATGATGTTCCCTTCTCTATGATTCCCATGTCCATCTTCATCAAGTCTAAGAAGATTGGTTCCTTCTCAATTCTCATCATTGACAGAACCGCTGGGTCCTTTCTACTTGGGGAATCTGCCACCTTGTTTGCTTTCCCAGGGTGGTAATGTATTGAAGGGTCATAATCCTTGATGAGCTCTATCAATCTTCTCTGGCATATATTAAGCTCTTTCCGTGTGAATATATATTTAAGACTCTTGTGGTCATTATATATCTCACATTTCTCTCCATAGAGATAATGCCGCCAGATTTTCAAGGCAAAGATCACAGCCGCCAACTCCAGATCATGCGTTGGATAGTTTCGCTCATGGATTTTCAACTGACTTGAGGCATAAGGTATCAATTTATCATTATGCATTATCACACAGCCTAATCCCTTCTTCGAAGCATCACTAAATACCACAAAAAGTTCCACACTTGTGGGTAAAGTGAGCACGGGCGTAGTGATAAGCCTCCTTTTCAACTCCTTGAAGCTTTCTTCACATTCATCACTCCAATCAAACTTCACTCCCTTCCGATTTATCTTGGTAAGAGGGTTGGAAAATCATGAGAAATTCCTCACAAATCGTCGATAATATCCAGCTAACCCCAAGAAGCTACGGATATCCATTACTGATGTTGGCCTCGTCCATCCCTCAATTGCATCTGTTTTGGAGGGGTCCACAGATATCCCATTACTTGTGATGATATGGCCCAAGAATGAGACTTCCTTCAACCAGAACTCACACTTGCTGTACTTTGCATAGAGCTTCTCCTTGCGCAAAGTCTCTAGTACAGTTTTTAAATGCTCCTCATGATCCTCCTTGGTTTTGGAGTATATTAGAATATCATCTATAAAGACTACCAAACATTTGTCAATGTAATCTCTAAAGACTCTATTTATCAAATCCATGAATATTTCTAGAGAATTGGTGAGTCCTAAAGGCATTAATATGAATTCATAGTGCCCGTATCTTGTACGAAAAGCAGTCTTGGGGACATCTTCCTTTTTCACCCTTACTTGATAATATCCTGACCGCAAGTACACCTTGGAGAAGTATTGTGCTCCACGCAGCTGATCGAAAAAGTCATCAATTCGTGGGAGATGATACTTGTTCTTTATCGTGATTTTGTTAAGTTCATGATAATCGATGAAAAGCCGCATTGACCCATCCTTCTTCTTGACGAAGAGGAATGGTGCACCCCATGACGAAGCACTTGGGCATATAAACCCTTTATCCAGATTCTCCTGTAGTTGTTTCTTCAGCTCTTCAATATCAACAACAACCATTCTATATGGAGTCTTGGATATTGGTAATGCCCCAGGTATAAGTTCAATTGAGAACTCAACATCTCTTCTAGGAGGAAGACTAGGCAGTTCCTCAGGAAACACTTCAGCGAATTCCCTCACAATAGGCATTTCTTCAAGGATGGTTTCTTCCTTGGACTCAATCATCTGAGCCAGATACGTGTGCCCATATGGCAGTAATATCCATGCTTGAGATGATGGAGATAAAGGAGATTCATCTTCCTCCTTACACTTGTAAAGAATCAGGGGTCGATTCTCCATATGGAGTGTGATTTCCCTCTCCTGACAATTTATGTTGGCTCTATATAAGGAAAGCCAATCCATGCCAAGAATTGCATCAAATTCCACTAGAGGGAGTATGACGAGGTTCTCTGGGAAATTCAATCCACAGATTATAACAGGGGAGGACTTATATTCATGGGATGCAATGATTTCCCCATTTGCTGTACTCACCGACATCTTCACTTCCATGATTTGTGGTGGTGCTGGGATTGTTCTACTAAACTTTCGAGATATAAAAGAATGCGTAGAACCTGAATCAAAAAGTACGTTCACTATTCTTGAATGAATAACTAGCGTACCTGTCACCACTTCGTTGTCGGGATTCACTTCGACAGAAGTGATGGAAAAAGCTCTTCCTTGCTGCCTTGGAGGTTGTTGGTTGTCTTCGAAAACCCTTCGATTAGGGAACTGATTTGAAAAATGACCCGGTTCTTTGCATTTTTATCATTGAACAATGCGTTGAGGTTCAAATGGAGTGTTCCTCTCCTCTGTCACAGTCGCGAGTCTTTCTTGCCGATAGTTAACAGCTAGGTGACCTTCTCTTCCACACCTGAATCATTTTCTCGTCCCCTTAAGGCAATTTCCAGGGTTCTTCTTTCTGCACTTTTGGCAAGTGGGGTGCTGGATCTTCTTAGCACCATTGGATTTATCCATCAGACCACTAGCATTGAAGTCCACCTTAAACTTATTGTCCCCATGATACCCCTGTGATTCCCCAATCTCCATTTTGACCTTGAGGGCACATCGAACAATTTACTCATAGCTATCGAAGTCACTGATCGCTAATTCTTTTCGCAAGATAGGCTTCAGCCCACCAAAGAAGCGGTCAACCTTGCATTCGAGGGTAACGACAAAGCTGGAAGCATATCGTGAAAGCCTTGTGAAGTTTGCCTCATACGCTTCAACAGATTCTTCATCTTTTCTCTTGAGGGAAATGAAGTCCCTTTCCATCTTAAGACGGAGGGTGCGAGGAAAATATTTATCGAAAAACATCTTCTGGAAATCCTTCCATTCCAACGCCTCGATCTCCTCCTCAGGCTTTGTATTTTTGATCAACTTCCACCACTGATCAGCTTCACCCTCTATACGATAAGCATCTAGGAGAACCTTCTCTTGTTCAGAACATTGAAGGATGGAGAATATCTTTTCAATGGAGTTGATCCATTTTTCAATGATCGTGGGATCAGATGATACACTAAAAGTAGGAGGCCTTTGCCTCATGAAGCTCTCTATAGTGACTTGTTCCTTCTTAGGTGGTTTGGACGTTCCTCTTGACCCGTGTTTCTATTCAAAACTTGAGTTAGTTGAGAGAGAAGCGTGTCAAAGTTCGCGATTCCCGCTCCCATTGGATTGGGCATCTCATTAGTACAGTCATCACACTGATCTTCACAATGGTTGTTAGCCCGAGTCCTCCTATTACCGGCCATTGGATGGTATAAAAGTAAAGTTAGGGGTAACACATAAAGGGTAATCCAAAGACAAAATTTTATTACTTATAAATAAACTTTTATTTCCTTAACTCATGAGTCTATAGGCTTCAATCTAGGCTTTTCATGATCTACTTTCTAACATATATTCGTAGGGGAATTTTTTAATTCCCTTAATAAGGGTTCATACTAATATTTTGAATTTATCAAAACATATCCCCCGGGAGTGTCATAACCAAGAGTGCAGCAAGGCCCGTTGTCGTGCACCAGTTCCCATTCGAGTCTAGCTCAAAGCGGTGTTTTCGGGTTTTACTCCTAGGATACATCTATGCCAGAGCCACCTCTACCTGCTCGTATCTAGACAGGGATGTATTTTCTTGATAACCCACTTACTCAATACTCACCAAAACTTAGGGATGTTTTTATTATACTTAGTCTTGTATCTAAGGCTTTACTAGGGTTTCCTATTCCAAAAAATAACTAAACCTATCCTCTGATACCAACTATGACAACCCTGCTTTTATTACAAACTTAAACATGATTTATTACATAAAACTTAACTTGATACAACAAAGAAGATTGAGAGGTTTAGTGTCTTTGGGGATTAGGATCATTACATAAAAACTTAAAACATGAAAATACAACATCTTTATTGAAAACTTCCTTTACATGACCACTACATTCCCTCGTACTTAACATTGCATGGGATAACCTGAGGACATGCATAAGAAAAGGGTGAGCTATAAAGCCTAGTAAGGGAGTACCCATGGAATAACATGAGGAGTAAAATACATGTTAGAAAATAGGCATATCAATAGAAAATAAAATAAACATGAACATAAAGGCATGATAAGGCATGATAATCATAACAAGGAAATGTGGCAACAACACTTATCATGGAATTAGCATGAGCCAAGGCTCATTGCACAGGGAGCATGAGTAAATCCTCATTGCACATAAAGCATGAGTAAAACCTCATTGAACTTGAATTAGCATGAGTCAACACTCATTGCACATGATGTATCATGATACTATACTTTACCCAATGCATTGGAGCGCTATAAGGGCGCACCCTTCTTAAACATTTCATTTCATGCGTAAGTGTGCCACATGGATCATAAAACATGGATTCATAAAACATAATAATTTATTACATGATAAAGGAATGTGGAATTCATAAATGAAACTTTGTAATCAATAAGTAAATGCGCATAAAGGTGAATACCCTTGATGGAGAAATGGGCATGGTATCCACTACACAATGGCATTAGCTTAGAAAATCGGTGCAATTTCGGCAGCGTAACGACGTGACATAAGAATTCATAAAAATGGTTGATGAGAGAGAAATGGGTTCTTCATCATATTTACATGTAATGGAAAGTAAGGAGGTCATATAGATACATGTCCCAACAATTTTAATGGAATTTAGATTCATGATACAAAATTATTGCTTGAATGTAAAAGAAGAGAGAGAAGTTTCTTTCGGAATTTCAGCATAGTAACAGGTGTACATGTGAGGAATTTAATGAGAGAGAAAGGGGTCTCCCATAATTCAAAAATAAAGAGGAAAGTATGAGGGAGGTGCAAAACCATACCCCAACATTCATAATTGAAATTAAAAGGCAAAACAACTTAAAGAAAATTGGACAAAAATGAGAAAGGAAGAAAAAACCCTTACTTGGAAGTGTGCTTCCAAAGGATAGAGAGAGGCTTGTGAGAGGCTTCTTGGGAGCTTGGGGCACCTTGGGAGGATTCTAGAGAGAGTAGGGCAGAGGTTGGACGAACTCCAAAGGCTTTGTGTGAGGAGGAAGTGGGAGCTTGGGTGGGTTTATATAGGAAAGCTGAGGGAATTCTTTATTATTTAGGTTTGGGTCCCCTTACATTAAATTAATCCAAACCAAAAACCATCCCATGGTTTTTGCCCATGGTTTTTGGAAAAGGGAAGAGGAAAAAAATATTTTATAATGCCAAAGTCCGAAATTCTTAAAATATTAGGGTTGCTTATGTGGAGGCGAGTCACACTCCCATGGAAATTAACTTAAAAAGGCAAGGTGTTGAATAAGTCTTGAGGGGTCCATTAATGTTTTTAAAAGTAAGTCAAACAAACCCAAAATCACATTATTTTAATGGTAAAACATATATTTTCCGAACATAAATATTATAGTATTTTATTACATCACTATTGGGTCATTATGATGTCATAAAACATATAATATATTTAAACGGTATTTAATTTTTACCCAAAAATTTGACTGTCTCAGAAAATTATGAAAAATTCACCATTGGATAATTTCGACATCCTGATTCTAGAAATAACATTTATTTTATCTAAATAATTTTATAAATATGTTAATTTTCACTTTTAAAATAAAAACCGACATTTATCGAAAATTCACGGGTTTTGACGAAAATGGCTTTCAAGCCTTAATAAAATTTTTAATTACATTCATAAAATTATAAGATCATTTATATTTTATAAAAATTAATTTAATAATAATAATATTATTTTATTAAAATATTATTTAATTCAAAAATCCCTTAATTTAATAAAATAGATTTCTTAATTAAATAATAACTAAAAACACCGTTTGTACTTTAAAAACTGTTTAGAATTTATCAAAAATGACTAGAAATTATATTCATTATTATATAAAAAAATAATGTACATGAACATAGTACTACTTATTTGTTACATAACCCCTTAAAACAGCCACATAAGACCTAAGGTTAAGGTGTGCGATGGTGACAGACTCTTGGGGTGGCTCGGATAACATCGCTCGAGTGGTAATTTCAATAAACTTCCACTTTTCCCGTAGACGGTCATGTTCAATCTTGACATGATGAAGCTCAGCTTGGGCTTGGTCAAGAGAGAAGTCCAGAGATGCCACCTCTTTTTCGAGCTCTGACAAATGGGCTTCGTATGGGGCAATTATACTGGATGAGGCCATCGCTTCCTTTGTCTGAGTAAATTGGATTTGTTAAAGTCCTATATTTATACTAATCATGTGATCACTGTTCAACGACTATATTAGCAACAGTCAAAATTCTTAACATAAAACCAAGGAATTTGACATTTTATATAAACATAAAGAGACATTTAATTATATCAAGAGGGATTTCCATTAATGAAACTTTGGGTCGTTACAAATAATCATTATATAAAATGAATGTACTCAAATAAATAAGACAAAGAATCCCAAAACCAAGACAATAAGATCTTTCATACTAAATTTATAATTAATTTAATAAAAATAAAATACCTTATTCTTGATATCTTTCTTTGATGTATATGTAGATTGATCAAACCCCATTTAACACTACTAAAAAACTGGGTATATCTAGCAGTAGCTAAAAATACTGTTAAAGACCCCCTTTATCAGCATTAAAAAAAGTGCCATTAAAGGGGGTCTTTAACAATGCTTTTGTAGCACTTTTAAAGGGGGTCTCTAACAACGCTAAAAAAACACTGTTAAAGGGGGCCCTTTATCAGTACTTTTTTACAAGCGATGATAAAAGTATAATTCAAAAAAAAAATTAAAAATAATGTATAAATGTATAAATATATTTATATTGATATAAATATAATATATATTTTTTGAAATATGTTTTAGATAATGTAAATAGCCATTGACGCTTAAAATATAATGTATTTAGTGAAAATGGATTATAAAATAACTAAAAAAATATTTTTAATTAATAATTTTATTATTATTACTGATTAATAGTCATTTAATATAAATTTGAAGATAAAAAAATCAAAAAAATAATAAAAGATCTCAAATAAGTTGAAAACATAACTCTAACTTCAAACAGCCATAACCTTTGATCTGGGTGCCCGTTTGGGATATACCACATATCAAATCAAATATTTTTATGATCTCTACATTTTAATGACTAGGGGGGACCCTGGTCACTATTTTTAGAGTCCAAGAAGGCCCATAAGGCCTCCAAAACTGTGTTTTTAGTCGGGGTACCCCAATTTTTTAACTTTCGATGGATTTTAAGCCTTATTTATGGGGGTCTTTTTGTTTTTTTCAGTGGGAACTGAATTTATTCCTAGGTATTGTATTCATATTGATATTATGGATTTTAAATTTTATCATTTTTCAAAACGTAATTTTATTTTTAATCAAATATATAACAATATATACATATTTTTTATATATATTCTTACATAAAAATTTAATTTTATAAATAAATAAATTAAACATATTTAAATATAAAATATATTTATTAATATATAAACATATATATAAACATATATATAAATATATATATAAATATATGGATAAAATAATGTGATGAAAAATATATAAATGTATAGATATATCATAAAATGTAAAACAAAATAGTATAGGGTAGTGGTAAAGGTGCTAGATGTATAAGCAAAAGGTCTTAGGTTCAAAACTCACTGGAGGTAGGGGCGCATATAGAAGGTTGGGATTATCTAAAGCGCTGATAATGGGGTGGGTGGGTGGGAAGCACTGATAAAGGGGGGTGGGTGGGGTGTAGGAAATTTTTTTATATACCCTTTATTTGTGGAGCCTTTATGAGTGATTTTTTAGAGCTAATAAAAGTTTCAGGCTTTTAACCGTTCTTTGATTATCATCACTTTTTAGCACTGATAAAGGCCTTTTTATAATGCTGTTAAAGGATGATTTTGTAGTAGTGTGAGCCCGAAACATAGGTAGCTGGGGGATGGCTTGAGGTGGTAACCTGATTTTTCCATCTAATAAAGACACCATTAAATCAGATGGTGGTCCTGGCAGTGAGTCTTCTACACGGCTCAGCAGGGCAATGGTGGGGTTTGGTTACCCAATCTTACGATGAGGTGAATCCTCCATGGACAGAGTTTTAAAAATGTTTTATAGAGTATTTATCACCTTATAAGCTAATGGATCTGCATATCTGAGAGCTTCTACTGCTCCGAAAGAATGAAATTTCAGTATCTGAGTATTCATCGAGGCATACCAACCTCTCTAGGTACTTGATGGATATGACACATGATTCATACTTCTGATCTCAGACCTTCGAGCAAGGTCTGTATAGGTACATCCGAGCCTGTGTTATCCCTATTATTATTCCTACTTATGTTGGGGTGCTTGAGAAAGCTTTGATGGTCGAAAGTTTCTTGGCTAAGAAGATACAACCAGTGATTTACAGTAGTGGGAAAGCAGGAGTAGAGAACTCCACAATAAGGAGCCGACATCAGTCTTAGGGACTTAGATGTGCGAGAATTTTTAAGAGGAAGTCCCAGGATAGAGGATATGTAGTTCAGGGATCATAGGGTGGGATCAGTCAACCAAGATAGAGCCGGTGCTATTCATGTGACGACATGGGACATATCTCCCAAGATTTTTCAACCCATCATACTGGTTAAAAGGAGACTGTAGATGGACCACTGAGGCAGATATAATTATAAGAGAATACAAATAAATAGGGAAATAGACATGGAAGAGGAGTCTGGAGAGAAACATGAGGTGGTTGACGTTTTGACATGTTACCACCCCCACCCCCAGGTGGTCCACACCAGGCTCAATGTGATGGAGGATAAGGGAGGGGAAAACTTCATGTGGTCGAGGAATATAACCCAAAGGCTCTAGTAATGATTTTAGGTATGATCCTTGTACTTTCTACTTTAGATTATGTATTGATATACATAGGTTCTAGTCATTCTTTTCTTTCCATTGATATTGTTTGAGACTTAGAGATTCCAGATGAACTATTGGCTCGACCCTCACACTTGGAGATTCCTACTAGAGGAGACCCAATGATCATGCACTGATGCCGATAGTATTACCTAACTATTGGAGTCTAGATTTTTGGTTAGGATCTCTTGGTAGCGGCATCGACGCCTTACAACTTCATTCTTGGTATGGACTGATTATCCACATTTCATGCTCACACGGACTGTTTTAGGTGAAGAGTGTGGTGTGTCTATAGTGTTGTAATGAGGTTTTCTTTATTGGTAAAAAGTAAACCTAGGAAGAATAAGATGGACTCACACATAGGAGGGTAAAACTGATTACTCAACAATTGTCTAGCCTAACCCTTGGTGCAGTGGATGTTATGAGCCCTCTGTTTCCTGTAGTGGTGATGAAGTTGGAGTGGATCCGGTAAAGGTTGAGAGAGAGGAATTGGGTAGAGTTCCCCTAGGACAATGACTTAACGATTGTCTATACTCTTGGGAATGGGAACATGTTGGAATATTCTCTCATTAGGAGATCTATTTTTTAGTTGTTGAATGAGGCGTCATAGCAATTGGCCTCGTTGTAGTTATCCTTTATGGATGGAGTTGGTGAAACTTACCCCTAGTCGATGCTTGTCACCCCTCCACTCTTACAGTGAGTCAGGGAGGCACAACTTGAGGATACTGACTGTGAGACCTTATGTTGTTATATTTCTACATGGTATGCTCCTAATGGATATTTGAAAGGTGGAGAGCACGTCGTTCTTTTAATAGGATGCACAGTAGTACTAGTAGAATTGCGGGGGGATGCTCTAAGAGAGTTTCATACACCCCCTTTGGATGTACATCATGATGTGGAAAAGATGTACTAGGACCTCCAACATCATTTTTTGTGTCAAGGTATGAAGAAAGGAGTTGCAGAGTTTTTCTCTCGATGCCTTACTTGTTAGCAGGTGAAGATGAGCACCAGTTTCCAGCATATTTATCTCAACCCCTTGAGGTTCTAGAATGGGAGTGGGATTGTATATCGATGGAATTCATGTTAGGTTTACCACGTACGTAGAGGGTAGATGATGCTATCTGGGTGATCATTGATCGATTAACCAAGTTTTCCCACTTCCCAACTATCTTTGAGATTCATTGGCCCTTTCTAGATTTTGTATAGAGCTGGAGAGGTGGCATACCACTTGTCTCTACCACTATATCTAGATCAGGTACACTATGTCTTCCACATGTCGCAGTTTAGGAGATACATTCATGACCCATCACATGTCATCGACTAGGGAGAGATAAACATCGAGGATGGAGTGAATTTTTCTGATTACCTGGTGGAGATCGAGGATCAACAGGAGATGATCATTGATGGGAGATCGATTCCTTTAGTGTGTGTCCGGTGGCAGCACAAGAATCTCCAGGATAGTACATGGGAGTAGGAGGCTCAGATTCATGCTCAGTACCCTCATCTGTTTGAGTAGCCATTATTTTGGATTTCAGAGACATAAATCCCCAAGTTGGGGAGAATGTAACATCTCATATTTTTCATGTACTATTTTTAGATATTATATGGAATGATTTAAATACTATAAACTAAGATTTTGTGTGATTCCGAGGCCCAGTTTTCCTAGAACAATTGTTTGGAAAATATTAAAATTTTAATAGCACACACACATGGTTTTCCTAAAAAAGCATAATAACTATTAAAGGGGTGCTTAGATTTGAAATATAAGGGCATCGTTGAGCAGAGATTGGAGGCCTTACCCTAGGAGTGACCTAATCTTTGTTGGCATGGGCCATCTGTAGAAAAATTCACAAAGGACATAACCATAAATAAAATAATTAAATTAAATTATTTTATTTTTAAATCCTAATAAATCATGAACTGTGACTTATATTGGAAATCTAATACCACCATTGAGTTTGTAGTGTGGTGTTTACCCTAGGTGTGACTTAACTTTAGTCAGTGCGGGTTGTTTGTGAAAAAGTTGTCGTGGGACATAATGTGAATGAAATAATTTAATATATTTTTTATAATACAGTAAAACTTATCTTTCTTAAGTATTTGTTAGTAATTTAGGGTTATTAATAACATTATAATTCCTTTTAGATGTGGAGAAATACTCTCTCAAACAAACAACAACATATTGTGGATCGACAATCAACACGCAGACGATTCGAAGGAACCTCACCAACAACGACGACACAACGATCGTCCTTTATCAACGACTGATCTGAATTGAGGTAGGGCAGTTGTTTCCTTGTAATTTTCCCTATTCTTGATTTCCATGAAAAACATGGGTCAATCCAAGAACATATTGATCCATTGTTTGATCATTGTTGTGGGATGGGATATTATCTGAGGGATTATCGGTAAATTTATTTTAATTCCTCTTCATTATACTTCTAACGGAAACAGATTGAGGACAACTTGAACATTGGTCAAGGTTTGTTCCCCATGCTTTTGTTTTTTGATTTTCCCTCTCTGTTCTACGTGATTTCATTATCAGTATTCTTTTGACTGGTGATTCGATGATATCTAAGAGTACTGATCATTGTATGTTCATTATTTAACTCAATAGATTACAGTCATGAATTTATATTTCGAATATCGAGAAGCAATGAAGGTGTGATAGTGATGTTGGGAACCTATCTTTGGATCGGGTATCAATGGTTTGTGATTCGGGCTGAGCAGATCTCTCCAGAGGGTCATTAGGATCGAACATCAGGTGCACAGAAGGTACGATTAGGGACTTGCAGTTTCTATGAATTGATGTGGATAGTTTTCAAGTGAAGAACGGTTGGAATCCAATTTCCAACTGGTTATGGAGGGCAGTTCATGTTATTATTATTTTTAATAATAATAACATGTTCTATTTATTATTATTAATGATAATAATAATGGCGATGAATGTTATTATTAATGATAATAATAAATGTTAAATAAAATAAATAAATAAAGGTGATCCATGTGGGTGGAAATTAAATAAAATAATTTAACTAAAATTATAGGGTGAATAATGAACACCTCCCCACCCCCTTGGGGCACTGTATATGACAAATATGAGGTGATTTTGATTTAATTATTATTTATAATAATTAAGTTGAAAATTAAATAAAGTGGTTAAGTAAAATAAGTGGAGGCTCCTTCTACACCACATGTGCACCGTGTGATGGGGAGTTTGAGCATGAGATATTTGGGAAGAAAATAATGGTTAAAAAGGGTATAATAATAATAATATAATAATAATAATATTATTAATATTGTCAAAACCATAATTCGATCATAACTTCTTTGTACGATCTCAGATCGACGATTCATCAACGATAACATGATCCTGGAATTGAGAAGATCATTTCAATACCAATGTTGGATACATTTTTCAGACTCGTGTCTTCGGTCAATGAAACACCCAATAATAATAAAATTATTATTATTGTGGGATCTTGTATCCGATATATCTCTCTCATATGGTGTTAGGATGATGAACTGTTTGTGGAATTGTGACACTGATTTTGAGGAAAATATTTTGATAACAATTTTTGGTATTTAAATCAAGATCGAGGTGTGGGCCCCATGAAGCCCAGTTCGGGCATATTGTGGTTAAATGTGACTTTTTCACCGGGAGTCCGATTTGGAAGAATAAATAGTTTATCCCGTGAATTTTTCCTTGAGTATCGCAATGGTGAAATCCATATATTTTATTTTGGGATCGAGACATCTGCCCCATGAATTAGCATTCACGCGTTATATGGTGAAATGTGAAATTTTCACCAGGTTTCTGTTTGGTTGTGTGAATAGTCTATTTTGAGTTTTTTTGCAAGAATCATGACAGTGTGATCAATTTGAAAATATGAGAACTTTTTAAGAGACATATCAGTGGAATTATATTTTATCCCTTCAGTCTGATGATTATCCCCGCATGTTCGTCAGGCCTTTTCCAGAAACCGAAACGGGCAGTGTCAGACTTAATGAGGAATGACATGTACTCCCACATAGACATAGATCAGATACATGGATAGGATACCATGTGTCTCTACACACTATGTATACCCTTATACATGCTATGTATATGGAGGCTACATGTGATGTGGGGTTTTCTACATGGGAAAGACTTGGGATAGCTAGAAACATCGTGTAACCCCTGGGACATGCCTTGTACTCCCATAAAGAGTGATTGAGGCAATTCATTTTCCTAGTTTGGACCAGTATACGTTGATTTCATTCCCTTGGTCCTTTACTTGAGGGTTACATATGGTATTACATCCAAATTACTAGATTTTAGTCTCCTTTAGAGGCTAATTCCTAAATATATTTATGGTATTCCTTCGTGGGACAAGAGCAGGATCCTCTATCACCCCTAGTAGAGTTTTATGGAATCAACATGACCTCTGAGAGTAGGGTGTTGGTCCTCCATCTAGTGGGATGTATCTTTAGGGTTAGTGGTATTCTATGGGTGAGATCCCCTTTGTTGTGGGTTGATCAAGATTGGGTTAGTGGTATTCTACGGGAAGGATACCCTCTCTATGTATCATAATCTTCCTTGAACAATACGTTATCATTTAGGTAGATCCTAAATGATATAGATCTCTTCGTGAGTGTCTCTGATGATATCATGGCTTGATGAGTGAGTTCTCCTAGAACGAGCATGCTTAGAGTAGAATCTTAGGGCTAGTAGTTGGTTAAGACTGCCTGATGGAGTGACATTTTTCATGAGTATATCTGGATATTCTTATTATATGTGTTGTTGAAATATACATATGCGGATATGACTAGTATTTCCTTTATGGTATTTCCTTCATGTTATTTCCTTTATGGTATTTAATTTGTGGTTTTGGGGTGTCTTACTGAGTATTATTATACTCACCCCTACACAGGGTTTTCTCACACATGTCTTGTCTTGTGCAGACGATCAACAATTTGATGGAATCCTATGTGGTCTTGGACCAAGCGATGCTTAGAAAGGCCAAATAGATGAGGTGTGTTCCTGTGGTTTAGATAACATTCCTAGTACCTCTTTTCTTACTGGTTAGACTTGTGGTTACAAAATCTTCTTGGTGGGTTTGTTTTGGCCCCATTTACGTTCCAGTACTTTCACTGTCGTACTCTAGTTGTGGGATATAGTGGTTTACATGCATTGTTTTCTTAGTGTTTTTACATTTCATCATTTTTGTCTTGGAGATGTGTGTGTGTGTACAAGTAATTTAGGATAATTCCTACCATTTGTTGCATATTCTTACTTGGTTCTAGTCACCATCCCCTAGCATATTAGAGGCAGGCTTGGGGTAGTCATGGAATGAGCCCCTATGGGACGGGTCATGAAAGATTCTATAAATATTGGTTAACTTATTTCTTGGGATCCGCCCAAAAACATAGAAGAAGTGTAGAGTCTCATCAATTTGGAAGGTTACCACCTGAGGTTAATAGAAAAATTTCCTAGGATAAAATCCACTTCATCTTCCATGAATTGTAATGGACATTAATTTTCTTAACCAAATAAGTGATAGATCCTTCATGGAGTTGAGGTAGAGCTTGTTCTAGGCTCTTGGGTTGAGACTACCAGAGGTGGGTGTCAAGTGCATAGTGTTTTGTGATTCCCCTGAAGTTAGGATCAGATGCATATTTTTATTGAGAAATGCATCATTTTCTTATGGTTCAAAGTAGTTGAGACCCCATGAGTAGAATCACATGATCCACACAATTTTGGAAGTGGTAGTTTTCACCTTGTAGATGTGGGGATATTATCTTCTAGGAAAGATTTTTGTTTTTTCCTCAGACCAATAGAGTTTCAGGTACTTATCTACCCAGATATAAACCAATCTAAGATAGAGGCATTTGTTGGAGTTCCTAAGGGTCTATGATATTGATATACTCTTTACTAAAGGGAATGGAAATTTCTTAGTTGATTCCCTTAACATGAAATCTCTTTCTGTCTTTGTAGAGGTTGTGTCAAAGCAGTTTGATTCATTGCAGCAAACCTTGGTAGAGGAGAGGGGTTCATCTTATCCTCAATAAAGGGTGGTGTCTCAACCACTTATTCAGTATTTGATATAGGACCAATCAGAATACATTGACTATGTAATTTTATATGACCAGATGTCCTTAATAGACGTACTATATGTATTTTCTAAAGGAAGTAACCAAGTCATCCTTTTTCCAATAATTGATGGAATTTCCTATCAAATTACAAGAGGAAGTGTTCATGTAGTTTAATAATTACTCATATATGTACATATAACTATGGATAATATATAAAAATACTATCAGTGATAGTTTTTGGGGGATAAAATGAGGTTGAGTGTCACCAAGTATGTCTCTTGATGTCTCACATATCAACAGTTAAATGATGAACATCATGTTCTATCTAGTTTGACTCAACCACTTAAATTCATAGAATGGAAGTGGGATTGAATATCGTTAGATTTCGTTATGGTTATTCCAATTATAGTGAGAAATAACAATGCTATTCAGGTTATATTGAATAACTTCCCAAGTCATCACACTTTCTTACCATCAGGGAGTAGAGTTCTATCAAGATATTGGTACAATTTTGTGGGTGTGAGATCAAATATATTTATGGGGTTCACATGATTATTATCTCCAAACATGATGACAATTTTATTTCATTATTATGGATGGGTCTCCATTATGACTTCGAGACTTAGTAACAGATGAGTATCGAGTTCCACCCAGAGACAGTTGGACATAGTGAGTGGACAATCTAGGTTTTGGAGTATATGTTGAGGCATTTCATTTTGGACTTCTATTAGAGATGTAAGGATCACTTAAAATTATTATATTTTCTTATAATAATAGTTAAAATTATTCTATTCTAATAGAACCTTTCAAGTCCCAATATAGAATAAACAACAGGTCACCATTATTATATACCATGATTGATGAGACATCTCTTGTTGGGATCGATGTTTTTGGCCTTTGAAGTTAAATATGGGAGACTATTTCTTCTTCAGAGTTTCCCCATAGTATCGATTATGATGTTCTTCATGGGGAACAAGATTTTCCCAATAGTTCAATAAGTTGTATACATTTTTTGTGGGTTTGTGGGGTTTCTTATTACTTGTTCTTTCCCCCATAGTTGTACTGAGTATATGATGTCTTCTATGTGTCGCATCTGAGTAGATATATGTATGAAAAGTCACATATTTTTGATAGGGGGATCTGTACATTGAGGTTGGATCCACCTTCTTAGGGTACCCATTGGTGATTGATGAATGATAAGGGACGATATAGTATGGATAGATCTTTCATTTGGTTCAATTGATTTGGTAGAATGAGAGAATTTAAGAGAGACTCTTGGAGCATGAGAGTCTGGTATAGACTCAATACCTCCACCTTTTTTGGTAGATTGTTCCTTTCAGGGAGAAAATCCTTGAAGGAGGGGATAGTTTAATGACTTTGGTTTTATTTATTTGGTCTATTAGATATTTTAAATATATTTATAAATATTACCTTGCAGTTGGGGATTTGTTTTTATTGTCGCATGCCCCCATAATTAATATGTTAAATATTATAATATATTTTAAATAACACACATGAATCTTTTCAGAATAAATGTTTTTCCCATTGAATGTGACCTCAGATAGGAAATCTAAGACCATGTTTTTTTTAATTCATGCTTTACTATAGGCATGATATAAAGTTGTTCGGTGTTGAGAGTTTGGTTGATTGTGATTGCTAGTAGATGTGTTAATTAATTTATATAATTTACATAAATAACCTAAAACCCAAATGACCCTCTTTATAATCCTCATTATGGAAATCCCTAGGGCTATCTTCATAACCCTTGTTAATTAGAGAGTAGGAGGATAGTTTTATATTTGGAAATTCAGTAATGTGGATTGATAATGACCGGTTGAGGAGGATCATGAGATGGATTAATACTAGAGGGTTATCTCTGTCTCTGCAAGAAAACATGTTATTCACTAATGATTAATATTTTCTTGAGGCATGGAATGTTATTTGATGGATTTATTACCTTTAAATAATTTAATTATCATAGGTTTTTATATATTTTTATTTCTCAATGATTTCCCTTCTCCACATGAGCCCTGTAATATTTGGTATTCTTGAATCCAAATTATATATATATATATGTTGTGTCTATTTTCCATCCTTGTATTCTGTAGATTTTCAGTCATTTTCTGAGATCATATTGGCCAATGAAAATAATACCATTGTTCTTGTTCACTTACCTAATCATTCTTCACATTCTTCATCATTGGCCCATGGGTTTAGTGATTTGACATTGTCGGGCCGAATTTGAGTGACATCAAGCTCCATAATTCATGTAATATATGTGAATTACTTGGGATACGAGTTTTATTGATGAATAAAGGTGTTTTGTGGGATGTGGGTGATGACATCGTGGATCGGGTACCCAATCATGGGTTTATGTCCATGGATTGGAGATGTGGTGATGTCATACGACATAAGGACTTAATTGGAAGATTGGGTGGACTAAATTCATCCCCTATTTATGAATTGGGTCTGGTTAACCCAAGATCTAATATTCTATGTGGTTTATTCACTAGGTTTGAAGGAGGAAGTATCACTGGTAAAAATGTGTGATGAGACCTCAGTTTCTAGAAAATCCTGAGTTACACGGTGTGTAGTTCAAGAACACATGTTGTGTAGTAACTTTTCTATGAAAAATAGTGTATCAGATGAGTTAAATATCACATGTTGTTTGATAAGACCAAACACCATGTGACCCTACTTAGGAAACCAAGTTGTGTCTTGAAAGCACACACTCATGACCTAATGTGTGGACACACCATGTAACATGATAGATATAACATGTATAAATAAATTGATAGATAGGTCATGTTTATAGTGTACACACCCACCGTAAATGGGAATTTTCCATAGTACATGGGCACTTTTTTGAGTACTTGTGCACTGGATATAGTATACATACATGAGATAGAGTACATAGAAATACTCCTAGTCGGGAAGATGTCCCGTGTAACCTATGTAGATGCTGTGAAAAATTTTTATGGCTTCCCACACCATGTATATATGAAGAAATTTCTAGATTCCAATGATATTTTACACGTTTCATGACTCAATGTACCTGTTGTTTAATTTTTATATAAACTTATACCTTGTGTATCTCCTTCCCTAGGACTAATATTTTGGATCATGAGTAGCCTGTCCTGGGTATTTTTCATGTATAAAATGACTATGGACTTCATTTATAGAGTAAATATATGACACATGGTGTTTCTTATGGGACTGTTATTTTAGCTACGCTTAGCTGGTTGTATCAATCGGGTGTGATAATAAAAGTGTTACCAGGGTGGGTAATCCCTTATCCCTCCCAAGATGGAGGTTCCCCCATATCATTCATATAGGTATATATGGATTAAACCACACATTATAGAGTGTTTGAGTCATTTATTTGTAGACTGGACTCCTTGCCTTAAGCTGAGACAGTGTGAAAGTCCTCCATTAGAGTAGTGATCCTTCTATTGTTTTATGTTGTGGTGAGGTTTGGGAACTCCATATTCTTGAGTGGTTATGAGATATGTTTGGTTAGAAGATATTTCTCCACTAGATATGAAACTCTGTATCGAGGGTCAGACCACCCAATATGAATATTTTGTGGTTATGTGGGTTTTTTGGTATCACTGTTGGGACCTTCATAGCTACATGAAGACTTTTCATTATAAGATGGTTGTGGAGAGGGTGTTACCCTCTCTCTCTTTTCATGGGTTTCTTTTGAGAATATATGATGTTGGGTTTTCTTTAACTTGTTTCTTATAGATAGATCTAACTATTCATTATTTCTATCATTTCCCCTTCTTGGTTTATGCATATAATCACCCTTGGATGGAATTTTCAACATGTGTTTCATCTTATGCAGTCTACAGAAAGATCAACAGTGTTTTTGGTAGAACTAGAATTAGTGGATCTTAACAGCACATGGTGACCCTGAATGTGTTCAGTTTTCAGACTCTATGTTTTCAACCTAGTATATCTCATTCTCTAATTCTTAAAGTTGTTTTCAATTTAGGTTTCCCCCTATATTTATGGTTAGGCATATATTTTTTTTCCCTTTATATCTTTTTTATTATTCTTATATACTTTCATGTATTTTATAGTTGTGTTTCATGCATGGTCTACACTCTAGAAATTTCATTCTTCCATTATATCTCTACTCTGTTGCATAGAGTAAGTTGTGTGTGTATTGGTACATTATGGAAAGACCTAATGTAAGAACCCGAGTTTTTAGAAACGGGTCAAATTCTGACCCTGTTTAAACTTTTTGACTGGTTTTTGAGAAGTCTGGAAAATCTGGGCAGTTTCTGGAAATTTCCAGACTACACGCTGTGTACTTTAAGTACATGCCGTGTATGAGTTACCCGAGTGACCAGCCGTGTGCTCGCCGAGTACATGCCGTGTTAAGACCGTGTAGAAGTTTCCTACTACACGATGTGTATTTATAGACATGCTGTGTAACCCTTACCCTTGCATGGCCAAGTACATGCCCTGTGGTGCCCAGGTATAAATTTCAATCTACATGGCGTGTAGCCTTCCTTGACATGCCGTGTACCCTTGTTCCGTGTAGCGACCGAGACCCTAGTCATGTGTTGACTGTGTACACGGTCTAACCCATGTTCTAGACTTCGCTTAAGTCAGAGCATGGAAACACATCTACACGGCGTGTACTTTGTAAATACACGCCATGTAATTTTATTTTTATTTGAGCGATCGAGACACCGTCACGTCTGATTCCCAGAAATCCCTTCTTCTTCCCCTTTGGACGAATGGTTCATCCGAAAAACCCCGAAAACTCAAACCCTCCCAGAATCTCCGTATGACCTCCGTTCTTCGATCCGTCAATGGCAACGGGACCGCATCGGAAAGGCTAACCCCACACACCCTTCTTTGTCTTTGATCCCTCAACTGTTCCTCCATAGATTCCATCCGAACGGAATTGTCGGATTTGATAGAAACGCAGATCTACCACGATTCAGTCCGATTCAGAGGCTGAAATCAAAGGAGTGTCATCGTACGAGTATGAGGTGGGTGGTGCATACCTTCTTTTGTGTTTTCATAGACAAATTGGGGTTGCGACCTCCGGGCGTGACGTCAGGTGTTGAGTGAAACCCTGTTTATTTGTTGTTAATTAATTATCTGCATTGTGGGATGCCTCTGGGTGTTCCTTGACCCTTTTTGTGCTATAGAAAGGTTGGGTGAGAGGTCATGGATCGTTTGGGGCAATTCGGTCGGGGGTGCTGAAATGCATATGATTTGGACCAATATTTAAACTGCTTATTTTAGACTGCTTTTGTTGCTGTTGGATTAAAATGCTGTGTTTGATTTTTTATATCATTCTAGTAATTGTTTAAGGAATTTAAGACCTTAGGTATTGGTATGGTATGTCGTCAGTTAGTGCAATTAATTGTTTAGTAATTACCTGTTTCAAGTAATGATTGATAATAGTTATGTAATGTGTGATATTATCTATGTTGGACTGCTCGTTGTGTTGGGCGTGGCCCGAATATTTGTTGAGTGATGGGGATCACAGGTTGGGGATTTGGTTCAGGTTACTTGGGGTGGTTTCTACCATAGGATTGGGCGTCATAGACGTCAGTTGAGGCAGTCGGACTGTCAGGTTGGGCTTGGCCCGGGTTACTTGGATGGCGAGGCCATCAGACTTGAGTGAAAGGTTCGCAGGGACATGAGGTGTTAGAAGTGTTATGGTTTGGTACATATTAAGGTGATTACCTCTCACCGGGTACTTTTGAGTAGTGTTCACATAGATAGACTCCGAGATGAGGTGGTATGACCACTCGCTGGGTAGAGGCCCCCGATAGTTGCGGTTAGGTATTTTTGGTTTGGGGGTGCTTGCCATAGAAAGCCACGTGGAAGGTAAGGAGCCTTCGGGAGACAGCTTTGAGGCAGTCAGGTTGGGGACAGAGGCTCACCATGATTTGAGGGCAGACATCGCTGTCCCTCCGATTATCTTTTGAGGGAAGGTATCGATGTTCCTTCGGATGTTGTGCCATGGGCAGGTTGAGCTTCCGATCTGGGTTAAGATTGTTGGGCGTGCCTTCAGGACGTCAGTACTTGAGACACATAGTGTCAGGTGGCACGTGGTGCTGAGTTACATCCAGAGATTCCGATGTTGGCTGAAGAAGGTGACACTTCCTAGTGGCTGCTGAGCGCCTGTGAAGTCTTTGTTTACTTTTGGGATTGCACTCTTTACTATTTTTTCTGATTTTAGCATGTCTGACTAAACACTTATATTAGGTACACACTTCTGGGTGGTATCCTACTGAGACTTGTCTCACACCCTACACGGGCCCTTCAGGACGCGCGTAGACTTTATGAAATTGCGTGCAGGTGGAGGGTCAGCCTCAGGAGCTGGACCTTAGTGCTGTTGGGCATGGAGACTGGCATGGACCTTGAGGTCATGCCTTATTGGAGTTACTTTGTTTAGTTTTCCTTTTGTATCATCATGCTTGCCTTATCATGTAGCAACTGTTGGTTAGCCATTGGCACATTTATATTTTGATATGTATGACTTGCTTTGGATGCATGCCTTGTTTGGTTATAGTAGTAGTTGCTTGTATTCTCAGCATATTGTTCTGTTTACTTTTCGCTGCTGTTGTATCTATATTGCTTCCGCTAGTTTATTAAGATTTGATATTCTTCCGCTCCATGGGTTTGGTTCGAGTCTACTGAGTCTTTCTTTCCGCTGCATCTTTACTGTTATACTTGGACCAGTACCCTTATTATAATCCTCCGAGAGGGTATATCCTCCCCACTATACCTAACAGACACTCGCTTCTAGTCGGCAGCCTTTGGCATTCAGGGGAGGTGCGCCTAAGGTAGTGACACTCAACCCGTTCGGCACTGTTCGGGTGGCTGGTCGGGTCCGGGTCGTTACAAAGTGGTATCAGAGGGGTTCTTGACATGGATTTAGTAGTAGTGATTTTCTGGATACTAATGAGTTAGAGACCTCTATTTTTTATTCTACTGGTTTTACTATTTGGGATATGGTAGACTGGAGATAGGTGGTTGTTGGAACTAAATTTTGAACTCGTGCTTGGGTGCCTGCAGCCCCATGTACGAGGGATGGATTGAGTTGCCGTGGGTGGGAATTACTATTTGTTCTTGCTCAGATTACAGTTTATATAATTTCCACCTTGGTGGCTCACTTATTTTGTGATGTTATTGATTATGATATGTAAACCTTGTCCAGCATGGTAAGGGTTGCTTGTTTGGATTTTGATAGGCACATTTTAGGGTATTTCAATTTCATAACTGCACGTATGCTTTGTGAAGTGATAATACCATGTGAATAAAAAAATCAATTGCCATGATATGTATGCTCTGAAATGCGAATAGGTGAAACTCCTGATAGAATTTCTTGTTTATTACAATGTGTATGCCATGCTTTGTATTTGGTATAATTTTAGGTGAAGGATATTTGGGTCTGGCTCTTATGAGAGCAGGCAGGTACTATGGGTGAGGTAGTGTAACTGTCAGGATTGGGTGACTCGATCATCAGGTTTGAGGCAACGTTGGTTGTCAGGATGGGCTTGGCCTGAGGTAATATTGATACTTGCCTCTGTTGAGGGAGGGTAAGGAGGCCGTGAGGTCGGGATGCCAAGGGCATGAGTTGCGATAGGGGAGAGTAATGGTAGTTGTTATACACTGCCTCTTTACTACTTTCCTTATCTGCATAGAATTTATTGTAATATATATATGGGTTGTCTGACCATTTATGGTATTCAGCAGGATACTCCTTCATGACACGATGGAGTGTCAGGCAGGAGAGGATACGGTACCGCAGGATCAGGGTCAAAATCCAGTGTAGGCAGAGCATGAGCCGCAGGTACAGGCTCAGGGACAGGATCAGGTTCAGGATCCAGTGCAGGCATGACCGCAGCCGGGTTTGGCATTGTTCGGGCCATGTCTCGACGAGCAGCTCCGAGCGAGTCTGGTACGCGTCTTGCAGGGTATTGACAGAGGCGAAAAGGGTACAGAGCCTTCTATGGCATATCTGACGTGGGAGTTCCAGTCACAACACCCACTACTTTTTCAGGGTTAGAGTGGTCCACAGGTGGTAGAGAACTGGATAGAGAGTATGCAGATGATCTTCGAGCAGATCGAGATGCCTCCAGGGTGGAGGGTCAAACTGGCGACGTACATGCTGAGAGGACCGGCGAAGCATTGGTGGGATGTACAGGTACAGGCTCGTAGGAACGAGGGACTGGCATGGAAGGACTTCGAGGATAGGTTCTTCGAGCACTTCTATCCAGAGACACTGAGGGAAAAGAGAGCTCGGTAGTTCTTGAGTCTTCAGCAGGGAGATATGTCCGCATGGACTATGCAACTACCTTCATAGAGTTATCTCATTTTGCACATGGTATGGTGAGCGATGATGCAGCTAGGGTGAGGCGCTTTGAGGACAGCTTACGACACGCCATTCTGGTTCAGGTAAACATCTTCAGGCTGGGTTCCTTCTCTGAGGTGGTGAACCAGGATCTCATAGCTGAGGGCAATGAGAGAGATAAATCTCATTTAGGTAGGGTGACAACTTTAGGTGACGGTCCAGACAGCAGGAAGTGAGGGAGAGATGAGTTCTTGTAGGACGAGTAGACCAAGGACTCAACTAGACCACCTCATGGCAGTTCAGCGGTGGTTTTCTTTCAGTGCAGATAGCCGGGACATGTTCGGGCTCAGTGCGATAGGCCCCCGAAGGAGTGCCGGGCATGTGGGCAGGTCGGGCACCTGGAGAGGTTTTGTAGGCAGCCTTCTCAGACAGTCGGAAGGTAGGGACCAGGACAGACTGTGGCGTTAGGAGTTGGTTCAGGTTCGGTACCAGGAGAGGGTAGCCGAGGTTCAACTGCACGCGGGGGACATGACAGGGATAATGGGATTCAGCTGAGGGGTCAGTGACCAGTGACTGGAGCAGCATCATAGGGAGGTCAGACATCGGGCAACCGTTCTTCAGTCTAGGTGCATGTTGTGGAGATTCCAGGGATTGAGCAGGCTGGAGAGCTGACGACGGTGGCAGGTACACCGCGGGTGTGGCCATGAGTTTCTTCGCTTTCTTTTGGCATGACCTCTTGAGGCGTGTCTGGTTGAGTGCACGAGTTGCACAGGTTACTTGTGGAATGACTAGAGACTAATTAGTGGGATTGGCATCATATCGGATGCGTTATATATTTTATTATATATTTGAGATGCGTGGCATTAGTAGCATCAAGGATGCAGGTTACATGAGGTGCCGTGGGCATCGGGGCATTGTGGATGCAGGTTACTTGAGGTGCATGACACCAGGTTTGATTTGAGCATCTATAAGGTGCTGGACCTCAGGGAGGTAGACACCGATGCAGTGAGAGTTACGTTGGGTGTCAGAAGCGACACGTGAGCACCAAGGAGGTGCAGGGGTGACGATGCGTCATGGGAGGACCATGGGTCTGGGAAATAGTTTGTTGGGCCTTGCTTGTTTATTTGATTTTCTTTGAGATTTGTTCGGGTTGAGACCGAGTAGGCAATTCTTAAGGTGGGGAGCCCTTTTAGAAATTCATCCAGAACCTTAAGACCGGGGTTGTCCGGGTTGTTTAACCGAGATGGGCGTGTTCGATGCCATCTCCTGGTTTCGTTCGGTAGCTTGGGGACGAGATATATTAAGGTGGGGAGTTTGTAAGAACCTGGGTTTTTAGAAACGGGTCAAATTCCGACCTTGTTTAAACTTTTTGACTGGTTTTTGAGAAGTCTGGAAAATCTGGGCAGTTTCTGGAAATTTCCAGACTACACGCCATGTACTTTAAATACAGGCCGTGTAAGTGTTACCCGAGTGACCGGCTGTGTGCTCGCCAAGTACATGCCGTGTGAAGACTGTGTAGAAGTTTCCTACTACACGGCGTGTATTTATAAACACGCCGTGTAACCCTTACCTGTGTATGGCCAAGTACATTCCGTGTGGTGCCCAGGTATAAATTTCAATCTACACGGCATGTAGCCTTCCTTGACACGCTGTGTACCCTTGTTCTGTGTAGCGGCTGAGACCCTGACCGTGTGTTGACCATGTACACGGTCCAACCCGTGTGTAGGACTCCGCTTAAGTCGGAGTACGGAAACAAATCTACATGGCGTGTACTTTGTAATACATGCCGTGTACTTTTATTTTTATTTGAGCGATCGAGACGCCATCGCTTATCATTCCCAGAAGTCCCTTTTTCTTCCCCTTTGGAAGAACAGTTCGTCCGAAAAACCCCGAAAACTTAAACCCTCCCAGAATCTCCGTACGACCTCCGTTCTTCGATCTGTCAGTGAAAGAGGGACCGCATCAGAATGGCTAACCCCGCGCACCCTTCTTCGTCTTTGATCCCTCACCTGTTCCTCCATAGATTCCATCCGAACGAAATTGTCGAATTTTATGGAAATGCAGATCTACCGCGATTCAGTCCGATTCAGATGCTGAAATCAAAGGAGTGTCATAGTACGAGTACGAGGTAGGTGGTGCATACCTTCTTTCATGTTTTCGTAGAAAAATTGGGGTTGCGACCTCTGGGCGCGACGTCAGGTGTTGAGCAAAACCCTTTTTATTTGTTGTTAATTAATTATCTTCATTGTGGGATGCCTCAGGGTGTTCCCTGACCCTTTTTGTGCTAGAGCAAGGCCGGGTGAGAGGTCATTTCTCGATTGGGGTAATTCGGCTGGGGGTGCCGAAATGCGTATGATTTGGACCAATATTTAAACTTATGATTTTAGACTGCTTTTGTTGCTGTTGGATTAAACTGATGTGTTTGATTTATTATAGCATGCTAGTAATTGTTTAAGGCATTTAAGGCCTTAGGTATTAGTATGGTTTGGCGTAAGTTAGTGCAATTAATTGTTTAGTAATTACCTATTTCAAGTAATGCTTGAGAATAGTTATGCAATGTGTGATATTATCTGTGTTGGACTGCTCATTGTGTTGGGAGTGGCCCAGATATTTATTGAGTGATAAGGATCACAGGTTGGGGCTTCGGTTCGGGTTACTTGGGGTGGTTTCTACCACGGGATTGGGCGTCATAGACGTCGGTTGAGGTAGTCGGGCTGTCAGGTTGGGCTTGACCCAAGTTACTTGGATGGAGAGACCATCATACTTGAGAAACAAGTTCACAGGGACACGAGGTGTCATAAGTGTTGTGGCTTGGGACATACTGAGGTGATTACCGCTCAACGGGTACTTTTGAGTAGTGTGCACACAGATAAACTCTGAGATGAGGTGGTACGACCACTCGCTGGGTAGAGGCCCCCGATAGTTGCAGTTAGGTATTTTTGGTTTGGGGGTGCTTGCCATAGGAAGACACGCAGAAGGTGAGGATCCTTCGGGAGACATCTTTGAGGCGGTCAGGTTGGGGGAAGAGGCTCGCCATGATTTGAGGGTAGACATTGCTGTCCCTCCGGTTATCTTTTGAGTATAGGTATCGCTGTTCCTCCGGATATTGTGCCATGGGAAGGTTGAGCTTACGAGCTGGGTTATGATTGTTGGGTGTGCCTTTGGGACATCGGTACTTGAGACACATGGTGTCAGGTGGCACGTGGTGCCGAGTTACATCCAGAGATTCTGACATTGGCCGAAGCAGGTGACACTTCCTGGTGGCTGTTGAGCGCCAGTGAAGTCTTTGTTTACTTTTGGGCATTGCACTGTTTACTGTTTTTCCTGATTTCAACAAGTCTGCCTAAACACTTATATAAGGTACGCACCTCTGGGTGGTATCCTACTGAGACTTTCCTCACACCCTACACAGGACCTTCGGGATGCGTGTAGACTTTATGAAATTGTGTGCAGGTAGAGGGCCAGCCTCAGGAGCTGGACCTTAGTGCTGTTGGGCATGGAGACTGGCATGGACCTTGAGGTCATGCCTTTCTGGAGTTACTTTGTTTAGTTTTCCTTTTGTATCAGCATGCTTTCCTTATCATGTAGCAACTATTGGTTAGCCATTGGCACCGTTATATTTTGATCTGTATGACTTGCTTTGGATGCATGCCATGTTTGGTTATAGTAGTAGTTGCTTGTATTCTCAACATATTGTTCTGTTTACTTTCCGCTACTGTTGTATCTATATTTCTTCCACTGGTTTATTGAGATTTGATATGCTTCCGCTCCACGGGTCTGGTTTGAGTCTGCTGAGTCTTTCTTTCCACTGCATCTTTACTATTATACTTGGACCAGTACCCTTATTATAATCCTCTTAGAGGGTATAACCTCCCCACTATACCTAACAGACCGTCGCTGCTAGTCGGTAGCCTTTGGCGTTCAGGGGAGGTGCGCTTAAGGTAGTGACACCCGACCCGTTCGACACTGTTCGGGTGGCTGGCCGGGTCTGGGTCATTACACCTACCATTTTAGTTTTATTCTTAAATGAAACTTATTTATAAACCTTATCTTATTTAATTAACATATGGGGTGAAAAACTCAACTTACCATTGGCTAGGAGGTCCCCATTAGTTTGGGTTATGACAAGAACAATGGTTATTATTATATTGAAAAGGGGAAGCTTTTAATTGTTGTTCTCATGATATGATACATTAAAAATATTGATGAATGTGTTATTGTGTAGGGAACCCAAATCCTTAAGAGATTATTTCTGATATGTTATAGGTGTGCTCCTAATAGGCCACCAATGCATTGGGTAAGGACAACGAAGTTGACTAAATTTATGTTTCTCCAAAGGGACGATGGATTTAACCTATAAACAGTTGACTGCTAAAATATTCTATGAATTAACTTGGTAATTTTAACTGATATATAAGGGTTCTTGTAAGAGTTCTATGAAGATAAGGTTCTAAGGTAATAAAAAATTTTCTCTACGATTTCTATGAGTTAGTAATGGATCCTTTTTCTAAACATTTTTTATGTGGATCATTATTAGTTACTTATACGAAACTTGTCTTTTAAAAATGTTTTATTCCTTATTTATCAATTTATAATCTAGGTTACGATGGGTATGAATTCCCTTATGTTATTATCATTTCCTTTCATTATGTCATCACACTCTTATGCTCATTATATGATCACTAATGAAAATCAATTGTTAATGATTTCATATATCGTTACAGAGTATGTGAGCACAACTTTTCTTATGTTTCCTTTTCCCAAGGTTATGAAAAATGATGTTAAATGATCATTATTGAGATAGTATTAGTGTGTGATTATTTTTATGGTATATTTTGAATAATATTTTGTGGAATAATAAATTCTAGGTTATTTAGGAATAATGATCAAAAGAATACATGGTTATTTTCATGTAAAAGTTTTTGTTAATTATATAAAACTCTAATCCTAAAAGGTATTTGGGTATATAAGTTATCCAATATTTTCATTAGAAGTTTTGGATGGATAAAATTCAGTCATATTTATCTCTAACAATTATTTAAATGTAATTTTTATATTTTTATCACATGATAAAGGATTATGGTTTCTTGGATGATATAGGGGAGGAGTGTATAAATCTTGGACAAAAGACCCTAACATGCCCCTTCATATAGTGTTTGGGACTCAGATGAACCCCTATCTTGAGTAATTGGGTGTAGTATGGGTTATATGGGTGATGAAATAAGATTACAGAGTGTATTCCTTTATAGAATCAAAGTAGGTATGTCCAGGTGTCATGGTGGTCTGGTTAGCACATGGTGACCCAACACTTAGGGGGTTTTGGTGTCTTGGTTAACACACAATGTCAAACACACATATTCAACACGATTTTTCCTTTTAAAAATCATTTATTTGATTTTATATAATAAATAATCTTATTCATAACAAACTTATATATATTTCTGACACTCACCATGGGCACCCTATTCCATTTGCAGACCTTATGTCTACTTTCAGTTTGACCACAAGACATGTGGTGGATTGAGATGAAGAAACATTATGATATTTATATATTAAGTTGTGTTGAATCCTAAGGATAATAGTAGAGATATTTTATGTTTATTTAATTCTTTTTATTATTTTTTTGTCTGATTATGCCAGTGGCCAATTAGTTGTATTCCTTTTATGACTGTGGTACTAGATGAAAACATTAAAATTTAATATAAAATGTTGAATTTAGTTATACTCTTATTATATGTTGCAGATATTTTGGTTATTTTTTAGTAGTTTTAAAATATTATTAGAGTTAATTATCTCCCAATTTTTTGGATTAGTCCATCTCAACTAATTAGTAGCCTTTAACATATGGGTAGGCATAGTTATGGGTGTGTGGCCCACAAGCTTGGATGGTGGTTTCAGGATGGGGAATCAAATAATATCTATCCGTCATTTTTTTCCTTTATAAATATTCTTATTATTAAGTAACATGTAAAAATTATTTGTAGACTTCATATTTACATTATCATCATCTAATAATATTTCAATTTGATATCTTATTTAATGTAATATGGTAATAAATTTTAATTTTACTCTTTTCATTACGTAATTTCTTTAAAAAACATATTGTAATCTCTTTATAAATATAAATCATGTTAACTTTAAAGTAGATAGGTATAATAATTTATTTATTATTCTTTTAATATATCCATATTCAATCAAACTCTAACTTTTCATTAAAATTTATATCATAAAAAAATATATTTTTGATAACAAAATCTTCATTATGTTCGAGAGTAATATTTATCTTGTTAAGTGAGAATATATTAAATTAAATATTTTATATCCTTATAGTATATTTTAATTTATGTTTTTTTTTAATAACCATGAAATTAAATTTCATTTTTATTAAAATATATCATTGGTGGGCGGTAGGACTCATTCCATTATATTTTAAAAAATAAAATGGTTAAAGTACTTTTATTCAAGGAAAAAAAATTTTATCCTATATTTTAAAATCATGTTATAAAATGGATCGAATTATAAAAAACTATTTAAAATAATCATTTCATACCAATAAAATACTCATTTCATATAATGAAAAAATGTGTTGAAAACTAAACATTAATTAAAAATTGAAAATCCTTCACAGTCGTAATAGTCCATTATATTCAAATTCACTATAGTGGTAACTATTACTACTATTTTTTTTGAAAACTTCAACCTTTGTTCTCTTATATTTACTAAATATAGGGATTTTGAAATATCAAAAAATAATTATTTACTATATAGTTTTTATCATATAAACTTAAAAATAGATGAATTGATTAATTTAACATTAATATCTGATATAAACTTTCCATAGAGTTTCTAATATATTCTTGGAAACTATTACTTAAATGTCTAGAATTACTATAATGGAAACATAAACCCACCTTATCGAAACCTCTTTTAGTTAAAAAAAACAAATATGACTATTAAACCCTCAAATACTTTTTTTCCAGCTTAAACTGCTACCCTTTTATACTATCAATACAACACTAGTTCTATGATCTCACATTCCCTTATAATTCATAATAACATATTGAGTAAATCAATTAAACTTAATTTAAATTAATAATACAATAAATTACATTAAATTTTTAGTACCTTTCTAGTAATGACCATGGAATAATGTCTATAGACAATTCCATGCTTAAAAGGGACTCTAGTATTACCAAGCTAGTAACATACACAACCATATCAAGAACATGTGTATGAAAAAACAATCATTGGTATATTTATATCTAAAAATTTCCTTTTAATACCCCTATCTCTATTTAGTTACATGTTCTTTATAATCCCATTTAAACATATCATTCATATTAAATGAATCTGTGTTCACATTTTTCATCTGAAACATTTTCCCCACAAACAAAATCACGATAGTGAAAAATAATGAATACCATTATTGAGTTTTAAGGAAGAATATAGATCTACTTGTTGACATGATTTACTATTTGGTAACTCTATAATGGTTTTATCTAAAGAATAAAAATTTTCATCATTTTTTACATTATCATTATGATTCTATATTAATCTAAAAGGTTACTTTCATTAAGAATATACATTTCTAGTTTTTACGTATAAGTATTATTTAATGATTATGAATACATTTTATTTAAAAATAATGATTTTATGTGATGAGTATCATATATTACAATCATGTTTTACTATCATTAACAATGTATTTTTGTAAATGTGATCCCATTGAAACTGTGAAACCATTTTCTAAAATCATATCTATTAGTGTTTAGTGATCTATATTCCACTAAAAAATGTGTCATTTTAGAATATCTCTATTTGAATATATTTTTAGGAATGAAATTATGTTAATCATAAAATACATGACACTTGGATACTAGAGTACATAACTCATTAAAAATAAATTATATGTATTATCCCATTTCCATTCCACAAGGACCCAAACCCTTTTAGATTTACCCCGATAAGGGTAACATAAATATTACACATGATACATAAACCTAATCATATTGGTGTCACAAGTAATATACTTTCCTGAAATAAGATAATCCATGGATACAATGTTATTATATGAAAAATCTATTTTTATAATAGATGTATTAACAAGTTTTTACATTGAAATAAAACTAAAACATACTATTTTAAAGGGGGTTTTAACAACTCAACAAAATTTCTCATGTATTTCATTTTATGTTTACATGCTTTAAAAATTTCATTTTCTTGTTCTATACCTTCAAAAAAATGTGATACAAAAAAATTAATGTATAAAAATTAATAAATAAGAGACTTATTTATTGTAACCATTAAAAAATATTTACATATACAAATATCCAAATGTATCTTTAGCATGAAGTTCCTGAAAGACTTTTATATAAGGGTTTGAATTCATTCAAACCCAAAATTTCCAAGAAAGAAATTATAGTGAAATACATAGCTAAGCCCCAATTTTTGAGATATTTCCTAAGCTCATACATTAGTGAGATATCCAACCCAATTTATCAATACTCAAATATCTATCACGACCCGTCCCCTGGGGCCCATTCTATGACTATCCCAAGCCCGCCTTCCATAGGCTAGGGGATGACGACTAGCACCAAAGGCGTATTCCCTAAAACCGGGAAGGCATTGACTTTATAACCTGTAATCTCACACAACCAAACACACAACAAGATACGAAAGCAAGTCAACTATATAGTAAACAAGTGAGTACAATAAGTAAAAAGGGGACGGAATACAAGCCCAACTGGAAAGTACTAGTACAATTGGAATGCAATACAACTGAAGAAAAAGGAAGAAAACTATTGGATCATCCTATGAGGTTCCTACTTGAAGGGTAGGTACAGATCACCTCCTCAACACTCCACATCTGTCCGTATCCTTCATGTACCGACTCACCGTATTGTCCACCTCTCGGTACCGTCTAGTCCTGGTACTCTCAGCCTCAGTCAGTGCTGTCCATCGTCTGTATCCAACACAACAAGGTGCAGGCAGAACCCATGCAGGGGTGAGTATAACGATACTCAGTAGGGACCCCGAGAACCTTGAGGTATCATAAAAATACACCAAGGATAAACCAAAAAGTATGAAATCAACAGATAACCCTACTTAGGTATATTCCCATAAATATATCTAAGTTATCAAGTAATCCATCTCAATCATGAGGAAAACACAGAAAAACTGACTTAGATCAAACTAAGTTTTTATTCCAGGGGTAGTATCAAGTAACATCCCCAGTCACACTGTCGAAACTTTGGATACTGGAGAAATCCTCCTCTGTTGGGTACAGTGGGCCTACCGCGACACCAATAACACTTCCCACTAACCTTGGACTGCTGAGGTACTCCTCCTATCAAGTACCGTGGGTCTGCTGCATCACCAAGGTACTCCACACCATGGGTCTACCACGTCACCAAACACGTTCCCCCTCGTAGCATGCTGAAGTACTCCTCTTGTTGAGTACCGTGGGTCTGCCATGACACCAAGGTGCTCCCCACAGTGGGTCTGCCGTGACACCAAGGCTCTCCCCACTGGTCTAGTAGAGTCACTCTGAGTCAAACGGTCAGCAGTCGTTAGGTCTCAGCCAGCTACTAGGTCTCCGAACTAAGCTCGCTCGTCTCTGGGAGTATCCGCTCCATGAGCTACTGGTCGATACTCCAACTGTCAAAAAGTCCCATTAAGAAGTATCTCAAAGATCTGCCACGTCATATGGGTCTCAACGCAATAGAAAACCCGTCAATCAGACGCCTGATCTACGAGTTATTAGCCTTTTAGTCCTGGGGGCCCAATTGGATTTGTATTCGATCCAACCCGACCGTAACTCAACTATACCCAAAACTCTAGTAGGGTATACTCAAAGGGATCGTATTGCTCTAAGATTTGAATCACCACTGACGGTTCGTCAAACGGACATCTGGTGCCAAATATATGGCCGAATGAGCGTAAATGGGTCGTAGTGGGCCCGAGTCTGGTCTGACCTGGTCAAACTGACCCAGCCAGACCCGCCCAGGGCCGAACCGGTTCGGGTCGACCTCGCCCGACCCGTTGGGTCTCGCCCAGCCCGTGCCCCTCATGACGCCCTCCGGGCTGAGTTCCCCCCCTCGCAGCGCCCTCTGGGCCGAGCCGCCCTCATTGGCCCTGGGGGACGGGTCGTGACAAATTGTATCAAAGGCGTATTACCCAAAACAGGGAAGAAATTTCCTTTATAACCTGTAATCTCATGCAACCAAACACACAAAAAGATACGGAAGTAAGTCAACTGTATAGTAAACAAGTGAGTACAGTAAGTAAAAAGGGGTCGGAATACAAGCCCAACTGGAAAGTACAAGTACAACTGGAATGCAATACAACTGAAGAAAAAGGAAGACAACTACTGGATCGTCCTCCGAGGTTCCTACCTAAAGCGTAGGTAAAGATCACCTCCTCCGAACTCCACGTTCTTCTGTCTCCTTCGTATTCCGACTTGCCATATGGCCCACCTTCCGATACCGTCCAATCCTGGTACTCTCAACCTCAGTCAGCATTGTCTATCATCTACATCCAACACAACAAGGTGAAGGCATATCCCATGCAGGGGTGAGTATAATGATACTCAGTAGGGACCCCAAGACCCTCAAGGTCTTACAAAAATCCACCAAGGAAAAACCACAAAGTATGAAATCAATAGATAACCCTAATTAGGTATATGCCCATACATATACCTAAGTTATCAAGTAATCCATCTCAATCATTAGGCATATGACCCGTTCGGGCATGTGGGTGGGCCCCAGGGTGGGGACCACATGTCTGCGGGGCAACTAGTGGGTGGGGCCCAATTGTTACATTTGGTATCAGAGGAGGAACCCAGCCTTAAGTGTGGTGCACGTCCTGGGTTGAGATGTAGGGCCCATAATGAGGATGTTTTGCTCTAAAGGGTGGTGATTGTAACACCCCTGAATGATAAAGGGTTAAATGACTAAATGATATGAATCGTTTCAACAAGGTGTTCCTTCCTTTTCAAGAGCCTGTCTGATTAGAACTCCACAGTTAAACATGCTTGGCCTAGAGTAGTGATCAGGATGGGTGACCTTTTGGGAAGTTTCCCAGGGTGTGTGTGAGTGAGGACAAAGCACACTAAAAAGGACATGTGTGGGCATGTGGGGACAATCATTAGTCATATGATCCGTTCGGGCATGTGGGTGGGCCCCAGGGTGGGGACCATGTGGGTGTGTGTGAGTGAGGACAAAGAACACTAAAAAGGACATGTGTGGGCATGTGGGGACAATCATTAGTCATATGATCCGTTCAGGCATGTGGGTGGGCCCCAGGGTGGGGACCACGTGTCTACAGGGCAACTGGTGGGCGGGGCCCAGTTGTTACAATATCAATTTATAAGAGATACTATAATTCAAAACAACTATAACACATAATATTTATAAATCATAATGAACCTTTACTATTGAAATTTGAACCTAAAATCTAATATTTTCCATGGTTAAAAACTACTAAGTATTATTCCCTACCTATCATGTAACTATTTATATGAATGGAATGCAATTTATATTAACCATATTAGATAATTTAAACATTAATTTATTAAAATTCATTAATATATAGAAATAAAAACTTTCAATTTATATTATAAACTTGAACCCTTCATACTTTAGCACTTATATGGTGTACTTTTGAATGCCTTCATGTTAAAATATATGATTCTATAAGAATTATAATCACATTAAATTCCCTAATATATGAATAGTTAATATTACAGATTTAAAAAAATTATACTATTTTTACATCATATATTTTGTTTTTAATTAAAACCCTGATGGAATGAAGCAAAAAATATTATTTGTTGGTTTAAATAAATACACGGCCTCAAATATATTATTATTTATGAAAATTTCATAAAATAATGTGAAATATTTTATATTTGGCCTTATTTTATAATTTTTAAGCACTTTATAAATTAATAAACCAAATATATTAACATTAAACATCGATTACATACACCAAATTTTTTTTCTATGGTTTAGATCACTCTTAAAATGTGTCTTGGTAACTAGACATTGTCCCCACTGATGGGTTTTGACACTTCTTTTTGGAAAACATTTTTAAAATGTTACAACAGAACAACCTATTTTTCTATGAACTACATTGTGGTTCTTCCCATGTGATAATAATTAAAAATACACTATATCATTTTTCTATGGTATAATAACTTCCAAATATAGATTTTTTAAATCCATACATTATATGAATGGTTTTAATTTGAAAAGATAGACTATGGTTTCATAATGATAAACTATTTTCCTTACCAAAGATAACAATTTCTTATTAAAGAAAACACATGAAAATCATTTTTTTATGATTCTATATTTCTAATAAAAAATTTATACCACACATTTTTCTTAATTAGTGATGTATTTTTATATATTTTTCATAATCCCTGATATTTTTTTTATAATTGACCGAATGATGTTATGAATTTTATGGTATTGTGTCCATTTTTCACTGAACTATGTTGTAGTTCTAGATTTTTTTTACAGATTCATCATTTAATAAATGTTCAATCCTAATAAATATATGTCATTCAAACACAATTTTTGGGATTCATTTGGATGAACACTAGTCTAAAAAAACCCTTAAATCAATTTTTTCTACAAGATAAAACAATTTATTTGAAATTAATAAAAAATAAATGAATGAAATAACTTTTTTTGATCAAAATGTGTTGAATATCTTCTCCATGTTATTTATAGGTATTAATTAGTTGAAATTAATTTATTCCTAGTTAATTATAAAATATGAATAAAAATTTTCTCATAGAATTCTAAAATTTTAGTTGAAACTAAGAAAATAATACACGAATAGATATGAATTCAAGGAGTTTCATTGCGATCAAATCACATTCATCTTCATTTATTACTGATGTATTGGAACACTTTATATAGTCCCCATGGAAGCTTATTATACTACTGATTTTTTCTCAAAACATTGACTATCAGTGAAAAAATTCAAAAATGATTCAAACTTTTACCATTCTTTGTAACTTGTAGTTCAACCGTTTATTAAATTTTTAGATTTTTAAAAATCAATATGTATTTAAAAAAACATAAAGATTATCTTATGATGATTCAAATAATGATGAATATTTTTTTTAATAAATAAAAATTGACATGTATTATTGTATAATGATTTATTTTCCTTTGATAGTGTAACTATCTAGACCATATCATTCCCCAAACTTCAATTTACCTTCATGTGAAATGGGACTATTGAATAATCAATCTAGTATAATAAGTAGTGTTTAGGGTCTTAGGAGACTATGGGGGAATGTTTTCCCCACTTTTCAAAACACACATATCTATTACTATAATCTATTGAATATTTGAAATAACCAATCTATATTTCTTACATCCCAACCCATCCTTAAAAGAAATGGGAACGTCATATTGATATGATGTATACTAATTATGGAAATATAAAATAAATACAATTTATATTAATATACATTGTATAAATTAATAATTAATTTGAAACACCAAACATTTGAATGATTCCAATAATATGAAAAATAGTTTCCCATATTTTTAATAATGCATCCTACAAATACATAAAACCATCAATCAACTGGTAGAGGACTCATGCACTAATACTAGATACACGTTTTTCTAAATACGATACTAGTAGCTATTTTAGTATAACTACTATAACCTTTAATGATATATATGAAACTTCATGTGTGATGACCAGACATGCAAGGTGTGTATATAATAACACAATAGCCCCCAATAATAGACCTCTGATCATAAAAGTGAATGTAATTCAATTAACACAAGTTTTTATGATTTCTAATTTTTTTATAATAATCAACCAAATAAAAATACATAAAGAAAAATAACATATCGATGATCAACCAATATAATCTAAAAATAATAATAACCCTATCCTATTCCACTAGGAGGTGAGATAACTAATGTGTTTACTTAACATAAACATAATAATAAAAATAAACTCTGACCACACTACTAGAAAGAGTTTTACCCAAAATATTAATCCATAACTCTTCCACCATATGGAAAATCCCTATCACCTTAATCCATCACTAGAGAACCAAATATAAAACACATGGCGCATCCACATGGGATATGTTCTAAGGGAAATGAGTGTATAAAATTATGAAAATTCAAAAAGTAAAAATAACCATAGTCATATAGTTTTGGCACCCAAATTCCACTCCCATCATGTGTTAGGGCACCTTAGTACTAAATTAAAATTCATTCTAAATTAAAATAAATAATATAGTATGAAACAACATAGTTATAAAGATAAAAATTATATATATAAATATATCCCATTATAATCACCTCATAAATTAAATGTTATCCCAAAGGAACATTTATCTAACTAGTCATCAATAAAACTTTCCTACTAAAATATAGTTTATCATACTCGATATAAACTTAGTCTTATACTAAAATATTCTCATGAAACAAGAAAAGTCACTATAAAATCATTACCCCATATAACAAAAAATGTTCCCAATGATAATTTCTACAAAAAAAATATAGAATCATCTCATGTCCAATCTAAAACCTTTTACTAATTGTATTATAATCCTCATGCCTTCACCCTTACATAGATCCCTAAATTTTCAAGAAGAATAAAACACACACACACAAAAATTTCCCAAAATATATGAATAATATAAAAGATATTTTCCATTTTCATTATAATATAATAAAATCACTAATTTTATACATTATCATGAAAAATAACCCAATCACTACCCTTATAAAGACACAAAAAAAATCTTATGAAGAAAACCTTAATATAAACCACTAAAAAATTATTTGACTCAAGTATTAAACTAAAAGAAACTATCTACGGAACAAAACATTTAGGTGAATGAAAATTAAAATCAAATAGTTAAATAAGAAAAAGAAACATAATATACATGAGTATAGATGAAGGATATATAAAATAATAGTGAATGAGAACTAACCATATGAGTAGAAATTGGTCCACCCATCATAACTTTCACCAGAAATATTATTCTTATTTATCCTAAGTTCACTACTTGTGATCAAGATACCATGTACACAATCATATTTGTTCACATTTTTTGGTAACATTATAACCTAATCATCCTACTATAAGTAATTAATAATGATAAAAGGTGTAATATAATAAACAATTATAATTAAACCTATAATCTATCCATGAAAACCTTTATAAACACTATGCGACTAAACCATCCAATTGGATTTTAAATAACAAAACCATTAAATTTACATTCACATTTCCTAATTTTTGAAGTTTATTTTATGTTATTTGGCATTTAATCCATTTTATTTTTCAATGGAATAAAATTTTTTACTCATCAAAATAAAATAGATAATCCATAAGACATATCTAATAAAAAATAAAAAATATATGATATGATAAAAATTTTATATAGACCGCTAATCATTAATTTTAAAACAATATAATCAAAAAAATATTTGATGTTAGAATTTAATAGTATATATGATTAAAATTAGTTTATGAATAATAAAAATATGTATATATGTACATCTGAAAAATACAACAATGAGTTATATTGACAACAAAAAATCCATTAATAATTAAGCATAGTCATTTAAAATTTCAATAGATATAAATTTAATTTTTTATTTTCACTTATTTGTAAAAACTATCCAGTAAATTACCATCCATTTTATATTTCAAAAAATCGATGTTTCAATTCCATTAAAATTGTAAAAAATATTTAATGACACATCACAATATAATATTAATTTTAAACAGCATGGGGTGATGAGACCACCTACTTAAACAAATCGATTATAAGTAGACTGTAATCTAGAGATCACTATGTTTCGACCTAAAAATATTAAATAATAATAATAATGAAGTAAACCTAAACAGATCACTGAAATATGAAAAAATAACCTTTAAATTATTCATGATACTCATACAAATAAAACCCCTAAATCATATATCCCAATCTATAATCAATTTAACATATAAATATTAAAATTTAAAAAAAAAATCACTAAGAATTTCAACTCTAATAGAATGATAATAAAATATGTGAAATTAATATTTTTTGAAATCCATTAGCTATCAGATTAATAATCCCCTTAGTCTAATATGGATTTCACTATGCTTTAATGAAATTCATAAAATATCCTTACCCCAAATTAATCAAAATTAGTCAAAAGGGTAGAGGAAGATGAAAGTAAGGAAGAATGGAGAAATTTAGTTTGAATTGGCCAACTAAAATAACCTTGGACACCTATGGTCAAGATAAAAAAAATATTGAGAAAATTGGGTAGAGGACTAGTCTCTCCACATGTATGGTCGTTTTGATCCAAATTCCCAAAATGGGTTGTTTTAAAATAAAACACTAAATATTAAAAAATATAGTTAGGTTTTAAATTCAATTATAATAACCACTGGGTTTCTAGTGGTTCTTTAATGTCCACCTAAATATCTGTTATAAGTCTATTATACACATAGTGTATGATTTATGAAACTCCCTCACGAGTTTGTGAATTAAATTCCTAATAGATACTTACAACAATCTATATTTTATTTATATAAAAAACATGAAATTCATCATACAATGTTTTCCAAAAATCTCTCCATATCATGAATCTCAAGATAAGACCATTTAAAACACCAATAATGACCACGTTCTCAATAAAAATCAAAATCATTAATGAATATTGTATTTTTTTGACATTTAATTACCAAATTTAATAGTAAAATTATATTTATGTAATTTAATAAGGCCATGTATTGTTTTAAAATTCCCATAAATCCATTTTTGTCCCTCAAAAGAGAAAGTAATATCTCACTAAAAGAACTATAACTATATTTTTTGTTAATTTTTCCCTAAGATGTCAAATAATGTCTCAAAACTCTCATCACACTTCCACTTCATAACTACCAATACAACAAAGGTCTACTAAATACCCAAAAATTCCAATACTAAAATGTTATGTTAAAACACCTTCCATTACTAAGATAATAATGACACATTCATCCTTGACTTATGGTGTTCCCCTCTATAAGAATCACCTAATATTTACTAATTATAATATAAACACTAAATTAGTAACAAACTATGATTGAATATATGAATATGAATAAAATTTTACTGAATATATTTAATCATATATAAAAAATAAATTAAATTAGTTTCATGTGAATTTAAATATTTATATAAAAAACATCGATTAATACAACATCTTATACTCTATTCTTAAAAAATATAATACCCTTTGTAACTATCCTTTTGGAAAGACATTTTTTAAATAATTTGGAAAGAAATATTATTTTATTCTAAAAAATTAGTTATTATTACATTTTTTATTATTTTAAAAACCACCTAGAAAAAAATAATTATTCACTTTTGAAAGTCTATAATCATTAACCAAAAATTAATATATAGAACTTCTATAAAAAAATTAGTTTTATATAACCAATTAATAAATCAACCCTTACTAGAAATATTCTTTAAACAAGTTTTACCTTAATTAATTAATTCACCACTAATAAAGTATTAAGGTAAACAATAATTATATTATTAATTAATTTTAATTAATTAAAATATTTCAAAAATAAAAATTTAAATATTTGATTTTCATGTTTCATGTGTACTATTATCTAGATATTGTGTGAATAAATACAAAAATTATCTCCCTCATGAGCCTAAAGAATTATCTCAAGTCCCACATATTCCATATTTGAACTTCCTCAAATCAAAGCACCTTCACGCACATTGTTCATAGATTGGGAAAAAATTCTACCCTTTTATCATTTGTTTAAACTATACTCATGTTATTGACACATTCATTCAATAAAACTCCTATGATCCGACACCTAATGTCTACCTTTGATTGACTCTATCCCAAAACTATGTTAGCACTCATACCACTAATAATGTTTTAATCTAGATTACCTATTAGATCATATTTTATCACCACATGCCTAGGTGCATTATATAATTTATTTGGGTTGAATATAACTATTGAGTGTGAAAAATGATCATTTGGGAAAAAATGTTCTTCATTTGGAAACAAATGATCTCAATAATATATTCAATAAAAAATTAATCATGTGTTTCCCATAAGATGGATGTCCCAAATAGAAAATAAATAAAATGCGGCCCACTACTTGGGGTCCATTATTATAATAAAAATATTATTTTTTATACAAAATATATGAATGAAATTACTTTAGAAATGTAATCTTATAAAAAATAGTAATCAATTTCTAAAAAATATATATTAAAAACTCATCTATATGTAAAATTATACATCCAACTAATTATGGACACCCACAATTTACTACCAATTGATTTGTATACTTTATCATGATTCCTATTTGTCTTTATAACATCTAATTTTTTTTCACTTTATACCTTATCATACATATATTTCAATATATGAAACTAAATGACAAGGTTTTCAGGTAGTGTCTAAGTATAACTACTCAATAGAAACTGATAACATATATCTGGTCCCATAAGTGAATAAAATATAGTGAATGAATCTATGTGTATCTATTTTATTTTTAATAATAACATACCTAATAAAAAATAATGGATAATAATATTTCAATGATAACCCAATAACATAATTTTATGTCAAACAACCAAGTAACATCACATAAAAATCCATATGTAGTAAAAATTAATATAATTGAATTACAATCCATAAATAAACAATATAAAAGTATATACAAACATGAAAAACAAATTTTTTGAATATTAATTAAAATAAAACTATTATAGAATTATCTATACCATATAAGAACCCTACTCTACTCACTAAATTAAATTAGTTTTATCTCAAACTAACATTCCTTTAATTACTCATCAGGAAATCCCACCATATAAATTATCAATAAATTTAACAATGATCACCTTAAAATTACCATAAAACCTTTCTTCAAGATATTAAATGTCACCATAAACTCATTACCCATTATTAAACAAATATTCTATCAATAAAATTTCTATATCCAGTACCACATCAAATAAAATCCAACATGAATCCTTTTACTCAATGAATTGGAAGAATTATGTATCTACCCTTACTAATATCAGTAAAATTCAAAGAAGTTTCCTTGAAAGAAACGAGATTTTGAAGAAACCTAATTTATTACCAATCCTCAGCCATTAAAACATAATTAAATCACCCACACTTGACATTATAATGTTAAATTGCATAATCACACTACTGTAAAACACCCTATACCCACAATTTAGAACTATGGGTATAGCCACTTAAACTGTGGGTATAGAATATACCTATGAGTTTAAGAATCATGGACTTGGGATCTATCAAGATAGACTTATATCCATGGTTTTACAAAATTGTGTCTATAGGCCACATATACCCATGGTTCTTAAACTGTTGGTGTAGGAAATTTCAATGGAAATACCTCTACCACAGCTTGAAAAAAATATTGGGTAGAGACCTATATCCATGTTTTGGTTTAACCATGGGTACATGTCCTTACTTAAAAAAAAATCCTCCGCTGGGATTTGATCCCATCACTTTCTTACCACACTCCAAAGATTTTATCACTATCCTACAACATGTTTCTTGTTCTTATATTTAAAAAAAATATATGTATATATATTAAAATTTATTTACTTTAAAATTATTATTATTATTATTATGGAAAAATAGGGGCCAACCTATACCCACGGTTTGGTCAAACCATGGATATAAATCCTTATTAAAAAAATTCTAAATTAGTATTTAATACCAACACCTTCCACCTACACTCCAACGACTTTACCACAATCCTATAACACATTTTTTGTTCTTATATTAAAAAAATATATGTATAAATATAAAAATTTATTTATGTTAATTAAATAATAATAATAATTATTATGTAAAAATAATGGGCCACCCTATACCCACGGTTTGGTCAAACCATGGGTATTGGTTTTCCCACAATTTTTTTCCACACAACCTATTGTCACTCTTTATAAAAACTATCAGTATAGGGGTGAATTATAACCACATTTTTTGGAGAACCATGGGTATAGGTCCTTCCCACAATTTCCCCCCCATAAAAACCTATTCTCATGGTTTACAGAAAATTGTGGGTATAAGGGTGACCTATGCCCATGATTTTTAGAGAACCATGGGTATAGGTCCTTCCCACAAAATAGTTTTTCCATGGGAAACCTATTCCCATGGTTTATGAAAACCATTGGTATAGGTGTGACCTATAACCATGGTTTTTTGGAGAATCGTGGTTATAAATTTTTTTTCCAATAGTGTCACACCAATCATAATGAAAAATCTCCAAGATAGGTTAAATAAAATATAAATTACCTAGGATAATATAAATTATATAGAATGAAAATGAAAACTAAAAATAATATCAATATGAATAAAAATAATAGGTGAATGAAAATTAAAAACTGTTAAATAATTGCCAATAAAATAATAGATAAAATGATAAATAAAGGATATGAGAATGGTTTGTGAAATAGAAGTAATAAAATAAGATACAACACAAATATCAATATTAACTCCCATTTGAATAACTATTATAATATAGTAATCCCATGTTCACTATGACTGATCAAGTTATGTTTTTCTATGTTATATAAGGTTAGCTAGAATGATAGTGTTATGACAAACTTGTGTCTATATAGATTATTAGTCAAGTCAGCCTTATCTGAATAACAAAGGTATGAAATATCAAATTGTTATACTTAATTTGGGAATATATTGAAGATATGGTCAAAAAATACTAAATTATTAAAACATTCATTTAATTTTTAGAAAACATTTCCATTATATTTCCTCTGATGAAACCTTATTACATAAGGTCAAGTTTAATTCATTGACTTATAATTTGTTCTTATTATCAACATAAATTAATTGTTTTATATTTAAAGTACTTTGGTAAATCAATATAACATGTTTAATAATAAATCAAAAATTTATAAGGAGACACAAACATAAGAATGAACTTATAATCATTATTTTTTTTGAATAATATGAAAATAAGTATTTTCACTAAGGACATATAGATGAATAAGAATTAAAATTTCTTTTGAATAATTAAAAACTTTGATATTAATTCATAGACATTATTATTAAATACAAGAAGACATTGTAGAATATTTAAAAATATTAATATATTTTTTTTCAAATAATATTACAATTAAACTAAGAATTATAAGTAACTAAATCGATAAACTATTACAAAACACCCATACATAAATTATTAATTTCATTTGACACTCCAATTAATTTTAAAAAATAATACCAAATAAATAAAACAAAAAACAATGTACCTTAAAAATAATAAAATTTATAAGTCAATTGACTACATAACTCACCTATATCAACACAGTGATCAATAACACACAATAAAACTTATTTGACTTGAACTGGATATAACATAAGAAATCTCCATCATTTTGGATGAATTTCCCAATAATCTATTTATATCTATCTTAGCCACCCTGATTAACTTATTCGAATTAGGTAAAAAATAGAAAGATTAATCGAAAGCGGAAGGGAGTGAATTAACTCAAATAACCAAACAAAAATCACTATGGAAACCTAGGATCAATGAAAGAAAAATATAGAAGAATAATAAGGACATGTGGAAAACCAATTTATTGATTATTTCCTAGGAAAAATAACCCTGAGGGGGTTTTTAAAAATAAAATAAATAAAATATGCAAATTTCCTTTTGTAATACCCATTTGGGAACCAAATATTTTTTAGGGTCTCACTACTAGCCACCATGTGGGTCCTAAAAACATGGTACAAGTCTATATTCAACGAAATCGCTATCTAATGATACATTCTACCTACTTTATATGCAATGTACTCATTATCTCTATAAATGGTGCTCAACGGTTTCCTATCGACACCAAATTTTCATTCCTTTACATAATTTTAAAAATTCATTATTCCAGTTTTCCCAAAAATATTCCCTATTACAAACACTCATTTTAAAATATTGAAAAAAAATGATAACCCTCTAAATCTAAATCCAAAAAATGTAAGTAATATATTTTTTTCAATATAATTACCAAATTTATAGAAAAAATAACTCTTCATCAATTGAACAATACCATGGTTAATTGCAGAAAAATCCATGGAATAATTATCTTTACAACATTGAAATTTACTTTAGCATAATAAATGAAATGGTTAATACAAATTTTTAGGGGTTTTTAATAGTGAATATATCTATAATGTTTTATGTAAAACACTACAATCTATTCTCTGTGGGGAAACAGATTTTTATTTTTTTGGAAATGAAATACATAAAAATCCACACCAAAGAATCATAATTTAGTAGTTCTTATAGAACCATACACATATGTAAAAAATATATTTATTTAAAAAAACATTCAAGTACAAGGTAGATACAAATTAGTCAATAAATTTTTATTCATTCTCTATTTAGTCCTTGAATATTAAAAAAATTATTCATTTACATTTCCTAATGAAATGGGGAAAATTAATGAAATGAGTGATCTACAATACTAAATATAGGATAATATATTAAATAATATACATAAGTTATGATCATTTAATAAATAATATGTCTAGAGTAAAAAATCAACCTGAAATCATATCAAATAATACACCAGAAAAATATAATGAACAAATAATCATATATATTATAGTTATTGCATATTATAATTATAGGAATTCTTAAAATTTAACATCATAGCCATAAATTCTAGGACTAGTACGAATAAATCATAAATAAAGTGAAAGATGATCATATTTACCTATATTATTGGTGTATTATGAGAAACTAGTTCTCTTAGGGTTAGTATAATTCCAAGAACCACCTATTAAATGTTGTTTCAGATAAATTCCATTATATTATATGTGGTGAATAAGTAAAACAAATCAAAATTTTAAATTATTAATATTGTATCAATACATGTAATAATAAACAGTGGTTTTCTTTTCAAGGTTTCACATATTGAATAAATGGTTAAATGAGCATAATAATATTTTCCCCACTCAATATAATGATATGGATATCTGGTTGATTAACTACCATTGTTAATAAAGAAGTTTTGGTTATTCACAATGTATAGTATACGACAATAAATATTTTTATAATAGGGTTATACATTTGGATTATATAGGTAACAATAATGTGTATCACTATAGAAGTAGAATCCATGGAAATAACCACATTTGGGCTGCATTAAAGAATGAACAATATGAATGATATTTCAATGTAAATCCATAATAACTAAGTACCTCCCACCATGATAGAAATTACCCTTTAAAACTAAAAGTCCTTAAATTCCCTCTATATAGGATATATAGATTTTAATGAATAATGATTTTTCATATAAACTTTTTATATAGAAAGAGAATGAGTGATTAATTTAAATAAATAATCAAATTAAAAATACCCTATTAAATATAAAACAACACATGAATAATTTTTTTTAAAAAAAATTTATGATAAAATAATTTCAAATAATAAAGAGAGGAAAGATAAAACCCTTATAGATTTAGTAACCTTCAAAATATGTAAATTTCCATGAATTATTTTAAAAACATTAAATAAGGAAAATTTAAGGGAAATTTTATTGGGAAATTATATAAAAAATATGGAATATGATTAATAGATCATATGAAATATGATTTAATGTGAATAAATTTATATAAGAAACAACACACCTTAAGCCTGGACTAGCTAGGAATTTCCCCCAACCACATGAATAAATAAATTATATGCACTAATTATATGTTTGAGAACCTTATTATAATTTATTTCATTAATTATAATCCCTTTATATGACTTAATTAATATTATTATTTCCATGTTATTAATGATTATAATGCACTGGAAATGTTGTGCTATATTTTTTTATATTTGATTATTTCATATTTGATTATGCAGTTTTTGACTAAAAAGGTATTTTCACTTGTAATTTAATTGAAAAAATAGGTAAGAGGATGAATATTAAAACCTAATGGGAATATTCTACTCCCACAGGTAGTTTTATAGGATCACATCAGATGTTCATTAGGAGAGGCATGGGGATATATGGTGCATTCCCCTAAATTCCTCTTGGTGAGGTACCAATGAACTTATGATATCCCACTATAAGTTTATATGTATCCCACTAGGATTATATTGGGAATGAAAACCAAGAATTTTATGTATGAATTTTTTGACAAGTTAGGGTATCATCCTTCTTTATAACAAACTATTTAATTTTCCCCATGCATTTCTGCATGTATCCCTCTTCTCATTGATGATCTCTTCCAATCTTGGTTTTTTATCATCCATTTTATATTTGATAAATTCTTAATCATTTAAAACCTACCATATTGATTTTTATAAATGAATTTATAGAGATCAAATCAAGTTTATGTTTCAATTTTCTAACTCCTTAATGTAAATTATCAATGGTATATAACTTTTTTCAACATTTATATTGTCATATATGGACCACTATTTCTTGTGGCTTATGTACTATGTGTGTTTTAACTCTAAAAAGTATTTTTAGATGTATAGGTAAGATTATTTACACATAAAAAACCACATGAAATTAGGTTGATAATTTCATATGATGTTGGGAATTTTTTATTATATAAATGAGATGTCTACTTAAGAAATTGAAATCTAGAGTTAGTGTTTCAACCTCAAAAGGGTTATATGGTTTTCTTACCTCAATCATTGGATATTTTCCTCCTTCTATGAGTAGATAGGTGAGATATGTATACTCTATTTTTCTATTACTGGATGATATAATTTGTTGTTATGTGAGTTTTTCTTTAGGATAAACTATTAGTACTAAAAATGTAAGTTTTCAATTGTTTATAAGAAATTGGTTTTTGGATCTAGTGATTATTAACTATCTTGACTAAAATATGTTCCAAATGATATATTTTTACATATAATATTTAGTTGGTGTACATTTGGTCCATGATTGATATATCATATAGGTGTAATTATTCCCTATCTTGATTATAATTTTATATATTCTTAAGATGTAGAAAAGATTTAAAATGGTCCATGAATTATTTTCACATTTCATTATTGGTTATAGAGTTAGAGTGTTTTATGGAGGTTCTATGATGGTTTAAATAAGATTATATCTACACTTACACCGTAACAGTTTCTTTACAACATGAATTTATATTTACAACATGAGAGGATTTTCATGACATGAAGGTCAGTGGTTCATAACTGGATGTCTTTGATTTTAATTATATTCTTAAGTATCTCATGAATTATATTAGTTTTAGGGTTATGTTCCATGAAAATATATATATTTTCATTGGTTTTGTATGTTTAGGGATTCACGACTAGAATATTCTCCACATCCTGAATTGGAAGGCCACACACAAAGGCATGGTGTGGACTGGTGATTCACTTCTTGAATGTATATAAGCCCATCCTAATTTTAAATACTAGATCTCTACTAAATTATATTATTCTTCCATGTTTTTTGGAAACCTCTATGTGAGTTTTGGAGACTTTAATTTCTCCTATTTTAATTTTTTATCCCTGTATTCTATTTGTTGTTATTTGTAAATAAGACATGAGTTCTCCTCTTTATCCCCTTATTTCCTTTGATTCATCTTTTGGGGATTCATAGTGGTGTTGATGTTTTAATTGTTTTTGTTTGGGGATATTTTATTGATGATAAATTATGTGATTTTGGTTGTTTTAATGTTTCCTTGTGTGTTAGTGTTCTCCCATTTATTTCTCTTTCTTCCAATTTTGTGTGGAAATTCAGAAAGCTTTTTTATGTTTATGATCCTTGTTCTCTCCTTTTTAATGTGTATGTGTGAGTATTTCATGATTATGACTTCCATTGAGTATATATTAAGGGTCATATTAATAAAAATAATGAATTGTAATAATCTAAAATTGAAGTCAATTTAGAGTAATTTCATTTTTAAGGCTTTTGATTTTATTGCTGATGAGATTATAAATTCGTTTTTACACTTATGAAAATCATGATTAATGCGAGCCTTGATTGTGTGGTAGTTGATATGATATGAGAAACCTACTATGTTTGTTGGTTTATAACACCATAAATAAAATATTAAGTATGTATTTATGTATAGTAAAATGATTTCCCAAGGAAATATGAAATTTTAGTGAGCATTCCTATGTTATATAACAAATTAATATATATAAATAACTTGTTGAATATGAATTGTGGGAGGCTTGAAGTGTTGTTAGTTGTTGATGTTCTTGTTGTGAATCAATAGTGGTTGCGTGAACCCTATAGGGCCTTATGCATTAATGTCACACACTGTATAGGGTTCCAAATGTTTTGGATAGTGATATAGTGGTTGGTTGACATGGGATGTGATGTGGGTTGACGTGTAGTGGTTTTTATGTTCGAAGATTATTTTGTGTGCTTGTTATGATTTGTTGGTTGTGGAGAGAAGTTATGGGAAACATTTTAATGTGGGAGTGGTGGATATGAGTTGGAAAAGATGTTATGTGGTGTGGTCGTGTTTGTTTCCTCATTAGTCAGGGAATAAATTATAATGGTGAAAATGAAATGACCGGGGTTGGTAAATGAATATTCATGGTATATTATTGATATATACTAATTGGATTAAGTAAAATGAATAATAAAGTAATTGGTTGTGTTAGTTTAAAATGAAATGTATTAGGAAATTAATTTTAGTGGAAACTCATAAATTCCAAAAATTATGAAACCTATAATTTAATGTGGAATTTTGGGGTTATGTGTGGTGGATGGGTTGAGTAATTCATTTAGTGGTGGTAACAGTTTTGGTGCATAATGTGTGGTGTAGGGGTGGTGCGGTGTATACTCTATTATAGTTTTTATGAACCCATATGATGGGTATTGTGTGATTTCTACTGATAATTGATTTTGTATTATTTCTATATGTTCCCCACATGAGTTGGATAACCTTACCAATTCACAAATCATTTGGGTTCCCATTTTTTCCTCAATATCATGGTTGGTGATGATATGGATGGATGAATACCCCCTCTTCTAGACTCTAAATTTATTATTGATGATACAGGTTGGTGTTATAGATTTCACAGTGATGATATGGGTTGGGTTTTGAGATTACCTAGGAGTGGTTAGGGTTTGACATATATTTGGGGGTATGGGTGGTAGGAGTAGGGCATAAGATTGATATCCTTTTTTTTCATGATATACTACTACCTTGGATACATGATCAGTTTATGATGTGATTATTAATGATTCCATAACCATATGATATTCCTTTAGAGGGTTGGGTAGATAGGGATGCATCATAACCCACACAAACAATGGATAGATATGTTTTGTGATACATATGTAATGGATGGGAGAAGAATAAGTTTGATGTTGTGGTGTTAGAGCATCAAATTAGTTAGTAAATGGTTGAGGGAGACTTTTTTTAATTTTTGATACTATTTTGCTTTATTGTATGCTTGAATTGGTTAGAATTCCCTGGAAATTATGGGATTGGTTAGCTGGCCTATTTAGGTGCATGTTGGTTTTGTAGTTTGTTCAGTGGTGAAATAGTATTATCTTTTCATATGTACACTTGTGACCTTAGGTATGATCATACTGAGTATAAATGTTTTATTAACCCGAATTATATTAACATTTTTTAGGTTTCTATAGGTATTTTTTGGACTGATATAGACATTACAAGTTTGGGTTTTGGATCTTCTGTTGATTCAATACTATAGGAATTAGCATTTTGTATTTACATTGGCACTTTTATATTTTTTTTGAAATTATTCAAACATTTTGGGATGTCTTGTGATTTTTATATAATATATGATATTATTTCATTATTATTTATTTATTTTGTCTATTGATACTATATTATTATAAGGGTAATTATTAACACATGTGATAATTTTATACCCATGGATCTAGTCACCATCCTGGGACCTACTAGATATGGGACTCAGGATCATTATCTATATTCAATTATTTTCTGACAAGGAGGGGTACATTTGGAGGGAGTGTTCATGATAGATTAATATTAAAGGTTTTGGTTTAGAGGTAGGATGTATTTTAGAGATACACACTTTGATGATTTTATGGGTTAGTAGGGAAATAATTCCACTTGATCATGTTGTGTGATATAGACTAGGGATACCATCTAGGAAATGATATTTTAGGGACCCCATGTTCCAATGCAAGGAATCTGACCAAATTGAAAATCAATGTAGGGTGGACCTATTGGTGGGGTAGTTCATTAGGAGAGTTACAAGCATTATGACTTGTTTTATTCATGTATAATTTCAAGGAACATAGGAAACTAAAATGATATTAATTAATTTAACCTTGATTAAAATTCCATAATATAATGATTAGTATTTCTCTATTTTCAAGAACTTATCATGGTCATCATCAACAAGTAGCTTAGGATAAAGTGGTTTAGTAGTTTGATCACATTGACCGTCAGATCATCGGCGCAACATAGGACTATGAGGCATTGTAGAGGTATGTGTATTAATTATAGTGAAAGAGATTGGTGAAGTTTTTGGGAGAGTATATGTGATATAGAAACTAAGCACTAATTAGGGGATCTTGAAATCACTTTCATTCTGAATCAATACTGGTCTAAGTTTTGGGTGTTGTTTACTGTTTGTTAGATATGAGTAATTGCATTTTAGTGTTGGATGATGTATCTTGCATAATGAAAATAGGTAGATGTGTTATGGACATAAATTATGAAGGATTTATGCATGGAATTAATATCATCCATGATTATTGAAGCAAAGAGGAAGGATCTAACCTATCTTTAGTAGGGAAACATAAGTGTGTGGCTAGCTAGGATCAAGTTCAAGGAACTCATGTACTTTTCCCTTGACATCATTCTAGATGCGGCATCTAGAGAGGGAAAACTAGAGGAGGTACTACACCCAATGATCAGGTGTATAGTCACCTAGTTTATTATTTATATATATATATAGAGGTGTAAAATAATTAAGAGGTTATTGAGAGTATTATTTCTCTAGGAGGTGATGTAACACCCTGAGATTTTGTGAAATATTTTTTTTCAAATTAATTTAATCTTTTTGATATTTTTTATTTCACGCAACACTAAAAATATTTTATTTTATATTAAATAACTATGTTTAGATTAAGTTAAAAACATACAACATAAACTTTATCTTGCTCTATATGGAGCATAGAGGTCATATTGCATAACATGCAACAATGACTTTCCTCGATGACATGCGTAACATGCAAGACCGAGTTTTACCAAACAATAGTATATCATTAAAATGTTATTACTTAATATAATAAGATGCAACCTATCTTTTGAATTAGTAGTTATTAATAGTATTTAATAATTTATTAAAATATACGGTTTTCAAAAATACAATATTAATTCATAGGTTACCAATTTATTAGAAATGAATATGAAAACCGATTGAATATAAAGGGAAATATTATTATTTTTATGGTTACAAAGCTATTTTACCCTAATAAATTAAATTAATTACAAATAGTTAGTGATATTAATTTAATATATATGTTATTAATTAAATAAAATAATTTTTATATTCATCCAATAGATTTTATAGACATGAGATAAGAACAAATCCAATTTTATGCATAAAAACCAATATTTTTATTAAGGCATTTTTACCTCCTTTTAATGATGAATCCATTTTAAATCCATTTTTTTTAAATTTTATAGATTTAATATGTCAAAATAATATTTATATTTGGAAAATAAAAATAAAAATAGTTTATGATAATTTTTTGGTATTTTTCTATAGGATTTCATTTTTTAAATGAATAGTTAAAATACAGTATTTTAATCAAAACTGATTTTTCATCTAATTTATTTATAAGGTAAAATTATATTTTAAATTGGTTTAAAATTTTAATTAGATAATATTTTTATCAATTATTCTAATTTATTTAATTATAATCAATTTCAATTTGAAATTGAACATAAAAACAAAGCAAACGTTTGAACATTTTTACATTAAAAACCCACATTCTCGGCTTGACTACAGGATTAAATTTAAATTAATATCTACCAATTATGTGTTTGAAATTTGTAAAAATGGATTTCATAATAGGAATCATCATAATTTATAATTTCTAATAAGTTCAACTAAGTTTTTGACAAAAAATATTTGTGAAAGTAATTAAAATTAATCACATCGATTAAGGTAAAATTATGCTTAACAAAGGACTAATCCTTAAATTTAAGACCCAAAACAGCCTATAAACTTTTAGAAAATAAATTTGATAGACATATTTCGACCCTATACTTAATTTTATCTAAATTTTACCATTATTGGATCCAATTTTAATAAGAAAACTTGGGTGGGGTTTCTCTTTTCCAAAATATTATAAGAGTGCCACTGCTCCTCTATTATAAAATTCCTAATCTCATACCACTTCCTCTCACCTCTCAATAAACTTTGTCTCAGATTATATCTACCCAATTAACTTTCCAAAATCCCTCCATTCCTTCTTTAAGACACCCCTATTTCAAGAAAAACTTCCACGTAAGACCTTTTGTGAAAACCAAAAAGAGTTACCCGATTAATAGGTAAGACCTTCCCTCAAACTCCTTTCTTTTATTTTATTTATCCACTCACTAAAATATTCTTGTTAAATTATTGTATAAAAAAACCGTATCATCAATATACTAGCATGTTTTTATGATATTTTTTTACCTACACTTACACACACTTCAATCTAATGGGTGACGAACATACTGTTTATGTGTATGGAAAACTACCACCTCACTAAATGATGATTGTTCATTTTTCCTCTATCGCCTCTCATAGTGGAAGTTATGATGTAAACTCTATTTATATATTTTATATATTATATTTATTATGTATTTAGTCTTCTATAATTATTTTACAATACATATCTGTATACTTTACATTTTTTCATAACATGATAATTTCGTTTGAAGTGTGGACTACCACCCCCTCAAAGCAATGTGATTCATCCATACACTATTTGGACTATATTAAGGATGGGTTTAGTGAATAAATATGACAAATATGATATAATAAATCTAATTTAATAATGATATATATATATATATGTTAGGAACCCAACCTTAATTTCCCAGAGCATGTGCCTTGTTTTGTTACATAGGTATATAAACAATAAAGTCACATCATAAAGGAATGAATAGTTTAGTAGCATTGGAAAACCAGATACATACATAAGTTCAACATTACAACTTGAAATTAAATATATCATAGAAAATACTTTGGAAAAAATATTATTCTTCTATATTATCTTTGCATGTCATTCATAAAATTCATCTTGGCATCCTGGGGAAAATAAACATAAGGGGTGAGATCAGATGATCAATAAGGGTAAAAAATACAATGGAAGCATAAATAATAAGGCATGGTGAATAACTAAATAACACATTCCATTAAAACAAAATCTTTCACATAATATGGTAGGATAAAATCTGAATAAATAATTCCATAATAAAGCATAACCATGGATATTATACTAGTAGAATAATCACATGAATTATCAATTTCTAGTTTTATTATTAGGTAATGTATAATGATAGACATCATAATCATACCATCAAGTCCTCATACAATTCAACATACATAATGGGTAAAAAACTAGGCTAATTTCTCTCACGAGACTTCCCAATGCATCGAGGGGCTATAGACGACCCCACCCATCACTTACTAAGTCCAATGCATTCCTCATATGAAAGGGGATAAATGTAATCAACATATACATTTCATATTGAAACTAACATATGAAATTTAAATAACTTTTCCCAATCAGTAAATATAAACACTATCCATTATTAGTAATATGGTGAATGGTATTAAGATAGCATATCCATAGTAAAAATAATCATAAACCAATAAATAATGTATGTTAGATGATATAATAAAATAGTCTTACTTGAAATAGATAGAAATAAACTTATAAAGTCAAAAGGAGTATTGAAATAGATGAAAATACTCTTATAAAATCATTGAGTAATACTTGATAGAAATACTCTTTTACTTTTCAAAGAAGATTTTTTTGTATTTTTTTGTATAATACCATAAGTGAACTAAGATATTATTTTCATCCAATAACTCTTTTTTAGGTTAGGGATAGAGGGAACACATATCCCCCTCCCAAAATTTAGAATTCCATCTCTATACATTAAGTATGTCAACTTACCATAATCCACAACTTTAATTTTATTTTGAATATTCTCATCATCAGGTTGAGAACTTTTAATCCTTTATAATAAATATGATTGGGTAACCAACTAAAAAAGTAGTGATGTTTCACCTTCTTTGATAATTTCCATATCCATTATCACCAGATCTATATACATAGGATCATTGTAAATTATCCTTTTTTTTTTCAGAATTCCATAATCCTTCCTACTCGATGCATCAACTGTCTTATTTTCCTTCCCTAGGTGATAGTGTATTGAAAAATCACAATACTTAAGAAACTTAAGCCATCACCTTTTCCTCATGTTGAGTTATTATTGTGAAAAGATATATTTCAATCTCTTGTGATCTATATATATCTCACATCTTTCACCATAGAGATAATGTCTCTATATCTTTAGAGAAAATATTACAGCTACTAACTCAAGATCATGAGTTGGATATTTCTATTCATGAGTTTTTAACTGCCTTATTGCATAGACAATAACTCTATCATTATGCATAGATACACAACCAATTACTTTCTTTGATTCAACACTATAAATCACAAATCCACAATTTCTCATTATTAGAGTCAATATTGGATCATTCACTAACCTCTTCTTTAATTATTTAAAACATTTTTCACATTATTTTGTCCATAAAAACATAACCCCATTACGAGTAATCTTGGTTAACAGGTTAGCTAATCGGCCAATGTTTTGAACAAAACGCTGATAATAACATGCTAAACCAATAAAACTATGTAACTCAGTTATGTTCATTGGTGTTGGCCATTCCTAAACTGCCCTTGTCTTCACAAGATCAACTAAGATTCCATCCTTATAAACAATATGGCCAAGAAAAGAAACAGTTTGAAGCCAGAATTCACACATGCTAAACTTCCCATATAATTCATTTCTTCTAAGAGTCTTCAGAACAATGCATAAGTGATTCTCATGGTCTTCATAGCTTTTGTAGTATACCAATATATCACCAAGAAATACAATAAAAAATTCATAAAGATATTTCTTGAAAACTCTATTAATTAGATTTATAAAAATAGATGGTCCATTAGTTAGTCCAAAAGGCAGTACTGTAAACCTGTAATGCCTATACCTGGTTCGAAATACTGTCTTTAGAATATCCTCCTTCCTCACACACAACTAATGATATCCAAATAAAAGGTCAATATTCGAAAAATATTGGGCTCCGTGAAGTTTATCAAATAAATCATCAGTGCAAGGAAGAGGATACTTGTTTTTTATCGCAATAGAATTGATTTCCCTATAGTCAATACACAGCCTCATGGACCCATATTTCTTCTTGAAGAAGAGAAAAGGGACCCCCATGGAGAAACAATAGGTAGAATAAATCATCTATTACTCAATTCCTATAGTTATTTTTTTATCTATACTAATTACATTGTGGAAAGTCTATAAGGAGTCTTTCATATAGGCCTTGTACTAAAAACTAAATCAATAGAAAACTCAATTTCCCCCTTTAGAGGATGTCTAAGAAAATCCTCTGGAAACACATCAATTTATTTCTTCACAATAGGTACATCCTTTGTTTGAATATTTATTTCATCACCCATAGATATATTTTTTCTTTTACTCCCTAATAATTTTATTTATAGGAGCTACTAGGAGTGGATCTTGATAATAATTAGATGACGAGGTTTCTACTCTAAAGAGAAGGGACTCTACTTTATTCTCAAAAATTGTAACTTCCTTCTTCTTGAAATAGATTTTTAAATCATAATTTGAAATCCAATATATACCAAGTATTATATCAAAGTCAATCATATGTATTATGATAAAGTCAACAATTAAAGCACGTTTATGTGTCATAAAGGGAATTTATTGAAACATCTTTATTGAACTAATAATTAAGAGTTTTGACTGATAACTCCTTTATTAAATCAAATTGTAAACGTCTAATTTTCTTCTAAAACTAAAAAAATATAAAAGATTATGATGAAATAGAATCAAATAAATCATTGGATAAGTTTAGGTAACGATTAAAGTACCTACCACCACATCATTAGGAACTTCAACCTCCATATTTGTGACCACATAAGCTTAGAATTTCTCTCTTGGCCTACTTTGGGGTATGTTTCCTAGAATCCTAGGAAAATAATTTGCACAATGTCCCATATCTTTGATATTGTAGCATTAAACATTGGTAGATTATTTTTTCCCTTGCAATCATGGGTTTGGTGGCCTTTTTCTCTACACTTGCAACAAACTCCCATACCCTTGAGGAAAGTATCGAGGTGTTTCTTACCACAATTATTGAAGTATAAACAATAAACTATTCCCTTATTCCCCTTTTCCTTATTCCCTTTTACAGAGTCTTTAGAAAACATCTTCTTCTCTTGCTTTACTTTTAAGTCATGTGGCTTAGAGAATTATTTTTCTGTCTTGATAACACATGATACTATATCTTCGTATGATAATAATTTTTGGGAGACTAGTACCCTTAGGAGTAATGGATTTAAACCATCAAATAATCAATACATCTTTCTCCTTGGATTAAGTATATAGTATGAAACATGCCTTTCTAACCTTGTAAAGTTGGATTCATACTTGGAAACATTCTCATCCTTCCTTTTCCTCAGATTCTAGAATTGAATTTCCATATTTGCTTATTTTCCATGAGGAAAACATTTTTATAGGAAAATTTCCTTAAAATCACTCCATTACATACGTTTAATTTCTTCCTCCTCCTTTATGTTTTGGATTTTTTACCACCATTGATCCACATATCTTGATAGATGATAAACTTCCATGACAATCTTATCCCTTTCATTACTTCCCAAAGTGAGAAATATCTTCTCTAAGAAACTTATCCACTACTCAGCTATAAATGGGTTTTTAGTCCCATTTAATGATGGAGGTTGTTGTCACATAAAGCGGTCTAACATTACTCCACCACATTATGGATCAGGATTCTCCATATGAGTAAGGTTATTATTCGTAACCTGAGATAGATTTTCTAGTATAGTTATAAGTTTCTCAGCACCAATTGTAGATCCAGAACCAATATCATTATCTTTCATAGGTGGGAAATAACTACATGGGATATGCGCGTTCATGATGTTTCCATTCCTTCCACTAAGCACCATTTCTAAATAACGACATACCCTAGATTAGGTTAAGAATCATGATGTATAATCCAAATACAATCAAAATACTTAATATGAATTGAAATTATAATCATAGTTATTATAATAATCATAAAAAAGGTCTATTTGGTGACATATTTACTTTTATATCCATCATAATGATTTGTAAAGAAAATGTGAATTATCTTAAGAATATCCTTGAGGAGTGACGAACACGGTGCACAATAAGGCCCATTGTCATGTACCAGGTTACCCCGAGTCAGGAATGGAACACCTTTTCAAAGTTTTTACTCCTACGTACATATATTATAGAACCACATCCACTTTTAGTATCTAGATAGAGATTTATTTCTAGGAAGACTAATTCACTCTCAACTTTACCCAAAATAAGAAGGTAGGATGATCCTTGTAGTCTAGCTTGGGTTGTCGAATCCTCAGAGACCTAAGAAGTACCTATAGACACATACATTCTATGGATTGTTTTTGGCTATGAAGTGTCCAACTTGGGTTTATTTAATATGGTTTTAAAGGATCACTAATAGATTTAAGTTAATTCAAATTAAGATAATGAGTTGATCCAAGGTTATCGCTTGGGGTGGATTGGATGAATTCATTTTTTAATGATTTCAATTTCTTATATTTGAGATGGGTTCATTTAAGAAGATCAAACAACATCATCAATTAATGGTTTAATAACTACACCCTTAATAATAATCACCTATACACTTGAAGGATAAAAGTTTTGAGCACTTCAAGGTAAAGGTTCGTATTAGCACTTGAGGTGTGTGACCTTAAATTATACAAGGACGATGGAGTTTAAAAATCATCAAATAAAAATCTCAATTAAAGAAGTGATTAGACATTAATGGGGTGATAAATAACATCCAATCCATCCCCTTTCTACTCCCTTGGATCAACCCATAAGTGGGTTATCTCTCCATTTATGCTATTCTTTCAATGGAAGCAGGAAGTAGACTCATGAGGGAGGAATTGAAGAAGAAAAGAAAACAATAAAAAGAAAATGATCACTCCACCATTGTGTGAATAATTTCACAAGGTTTGGTGTGAATAAATTCACACCTTTAACAAAAGGTATCAAAGTGATATGGATAATAACATAATAATAAGATAAGAAGAACTTTTATTAAGAAATAAGGATAAATTAAAACTACTTACATGTGGAAGACAAATTTGAGACAACAAAATCGCAACATAACATTACAATGAAATAAAGATCAAAAGATGAAAAACTCCTCCATCAACACTACATAAAATAGGCATTTTGGGAGTCTTGAGTCGATCCTCCAATAGTACAAAACATCCCACTTTATTATGGTAGGCCTAGGGTGGAGGAAAGCTTGTGGAACTTGGACTTTTCCACTTTTGACCCGAGGTGACATCCATCTTGCAACCACTGAACAGATGCACTTGGAAGAGCTTCTATATTTCCTAATTAGAGAAGTCCATAAAAGAGGAAAATGGATCCCCAGATGTCTCCTAACCTTATATAAAATTTGGTCCCATTTTGAGTAGTGGATTACGAGATATAATTATATTGGTAGGATATTTTCTGGGCCGCAGAATCTGGCCTAGAATTTTATCTCCAAATTGGTCCATCTTAATAACCACCATGGAGGCCGAATTAGCACTGGATCCTAAATAATTATTTGTTACTATACATGTCTTATATCATCCCACAAAATTTGGGCTTAATTGGTCCTGTATGTTGGGCCCTACATTCTCATCAGTGGGCTGATTTCCAATATGCCTTCTCTAGAATTGTTTCCTTTCATCACTAAATATCCCCATCTTCCTTTATGAATCCTCCATTTATCCCTGAATAAAAAATGTTCATATTGAAGTGTAGATAAATTTACCAAAATATAAAATTAAAATATGGATAATTACATTCCTTTAAAGTAGATGAATCATTGGGCCTAAATTGGTGTACATTAGGCATGAAATGCACGAATGATGAGAATGGATGTTCAAAATTAAAATCCACTAACAGAGGCCCATAAGATCAAAAATGAACATTTAATACCATTAAAATGTAATTAAAATATGTATTTTTATTGGATAATCACACCTACCAACTTGAGATTTGCTAGTCCTGAGCAAAATGTATCTCTACAATATGAAATTCGAATTCCATTTTCTAAAAACATTTTAATAAACAATGATAAAAAAAAACCTTAGACCAAAAAATCATGAAACCCATCAAAATATTTTAATAAAAGATATTTTCATAAGAATATCGCAATCCCAAGCCCATTCCTTTGTTCAATTTTATTTCCATATTTCATCCAATATCAATTAAGAGTGATGATGTGTTGTGTATCGCATTAGATATGAGGGTTCATATTTATTCAAGATGGAAATAGTGGAAGCACTAGGTGGAATCACATTTCAATATTAATATGAGTATTCAAATTTTTTTATTGTAATTTTTTGGTTTTTTGGTTTTTTTTTGTTTTTCAATTTTTCCATGGTAATTGGAATTACACTCAAAAGAGTCAACCCCTGTAGCGAGACTTTGCCAATGACTCCCAGGCTTAAAGACCTTAGGGAACCAAGTAAATCCCACATAGTTGGGCATAATCTCGAGTTAGCTCAGTCAAGAACAAGCTCAAATTACCAAAAATAGAGATAAAATTACTAATTCTGGGCCAGACAACTATAGAGTCACGATCCCCAAGTGCTGAAAGCCACGCATTAGGTCATTTCATTACGCTACGTGCAAATTTATTGTTTTTTTAATTTTTTTTTGAATACTCATATTAAAAATAAAATGATCACCAAACCTATGCTATTTATTTGGGGGACCCCATGAACTCAAACTAATACCCCAGTATCCAAAGTATGTGCATTGTGATTTTTTTTATTTGGATGAAAATATAAACACTGAAATATCACATTGGACAACCACACTTTCCAAAATCTATGCTCATGAAATTATACAAGGATTAAAATCAGAATTGGGGCATGCTAAATTATTTGATATTCTGTTTCAAAGTGTGAAATGTGTATTACCATGTTCAAAGTTAAATGAATTTTTCCTTCCATTTACACACTTTTTTTTTCAAATCATTCATTTTTTTTACACAAAAGCAATTTTTTTTATTTCATCTCCCCCCAAATTAAAATAAAACTATCCCTAGTGTTTGAAGAAATGAAAATTTAGGAGTAGAGGCATATAAGGTAATTTAAAAAAGGAAATTGAAATTTGAGGATCATGGAATGAAGTCACCTGGTGGTTGAAGTTGAAGTTCTTACTGATCCAATTTAGTCCTTTGATATCCATGTCACTTTTAGAGTTCCCTAGTAGAAAAAGGAAAAAATAAAAAAAACAATATATATATATTTATATAATAAAGAAAGTAAAATCTAATTATATATATAAAAATTATAGAATAAGGAAGCACAAAAAGCCGTAGGTCATTGGTAAGAGAGTGCCCTTGTCTCCCTTCGGTCCCGTGTTTGATTCCCCGCGGCTTCGCCGGTTGTGATGTGGTTTGACCCATGACCTATGATGTGCCCTTTTTTTATTTATTAATATTTTTTATTATATTTTTTTTGTATTTTTATTTTAACCTACAAACACATAAAAATAAAATGAACTGATGATACATTGTCTTATTTTTAAATTTCTGGGTATGGTATTACTCAAGTATCACACCACGTGACATGGATAAATATGGTGCTCCCCTTTCATACCCATCCATAATCATAATAGAAGAATAGATCAGCAGTATATTTTTTAAATATCAAAATGATTAATTAATCCTATTTGAAAAAAAAGATGATTCACAAGGATGAAAACCACGGGTTGCCTCCCGTGCAGTGCTTTGGTTTAATGTTTCTAGCTCGACTTGAATCCTAAATCTATTAATTTTTTCCTGGTTCATAGGTTGGATCAGTTAACTCAACCTTTGTTTCTTGTTTATTGAATGATTCAATGAATAGTTTTAACCTTTGACCATTGACCTTGAAAATGTGACCACTAGTAGGATCTTGAATCTCTACTGCCCCATGGGGGTAAACATGATGCACTATGAAAGGACATGACCATCTAGATCTTAACTTTCCCAGGTGTAAATGAAGTTTTGAACTATACAAGAGTACAAATTTTCCCGGTTCAAAATGTTTGACTTTGATATTCCAAGATTGGTAGGCTTGACCTCTATCTTTATTGATCCTTGAATTTTCATAAGCCTCCACCCTTAGTTCCTCCAGTTCATTGAGATATAATTTCCTTTTTTTGTTCTGTCCAATGAGGGGTCATAATCCATTTTCTTAATTTCCCAAAAGGCCTTATGCTCAATTTCAACAGGTAAATGGAATGATTTTACATATACCAACCTATATGGTGACATTCCTAGGATGGGTTTTTATGCTGTACGATATTCCCAAAGAGAATCCAAGAGTTTCTCGGTCCAATCTTTCCTAGAAGGATTGACAGTTTTTTTCAAGAATATTCTTAATCTCCCTATTTGCTAACTCATCTTGAACATTGGTTTGAGGATGGTATGCAGTGGAAACTTTATACGAAATCCCATACTTATACATGAGTGAAGAGAATGGACGGTTGCCGAAATGGGTTCCTCAATCACTGATTATAGCCCTAGGAATTCCAAATCGAGAAAATATGTGCTCTTTTAGAAATTGGATCACAACATTATAGTCATTAGACTTGGTGGGAATGGATTCAACCCATTTTGAGACATAATCAACAGATAAGATGATGTATATGTATCCCTTAGAGTTTGGGAAGGGACCTATGAAATCAATTCCCCAACAGTCAAAGATTTCAATCACTAAGATGGGAGTGAGTGGCATTTGATTTCTTTTTGTGACTGACCCTACTTGTTGACACTTAGGACAACCTTGAAAAAATGTATAGGAGTCCCTTGAGTGGGTGGGATAGAATATACCACATTGAATAATCTTAGCATATGTTTTCTTAGAGGAAAAGTGACCTCCACATGCCTCACTATGATAGAATTTAAGGATATACTCTTGTTCAGATTCTGGGACACACCTCCTAATGACTTGGTCAGGGCAGAACTTATAGAGGTATGGATCATCAAACACATAGTGTCTAACATCGGAAAGTAATTTCCTTCGAGCTTGAGTCCCTAAATTTTTTGGAATGACTCCTGTAACTAAGAAATTGGCTATGTCAGCATACCAAGGGCAGTCACTCATAGAGTATAGGTGTTCATCAGAAAATGAATCAGAAATAGAAAGGTGATTTGAGTTGTCTTTTAATTCCATCCTAGAGAGGTGATCAACTAAAACATTTTCAACACCCTTTTTTCCTTGATTGTGAGGTCAAATTCTTGTAAGAGAAGGACCCACCTAATCAGTCTAGCCTTAGCATGTTTTTTTTGGAATAGGTATTTTAGTGCAGAATGGTCAGTGAACACAATGATGGGGGATCCTAAGATGTAGGACCTAAACTTCTCTAAGGCAGAAACAATAGCAAGTAACTCCTTTTCAGTAGTGGTGTAGTTGATTTGGGCATCATTTAAGGATTTACTTGCATAAGCAATGACATAAGAATTTTTATCACAACGTTTTCCTAACATAGATCCTACAACAAAGTCACTGGAATCACACATAAGTTCAAAAGGAAGGTTCCAATTTGGATATTTCATAATGGGAGGAGAGGTGAGAGAGGATTTTAGGGTTGAGAATGAACCCTCTCATCTTTCTGTCCAAACAAATGGTGCATCCTTTACTAGTAGAGCACAAAGGGGACATGAGATTGAACTAAATTCCTTGATGAATCTTCTATAGAAACCATCATGTCCTAAGAAAGACCTCACTTCCTTAATAGTTTTGGGTGATGGAAGGTGAAAAATTATGTCAACCTTTGATTTATCAACTTCAATCCCCCTACCCGATACTAGATGGCCTAGAAAAAGTCCCTCTTTAACCATGAAATGGCATTTTTCCTAGTTTAAGAACAAATTCTTTTCTTTACATATTTATAAGACTCTCTCTACATTCTGCAGACATCCCTAAAATGTATCCCCAAACATAGAGAAGTCACCATGAAGACCAATTTAAAATCCCCTACCATGTCTGAGAATATTACCATAAAGCACCGCTGGAAGGTTACAGGGGCATTGCATAAACTGAAGGGCATGCGTTTGAAGGCAAAGGTGCCGAATGGACAGGTGAATGTAGTCTTCCCTTGATCCTCTAGGGATACCTCAATCTGATTGTACCCCAAGTACCCATCTAATAAACAACAGAATACATGACCTTCCACTCTCTCAAGGACTTGGTCAATAAATGTTAAGGGGAAATGGTCCTTCTTGGTAAACGAGTTTAGCTTCCTATAGTCGATGCAGACTCTCTGGCCACTACTCACCCTTGTTGGAAGAATCTATCCATCCTCATTGGTTATCACTGTGATTCCAGCCTTTTTTGGAACCACTTGGATTGGGCTCACTCATTCACTCTCAGCTATGGGATATATGATACCAACCTTTAACAATTTCAAAAGTTCTTTTCTTACTACCTCCATGAGATTAGTATTGAGTCATCGTTGAGGTTGACGACATGGCTTTGAATCAGATTACAGAACAATCCTATGAGTCTCGATAAGTGGGCTAATCCCAGGAATATCAGACAGGGTCCAACCAATGGCGTTCTTATGTTTCCTAAGGAAATCTAAAAGCATCCTCTCATGATTGGATTTAAGATAAGAAGAAATGAAAATAGGATGTGTTTTATTTTACCCTAGGAAGGAATACTTGAGTGCAACAGGAAGTTCCATAAATTCAAGATCAGGTTGGTTCAGAATTTCTGCAGAAGATTGGGACATTGGATCAAGATCAATTTTATTTCCTAAAGTTTTAGATAGGATTGATTCCCCACATGTAGAAGTTTTAGATACTAGATTGTCTTGATCATATTTAGGGAAGCAAGTTGGAGTGGTCTCCATGAAAGTGGTTTCTTGAAAGGTTTCACTGATTGTTGGATCCAAGACTTCATCATAAGAGCAATTTGACAATGATTCAAGCCAAGGAGATAAAATTCCTTCATATGAACAAATGAAATAAATCTCATGAATTAAACATCCATCAAATATTCCTTGATGTTCTATGTATTCATTATCAATACTTCCTATCATGTTTACTTCATGAATTTCTTAATCATCCTTTATTTGTGAGCTTTCATTATAGATGTTCAAGTATAGACTCATGTTTCCAAAGGTGATAGTCATGTTCCTATTTCGAACTCAGATAACAGAGTTGATTTTTGCAAGGAAAAGACAACCAAGGATGATTGGGGTTTGTTTCTTATTTCCTAAGTTTGGATGGTTGTCAAGGAAAATAAAGTCATCAGGGTAGATGAAGTTTTCAACCTTTACCAGAACATCCTTTAAAATCCCCTTTGGAACCCTAATGCTACGATCAGCAAGTTGAAGTGTGACAGATGTGGGTTGGAGTTATTCTAGGCCTAGCTGGAAGTACACAACATAGGGGATGAGATTGAAACTAGCACCTAGGTCACACAAGGCCTTGACAACTTTTCTCTCTCCTAGTTCAACATTGATATAAGGGAAACCTGGGTCTTTCAAATTAGGAGGAATGGTCCCTTGAATGATGATACTCACATTAGCAGACAAAATGACTTGGTTTTAATGTGAAATTTTTCTTTTAAAAGTGCACAAGTCCTTAAGGTACTTTGAGTAGGCAGTTATGGTTTGGATGGCATCGATAAGGGGAATGTTCAACTTGACTTGTGAGAAGATTTCTCTCAATGTTTCACTCAATTCAGGCTTGGTTTTTTCCCTCACACGTTGTGGAAATGGTAAAGGTTGTGGGGTTGTTTGTTGAAGAGTTTTTTCTCTCAAATTGTTATTAGTTTCCTCAGTTTGATGTTGTGGTTCATTTGAATTTTCATCCAAGTTTGAATCTTCAGATGGGTTTTGAATTAGTTGTTCAGGTTTCTCAATTGATTTCCCACTTCTTAAAACAGTCACAACCTTTAGTTGTTCATGAGTTGTTTGAGTACAACTTTACTCTCCCCTTGAAGTTGAGGATGGTACCACCTGAGTAGGAATGGGTGCCTTTCCAGTTTTTATGGTTTGAAGTTCTTGTTTTAGGGAAGAGACTTCTAAGTTCATCCTCTCCATTTTTTTTCACAGTTGTTCTAGTAGGCTTTGTGAAACAGTTTGGGTTGGTGCCTGAGAATATTAGTTTATCCCAGGGGGATATTTTGGAGGTGGGATGGTTTGTTGAAAATGGACTAGTGGATATTGGTATTGGACAGGTTGTCTTTGGAACTGGTTATAGGTTTGGTAGTTCTTATGGGGGTAAGGATTTTGTCCCTGTGGTTGGCTAGGTTGCTGGTTATCTTTCCAGCGGAAGCATGGGTGGTCATTATACCTCAGTTTGATGTTTTTTTGGTATTGAGGCTTTAGAAAGTTCAAGGCATTTAATTCTGCTGGGGGTGCTCCTAAAAGAACATCCTTGATGAATGGAATGGTTGGGAAGTTGTCTGTCTTATGGTCATGTTTTTCACAAATTGTGCAAACAGGGTCTACAGTTTGGATTTCATGGACTTTCCTAACGTCTATCTCTTAAACCTTCCTAGAGAGTGCTACGAGTTTATCCCTAAGGCTTTCCTCTTCTCTAAGTGTATGAATTCTAGTAGTTCTTTGTGGCTTTTCAGAATAATGTGAAGTTCCCCATGTTTGGTTTTGTTCATAAAGGCTTTCTAGATACTCATAAGAATCATTTGAGACTTTTTTTTTAAAAATTTCCATTACACATCATATCAATTAATTGTTTGTTCCCCGTACCCAAGCCTTCATAGAAAATTCTCAGTTGTTCAGGAATAGAAAAAACATGATTTTGAACCATTTTTAGAGTGTCTTTGAACCTCTCCCATGTTTTATATAATGACTCTCCCCCTTTTTCAAAAAATTTTTGGATGATCTTTTTAAGTGCAATTGTTTTGTGGTGGGGAAAGTATTTTTTGTAGAATTCTATTTATAGTTGGTCCCAAGAGTTTATGGATGATGTTATAAAATTGTTTAACCAATTTTTAGTTCGATAATTTAATGAAAAAGGAAATAGCCTCATCTTAGCTGATTCTAGTTGATGTGGGGGACACATGGTTTCTACAATGTCATTGAACTCCTTAATGTGAAGGTAGGGCATCTCGAACTCCATTCCATGGAATGTGGGAATGTGGTTTAGGACATGGGGTTTAATGATGTAGTTAGAATATCTTGGGTAATTGTGTATAATGCATGAGGGGGCATTGGTCTAGGAAGGTGTGAGGTAGTCATTCATGGTTTGATCGACTGCATTCCCCAAGTTTGGGGCTGCCTCATTTGGGTTTCCATTTTGGTTCCCACCCGGGTTTATGAGTTGGTTTCTTTGAAGAAATTCCATTGAAATAGGATCAATTTTTGACTCTCAAGTTTTAGGAAGATTAGGATCTAATGGAAATAGTTACCTTGGTGTACTTGACCCCCAAACCCCAGGACTATCCACCCTAACTAGACGGTTTGATTGATCGCAGGTGTAGGCATACATGCGCCAAAAGAAAAAAACCAAGAAAGGGACAAGATAAGATAATTTGGACGAGAAAATAAGAAATGGTGGATAATAGAATGGGTGTTTAGATGACTTAATTGGGTCCTCGAAAACGGGACCAAAATTTTATTCACACTCAAATTTACCCAAAAGAAGAAGGTAGGATGGTCCTTGTAGTCTAGCTTGGGTTGTCGAATCCTCAGAGACCTAAGAAGTACCTACAGACAGGTACATTCTATGGATTTTTTTATCTATGAAGTGGCCAAATAGGGTTGATTTATTATGATTTTAAAGGATCACTAACATATTTAAGTTAATTCAAATTAAGACAATGAGTCGATCCTAGGTTATCGCCTGGGGTGGATTGAATGAATTCCTTTTTTAATGATTCCAATTTCTTATATTTGAGATGAGTTCATTTAAGAAGATCAAAAAATATCATCAATTTCTGGTTTAATACCTACACACTTAATACTAATCACCTATACACTTTAAGGATCAAAGTTTTGAGCACTTCAAGGTAAAGGTTCGTATTGGCACTTGAGGTGTGTGGCCTTAAATTCAACAAGGACGATGGAGTTTAAAAATAATAAAATAAGAATCTTAATTAAAGAAGTGATTTGACATTAATGGGGTGATAAATAAAATCCAATACAGCCCCTTGATAATCCCTTGGATCAACCCAAAAGTGTTTTATCTCTCCATTGATGCTATGGTTTCAATGGAAGCGGGAAGTAGACTCATGAGGGAGGAATTGAAGAAGTAAAGAAAACAATAAAAAGAAAATTATCACTCCACCGTTGTGTGAATAATTTCACAAGGTTTGGTGTGAATAAATTCACACCTTGAACCAAAGGTATAAAAGTGATATAGATAATAACAGAATAATAATATAAGAATAACTTTTATAAAGAAACAAGGATGAATTAAAACAACTTACATGTGGAAGACAAATTTGAGAAAACAAAATCGCAGATAACATTACAATGAAAGAAAGATAAAAAGATGAAAAACTCCTCCATAAAAACTGCCTTAAATAGGAATTTTTGGATCCTTGAGTAAAGCCTCCAACAACACAAGGCATCCCACTTGATTATGGTTGGCCTGGGGTGGTGGAAAGCTTGTGGAACTTGGACTTTTCCACTCTTGACCCGAGGTGGCAGCCATCTTGCAACCACCAAATAGATGCGCTTGGAATACCTTATAGATGGAAAAATTAGAGTGGTCTATAAAATATTAAACTGGATCCCCATATGTCTCCTAACCTCCTGTAATATTTGGGCCCATTTGGAGTTGTATATTCCGAGATATGATTATATTGGTTGAATGTTTTCTGGGCTGCAGAATCTGGCCCAGAATTTTATCTCCAAATTGGGCCACCTTAATAACCACCATGGAGGCAGAATTATCACTAGATCCTATAGAATTATTTGTTACTATACATTTCTTCTATCATCCCACCAAATTTGGGTTTCATTGGGATGTTATGTTGGGCCCCACATTCTCATCAGTGGGCTGGTTTCCAATCTGCCTTCTCGAGAATTGTTTCCTTTCATCACCAAATATCCTCATCTTCCTTTATGAATCCTCCATTGATCCTTGAATGAAAAATGTTCATATTGAAGTTTAGATCAATTTAACAAAATATAAAATTAAAATATGGATAATTACATTCCTTAAAATCAGATGAATCATTGGGCCTAAATTGGTGTGCATTAGGCATGAAGTGAATGAATGATGGGAATGAATGTTCAAAATTAAAATCCACTAACTCAGACCCATAAGATAAAAAATGTAAATTTAATACCATTAAAATTTAATTAAAATATTTATTTTTATTGGATAATCAAATACCCATATAATTTCTTCCTTACTAAGATCCTCAGCTGTTCTTCTATTCTTATCCTCAAATTCAATCTTAGGTTTATGTTCTATAATCTATGTTTTCTAAATCTAGTTTCCAAGTTTTCTACTAAACTTTATCTGATAACAATTGTAAGGTCCCAGAATCCAGTTTCACAGATCTAGTGCCTTATTTTATTACATTTTCATATAAACAAGGAATTTTTATCCCGAATGAATGAATAGTTTAGTAGCATTAGAAAAACAGATACATAAAAAAGTTCAACATTACAACTTGAAATGAAATACATCATTGAAACTCATTTGGAAACACTCTTATTCTTCTATATTATATTTTCATGTAATTCATAAAATCCATCTTGTAATATTGGGGAAAATAAACATTAGAAAGTGGTGATCTTATATGCTTAGTAAGGGTAAGTAATACAGCAGTAGCATAAATAATAAGGCATGATGAATAACTAAAGAACACGTGCCATTAAAACAAAATCTTAAGCATAATATGTAAATAATAAAAGCTGAATAAATAATTCCACAATAAAACATAACCATTAATATTATAATAGTAAAATAATCACATGGACTATCAATTACTAGTTTCATAATTAGGGAATTCATAATTTTGGACATCATAATCATACCATCAAGGCCTCGCCCAAGAAAACATACATAATGGGTAAAAACCCAGGTTGGTTTCTCTCATGAGACCTAATGATGCATCAAGGGGATAAAATTGGACCCACTCATCACTTAATAAGTCCAATTAATTCCTCATTTGAGAGTTTATAAACATAATAAACATATAAATTCATATTGAAACTAACATATGAATTGTAAATAACTTTCACCAATCAGTAAACATAAACACTAACCATTATGAGTAATATGGTGAATGGTATCAAGATAGAACATCCATAGTCAAACTAATCATAAAAAATTAGATAAAATATGGTTTACTATATCATAAAATATTAATCCCAATTAATAATAATAATCAATAAGATCTTTGAAGTGGAAGTAAATACTCTTATAAAATCATCGAGTAACACTTGAGTGAAATACTCATTTATTTTGAAAAGAAGAGTTATTTTGGAAAAAATACTTGTATAAAACTATAAGTGATCTAAGTAAATATTTTAATAATAAAATGAGTTATTTTATAAAAATAATGGTAGCATAAAATATATTATATAGTTCACTTGAAAATAGGTAATAATTCGAGAGCTTCCCTTGAATCAGGCTTGTTTATTGGGAAGAATTTGAGAAAGATCCTTTTAAGACATGTAACCCCCCATAAAAGAAAAAATTATTATAATTGGTACATATATATAGAATATTAAAACAAAATTCATGAGGAGTAAATTATAATTAATAATTCCATTGGGGTAAAGAGATAAAAATCATAACCAGAAAGAAAATGGAGGTTTGGGTAGAAAACCTTACCTTATGCCTGAATGCGTTCAAAACTTGACCTTAACATCTTGGAAAATCAAATTAAATCCAATAATTAATTAATTAAGAACCTGATATAAAAGTATTTTATCCAATATAATTTTTTTATGTTCATTTATGGCCATTTTGATAAGTAATAAGATACACTTTTATTGCTCAGGAGCGTTCATTTCCTTGGATTTCACGATCGATATACTTATATATGAATATGGAAGTTCATGTGGAATGTGTATAATTATACAGAATTGAATTTATATTATATTTATGAACAAACATAACTATAATTGGTATTATTTATTTTTTTATATATGAGGATGAATCATTAATAATAATCGTTTAGCTTAATTTTAGCAGTTTTTCGATCACAATGAACTACTTTTGTTGTATTATTTAATGTCATATATATTCAATGGTTCCCTAACTTTACTTAAGATATAATAAATATTTTATAATCTGGTTCAACCATAAAAATGGTTTCATGACTATAATTTAAGGATAAATTTAATAACTAAAGTTTGTTGTCCATGAAGGTTGTAAATCGTCACCTCCCAGACGATGATTTCATTTTTAAAATAAAAGAGATAGAGTAAGGATATTGATGATGGATAATCCATTAAAATGATATTATTCTAGTATATATATTATAATAGAGTTATCATGATCATTTGGACATAGGAGGTGGGTATAGAGTAATAAAATAAAAGAACATGAAAATAAATTAAAAGGAAAAAGAAAACGATTTTACCTCTTGAATATTCCTCCTTGAGAACCTCTTTAAGGGAAGGGGTTTTGGTCTTTTGGTAAGAACAAGAGCTCTTGGGAATGGGGAGAGACTATGGAAGAGGATTTGGGTATAATTTTGACAAACTTAAAGTCTTATAGGTGTGAGGATAAGAGGGGGTGAGGGGTGGTTTTTATAGTGGAGGAGAGGGATGATTTATCATTATTTTATTTATTATTTTATTATTTTTCGCTAGACAAGAAATAATATTGATCATTGTGAATAAATAAAATAATAAGGGAATTTGAGTTCGAACCAAAATTTCCTAAATCATCCATTACTTAAGGAATAATATATTAATCTTTTAATGTATTTATAATGTAAATTATTGTATTTTACTATTTAGTAAAAATTCAAATATTTTTGAAAAATCCCAAAAATTAACCCTAAACATTTTTCAACATGTAAAATTCCAAAATTAACTCCATTTTATGAAAATAATTTTTTAAATATGAGAAATTTAATTTTTAATTAAAATCTTTATTTACATGAAAAATTCAGTTTTAAATTTATTAATGATTTTATAACACTTTAAAAAATTAACTAGGATCTCAAAAAATTATCCTAAAATCATAAGACAAAAAATATTTATTTGTGAATAATTTTTATGAAAATTAATTTTCTTTTAAATAATTAAATATTTATGACTTACAAAAATACAAACACATAAATATTAATTTTTAAAACATTTATTTACTAACACTATGATATAATTATATCATAATTTCATTTATAAGATGTCCAAATTTTATTTATACTTTCATGGGCGATGTTAGTATTCATAAGGGCCATATTACTATTCATAAGGGTAACATTTATATTTAAAAGGGTCAAGTTACTATTCACCAAAAAATAAGTTGATTGTGTCATATTATAAATTTCAATTTTATTGCAACGATGTATGTACATTTTTCAAAATTTAAATCATAGAAGTGGAAAAATTATGTTTCATGGATAAGTTATAATTATCATGTTTAAATAATTGTAATAATAAAGTGTTATATGATTTAAATTCTACATTAAATTTATTTTTAAATCCTTGGAGTGTTATAATATATATATGCGTATGTTTATTTTAATTTATTTCTTTTAACATGACAATTAAATGGAAATAGCATTCGTGTGTACGTACTTCCTATCGGCTCCCTGAACGGTGTATTCCATTTCATACTTCTATATTAAAAGGATTATTAAAATACCCATATACTGAATATAAATTATTTTTAAATAATGGGTTAAATTATGGAAATTATGATATAAATATAAGGACCAAAGATATAACAAATTAAGACACATGAGAAAAACAAAGAGGATATTACCCAAAGTGAAACATTAACATAGAATCGTTAACAAGAAGGTAATATAAAGACATGATAAAACTATATATGGTATTATAATTAAGAATATGATTCTGTGATAGATTTATAATAAATTTATATTTATTATACAGGAATTTTTAATGAGTATGCCAAGATTCAAGACACAAGGTTAGGGAATTTTATCTCACTCCTTATTTCTGTGAGGTACATTACTTATTCACCACTCACTTATTTTGTGTGGTGTATATACTATCCATTAATGTATTATATGACATAATTAAATATATGGTTATTTAAATAACCATTTTATGATCTTTATATCATGGGGTTTATTTTTCAAAAGTTACCAAATCGGTAATGTATTTTTTGTCTCAATTTTCCTTTTTTGAGGCACATTCCATGTTATGGACCAATATTTTTATATGAGGAGTATATAATCCCTTTTATATGTTATATCTTGAATATACTTCCTTTCAGGATATTTTATGCTTCATGTAATTTCATTTTCTTACGTGGGTAGTATGGTTCAAAGTTACCAAGTTATAAGAGTTTATTAAAATAATCTCATCACTTTTCAAGATTGTTTATGATTATGCTTTATTTGAAGAAATATCATGATCCATATATCAGGAAAACTCATGAATTTTATTATCCTATGGTTATTAGTGATATATTCATGCATTGGTTCCATTTTCCACTCTTTGGTAGATAATATAGTCAAGAAACTATTTTTAGTAAATTATGAATTCACCTATATCTTCAGTCAGAAATTTGTGTTCATTCAAAACCATGTATTCTAAAAGGTTTCCAAAAATATTATATTATTTTTCTATGATATTTAATTTTTTTACCCATGTGTTACCTTTTACACAAAAAGTGTTTTTAATAAGTAATCTTATTTTCGTTTTCCGGTCAAGGCACCTTTCTAAATTTTTTATGGTGTAAAAGGAAGGTTTGATGTGTTCAGATTTATCTACCATCATGACTAAGATTCCTTTAAAATATTAAAAAGTTGTTTTCTTTTTAATTTTTTTTCCTAATATTCTATAAATTCATTATTTTAAAATATTTTCAAAAAAAAAATGTTTTCAAAATGTTTTAAAGCTATTTTATAAGTTTTTAAGGAAAATGGTTTTGAAAATATTTTCAAGATTCTTTTATAAGTTTTCATGTAAAATGGTTGTAAAAATGTTTTTAATCTTTATTTATAAATTTTATTTAAAATAAAATAATTTTCTAAAGTTTTTATTTTTTTAAAAATCCTTTTCAATGAAGAAATGATATTTTATTCAAAAAATGTTTTTGAAAGATATTTAAAAATATTTTCTATCTAATATGACATCTGTTAATGTTACTCATGAATTTCTTGGAAATGATCTAGAAGTTCCATTCATATTATTTCTCTGAATAGTTTCTTCTTGATGTAACGGTCTTTATGAAACCTATTTCTCTTTCATGGGTTATATGTGTATGAAATCCATTTTTATTTTACGGATTATGTTTTTTATGAAATGACTATGAAACTTACATCATTTTCCAAAAGTTATTATATGATTAAATGTTTATGATACTCATTTCATTTCATGGGTTATGATTTGATTGTTCATTATTTTTTGGCACATGTATGTGTGATTTTATTATTAGATGGGTGGGACCTATATTTCCCTTTCCATGCATTGGGTAAAAATTTATATCTCATTATATAGACTAAGATGGTCTTGGGAATGAACCTTGACTACTAAGATGGCCATGGAAGTGATCCATGACTACCAAGATGGTATGAGGAGTGAACTCATGCTACTAAGATGTCTTAAGGATGGGTTTAGTAGATATATATGATATATATGATATAATAAATATACTTTAATAATTATATATATAAATATATATATACATATATGTCTTTTACTTTCTTTCTTTCAACACGACAATTAAACATAAATAGCGTTCATGCATATGTATGACCTATCGTTTCCATGAACAGTGTATTCTATTTCATACATCAATATTATATGGATTAATATAATAAAAATATACTGAATATAAATTATATTTAAATAATTATTTAAATTATTCAAATCATGATAGATATATAAGAACCAAATATATAACAAATTAAGACACATGTGAAACACAAAGCGGATATTACCCGAAGTGAAACCTTAACATAAAATTATTAACAAACGAGAAATATAAAGCCATGATAAAAACATATATGGTATTAAAATTAATAATATGGTTCTATGATATATTTATAGTAAATTTATATTTATTATACATGATTCTTGAATGAGTACAATGCAAGTCAAGACACAAGGTAAGGGAATTTCATCTCACTCCTTATTTCCATGAGATACATGCCTTATTCACCAATCACTTATTTTTTGTGGTGTATATAATGAAAATTAATGTATTTTATGAATAATATACTTAAATATATGGGTATTTACAAAACCATTTTGTGATATTTCTATCATGGAGTTTAAGTTTTAAAAGTAACCAAATTGGTAATGTAATTTTTGTCACAAATTTCCTTCTTTGAGACACATGAATTCTTATGAAACTATATTTTCATATGATCCGTAAATAATGCCTTTGACATGTTATATAATGAATAACCTTAATTTCATGATATTTTAAGTTTTATTTAATTTCATTTTCTTACATTGGGAATATGGTTCAAAGGTACCAAGTTATAATAGTTTATTGAAACAATCTCATCGCTTCTCGAGATTTTTTTTGATTATGATATCTTTGATGAAATACTATGATCAATATCTCAAGAACACTCATTAATTTTATTCTACTCTAGTAATTAATTATATATTCATGTATTGGTACAATTTTTCCACTCATTGTTACATAAGATAGTTAAGAAAGTGTTTTTAATAAAGTCAACTTTACCTCTCTCTTCGATTAGAAATATGTGTTCATTCAAAACCATGTCTTCTAAAAGGTTTCCAAAAATATTTTATTATTTTCCTATGATATTTAAAATTATTTTTAACCATTTTTTACATTTTAAAAAATGGTTATTAATAAGGAATCTTTTTGTTGTTTTCTAGTCGAGGCACCATTCTAAACTTTTTATGGTGTAAAAGGAATGTTCAGTGTGTTCGAGTTTACTTGCTATCATGACCGACATTCCCTTGAAGAATAATTTACAATATTAAAAATTTATTTTCTTTTAATAAAATTCTTAATATTCATTAAATTTATTGTTTAAAATTATTTTCATAGAAAAAAGTTTTGAAAACATTTTCAAGATATTTTAATTGTTTTCAAAGAAAATGGTTTTAATTTTTTTCAAGATTATTTTATAAATTTTCATGTAAAATGATTGTAAAAATGTTTCAATATTTATTTATAAGTTTTATTCTCAATAAAATTGTTTTAAAAAGTTTTTATCTTTTTTAAAATCCTTTTCAAATAAGAAAGGATATTTTCCTTAAGAAATGTTTTTAAAAGATATTTCAAAATTATTTTCCATCTAAGATGACATCCGTTGATGTTAATCATTCCTTTCTTGGAAATGATATAAATATTCCATTCATATTATTTCTTTGAATGGTTTATGGTTAATGTAATGGTTTTTATGAAATTTATTTCTCTTTCATGGGTTATATGTGTATGAAATCCTTTTTTCATTCACGAGATATGTTTTTGATGAAATGATTATGAAAATTGTATCTTTTTCCATAGGTTATGGTATGAATAAATGTTTATGATACCCATTTAATTTCATAGGTTATGATATAGTTTTCTATGATTTTTTGGAACATGTATGTATGATTTCATTATGATATGGGTGGGACCTATATCTCCCTCCAATGTATTGGGTAAATATTTTTATCTCATGAGATAAACTAAGATGATATTGGGAATGAACTTTGACTACTAAGATGTCCATGGGAGTGAACCATGAATAGAAAGATGGTACGAGGAGTGAAATCATGCTAATAATATGGCCATGGTAGGTAACCATGACTAACAAGATGGTATGGGGAGTGAACCCATACTAAAAATATGGTATTGGTAGTGATGCCTTGGATACTATGGGAATCATATTACATGCTTATGTGTCTGGAACAATTCTACATTTTATTCCAATGTTATGATTTCATGGATTGTGTTATTTATTTCCTTATGATTCATTTCTTATGAACTAATACGATTTATGTGATGATTCAGGTTTATGATCTTTAATATGCAGGGTATGATATTCTATTTTCATGATCATGTTCTCATACCCTTATGCTCATGATTATGCTTATGTATCTCCATTGTTTACCCTTATTGAGACTCTGATATAACCTCTTTTAGTGTTTCCTTCCCCTAGGTTATGAAGATATGTATTATGTATGATGTGACTAAGAAGATTTCTAGTCAATAAGAACCTACTGGGAGATGATGTATCTCATTTATGTACTAGTGTGTTTGTTTCCATGTTTCCAAAGGCACTAGACTAGTACAGTCTTTGGGTGTTTGTTTGTATAATGTTTTAAGTATTCTGCAAATTTTAAGTAATTATAATGTATTTAAAGATCGTGTAAGAACTCACATCTTCTTTTCAGGTATGTTTTCCTTTTTTTGGTGTTTTTGAGGAAAAGAGGAGTTTCTGGATTTTTTTGAAGTACACTTCGTGTACTTTATGAGTACACACCGTGTACTCGGTTACCGCAGGTAGCCATGTGCTGACCGTGTAATGGCTATGCACACTACCATGTGTGATAACCTGGAGGCCGCTTAAAGTGGGGCTCGGTAAGGGCAAGTACACTCCATATACCTCAAAAGTACACACCATGTAATTTTTTTCATTAAACGTATTGGGGTCACGTCTGAGGGAAAAAACACCTTCTTCCTGACCTTGTTCTTCCAAGAGAATCCGTACGACCACAATTCTTCCCCATTCCCCCGATCAAGCATTCATTCCCCGATTCGACCGCCGTTGATTGCGTTTGGATCACCACAATAAGATCTTCCTTCTTCAAGATCTTAGTTTCCTGATTCCTATTCTTTAAAGAGTTATTGTTGGTTGAGAGTTGTTATAATTTTTATAGATCTATGGTGTTCTTGGGCGATTCAAGGCTCGAGGTTCATGTATAGCGATCCTACAACACCGAGGTAGGTGGTTTGTTCCATTATATAGAAAGTACTTGAGTTATATGTGCGAAAGTGCCCAATACCCTTGAACGAGGTATTGCATGGTTAGGTTTTTATCCATGTTAATTGTATGATATACTTGTATACTTTAATAGAGGTTAATTGAATGTGAATAGGGTTAGTTGTTATGACTTGGAAGTGTTTTCCCATGTATGTTTTGTTTATGACCATTTGGTCCTGCTTAGCCTATTAGGCTGCCTTGTTGTTTCCCATGCCTAGTGTTGTAGGATGGAGTGTTTATCATCTGACTTGCTGTTATGCTATAGACTATTTATCCAAGTAGTTGTTGATGTTTACTTTAGATGCTATGAATTTCTATGCTCGTTTGACTTACACAGGGACGTGAGAACCTGATGTAGTAGACCATAGGGAGAATGGACACGAGGGATTCTCCAGAGGGTCTGTTTTTACTGTTATGATGTGAGACCATAGGGGGAATTGACGTAAGTGAATCCTCAGAGTTTTTCTAGTTCATCGACATGGGCCACATGGGGAATTTGACATAAGTGCTTCCCCAAAGAACCTTTTTGTTACCGATACGAGACTATAGGGGGAATTGACGGTGAGTGCTTCCTCAAAGAGTCTTTGCTAAAGATAAACCAGAGGGGTTAGACTGTGTGTACTTCCCAAAGGGTTTCTTGTGTTTTATAGGTAGGACCAGAGGGGTTTAGGATATGAGAACATCCCAGATGGTTACTTGTTTGTGATTATCTTCTTACTTGAGATGTGGTGTTTGAATGCTTTGAAACTGTCGGAATGTTTACTGTTGAGTACTTCCTTGTTTACTGCTTCTTTTTCTTATTAATTTCCATATATATTCACTGATTGTAGGGAACAAATATCTTGGTGGTTTCCTAGTGGGATTTAGTCTCACACCCTTTTTGGGTCATGCTTTTGGGTCTAAACAGATTATCTTGTTACAGGTATAGATAAGGGAAATCGACCTTCTACTTTAGATACTTGACTGCTTTGGAGCTGGAGAGCATGGGACCAAGCTAAGGCTTGCGATACTGAGGAGTTGATTATTTTTTTATTTTGTACTTGGTTTAGTACTGTATTCCATAATTGTGACTTGTTTGGCTATTTTCCTAGACATATGTATCATGCATCATTTATATATGTGCTCCAGTTGTTCTTACTTTTAGTCTTCCGCTGTTTACTGTTGTATGGTATTATTACTGCTTCTGCTATTGCTATATGTTTACTTCTATTTTCTTACTATTCCAATAAGGGAATAGTTTCCCCACTATCACACCCAAGGACCTCACTACTAGTCATCAACCTCTGGAATTCGGGGAAATGCGCTTGAGTCCATGTGACCAACCGGGTATGGGGAACCTCTTGGTGGCTTCCAGAACCGGGATGTTACATAGTGGTATCAGAGGGATTATTTTTCTTCTTGATTTACTATTTGAATCCTATAGTCAAGGATTGGAAGAAATAGGTACTTGGTAATACGTTGTGCCTGAGAGTAGTTAACCCATGTATAGGGAAAATCCAATTTACCTCATTCTTGAAATTCTTCGGGTTTTTCAATTATTACAGTTTATTTGATTTCACCATTTGGGAGATTCACATGTTTTGTGCTGTTATTGTTGATATTATTGAGGTTCTATTTCTTTTTTAACTCAATGAGATGAGGGTATTCCATCTCATGGATCATATATGAACTTATTAAAAATCACATGTCGGGCATTCCTACCATGCCATTTATGGTACATTAGTAATTGCATGTTGTTGTGATAGATGTTGTGCTAGATATGCATGCTGTTGTGATAGATGCCTTGATAGAATAGCTTCTTTTGATAGGGTATTGAATTGTGTATGGTTTTGTTTGAATGAACGCCAAAATTTGGTTCTTCAGGTGTTATGGGCCCTTAGGGATTGGAATTTGGTGGATCATTAATCTGTTATGCTTGTATATGACATGTATAAGATGCCAAGATTTGATTCACGGGGAGTATGGGCCCTCACAGATCAAAATTTGGAACTTTAATGTTTGTTTCATTGTTTCTATGGGTTCCAGAGTAGTTTCTGAGGCTTAATGTTTGGAAAAACCCAAAATACACACCGTGTAATGATGAATACACACCATGTGTTCTTCTGTTCAGGAGGAAACTGTTTTCCTTAAGTACATGCTGTGTACTGTATGTACACGCCGTTTAGTCGCTAAACATGTCTCAGACTGTGTGGGCGGGGACACGGGGTTTGAAATATTTGATAGGACATGCTGTGTACCGGATGTACACACCGTGTTGTAGAACTGTGTAACCGGCCGTGTCACTAAGAACACGGGTCGGTTGAGTCTTTTCTAATACACACCGTGTCCATCTGGAACACGCAATGTAGTGTAACTCGAGTACCCAGCCATGTGACGAACAACATGGGTCGACGAAATCTTCTTAGTACACGCCGTGTCCATCTGGAACACGCCCTGTAGTGTGAGCCGTGTATCCAGCCGTGTCACTGAAAACATAGGTCAGTGAAGCTCGTCTAGTACATGCCGTGTTTTGAATGAACATGCCGTGTAGTCTTGTTTTAAGAGAACTGTGTGGCTTAGCGATGTAGAAGAACTCAGGAAGGGGAAGAGAAGTCAAGTACACACCATGTGTTTGGACAACACGCTGTGTGTTTGGGGTGTTACATGACCAGTTGTGGCAAGAGTACATACCCATGTGAAAGGATTAAGGGAACAAACTGTGTAGGAATTATACATTCCATGTATCCGTGTTTAAAAAAAACTTGAACACTTTATTTCTCTTGTTACCTTCTTAAACTTCTAATTTTTAGTCCCTATTAATATTGATCTAAGGTGTGCACTTGACCTTGCAGAGTCATGCCACCAAGACATCCTCCGGTTGTATGCCAGTTGCAAGGCAATGATCAAACACTGGGCATGGCTGGTCAGAGACTACCAGCAGGTCCTCCAGTTGTGCCAGTCTTGGCACCAACCATCATTTTAGACACAAATGCTGATGCAAAATTCCGAGAGGGCTTTATAAGGTTCATACAGACCTTCCGAGAAGTATCACATCCTTCCCCTTCTATGACAGAGTTGACGCGGGTTTTCTAGAAATAGTATCCTCCCACCTTGACAGGGGAAGGAGGACCTCAGGCTGCAGAGTCATGGTTAGATTCCATGCTTTCTATCTTCGAGCATCTGGAGAAGCCTCCAGAGAGGAGGGTCAAGATCGCTACATACATGCTTCATGACTCTTCCAAGAGATGGTGGGATGTGATCTCATAGGAAGGACGCTAGAAGGTTATGGTTTGGGATGATTTCCAGCATTCCTTCCAAGACTACTTCTACCCGGAGACTTTGAGGGCCGATCAAGCCCGGGAGTTCATCAGTCTGGAGCAGGGTACTCTTTCTATTATGGAGTATTCTTCTCACTTCACAGAGCTCCAGTGCTTCATGCCCATCCCAGGAGGTGATGAGTTATTTCTGGCAAGAAAGTTTGAGGATAGTCTTAGGAATGACATCTGATCATAGGTGAACATATTTAGGTTGACTTCCACCACTTCTATAGTCAACCAGGCGCTAATCACAGAGTGCAATTTGAGGGATTCTAGAGTTAGTATCCCTCCTAATTGAAGTAGGAAGAACCATAAGGGGGTCTTTTCATGGTGATCCAAGGAGGCGAGACACTTATTCTGGTAGCCAGGTAGTGTGCTACCATTGCAGGAAGAGTAGGCATACGAGGCCACATTGCCCGAGAGACCCAGTGGAGTGCCGATCATGTGGCAAGATGGGACATCTTCAGCGCTTCTATCAGTTTTTCTCACCAACAGCTGGCGACATGGGTTCTTCTATGACTCCTCGTTCAGGAGCAGCACCACCAGTTTCTCACCAGTCAGGGAACTACCATTCAAGCCAAGGTGGAGGTTGTGGCCATGGTAGCGAGTCGCCAGACTTTTAGTGACAACAGGGTGGATCAGCTCAGAGAGGTCAGGTAGGGTCACAGGTCTGCAGTGTAGGAAAAAATTTTGCAGTGGAGCAGACCTCGCAAGAGCAGGATCCCAGACCCTCTACAGTTCGTGGTACGATCCTAGTTACATCAGTTTTAGCTTCTACTCTTTTTGATATAGGGGCTTCCTATATCTTTATATCTTTTTCTATTGTGGAGATACTTGGGCTTTGTATATTTTCTTCTATTGAAATCTTGACACTAGACACTCCGTTGGGGACTAGAATGACTAGTGTACGTCAGTGAAAGGAGTGAACTCTAGAGGTTGGTGGGTGTCACTTCTCTTGGGACCTTTATGTCCTAGAGATGATAGGCTATGAAATCATTCTCATAATGGACTAGTTAATTCCCTTCTAGGCTGTTGTTGACTACTATCATCATAGGGTGAGTTTTACATCACCAGAGGGTAGATCATTTCTTCATAAGGGCGAGTGGGATGTTGAGGCGAGAAGAGTGGGACCCAAGCATCATGGGTTAGGAGGAGTTACATCCTAGATTTCTAGTCTATATCTGGATGACCAGGGGGCTTCATATATGGACTTTCCTCTATTGGTGGATCGTTTCAAGGATGTATTTCCAGAGGAATTTTTAGGTTTACCTCCAGAGCGTGAGGTAGAATTTTTTATTTATCTTGTTATAGGAGGTGAATCGGGGTCCATTACTCCTTATAGGATGACTACACCAGAGTTTTAGGAGCTTAATAAGTAGTTGGAGGAGTTGCAGGCTAAGGGTTTCATCCGACCCAGTAGTTCTCCTTGGGGTTTGCCTTTCCTGTTTGCGAAGAAGGAAGATGGTACCCTTAGACTTTGTGTGGATTATCATAAGTTGAACCAATTGAAGGTCAAGAACCGATCCCCTTGCCAAGGATTGATGTTCTCTTTTATCAGATTCTAGGAGCTCAGGTGTTCTCAAAGATTGACTTGAGGTCTGGTTACCATCGGTTTCCCATTAAACCATCAGATGTACCTCTTACTGCCTTTCAGAGTTGGTATGGTCTATACGAGTATGTGGTTATGCCGTTCGGTCTCACGAATTCACCTGCAGTTTTCATGGAACTAATGAACCGAGTGTTCTATCCATACTTGGATTCTTTTGTGGTAGCCTTAGTGGATGATATCTTGGTGTACTCTCACACTCAACATGGCCATGATACCAATTTTGAGATTGTTTTGAGTACACTGAGAGAGCATCGGTTATATGCTAAGCTCTCAAAATGCAACTTTTGGATGGACCAAATTCACTTCTTGGGTCATGTTATCTCAGAGACAGGAGTGTCAGTAGACCTATAGAAAGTGAGAGCAGTAGTTTCCTTGGAGAAGACGAAGAACATCTTTGAGGTATGGAGTTTTCTAGGGATGGATGGGTACTAAAAACGTTTCATACATGACTTTTCACACTTATCAGCACCACTGACAGTCCTGAATAAGAAGGGTGTGAAGTACTTGTGGTCATATTCTTGTGAGTCAGCCTTTCAGGAGCTGAAAGGGAGGTTGACTTCAGCACCGATACTAGTTTTTCTAGAGTCGGGAAGAGACTTACTGTTTAGGGTGATGCTTCAGGTATCGGGCTAGGATTTATTCTTATGCAGGGAGAAGGATTCATTGCGTACAGGTCTCAGTAGTTGGGGCCACATGAAAGGAACTACCTGACACATGATATTAAGCTGGCTACAGTTGTTCATGCCTTAAGTTGCTGGAGAAATTATCTTCTCAAAGATCATTTTGTGGTTTTCACCAACTAGAAAAGTCTCAAGTATATCTTCACTCAGCGTGACCTAAATTTGAGACAACGAAGGTGGGTTGAGTACCTTTATTCCTTTGAATTTGAGCTTTCCTATACGCCTGGGAAATACAATGCAGTGGCTGATGCACTGAGCAGGAGGACTCAGATATAGGCAGTTCAAAAGGCCAACAGTGAGTGGAATCTTATGGCTACGTTCTCTGAGATGCATTTCGAGGTGCATGGTAGATAGGGTAAGATGTTTCTATCTTCTGTAGCTGTTACCTATACTATTATTGATCAAGTTCAAATGAGGAAGCTATCAGATTCTGAAGGCCTAGTCCTATGGGAGAACGTGTCAGGATAAGACCCTATTCATGGATGGACCATAGGTGAGGATGTGATCTTGCGTTTTCATGGGTGCGTATGGGTGTCAGCAGACATACGCGAAGAGCTAATGCAGGACTTTCATTCCTCAGTTTGGGCAGTTCATCCTAGTGCACCAAGATGTATCATGTTCTACACCATTATTATTGGTGGACAGGTATGAAGAGAGATGTTTTTGGTTTTGTCATGAGGTGTTCCACCTGTCAACAGGTGAAGGCAGAGCATCAGCGACCAGTAGGGCCTTTGCAGGAGTGAACCATTCCCGAGTGGAAATTGAATGATGTCACGATGGATTTCCTGTTAAGTTTTCCGAGGTCGCCTCGAGGGAATGGTGCCGTATGTGTTTTCGTTGATAGACTCACAAAGGTTTCTCACTTCTTACCGATCAAGGAGGCCTTCAGTTTTGATGATATGGGAAGATTGTACATCCTAGAGATTGTACGTCTACATGGAGTTCCACCCTCCATTGTTTCAAACAGGGATTCCCATTTTACTTCTCGGTTCTGGAAGGGGCTTTAGAAAGATTTGGGTACACAGGTAATTTTGATTAAAGTTTACCATCCCTAGACAGATGGCCAGTCCGAGCATACGATTCAGGTGCTTAAGGACATTCTTCGAGCATGCATCCTAGATTTTGGAGGTTCTTGGGATAAGCACATACCTCTTGTGGAGTTTTTCTACAATAATAGTTTTCAAGAAACTATTCAGATGACACCTTATGAGGATTTGTACTGTAGGACATGCCGATCACCCTTATGCTGGATGGAGGCAGGAGAGGAAGCTATGTTGGGACCTCATCTTGTCTAGGAGACCACCGAGCAGATAGAGTTGATTCAGAGAGGATGGATACTACACAGTCTCGACAAAAGTCTTATGCTGATCGACGGAGACGACCTCTGGAGTTCGAAGTCAGGTATCAAGTTTTTCTGCGTGTCACAATGAGGTTTGGACATAGGAGTATTAGGAGGTAGGGTAAGCTTTCACCGAGGTACGTCAGGCTGTTGGATGTGTTGGAGAGAGTTGGGCCAGTTTCCTATAGGTTGTAGTTACCTTAGAGGTACTAGGATATGCATGATGTCTTCCACATATCTCAGCTTCAACAATACTTCTCAGACCTATCTCCTATTTTTCAACCCGAAGACGTTGAGTTAAAGGTGGACGCCTCATTCGAGGAGCATCCTATCTGGATTTTTGATCGAAGTATGAAGGTTCTCTGTGGATGGTCTATTCCTTTGGTATGAGTGCTATGGCAGCATGGGTGAGTATAGAACGAGACTTGAGAGAGGGAGGCCGATGTACGATCGCAGTGGATAAAGCTGTTCATGAATTCTTCTTCTACGTCTCCTTGCAATGGAAATTCAAGGAAAAATTTCTTTAAGGGAGGAAGTTTGTAAGAACCCGGATCTTCTTTTCAGGTATGTTTTCCTTTTTATGGTGTGTTTGAGGAAAAGAGGAGTTTCTGGAAATTTTTGAAGTACACACCGTGTACTTTATGAGTACACGCCATGTACTCGGTTACTGCAGGTAGTCGTGTGCTGGCCGAGTAACGGCTATGCACATGAACATGTGTGGTGACCTAGAGGCTGCCTAAAGTGGGGCTCAGTAAGGGAAAGTACACACCATGTACCTAAAAAGTACATGTTGTGTACTTTATTTTTCTCATTAAACATACCGGGGTCGCATCTGACGTATAGAAACACCGCCTTCTCAACCTTGTTTGTCCGAGAGTGTCTGTACGGCTGTGATTCTTCTCTGAGCCCCCGATCGAGCATCCGTTCTTCGATTCGATCACCGTCGATTACATTGGGATTTCCACGGTAATCTCTTCCTTCTTCTAGAGCTTCGTTTCCTAATTCCTCTTCTTTCAAGAGTTATCCTCGGTTGAACGTTTTTAGTGTTTTTGTAGATCTACGGTGTTCTTGGGAGATTTAAGGCTTGAGGTTCACGTATAGAGATTATACAACACTGAGGTAGGTGGTTTGTGCCTTTTCATAGAAATTCCATGAGTTATATGTTCAAAAGTTCCCAATACCCTTGAATGGGGTATTACGTGGTTACGTTTTTAGCCTTATTAATTGCCTACTATTCTTGAATTCTTTAATAGAGGTTAATTAAATGTGAATCTGGTTAATTGTTATGCTTTGGAAGTGTATTACCATGTATGTTTTTTTATGACCGTTTGGTCCTACTTAGCCTGTTAGGATGCCTTGTTGTTTCCCATGCCTAGTGTTGTAGGATGGAGTGTTTATCATCTAACATGCTATTATGCTGTAGACTATTTATCCAAGTAGTTCTTGAGGTTTAATTTTGCCTCTATTCTTTTCTATGCTCGTTTGAATTACACAGGGCTGTGAGAACCTGGTGTAGTATACCATAGAGAGAATGGACGTGAGGGCTTCTCCAGAGGGTCTATTTTTACTATTATGATGTAAGACTGTAGGGGGAATTGAAGTAAGTGTTTCCTCAGAGTGTCTATAGTTCCTCTATCACGAACTGAATCGATCACCACCAAAAATGGCACCAAACCCAGCCCGTGACAAGGACCGAAGGGCGTTCCCGATCCCCACGGGTTGGCACAAGTTCGCGGGTATCATAAAATGAAAATTGGGAACGATTTACCCAAGTTTATAAACATAAAACAAAAAAAGAATCCAATGAAACAAATCTGGATTTTTCAAACCAAACAATCTTTTACAAAAAATCAGAACTGAATTACATGGATTAAAACAACTCAAAAGGTCTATACCAAAGGTACAAATCCAAATAAGGACAGCCCAAGAACCCTCATGGCAAGGGGCACCGCCCTCAAGCCACCTCCACAAGACTTCACCACCAAGGACCTCCTAGAAACCCGAACCACTGGAACAAAAAAACTGTACCCAACCTGCGACAACAAAAAATAACCAAGTCTACTTACACCCAAGGGTGTAATTAGGGTGTGAGCCAATTCCCAGTAGGATACCACCACTAAGAGATTCCATGTGATAAAAATTTAAAGACGAAAAGCATGCAAGTTTTCAAAAACATGAAAAGCTAGTTACAATTTCTAAAAGATGCAACTTTGAATAAAAACAGTTTTCAAGTGGGTTATCATTAAGAATAAACACTTTTAAAAATAATGTCAACACTACTGAATTTTCTAGACAACTATACCATATGCCGACGGTATGTACAAAGTAAATAATGAGCACAAGAAATAGGAAGTAACCCCTAGGCACTAGCTAGCTGTGGGTCCCAGGTACCTCGTATCTCGGTGAGAGTAACCATCACAAATATCCATTCTTGTGCACGACCCACTAGTAGGGAACATACCAATAACCTAGTGGTCCCCAATCATCATCATCATAGTTTAGTTAGAGTTGTAAGCGTCAATATTGCTAAGTGAAACTGAGGCCAAACCCCACGGATTCACTAGCATACTAGTACACGTCCACCCACCTAGATACCCAGGTTTTCCCCTTGTGCTCAAACAAGTTCAACAAGTCAGAAATATACACTGAACATGAAAATATCATTTCCACATCACAAATTCACCAAACAGCCCATATGTATTCCACAAAAGTCACAAAAATCCATTTTTCATTCAAAATGATTTTGAAATCCGAATCACACCAAAATAGCCCACAACACATTTCACATTTCTTCAACACTTCCACAAAACCATTAAACAATTTTATAAAACAATTATAAGATATTTAAACTCATATAACAGCCCACACACATGGAATATAACACTTCTTTCATAATCAAAAATTCAATTTTTCACATCACACTCACACAAAACACTCCACATCACTTTCACATCACTTTCACTCCTCAATATCTCCTTCAAAAAATTTAATAAAATATGTCCAGGATGATAAATATCACATAACAACATTTTCACAAATGAAATGGACCTTTTAAAAATATACTCCTACCAAAACAATTTTCTGATATAGTTTCACCTATTACACAACCCAATAAACCATTCAAAACATTCATAAAACAATTATAAAGAGTATACCCAAACTTTGCACATAAAATCCATTTCAAAAACCCCTTTTTAAGTCAAAAGCACACCAAGACCCTACCAAAAAAGAATTGGCAGCCCAATCAACATGTAATAATCCAATTTCAAATGTTATATAATCACCTTGAATAATATCACAAAAGATACCCATGAGAACACACAAATCCATAAAACACTTTCAAGGAGTATAACAAGGTTATAAAAATAAAACCATTCAAATACACCCCCTTTTTAGGCCCACATGGAACTATATAATTTCCCAACCATAATTTTCAGCCCCTTTCAACAGCTAATAAACCACTTATACATTTTACAAAACTACCACGAAAGATAACACATGAAATACATTTGAAAAATACACACTTCAAGAAAAATGTAACTTTAAAAACAAATGCTTTACTATTGCTATCAAAAATGGTTTTCTCATAATTCACAGCACATAAGGAACATGTAAAATTATTTAATCAAGCAAACTAACTCATCATTAAATGGTTATCCACGGAATCACCTACTAAATGTGTCGAAACCCTCAAATATTGGGACGAAACATCAACCGCATGACCACCGCACCTCAAGGAAGTTAAAAGAAACCTAAAACCTAAATATTTCACCCCAAATACAGTAATTTAGAACCTATGCATGAACCCTAACTTCTGGAATTTTTTATAATTCAAGAATTAGGGAAGAAACCCTAAGCAATTTGAAAGAGAAAAGAAATAGACTCACCTACTTGAAGTATCTTGAATTAATCACTCCAAAAACAATAGTTGCTGAAATTGAAATCATCCAAAATTCAGGAATTCTTAGAAAAAGATATAGGAGGTAATTTGGGAACTGGAATGGAGGGAAAAGAGTAATAATTGAGAGAGTTAAGAAGGGATGAAGTTACCTCTTCAATTCTGGCCGATTTGAGACACCCTATGAAGATCAGCCCTAATTCGCGATTTCAAAGAGCTCAAAGGAGGGGGGGGGAAGGAAATGGGAGCGCTCCTGGGTTTCTTAGGGTCGAGTGGGAGGTGGCATCACCGAAAAAACGCAAATAGTGAAGGAGATATAAAAAATTTAAAAATTATTTTTAATGCAGGAAATGGGCCTTCGGGCAGGCCCAATATCTTAAATAAAAACCCATATCCACCATGATTATGGATTTATAAAGGATCAAAATTTATATTTTCGTGTTAATAGGTCAGAGGAGACCATTTAGGAATTGGAATTAAGGAAAAATATTAAAAAATGAAAAAGTTATAAAGGAAACAAATTTTATTTTTAAATCTGGAATTGGGCTCACGGTTTGGCCCAATTCATGAAAACTCATCTATTTTTCCATAAAACCTTTGGAAACCATCCAAAAAAAAGAATGAAAGGAAAATAAATGAAATTTAACTTCAAAATAAGTCATGTATGTGACATCCTCGACGTGGGCCAGAGGTGGAATGAGACATAAGTTCTTCCCCAGAGCTTCTTTTAGTTACTAATACGAGACTATAGGGGGAATTAACGGTGACTGCTTCCTTAAAGAGTCTGTGCTAAAGCTGAACGAGAGGGGTTAGACTGTGTGTACTTCCCAGAGGGTTGGTTGTGTTTTCTAGGTAGTACTAGAGTGGTTTAGGCTGTGAGAACATCCCATAGGGTTACCTGTTTGTGATTATCTGCTTACTTGAGATGTGGTTTTTGAATGCTTTGAAACTGTAGGAATGTTTACTGTTGGGTACTTCCTTATTTACTGCTTCTTTTTCTTATTTCCTGCCATATATATTCAATGACTGTAGGGAACATATCTCTTGGTGGTTACCTACTGGGATTTAGTCTCACACCCTGTTTGGGTTATGCATTTGGTCCCAAATAGATTATATTGTTGCAGGTATAGATAAGGGAAAGCACCCTTCTACTTTAGGTACTTGACTACTTTGTAGCTAGAGAGCATGAGACCAAGATGAGGCTTGCGATGCTGAGGAGTTTATTCTTGTTTTTCTTTTGTACTTGGTTTAGTACTGTATTCTATCATTGTAACTTGTATGTCTATTTTCCTAGACATATGTATCATGCATCATTTATATATCTGCTCCAGTTGTTTTTACTTTTAGTCTTCTGATGTTTACTATTGTATGATATTATTACTGCTTCCGCTATTCCTATCTGTTTACTTATGTTATATTACTCTACCAATTAAGGCATAGTTTCCCCACTATCACACCCAAGGCCCTCATTGCTAGTTGGAAACCTCTGGAATTCGGGGAAATGTGCTTGTGGCCATGTGACCAACCGAGTATGGGGAGCCACTAGGTGGATTCCAGAACCGGGACGTTACAGATCGGGTCATTATAAGTGTGCCTCAAGAGAGTTTCTAGATTTATGTTTTGTGAAGTTGGTATGTAGGGAGTGGGTTATGGATGTTTATAAAGTTAGGGTTCCAACAAGGGGGATTTGACCACGGTGGAGGTTTATATGAAAATATTTGGAATGTGGCTCTTGGGAATCTATCATAGGTTTCTATTTTTTGATTTTTTTTCTATGTGGGTTGTAAAAATTACTAAGATCAATGTCTGGAAGGATAGGGAAGAAATATTTCGATTGGTGGTCCATCCCATTTTGGTAATAGTGGTCACTGTCTCCAAGGTTGTTTTAGCATCAATGATTGTTGATTCATATTCAACGGCTGCGATTATATGTATTTGGAAAGGTTAAACCTTATTATAGTCCCCATACTTAGGGAACTTGTCTATAGAATGGTCATGTAGGATGCTAGTAGAGAGGAAGGTGACCTCTATGTAGATATATGCATGCGATGGAGGCAGAAACACCAGTAGGGCCAGAGGTTGTCTACGATATGATCAGTTTATCATCTACCATTGGTTGTTCTTTTATGTAATCAATATCCAAACACTCCTTTTTTTCCACTTCAATTTTTTTTATTATTTGTGACTATATATTTATTTTTTTTTCAAATTTCCCTAGTGTTATCAATACTGCTTGAAGGTTATGATGCTTTTTTTGATGTGTTTCAGGGATATTGACCGGTGATGTGAAAAAACATATCAATTGGAGATTTATTCTTGCTATAGATACATCCAAAATAATATTTACTTATCTTGGACTGGTTATATTCCATGTGTGTAGTCATCACATATTTTTATAGTAGGTTTTTTCCAATTTTGAGGGTTTATGAGTGGAATTCATTGGAGGGTGGAGTCATCTTATGGGTGGAGTGAAAGTAGAGACAATGTTTTCTAAGTTGGAGGAGATATCAGTGGATTATCATGTATAGGATGAATACAAGGTTATATAGGATTTTCAAGATGTATTCCTGGATAATGTTACGACACTAACCCCTTCATGAGATGTTGATTTTAGAATAGATTTGAAATCGGGCATGCCTCTCATTTTGATGGATCCTTATCAAAAGAAACTTATGGAGTTGTGAGACTTGAGGCTATATGTTGATGATTTAATACTTAAGAATTTCATCTGAACCCCTATGTATCATTGGGGTGCTCCAATGGTGTTCTCCAGAAATTTGTATGGTAGTTTGAGTAAGTGTATAGAATAATGAAGGTTGAATCAAGTGATGGTCAAGAATCGTTACCCTCTTCCATGGATCGATGATATTTCAACCCACTAATAGAAGTTAGTTTGTTTTCAAAGATCAACATTAAGTCTTAATATCACTAGATGAGGTTTAAGGATGATGATATCCTAAATATTTACTTCATGTACAAGTATGGAAACTTGAAGAACATGGTCATTCTATTTAGTTTCATGAACACATTAGCTATGTTTAGGGGCTCATGAACTCTATATTATGTGAGTTTCTGGGCTAGTTAGTTGCTATGTTTATTGATGTCATCATAATATAATTAAAGTTAGAAGATGAGAATACCAATAATCTCAGAGATATATTATTGATTTTTTGATAACACTAACTTTATAGAAATATCTCTAAGTGTATGTTCTGGGCATGAGTGATTCATTTACATGGGCATGTGGTGTCTCTGTATGGAGTGTTCATGGACCCCACAAAGGTTGAGGCTATTGTTTCTTGGGTAGCACTAAAGTACATGGAAGAGGTTCAATGTCCTGTTATCCTTGTGTGATATTATTAGAGGCTTGTTTAAAATTTATCTTAGGTTGCATCACCATTGTAAACTTTGACTATGAAGGAATATTAATTCTTATGGGCTGATAAGTTATAAGTAGTGTTTGATTCCTTAAAGAGGAATTTGAGCAGATCTCTAGCCCTTCAATTTCTTTAGGACGATGTGATGGTTGAGGTGTTATACAATGTGTAATGTCTAAGTTTGGAATGTATCATTATGCATCATAGGATAGAAATCTCTAATTGGTCTATCTAGTTACACCCCCAAGAGAATATTTTTTCCACCGTTGATCTATATTTTGCGATAGATGATTTTGTGCTAAAGCTGTGGTGATAATACCTCATCAGTGAGAAATTATTAGTCTTCATGAACCAAAATATCCTGAAATATGTTTTCTCATAGAGGGATCCAAATATTATCCACCTAAGGTGGAAGAAGTTTATATAGGTTTATAATTTTCATATCTCCAAGAAAATTGTATAGGGGAATGTGGTTGCAGATGCGTCAAGATAGAATTCCAGAGGATATGTGTTTAGGGAGTTTGTGAATGCTTGGAAAGAAATGGAGGAGCTTGTGGAAATGAATCTTGATGTGGGAGAGAGTAGTGGCTAAGGGTGTCTTTTTCTGATGAATATGGAATCATCAATGATGTAGATGGTGGAAGAGTCTTACTGGGGAAACTCATAGGTATAGGTGATTCCCAAACTTATTGGACATGGTGATGCTCTAGTGGTGTGGATAAAGGATGGTACCAACTAAATATTGTTTCATGGGAGGATATTTTTTCTATTGGGAATGAGTGAGGGAGTTTTCTATGAGTTTTATAAATCACTCTTAGATGTACATCACAGTGTGACTAAGAAGTATAGTGTTATGAGGATGAATATTTGGTGGTCTGGGATGAAATGGTTTATGGAAGAGTTTGTCAAGAAGTGTATGAATTTTTCGTAAGTGAAATACGAACAACATTTTTTGGGAGTTTTTTTGGCCCTTGGATGTACTTTAGTGGAGAAGGAAGGAAATATCAATGGATTTCATCACCAGGTTATACTTGGTTCCAGGAGGATATGATTTAGTTTAGGTGATTATGGACCAACTGAAATAGTTAGATAATTTTTTAGTGATTTGTGAATTTAGTGTTGTTTATGATTATTCAATTTTGTATATGGATGATGTGGTTTGGACTCATGAGGTACCAAGGACCATCATATTTGATTAGTACCCTCATTTTATCTTGATATTCTAGAGGGGATTGTAGGATGATTCTTGATATCAGATATTTCTTAGCACTTCGTTCCATCCATAGACAGATAAGAAGATGGAGTGGACCATCTAAAGGTAGCAGGATATGTTATGAACATGTATCTTAGACATTTGAGGATAATTTTTGGGGAATATTCCTTTGTTTTAATTCACCTAGAACCTTATCCTTTACCCATCCTTTAGTATGGATTTACTTTAACTGGTCTATAGGAGGTTGTTTCATTCTCAAATATGCTGAAAAGTGTTTTGGGAGACAAATGTTCTTGGTCTTGATGTAGTGAATAACAAGAGTGATAATATTTAGATGGTATGAGAATATATGAGGGTAGAAAAAAACCACTATAAGGCTTATGATGATCTTATTTAGAGGACCACCGAGTTTGATGTTGGAGACCATGTGCTCTTGAGGGGTTTCTCTCCTAGGGTTCGTATATACTTGGTAGTGGGAGTTTATTTCTTCATAGTTCATCTAGACTTTTGAGGTGTTAGGGGATGTTATAGAGTTGTAATATCAATTGGAAATTCTAAGAATATTAGAAAATATCATCAATGTCTTCCATGTGTCTTAACATCATTAGTATATTCCTCATGACCCCCATATCATTGAATGGGGAGTTTTGGATATCAAGGGTGACATAATGTTTATGGAGTTATATGTATAGATCCAAGATCATTGAGAGAATATACTTTTCAAACAAACCATTCCCTTATTTCATGTTCTACAAAGTTATGGTGTAATGGATGAGATTACATTAAATAATGAGGCACAAATACGTTCACATTACCTATTGTTTTTTTAGTTTTATTATGTTCTATTTAACATTTATGACGTGATGTATAAATATTTATAATTTATGAGATATAAAACTTTCACTTTATGATATTTTCTATTATTCATTGAAGCATATTATATGGGTAAAACCCTTTGTAATCACGACGTGTTATATTTCTGATAAAATTTAAACAATGTGGGTGAGATAGTTCCAACCAAAGTGGACAAAATCTTGATATGGAGGTTTCATTTCATTAATTTGTGTGCTTAGGTAGTGTTGTGTAATAGTTGTTGTGGTTGTTTTTGTTGGGCGGAGAAAAAGGGAGTGATGGAAAGAGGGGGGGTGAATTGCCTTTTAAAAAATGATTAACAAATTAAAAATCAAAGTTAAAAATGCAGCGGAAAGAAAGAAGGCAAGACACAAAATTGATAACGGAGTTCGGCCAAAACCCGGCCTACGTCTCCGCTCCCAACTCAACTGTTGAGAGATTTACTACCGCTTGCTTTTCAATGGTTGTAGCAAGAAACCCACGAGCCTTTTTACAGGTGAAGGCTAGCTCACCTATTACAGCTTGATTTTTAATGGTTTGAGCAAGAAACCCACTAGCCTTTTTACGGGTGAAGGCTAGCTCACCTTTGACTCAAGCCTTTTAAAAGGAAAGGCTTGACTAACCTCTTCACACCTTAAAGGTGGTGTGAACACCCAAAAGAGGAGATGAGAGAAAGAGATGGGGTTTGTAGGCACAAACCCAAATTTAATCTCAAAATGATAAAACAATAAAAACCGTAATTGAGGAGAAGCCTTGGGCGCCAATGGTTGATTGGAGTTGAAGACGTGCACTCCCAAGATTCTTTGGTGATGCTCCTTGGATGTGGAATTGGATAGGAGCAGTTGGGGTTCCTTGGAGGAAGTCCGCCGAAAGTTTGCCAAATGATCAAAAATGTGTCCGTGGGCTTGGTTGGAGTTCCGGGGCTTCAAGGTCCTTTATTTATAGAGGGGGAACCCTCATATGGCCGTTGGAGGCCTTTGGAGCCGTTGGAGAGGCTTTCGGAGCCGTTGGAGGCCAAGTGGACAGGCTGGTCAAAAGCCCAACGGCTAGTTTGACTGCCTCCACCGGCTGACCGGTACAGGGCCACCGGTTGGCCGGTGCTTGCAAAATGGAAACTTGTTCTGCCCAGGAGCCACCGGCTGGCCGGTGCTGAGGCCACCGGTTGGCCGGTGCTGAGGCAGTAGCAACCACTATTCATCTGGGTGCCACCGGCTGGCCGGTGCTGAGGCCACCGGTTGGCCGGTGCCAAGGCAGTGGCTCAGCCTTCTCTCCAGGGTCCATCGGCTGGCCGGTGGTGAATCCACCGGTTGGCCGGTGGACATGAAAACAGTCCATTTTGGCTTCTTTTCTTTCTTGGCCCAATTCCTTGGCCACCTGAAATCATGCCTATTAACAAAAACACTTGAAAACAAGATTAGATAAAAATGAGAGTGATTGTGATCATGAAAATAAAACCACGAGGGGTACGAGAGGTACAACAATCTCCCCCTATTTTGATGATCACAATCACCAAAACAAACAATGTAAAATACTGAAATGAAAGGCATGCTTTAAAAGAATTTTTCCCCCAATCAACCAAGAATTTCTCCCCCTTTGTGATTATCAAAATAGCACGGGGCATAAAACTTGATTGAGGGAATAAGTTTGAAAAACAAGATAGAGATTTTAAACCAAATGAAATTTTTGAAATTTGAATTGAAAGTTTTGAATCAAGAATTCAATAACAGTTTGAATTGAAAGTTTTGAAAAGAAAATTGAAATGAAAAATTTGAATTGAAAGTTTTGAAAAGAAAATTGAAATGAAAAATTTGAATTGAAAGTTTTGAAAAGAAAATTGAAATGAAAAATTTGAATTGAAAGTTTTGAAAAGAAAATTGAAATGAAAAATTTGAATTGAAAGTTTTGAAAAGAAAATTGAAATGAAAAATTTGAATTGAAAGTTTTGAAAAGAAAATTGAAATGAAAAATTTGAATTGAAAGTTTTGAAAAGAAAATTGAAATGAAAAATTTGAATTGAAAGTTTTGAATCAAGAATTTTGAAATAAAAAATTTGAAACCAAGTGTTGAAATTGAAAGTTCGAATCAAAAATTTTGAATTGAAATCAAAAGGGCTTAAACGATCCTAACTCCCCCTAAATAAAAACTACAAATCACCGGGGAGAGGTTTTTGAAACCGAGACAAATTTCGGTCCGGTGAGACTCTCTAAGAGGGATTTTTCAATCCATACTTGTCTAGTGGCGGGTCTTCTCCTATAAAATTCATCATTAAAGAAAATACTTTTGGGGCGGCCATACCGGGCATTTTTACAATTGCACTCATAAATTAAGTGCCCGGGTTTCTTGCAATAATTACAAAATTTAAATTGAGATCTCCCCCTTACAAAAATAGTGGGTGCATGGGAGGAGGAAGCTTGCTTGGAATAGCCAAGCCCTTCGGTGGTTCTAGATAAACGTTGGGAACCAAGCAAATTGTTCAAATTTTGTTCCCCTTGGGTGAACTTGGCTAGAGTCTCCCTTAGATCTTTGATGGTTGATTCCATGGAATCAACATCGGGAAGATTTTGGATTTTGAGGGACATCTCTTCCTTCTCTTTGAGAAGTTGTTCTTTTTCGGAAGAGAGTTTTTTGAAATTCTTTTTTAAAGCAACAAATTTGGAAGAAAGTTTGTGAAAAGCTTCCTCCAATTGATCTCTAGCATGTTGGAGATCCTCGTATGACATGTGATTGAAAGAATTTGAATTTGAAGAACAAGGGGAGGAGGATTCGGAAGAAGTTACCTCATGAAATGCCATTAGGCATTTGTTACCGTTGTCGCTCGAGGAGGAGGAGGAGGATGATGTGGAGCTATCACTCCACGTGGCCTTGAAAGCCTTCTTCTTCTCCTTTTTCTTGGCCTTTTTCTTGTTGAGTGGGCAATCGGGCTTGTAATGTCCTTTCTCGCCACACCCGTAACATTTTACCTTGGGCTCGGATTTTTCATTGGATTGAGCCTTGCGGGTCTTCTTCTTCTTGTGCTTCTTCATGAACTTGTGCATCTTGCGGGCAAGGTTCTCCATTTCGGAATCGCCGCTTGAAGAGGAAGAAGATGAGGAGGAGGATGAGCTTTCTTCTTTTTGTACCTTGAAGATGATGTTCTTTGGAACTTTGATCGGTTTGCCTTCCTTTTCAGCTTGCCTCCTCATGGTGATCTCATAAGTCATGAGGGATCTGATGAGTTCTTCGACCGGCATGTTCTTGATGTCCTTGGCTTCTTGGATTGCCGTTACTTTCGGAGCCCATGAACTTGGTAGGATCCATAGGATCTTCTTGACCATGGTTTCTGCAGAAATATTATCTCCAAGAGATTTTCTACCATTGCACACGTCAGTAAAACGAGTAAACATTTCAGAAATAGATTCATTTGGATGCATGGAGAATGATTCAAAATCTTGACGAAACATGTCCAATCGAGTGTCCTTGACTTTGTTGGTCCCCTCATGGGTAACCTCCAATAGTTTCCAGATTTCATGTGAAGAGGTGCATGTGGAAACTCGATTGAACTCATTTCGGTCAAGGCCGCAATGTAGAGCGTTCATGGCTTTGCCATCAAGCTCGAAATTTTTAATGTCGGCTTGGGTCCATTTGGATTCATCGGGGGAAGAGAGAGTGTAACCTTGCATGAAAATTTTATAAATGGGATAACCTATACTTCTAAGAAATGTGGTCATGCGGGTTTTCCAATAATTATAGTCAGTTCCATCAAAAAATGGAGCACGACCCAAAGAAAAGCCTTCGGGGGCGAAAGAGGTTGATGTCATCACAATGGATCTTAAACTTGAAACCGGTTAGGGTATTACTCAAATTTTGCCTCTGATACCAATTGTTGGGTGGAGAAAAAGGGAGTGATGGCAAGAGGGGGGGGGGTGAATTTCCTTTTAAAAAATGATTAAAAAATTAAAAATCAAAGTTAAAAATGCAGCGGAAAGAAAGAAGGCAAGACACAAAATTGATAACGGAGTTCGGCCAAAACCCGGCCTACGTCTCCGCTCCCAACTCAACCGTTGAGAGATTTACTACCGCTTGCTTTTCAATGGTTGTAGCAAGAAACCCACTAGCCTTTTTACAGGTGAAGGCTAGCTCACCTATTACAGCTTGCTTTTTAATGGTTTGAGCAAGAAACCCACTAGCCTTTTTACGGGTGAAGGCTAGCTCACCTTTGACTCAAGCCTTTTAAAAGGAAAGGCTTGACTAACCTCTTCACACCTTAAAGGTGGTGTGAAAACCCAAAAGAGGAGATGAGAGAAAGAGATGGGGTTTGTAGGAACAAACCCAAATTTAAGCTCAAAATGATAAAACAATAAAAACCGTAATTGAGGAGAAGCCTTGCGCACCAATGGTTGATTGGAGTTGAAGACGTGAACTCCCAATCTTCTTTGGTGATGCTCCTTGGATGTGGAATTGGATGGGAGCAGTTGGGGTTCCTTGGAGGAAGTCCGCCGGAAGTTTGCCAAATGATCAAAAATGTGTCCGTGGGCTTGGTTGGAGTTCCGGGGCTTCAAGGTCCTTTATTTATATAGGGGGAACCGTCATATGGCCGTTGGAGGACTTTGGAGCTGTTGGAGAGGCTTTCGGAGCCGTTGGAGGCCAAGTGGACAGGCTGGTCAAAAGCCCAACGGCTAGTTTGACTGCCTCCACCGGCTGACCGGTACAGGGCCACTGGTTGGCCGGTGCTTGCAAAATGGAAACTTGTTCTGCCCAGGAGCCACCGGTTGGCCGGTGCTGAGGCCACCGGTTGGCCGGTGCTGAGGCAGTAGCAACCACTATTCATCTGGGTGCCACCGGCTGGCCGGTGCTGAGGCCACCGGTTGGCCGGTGCCAAGGCAGTGGCTCAACCTTTTCTCCAGGGTCCATCGGCTGGCCGGTGGTGAAGCCACCGGTTGGCCGGTGGACATGAAAACAGTCCATTTTGGCTTCTTTGCTTTCTTGGCCCAATTCCTTGGCCACCTGAAATCATGGCTATTAACAAAAACACTTGAAAACAAGATTAGATAAAAATGAGAGTGATTGTGATCATGAAAATAAAACCACGAGGGGTACGAGAGGTACAACAATCTCCCCCTATTTTGATGATCACAATCACCAAAACAAACAATGTAAAATACTGAAATGAAAGGCATGCTTTAAAAGAATTTTTCCCCCAATCAACCAAGAATTTCTCCCCCTTTGTGATTATCAAAATGGCACGGGGCATAAAACTTGATTGAGGGAATAAGTTTGAAAAACAAGATAGAGATTTTAAACCAAATGAAATTTTTGAAATTTGAATTGAAAGTTTTGAATCAAGAATTCAATAACAGTTTGAATTGAATGTTTTGAAAAGAAAATTGAAATGAAAAATTTGAATTGAAAGTTTTGAAAAGAAAATTGAAATGAAAAATTTGAATTTAAAGTTTTGAAAAGAAAATTGAAATGAAAAATTTGAATTGAAAGTTTTGAAAAGAAAATTGAAATGAAAAATTTGAATTGAAAGTTTTGAAAAGAAAATTGAAATGAAAAATTTGAATTGAAAGTTTTGAAAAGAAAATTGAAATGAAAAATTTGAATTGAAAGTTTTGAAAAGAAAATTGAAATGAAAAATTTGAATTGAAAGTTTTGAATCAAGAATTTTGAAATAAAAAATTTGAAACCAAGTGTTGAAATTGAAAGTTCGAATCGAAAATTTTGAATTGAAATCAAAAGGGCTTAAACGATCCTAACTCCCACTAAATAAAAACAACAAATCACCGGGGAGAGGTTTTTGAAACCGAGACAAATTTCGGTCCGGTGAGACTCGCTAAGAGGGATTTTTCAATCCATACTTGTCTAGTGGCGGGTCTTCTCCTATAAAATTCATCATTAAAGAAAATACTTTTGGGGCGGCCATACCGGGCATTTTTACAATTGCACTCATAAATTAAGTGCCCGGGTTTTTTGCAACAATTACAAAATTTAAATTGAGAGCTCCCCCTTACAAAAATAGTGGGTGCATGGGAGGAGGAAGCTTGCTTGGAATAGCCAAGCCCTTCGGTGGTTCTAGATAAACGTTGGGAACCAAGCAAATTGTTCAAATTTTGTTCCCCTTGGGTGAACTTGGCTAGATTCTCCCTTAGATCTTTGATGGTTGATTCCATGGAATCAACATCGGGAAGATTTTGGATTTTGAGGGACATCTCTTCCTTCTCTTTGAGAAGTTGTTCTTTTTCGGAAGAGAGTTTTTTGAAATTCTTTTTTAAAGCAACAAATTTGGAAGAAAGTTCGTGAAAACCTTCCTCCAATTGATCTCTAGCATGTTGGAGATCCTCGTATGAAATGTGATTGAAAGAATTTGAATTTGAAGAACAAGAGGAGGAGGATTCGGAAGAAGTTACCTCATGAAATGCCATTAGGCATTTGTTACCGTTGTCGCTCGAGGAGGAGGAGGAGGATGATGTGGAGCTATCACTCCATGTTTCCTTGAAAGTCTTCTTCTTCTCCTTTTTCTTGGCCTTTTTCTTGTTGAGTGGGCAATCGGGCTTGTAATGTCCTTTCTCGCCACACCCGTAACATTTTACCTTGGGCTCGGATTTTTCATTGGATTGAGCCTTGCGGGTCTTATTCTTCTTGTGCTTCTTCATGAACTTGTGCATCTTGCGGGCAAGGTTCTCCATTTCGGAATCGCCGCTTGAAGAGGAAGAAGATGAGGAGGAGGATGAGCTTTCTTCTTTTTGTACCTTGAAGGCGATGTTCTTTGGAACTTTGATCGGTTTGCCTTCCTTTTCAGCTTGCCTCCTCATGGTGATCTCATAAGTCATGAGGGATCCGATGAGTTCTTCGACCGGCATGTTCTTGATGTCCATGGCTTCTTGGATTGCCGTTACTTTCGGAGCCCATGAGCTTGGTAGGATCCATAGGATCTTCTTGACCATGGTTTCTGCAGAAATATTATCTCCAAGAGATTTTCTACCATTGAACACGTCAGTAAAACGAGTAAACATTTCAGAAATAGATTCATTTGGATGCATGGAGAATGATTCAAAATCTTGACGAAACATGTCCAATCGAGTGTCCTTGACTTTGTTGGTCCCCTCATGGGTAACCTCCAATAGTTTCCAGATTTCATGTGAAGAGGTGCATGTGGAAACTCGATTGAACTCATTTCGGTCAAGGCCGCAATGTAGAGCGTTCATGGCTTTGCCATCAAGCTCGAAATTTTTAATGTCGGCTTGGGTCCATTTTGATTCATCGGGGGAAGAGAGAGTGTAACCTTGCATGACAATTTTATAAATGGGATAACCTATACTTCTAAGAAATGTGGTCATGCGGGTTTTCCAATAATTATAGTCGGTTCCATCAAAAAATGGAGCACGACCCAAAGAAAAGCCTTCGGGGGCGAAAGAGGTTGATGTCATCACAATGGATCTTAAACTTGAAACCGGTTAGGGTATTATTCAAATTTTGCCTCTGATACCAATTGTTGGGTGGAGAAAAAGGGAGTGATGGCAAGAGGGGGGGTGAATTGCCTTTTAAAAAATTATTAACAAATTAAAAATCAAAGTTAAAAATGCAGCGGAAAGAAAGAAGGCAAGACACAAAATTGATAACAGAGTTCGGCCAAAACCCGGCCTACGTCTCCGCTCCCAACTCAACCGTTGAGAGATTTACTACCGCTTGCTTTTCAATGGTTGTAGCAAGAAGCCCACTAGCCTTTTTACAGGTGAAGGCTAGCTCACCTATTACAGCTTGCTTTTTAATGGTTTGAGCAAGAAACCCACTAGCCTTTTTACGGGTGAAGGCTATCTCACCTTTGACTCAAGCCTTTTAAAAGGAAAGGCTTGACTAACCTCTTCACACCTTAAAGGTGGTGTGAAAACCCAAAAGAGGAGATGAGAGAAAGAGATGGGGTTTGTAGGCACAAACCCAAATTTAAGCTCAAAATGATAAAACAATAAAAACCGTAATTGAGGAGAAGCCTTGGGCGCCAATGGTTGATTGGAGTTGAAGACGTGCACTCCCAAGCTTCTTTGGTGATGCTCCTTGGATGTGGAATTGGATGGGAGCAGTTGGGGTTCCTTAGAGGAAGTCCGCCGGAAGTTTTCCAAATGATCAAAAATGTGTCCTTGGGCTTGGTTGGAGTTCCGGGGCTTCAAGGTCCTTTATTTATAGAGGGGGAACCCTCATATGGCCGTTGGAGGCCTTTGGAGCCGTTGGAGAGGCTTTCGGAGCCGTTGGAGGCCAAGTGGATAGGCTGGTCAAAATCCCAACGGCTAGTTTGACTGCCTCCACCGGCTGACCGGTACAGGGCCACCGGTTGGCCGGTGCTTGAAAAATGGAAACTTGTTCTGCCCAGGAGCCACCGGCTGGCCGGTGCTGAGGCCACCGGTTGGCCGGTGCTGAGGCAGTAGCAACCACTATTCATTTGGGTGCCACCGGCTGGCCGGTGCTGAGGCCACCGGTTGGCCGGTGCCAAGGCAGTGGCTCAGCCTTCTCTCCAGGGTCCATCGGCTGGCCAGTGGTGAAGCCACCGGTTGGCCGGTGGACATGAAAACAGTCCATTTTGGCTTCTTTTCTTTCTTGGCCCAATTCCTTGGCCACCTGAAATCATGCCTATTAACAAAAACACTTGAAAACAAGATTAGATAAAAATGAGAGTGATTGTGATCATGAAAATAAAACCACGAGGGGTACGAGAGGTACAACAGTTTTATTTGGATATGTATAGGTTGAAAATGGTTTTTGAGTGGTTTTATAGAATACATGAGTCGTGTGGATTCTATGAGGTGGCATGCAGTTATTGAAGGTGAGACGATGATGTTGTTGTAAGGGATGTTTTGTAGACTTTTTTGCTTGGATTGGTGTGTTTGGTTAGTGGAAGTGTTTTGGGTATAATTATATCCCATATAGATATATAACATGATGGATATTTGGACACCTTTACTTATCTATTGAAGTTTGGTTCTGATTCTTGAGGATGAGAATTATTTGATAGGTATCTAATGTAATAGTATATTCCTTATCATCCTCTTACTTTGTGGTTTGGGAGTTCTAGGTGATTAAAGGAGGCTCTATGAGGGACCTATGGGGTTTGGAGCTACAAATGTTCCATAGTAGGTTGTTCATGATGATAGAATGTGTTCATGGTGTGAGAGGAATTGTAGCACCCCAAACATTTCATGGTATGTTTCTCTTAAATACATTCTAGTTATAGCCTATATTTCATGAATCAATGAGCATATATGGAACAAAACATGGTTACTTATAGTAGATATCCATAACCTAGCCATTTAACTTAAATTTTCCAACTCTGTGATTTGAATTTTAAAAATTTGACAAACACTGTTGTGTTCAAGATGATATTTAGAGTGATAGAATTAACTTAATTTTTGATGAATAGTAACATACCCTTATGAATAGTAACCTACCTATATGAATAGTAACTTATCCTTATGAATAATAATATGACTCTTGTTAATGGTATCCATTCCCTTGAATGTATAAATGAATTTAGGCACCTTAAAAATGAAAATGAATATTTTAAGTGTTTGTATTTTTCGATTAAATAATTACTTTAATTAAATACTTAATTAATCATATTTAGAAATTATTTTTGAAAAATGGACTTCATTTTTGGATTCTACATGTTAAAAAATGGTTAGGATGAATTTTTGGGATTTTTCTGAAATACTTAAATTTTTGATGAATAGTAAAATGCAATAATTTATGATAATTACTAAATGAGGAATTTATTGAGTCATTGATGATGATCTGATGATGTAAGCCCAATTGGTTTGAATTCACATGCATATATTACTGTTCTTGGTCATGTAATACTCTCTATTTGTTGTCTTTAGAGGAAATAATAAATTAATGATTATAATATTAATAAAACTCCCCTCCCCTCCACTATATAAACCACCCCTCACCCCCTCTTCCTCCCACACTAGTCAAGCTTCAACCCTTGACTAAATTCGGAAAAATACTATTCCCAATCCCTCTCCCCACTTCCAATACCTGCTGGTCTCACCAAAAGGCCAAAAACAAAGGCCTTAAGGAGATTCTCAAGGAGGAGTACTCAAGAGGTGAACCTTCCTTCCCTTTTCTTTCAATTTCTTTTATAAAGTTCCATTATTTTGTTCTCCCTTCTCACCAACCCTCATCCAAATTCCATGATAATTACATTATCTTACATATACTAGATTTTCATTGTGATAATGGAATATTTCATCATAATCTCTCTTTTTCCCCTCCTTTTATACAATAAATGCAAACACAGTCCGAGATGTGTAAATTTATCACACTCATGGAAGACGAGTTTTCAATTTTCATTACTATCTTCAATACTGGTCATGAAACCTTTTCAATGGTTAAACCAGGTAATAATATATGTATTTTATATTTATTAATGTTCTGAAATCTTTACACATTCATAATATGGAATAATAATACAAAACAAGTTTATTGTGCACAAAACTGCCAAACCAAATCCAAGCGTTTATTTTAACTCATCGAATGAGTCATCCTCATGGTATATAACCAGAATAATCATAAGATAATTTATATAAATTTAATTTCACTAAGAATTTATATTAACAATTCTGTATGTTTAACCATATTTCAAACAAACATCCATTCATGAATACAAGTAAACGGATCATGAAAACCAAAGAAGAAAATGCTACCAAAAAATAAAATTTAATCTATTAAACCATCAAAAAATCCATTAATGAACCTAATAAGGTAATAAAATATCAATTATATGTTGATGAGGTTATGTAATTATTAATTAATGAAGCTAAATTTGATTATTCAGGTCGTTAAGAACAATCAAGAACACCTTTCGAGCATAAGGTTAGGGATCCTCTCTCACACTTTTATTCAAGAATATCCCCTATGTTGTGCCCATTTATTCTTAATTCATAATGATGGGATATGTTTTCTAACCTCCACCATACCACCCTTGTGACATATAAATAATGTAATACCCCTTTTCCTCTCATTAATCCCTCACAATAGCACTCGTTACCATGCTGAAATGTTTGTAAGGGTTTTCTCATCTCACTTTCATTTCTGTGAGATTTTCATTGTTCGCCACTTATTTCTTATATGCGGTATATGTGTAATAACTTTTGATATAAAATAACATGATAATATTTATATTATTTTTATTCAGTGATTCATTTTAGGGTTATTAAGTTCTGGTCATATGATTCGACCGATTACATTTTGGTAAGAGACTTTGTCTCAACTACTATTTTGTTGTGACTAACTTTTATTGTGCACCTAATAATCCTTATGTGGTGCACCTAATTCCCATTTGAGATAAATTTTCATTTGAAAATTATATTTATATTAAATATCCATATTCTCATATCATCGATATGTTTGTTGTCTAAATCGTATACTATTTTACATACGGTGTTTATTTGGAAAGTTATTTTAATTATGGAAATATTGATGAATCTGTATACTCTACTCTATATGGATATTGAAAAGGAACATTTATCTAGTATTGAATCAATGTATAAAGAATTATTTGTACATGTAGTGGCAGGTGGGGCTCGCTAGAGCCCCTCGATGCATCGGTAGGTCTCATGAGAGAAATCAGTTGGTGACAAAACCTTTGAGTTTGTTTCCAAAAATCAGACAGGTTTGTACCCATAGAACTAAACCATTTTTATGATATTATGGTTCATGTGACAGATACATGAAGTATAATTAATAATCATTCTCTTTATTCATTATCAGTTATTACTATCCATGAGGTTTTCACTATGATAAAATCTATGAACGCAGTTTCATTCTTAGTTTATTAAGGGCGTAAAGTTTTCATTTGTTCAACATGCCATATTGGTTATGTTAGATTGATTATGATTCACTTATTATTGTATTCATGCTTCCGTTATTTGTAACCCTTACTAAGCATTTGATCTCACCCCTTTTATTGTTTACTTTCAATAGGTGACAAAGAGGAGATTATTTATTGAATTCATGTGGTTGTAGTTTTTAGTTTTTGCTATGTATTCTATTTTGTAAACTTTTCCAATGTAATTTGAGTTACATATATGTATCTAGTGTTTTTATAGACTACTAAACTGATCATTCCTTCAGGATTTTCATTCTTTCTAAAAATTCAAATATAAAAAGTAACGCACCTGCTCTGGTCTAGAGGGATCTGGGTGTTACAGTTGGTATCAGAGGAAGTTTAGTAGAAAAATTGGAAACTAGAGTAGGAAATGTATAGTAGGGAACAAATCCCTAAGGTAGTATTTGAGGATAAACATACAAGAACGTCCTGATATTTTGGTAAGGAATAGATTTTGCGGATCTTTCAAGTAATAAAACCCTGTCTGGATACGAGCAGGTAGAGGCGACTCTGGAACATATGTATCTTGGGGTAAAACCTGAAAACACCGCTTTGAGCTAGACTCGAACGGGAACTGGTGCACAAAAATGAGCCTTGCTGTACTCTTGGTTACGACACTCCTGAAGGATATGCTTAGGATAATTCACATTTTATTTACAAACCATTATGAATGAGTTTAATGTAAATTTTTCCTCAGAGAAACCATGTTTATAAGATTAACTATGCATAGAATTTCAATCTATGTTGAGTGATTTTCTATTTGAGATTCATAAACTAATCTTGTGTATCCCATTATTTAGAAATGACATATAACAGAAGAAGGGGAATCAATACTCATGGGAAAGGTAGTGATCTCCCTACTGAGAAAGTCAAGATAGTAAATGTTGGAGTAGATCAGATCATGACCATATTGGGACAACTTACTCAGGTTGTAATGAATAACCATTCCACACCTGTGTTGGATCATTTCATGTGGTAGAAGCCCCCATCTTTTAACGGGACTACTAACCCAGTTGTTTCTAAGAAATGGATCAAGTCGCTTGAAAAGATATTCATGGCATTTAGATGCAATGAAAATAAAAAGGTAGTATTGTTAGTATATTGTCTCAAGGGAGATGCTGATCAATAGTGGTCCTTGATTTAGAATACCACAGAGGAAGAAGAAATAAAGTATATATAATGGAGGAATTTTAAGGAAATATTATTCAAAAAATATTTCCCTTGTGAGAAATGAACTGAAATGAAGAGTAAATTACTTATCTTAAAACAAAGGGAATAAGACTGTGTTGCAGAGTATGAGGCTACTTTCACAAGGCTGACCAGGTACCCCATAGATTATGTACATGACTCAGCAGACAAGATTGATCATTTCTTTGAAGGTCTTAAGACAAGTCTTCAAAGGGCATTGGATTCTCAATCATTTTCATCATATGATGAAATTGTTTCAAGTGCCATCAAAATAGAGAAGGAATTTTCTAGATCAAATATTTTGAAAGGAAACCAAGATAAGAAGCGGTACTTTGATAACAAAGGAAAAGGAGAAGCACCAAAGAATAGCAAGGGAAAAAATCTATTCCCATTATGTGAGAACTGTGTAAATAATCATCTCGGTAAATTCTTGAAAGGCATGGGAGTCTGCTATAACTACAGAGAAAAGGGTCATCGATTTAATGAATGTAAGGGGAAGAAAAAATTCAATGATATTAAATGCTACAATTGTAAAGAGATGGGACACTATGAAAATGAGTTTCCTAAGAGCCAAGGAAACACTACTCATAAAAATCCAAGAGAACAAGGGAGAGCCTATGTGATTACAACTGCGGATGTTGAAATTCCTAATGACGTGGTGGCAAGTACTTTAATTATTTCCTCAAACTTATCCAACACTTTATTTTAGCATGGATCATCGCATTAATTTATATCTTCCTATTTTTTCAAGAAAATTATATATGTCCAATTTGATTTAATAAAGGAGTTTTCAGTCAAAACTCCCAGGGCATGTATCATTGCAACAAAGGCATATCGTCTAGTCCCCCTCCAGACACCAAAACATGCTTTAGTTGCTAATATTATCATCATACCAATGACTGAATTTGATATAATTCTTGGTATGGATTGTCTATCAAATTATGATTTGAAGATTTATTTTAAGAAGAAGGAAGTTACAATTTTTGAAAATGGTGTAGAATCCCTTATCTTTAGGGTAGAAACTTTGCCACCCAATTCTTATCTAGAACCACCCCAGTAGCTCTACTGAATTCAATACTTGGAGAGGAAGATAAACCAATATATATGGGCAAGGAAAGAAATCTTCAAATTGAATATGTGGACATAGTACAAGAGTACATTGATGTATTTCCAGAGGATTTACCTAGACATCCTCCAGAGCGAGAAGTTGAGTTCTCTATTGATTTAATTCCTAATTCAAGACCTATATCAAAGAATCCATATAGAATGGACACTATGGAATTAGTAGAGATAAAGAAACAACTTGAGGATTTTAGTGAAAAAGGATTTATTCGACCTAGTGTTTCTCTATGGGGAGCCCATGTCCTCTTTGTCAAGAAGAAAGATGGATCCATGAGGCGTTGCATTGATTACATGGAAATCAATGCTATTATAATAAAGAATAAGTATCCTCTTCCCCAGATTGATGATTTGTTTGATCAACTTCATGGAGCTCAATACTTTTCTAAGATTGAACTTGAATCAGGATATCATCAACTGCATGTGAGGAAAGAAGATATTCCGAAGACAACATTTCGAACCAGTTATGGGCATTACGAGTTTACAGTGATGCCTTTTGGACAGATAAATGCACCATTTGTTTTTATGGATTTAATGAATAGAGTTTTCAAGGAATATCTTGATAACTTTGTTGTGGTATTTATCGATGATATCCTCGTGTACTCAAAAATTTATGAACACCATGAGAATCACTTGAAGATTATTCTACAAAATCTTAGAAGCAATAAATTATATGGGAAGTTTAGCAAGTGCAAATTCTAGTTTCAATAAGTTTCTTTTCTTGGCCATATTATTTCTAAGGATGGAATCTTAGTTGATCCTACAAAGAGAAAGGCAATCCAAGAATGTCCCACGCCAACAAATATAACCGAGGTACACGATTTTATTGGCTTAGCAGGTTACTATCAGCATTTTGTTCATAATTTTTCCCAACTGGATAACCCACTAACCAAGATCACATGTAAAGGAGTTAAGTTTGTGTGGACAAAAGAATGTACAGAATGCTTCGAAGAATTGAAAAGAAGATTGGTCAATGCTCCAATTTTGACTCTTCCATCTGGAAGTGATGGATTTTGTAATATACAGTGATGCATCAAATAATGGGCTGGGTTTCGTCCTTATAAAAAATGATAAAGTTATTGCTTATGCATCAAGACAGTTGAATACTCATGAGAAAAATTATCCAACTCATGATCTTGAGTTAGCAACCGTAATCTTTGCTATGAAAATATGGAGGCATTATCTCTATGGAGAGAGATGTGAGATTTATACGGATCACAAGAGTTTGAAATACATTTTCACACAAAAAGAACTCAACATGAGGCAAAAAATATGGCTCGAGTTACTCAAAGATTATGATTTCTCAATACACTACCACCCAGGAAAGGCGAATAAGGTGGCAATGCATTCAGCAGGAAAGATCATGGCCTTCTGACTCAAATGAGGATTGAAAGAGATCCTATATTCATGGATCTACTAATGATAGATATGGGAATTGTTAAGGAAAGGGAAACATTGATCCTCTTTCAAATGATTGCTAAACCATCTTTACTAGAGAAGATAAAAAGATCTCAATCTGATGATGAGAATCTGCACAAGAAAATTAATGCAGTTAAGGATGGAAGACTGGCTAACTTCATGTATGAAGAAGGATTTCTGAAAATTTGGAAGAGGTTATGCGTTCCATAAGTACCTGAGCTAAAAAGGGAACTATTAGAAGATTATCATTGCTCAAATTTCTCTATACACTCAGGTAGCACCAAGATGTATATATATATGAAGGGATATTTTTGGTGGGATAATATGAAGCGGGAAATTTCTGACTACGTGTCAAGATGTCTAGTTTGTCAACAAGTGAAGGCAGAGAGAAAACATCCCAAAGGAGTGATGCAACCTCTACCTATTCCTATGTGGAAGTGGGATAACATTACATTGGATTTTGTCACCAGACTACTGAGGACACCTAGAAAGAATGATGCAATATGGGTAATTGTTGATCGTCTCACAAAATCAGCACATTTCCTTCCTATAAGAGAGGATTTTCCACTTTAGCGCTTAGAAAGACTTTATATTAATGAAGTTGTAAGACTTCATGGTGCACCTATATCAATTGTGTCTGATCGAGATCCATGGTTTACATCAAAATTCTGGAAGATTCTCTAAAAGGCTTTGAATACTGAGCTTCATATGAGTACTTCTTAGAACCCCCAAATCGATGGAAAATCTGAAAGGACTATTAAAACTTTAGAAGACATGTTGAGGTCATGCTCTCTTGACTTACAAGGTATATGGGATCAATACTTTCCATTGGTGGAATTTTCCTACAATAATAGTTTCCATTCTAGTATTCAAATGGATCCATATGAAGCATTATATGGAAAGAGATATCGAACTCCAACTTTTTGGGATGAAGTTGGTGAGAGGAAACTTATAGGCCCAAAGCTTATTGAAGAGACCACGACAAAGGTGAAGAAAATACAAGCCCATATTAAAGAAGCCCAAAGTAGGCAGAAGAGTTATGCTGAAAACTGGAGAAAGGACTTGGAATTCCAAGTGGGAGATCATGTATTTCTGAATGTATCTCTATGGAAGGGTGTCTTAAGATTCATTAAGAAATGGAAACTGAGCCCCAGGTACATCAGACCATTTGAAATTCTGGAAAGAATCAGAGATGTAACTTACCATTTGGAGATGCCACCAAATCCCTCTAGAGTTCATGATGTGTTCCATGTGTCATTGTAAAATAAATACATGCCAGACCCAACGCATGTACTCACATATGAAGAAATTGAATTGGAACTAGATTTTTCATACTGTGGAAAGCCTATCAGGATTCTTGACACAAGGGACCAGGTATTGATAAATCGGAAAACTCATCTAGTAAAGGTTCTTTGGAGAAACCAGAATATGTAGGAAGCAACATGGGAACCTAAGGATGTTATGAAAAAGAATCACCCACCTCTTTTTGGTGTGTTTCATATATAAAATTTTAAGGATGAAATTTCTGATGGAGGGAATAATGTAGCACCCCAAACACTTCATGGTATGTTTCTCATAAATATGTTCTAGTTATAGCTTATATTTCTGTAATCACTGAGCCTATATAGAACAAAACATGGTTAGTAATAGGAGATATCCAAAACCTATCCATTTAACTTAAATTTTCCAACTCTGCGATTTGAATTTTAAAAATCTGACATACACTGTTGTGTTCAAGATGATATTTAGTGTTTTATAGAATTAACTTAATTTTCAGTGAATAGTAACCTACCCTTATGAATAGTAACATACCCTTATGAATAGTAACTTACCCTTATGAATAGTAATATGACTCTTATTAATGTTATCCATGCCCATTAATGTATAAATGAATTTAGGTACCTTAAAATGACGATGAATATTTTAAGTGTTTGTATTTTTCGATTAAATAATTACTTTAATTAAATACTTTAATAGTATTTAGAAAATTATTTTTGAAAAATGGACTTCATTTTTTCATTCTACACATCAAAAAATGGTTAGGGTGATTTTTTGGGATTTTTCTGAAATACTTAAATTTTTGATGAATAGTAAAATGCGATAATTTATGATAAATGCTAAATAAGGAATTTATTGAGTCATTGATGATGATCTTATGATGTAATAACAATTGGTTCTAAGTCACATGCATATATTATTTTTCTTGGTCATGGAATACTCACTATTGGTTGTCTTGAGAGGAAATAATAAATTAATGATTATAATATTAAGAAAACTCCTCTCCCCTCCACTATATAAACCACCCCTCACCCTCTCTTCCTACCACACCACTCAAGCTTCAAGCCTTGCCTAAATTCTGAGAAATACTCTTCCCAAGACCTCTCTCCACTTCCAAGGCCTTCTGGTCTCACCAAAAGTCCAAAAACAAAGGCCTTAATGAGATTCTCAAGGAGGAGTACTCAAGAGGTGAATCTTCCTTCTCTTTTCTTTCAATTTCTTTTACAAAGTTCAATTATTTTGGTATCCCTTCTCACATCCCCTCATCAAAATGGCATGATAATTAAAATACCTTAAATTTCCTGTATTTTTATTATTCTAATGGAATATTTCATCATAATCTCTCTTTTTCCCTTCCTTTTATAAAATAAATGAAAACACCGTCCGAGATGTGTAAATTTATCACACTCAAGGAAGATGGGTTTTCAATTTGCATTACTATCTTCAATACTGGTCATGGAACCTTTTCAATGGTTGAAGAAGGTCATAATATATTTATTTTATCATGATTAATGTTCTGGAATCTTTACAAATTCATAATATGGAATAATAATACAAAACAAGTTTATTGTGCACAAAACCGCTAAGCCAAATCCAAGCGTTTATTTTAACTTATCGAATGATTCATCCTCATGGTATATAAACAGAATCATTATAATATCATTTATATATATTTTATTTCACTAATAATTTATATTAAAAATTCTGGATGTTTAACCATATTTCAAACAAACATCCATTCATGAATACAAGTAAACGGATCTTGAAAACCAAAGAAGAAAATGCTACCAAAACAATAAAATTTAATCTCTTAAACCATCAAAAAATCCATTAATGAACCTAATAAGGTCATAAAATATCAATTATATGTTTATTATGTTTTTGAATTATTAATTAATGAAGCTAAATTTGATTATTCAGGTCGTTAAGAACAATCAAGAACACCTTCAAGCATAAGGTAAGGGATCCTCTCTCTCACTTTTGTTCAAGAATATCCCCTCTGTTGTGCCCATTTATTCTTAATTACTAATGATGTGGTATGTTTTCTCAACTCCCCCATACTTACCTTGTGAGATATAAATAATGTAATACCTTTTTACCACTCATTAACCCCTCGCAATAACACTCATTACCATGCCGAAATGTTTGTAAGGGGTTTCTCATCTCACTTTCATTTCTGTGAGATTTTCATTGTTCGCCACTTATTTCTTGTATGTGGTATATGTGTACTTCCATTTGATATATAATAACATTATTCTCTTTATATTCATGTTATTCAATGATTAATTTGAGGATTGTTAAGTTCTGTCCATATGATTCGACTGATTACATTGTGGAAAGAGACTTTGTCTCAACTACTATTTTGTTGTGACTAACTTTGTATTATGAACCTAATAATCCTTATGTGGTGTACCTACATCCCATTTGAGATAAATTTTCATTTGAAAATTATTTTTATATTAAATATCCATAATCTCATATCCTAGATATGTTTTTTTGTCTAAACCGTATACCATTTTACATACGATGTTTATTTGGAAAGTTATTTTTATTATGGAAATATTGATGAATCTGTATACTCTACTCTATACAGATATTGAAAAGGAACATTTATATTATATTGAATCAATTTATAAATAATTATTTTTACATGAAATGGAGTGTGGGGCCCTCTATATCCCCTTGATGCATCGGTAGGTCTCATGAGACAAATCAGTTGGCAACAAACCCTTTGAGTTTGTTTCCAAAAATCAGACGGGTTTCTACCCATAGCACTAAACCGTTTTTATGGTATTGTGGTTCATGTTACAGATACATGAAGTCCAATTAATAATCATTATCTTTATTCATTATATGTTATTACTATCCATGAGTTTTTCACTATGACAAAATCTATGGATGCAGTTTCATTATCAGTTTATTAATGACATGAGTTTTTCATTTGTTCACCACGCCATATTGATTATGCCAGATTGATTATGATTCACTTATTATTGTATTCATGCTTATGCTATTTTTAAACCTTACTGAGTGTTTAAGCTCACCTCTTTCATTATTTTACTTTCAATAGGTGACAAAGAGGAGATCATTTATTGAGTTCCTGTGGTTGCAATTTTTTGTTTTTCTTATGTATTGTATTTTGAAACCTTTTCCAATGTAATTTGAGTTACATATATGTATCTAGTTTTTTTAAGACTACTAAAATGATCGTTATTTTGGTATTTTCATTCCTTCTAACAATGACAATATCACAAGTAATGCACCGTCTCCAGTCTAGAGGGGTCGGGGTGTTACAGGAATTTTACAACATAAAGGCCAAAGACTCATGGGTTTATGTTTTTGATGAGTATTATGAGCTTAAAAAACTCATTATGTAAAAAAATAATTCATTATGGGTCTTTTTCTGATGTTGAGGTAGCATACAAATTGTAATATGTCTGTTGGTTTTGGAGTTTTATGTATTTAAAGGCATGAATATGTTTCATGGGATGAATGGGAGGGCCTTAAGAAAACTCCTGCTATGAACCAATGATTAATGTCATGAATGTAATGTGGCCCAGTATATTTATAAATACTGAATCCCTATCAAAATAATTCATTCCTCTTGGTTATTGGGGAATTCCTTAGAAATTTTGGGTAACTTTCTAACCTAACATTTCATCTTTAAACTTTGGTTTTTTGGGGATGATCATTGGTGATCTAAGTTGAGTTCTATTATTAATCCCCTCGTTTCTAGTAATTCTCCACTCATGGATTCACAGTGGTGATGATGTTATGATTGGGATGTTTTTTGGGAGGTGATTTTGATGAACCATTATGCGATTCAGGTTGATTTGATGTTTCCTTTTGTGGTTGTCCCTCTTATTTCTCCTATTCCTTACAATGTAAAGTGATCCAAAAAACTTATTTTAGGTAGGGGATCCTTATTCTCTACCAATTTAAGTGCATATGTGGGAATTGAATACTTTTTCCTTCCATTAGGTGGATATTAAGGGTCGTCTTAATGAAAATAATGAATTATATTATTCAAAAATTTATGGGAATATAGATAAATCACATTTTTTTACTTCTTTTGATGTTATTGCTGTTGAGATTATACATACTTATTTCCAATACTGAAAATAATGGCTATTATGAGACATGATTGTGTTGTTATTGATATGATATTACATACTTGATGTTTTATTTTTTTAGTATCACACTAAATAAATGGATATGAATGTAAACATTTTTTATAAATTTATTCCTCTAGAAAAATTAACTTTTTTAGAGAATAAATATGCTATGTAATTTTGTAATATAAAAAAATCCCTAGTTAAATATGAATTGTGGAAGTTGGGATGTCCTTTTAGGTGTTGATGTGATTTCTATGAACCCTATGGGAGATTTTCTTGTGATGGTGGTGACCTTATGGGGTGTGGAATGTGATGGGTAACAATGTGGTTGTTGGTTTGCATGGGTTGTGTTATAGGGTAATGCACTTAGTGGTTTTGTGGGGTAATGTACTTAGTTGTGAAAGATGACATATCTCTCAATGGTATTTTGTTGTGAGGGTAATTACTTCCACTTGTGATTTTTTAATACCCTTGGTGCTATTGAACAAACCGGTGACAACTAGAGATAGGAATAGAGGGTTAGTATCTCTCACTACAGATCTATGATGGGTACCTTTGGAGGTAGTAGGTAATGAAAGGATTAGTCACACCACAAGATTCATTTTCACTTTATATAGTAATGAATATAGGTACATAGGGAACTAAATAATGTATTCACATGTTAACTATTTTTTGTAAGTTTTTATACATTATTAGTCCATCATCATTATTTTTATTTAGTTACCCACTAATTTATATGTGTGGGATCAACTCCTAAATCAGTTCTTGCTATAGACGATGTTCATACTCATGGGGTGATACATGATTCTAAAAATGAATTATTCATATGATAACCATATTCTTGGGATATAAATTGGAATATTTTTTATAGTTTTGATGTAGGAGTTATTCTATCTTTATAGGCTGATCCCTTCAACTATTATCTTCCCACATAGGTAATGTAGGGATTTGAGGAAGATTTTTTTTTGGAAAATGTCCTAATTTTATTTTACTTATTCTAACTTTTTATATTATAATTTGGTATGAACATGAACAAATTATGTTATAATTATGTGTTTGACTTCTTGGTAGTGCATTTTTGAGCTTGATACTTACACAATTCTTATGAAATATGGTTGACATGAAGATGTAACAATCAAAGATCTATGGAAGAGGAAAAAATTAATATCAGGTACTTGAGTTATAAAAGTTTGAAACATAAATATGAGAAGTACAAAGATTTACCCATGGAACCAATTATAAAATAAAAATATATATTATATTTTAATTTTTTTATTTCCAACGTATTGATCAAACACTTGTTGGGATCATTATTTAAATAAATATGTATAACATACATTGTATTATTTTGTTTTAATGTGTTATTTTTAGTATGGTCAGTATGCAGTTTTGATTCTATAATATATATTTTATGGATTTATGGTTTTTTATATAATTTTATTAGGTTTGGGTATGATATTGGGAGTATAGTCTACCCACTTTATGTTATTTTCCCTCAACACTGGTTTCCAAAATATTTTATTTTAGGATGTGTGCATGAGGCCATGAAGTGCATCGTTCTAGACATAGTGACCCATGCCGAGGAATAACAAAATGGATTTATAACATTTTATTTTCATGATTTATAATTTTCTACTTCATAATATTGGAGATACGATGGTTATATATTATATTGGATGATATTATTATGTCAGAAAAAAATATGTATAGTGGAAACCCATGTTACCAGAGTTGTGTGATTGACATTGTTAGTTTTTCCATTTTTGGTTTCATGGATTTTCCTCATGTGAAGTTTTTTATTTGTGGTTAACTAATTGTACCTTTCCAAATATAGTAAGGTGGAATGGTTACAAGAATATTTTTCATTACGTATCTTTAGATGGAATTCAATTTCTTTGGTTTAATTAAAAAAATCTTTTATAAAAAATTGTTTTTGTCTTTGAAAATACGTTATTAGCATCATTTAATTTTTAATAGTGGTTATAACCATTATTATTAATATTTATTATATTTATATGTATATATTAATTGAATTGAGACTAACAACTAGTGGATTCCATCCCAAATTTTATATTTTTTATACTGGCTCAAAATATTATTTCATTATAGACATTGGAGTAATTATAATATATTTCACATCCTCTATTCTTGAAATTTGGCATACCATCACACCATGTTAATTATTCCATTGAATTCCCATAAAGGTCCATTTCATTTTACAATTTTTTTCCTTTAGCTTTATTCAACCAAGATCATTAATTCTTACCAGAAAATTCCCAATCATAATGACAAATGTTAAAACATTCTATAATGGGATGTGGAATAGTCTAGGGTAAAATATCAACCTCACTAATGTTAGTAAGAATCCTATATACACCGTGTTAAGGTCCATTCCATAATTAAAATCTAAATTGATTATTTTTTCAAGTCACACTATATTGATACATCTATTATATATGAATATGCATTTGTTATGTGATATTGAGTTTTAGGTGTATTTATATGTTGTAGTTCCTAAGTTTCTTGTATGTTTGGTGTCAATAGTTCATTAAGGAGTTTGATTATAGTGTATAAATTACCGATTTCAATGATTGGTATCATTGTTTCACAATTAAATACATATCCTTGTTAAAATATTGTCAAATTTTAATCTATTTTGAAAGAGTTCTATATTAATGTATATAAAATTCATAAAAATTACCCCCTATTGAAATATTTTTTATAAAAAGAGGGACATGGGTGAGGATTGTCTCAGGGTTTAGGACACATGATATACCTAAATATGTTTAAGAGGTAAGAGATAATTATTCCCATGCAGTTCTTCTAGTATTTTTGGATTAGGGACCTCATTCAGAAGGGGTGTTTCATCTTTCTCTAGTGGGGGGGGGGGGTGATAGTGTACTATGTGGTGAGTCCAGTATGGTGAAATTCACTAGAGACATTTAGGTAAAACATCTTACCACATTCCATGGAACTATATCCCCATATTTTATTGGTAATTATATCAATATGATCCATATCATACTAGTATTGATTGATATTCTTAAGGAAATGAATGTAATTCAGGCCACTTTATTACTTTTTAGACATTATAAGAGCTAGTGGGGTGTCATGTATCATGCCCATAGAAATAATTAATTGATATGGGCGGTCTACAAGGACTTATTATTTAGTGAATTATTTTTAGAAATATTGACGAGATGCTATAAAAATAATTTTATGCTTCTTTATTGGAATGTCCTTTCAAAGATAGACTATAAAACCACTTTTTCAGAGGAATTTATCTTCACACCATTATTGGTGGGGAATGAAGTTAAAATGTAAAATAGATATGAAAAAGGTATTTGAAATGAAATAATAAAATGGGTGGGGGTTTATTATTTTATATCCAATACTTAGGTAGTTCACAAGGCCCTAATTACATAGAAAGGCCCTGTACAATGTGTTTTATCTATTATGTTTTCACTTTTTAGTAATGTAAATGGTAGCCTACCTAGTGGAGATTTTGGTAAATGTTTCAGTGGTAGAAAATGTATAGTATAAAATATTTTTTAGGGAAATGAGTGATCTACAAGTCATTGTTGTGGAAACCATATCATTTAAAAATATTATCCCCTTTGTGATCGAATTAAATAATCTACAATGGTTATGGAAAACACTTCAAAACCATTAGTTTTATTATATCCTATTGAATTTAAAATATCATTAAGCATCATAACCTTTGATTAAATAGTCGTTGAATAGTTAACATATTATTAGTATAAATATAGGGTGTTGATACATCTTATTGACACAGACAAAGGAAGTGATGACCTTGACTAGAAAGATCATACCCTATAAAGCCCATTTATTGAATCTTCCAGGGGAGATAGCATCACAAGTTTTTTCACTTGTACAAACCTAATCTAATATCCAATAACTAAAGCATTATCAAATTGGTTTATGAGAGAATTTTAGCCTCATCGATATCATGGCCCAAACTATGTATCCGAAACCACCCCATGAAAATATATCCATTGTTCCACTTACCCTTAGGAATTTTTCTGGTGTAATAAAGGGATATGTATCAAGAATTTAATAAAATTAATATTTATATTTTATTTTCAATATAATAATGGTTATATTTTTTGTTACTTTATGAATGTTTTTTATTTTTATATGATAAAACAAAAAATTTATTTTTGTGTAATATGTAATTTCAATAAAGATATTCTTTTTTGATGAATTCATGAATTTTAAAAATAAATTAAATATTAATAAAATAATAAAATAAAATAATATTTATTATATATAAATTATAGTGTAATTTTATGAAGTCAAATGTTTTTTATAAGGGTTTGAAAAATTTTATTGGTGAAAAAATTATCATTTCTCAGTAAATTTCAATTATTATTTTAAAATTTAAAATTCATATATTTAGAAAATTATTTTTATAAAATAAATATTATTTTTGGAATCATTACGTTGAAATTATCCATTGGTGAATTTTTCATAATTTTCTAAGATAATCATATTTTTGGGTAAAATTAAATACGGCGTGTATTATGACATCATAATGACCCAAAAGTAATGTAATAAATGCTATAGATGGTGTCCACAACCAAATAAATGTTTCAACTTTAAAATAATGTGTTTTTAAGGTAATTTGATTAATTTTATAAAGAATTTATGAAACCTCCAAAACCAATATTTTATTTTAAGCTTTTCAAATCAGTTCTTTATGAACATGAATCACTTACACCTCAACACAGGTAGTATTTTATTGAGTTAAGACCGTGTACTTATAAAATAGTGAAAACCACTCAACTTTAATAGAAAACATGGGGAAAACAGGTAATGTTTCTTTATCTAATTACTTTTTATATAGATTCCAAAACCAAATATTGAGAAATAATAAAGAACTCCCTTATATTTTCCTATATAAACTCACCCAATCTCCCATTACTCTTTAATGAAAACCCATAGATCACATACTTACTCAACCATAACGTCTCTATAGTCCCCAAAAGGTTCCACAAAGATCCCAAAAAGCTCCTATAAAGCTTTTGGAATCACCCTCTAAAGGTATGTCACCTCTCTCTCTTCTTTTCAATTCAAGTACCTTCATTGTATTTATCCTTTTGAATATAAATTTTTTATGTTTTCATGAATTTATTAATATCCCTCTAATTTAAAATTTATATCCTAATAATTATAGATTATTTATCTCCTCTCATTATAATATTTACCTAATTCATTACTATGTCGAATTTTAGTAAGGGATCATTTCCTTTTCCTCTTTATTCAAGAATATTCTCTATTTTATGTCTTTTTATTTCCAATTAATAATGTTGGGATATGGTTTTAAAAATCTATCTTAATGTAATTTTTATTAAAAATGACGAGAGACCCATTTCCCTCTATTTACCAAAATTTTATGTATCTTTACGTATATTTATGTACTTTTGTTATGCGGTTGAAATTTCCTTGTGATTTTTCATAACAAAATATTGTGTCATGAATATTCACCCCCATTTCAACTAGAGGGTAATCACCTAGATATTACTATCCTTCATCTATTGCGGTCTTCCATTTATTTAACCCATACTACTTGACCGGGGAGATAATTTTGATGAAATAAATCCATATTTTTATGATTTATGTATGACAGTTATGCATGTAGATGATATGGAAGTGACGAGTGCACCCAAAATTATATAGCACTAAAATATATTTAGTTAATGTTTTTATCTCATGATACATCTTGTATGGGATTATAGATATAACCTAATACATTATGGAACTGTTTTTACTATGTTATGATGTATTGGTGTTTCACCTTGACATATGATTATGATGTAATGTTTAACGGTGTTTCTATTTTCCCATGTTTCCTTAATGTTACCATGATATATCATGCCTCATTATTCACGTTTTAGATTATCACCACTTTTATGTTCCATTTAAATACCTGTTTTCTAACATGTAATACTTCATTCATGATATTATTTTTTGTATTCCCTTACTGGACTTTATAGCTCACCATTTTTCTATGTGTATCCCCAGGTTATGCATTCCAGTTTTAAGAATGATTGAAAAATTATGATCATGTCGAGGAATTTTTAAATAATGATGATGTACCCCTATTTTATGTTGTTATGTAATATACCTAATTACCCAAATATACTATACTTATTGATCTTCAAGGATGTATTATGTGTATTCTTAAGTAATAAATCGATAATTAATTTGTAATTAAGACAGGGGTTTTCATAGTTTTTAATTGAGGGAGGTTTAGTTATTTTTTGGATTAGGATTAGGAAATTCTAGAAAAAGACTTAGGGATAAGAGTATACATAATAAAACAAGCCAAAATTTTGTTGGACTTTAGAGTAAGTGTTTTACAAGAAAATATGTACCTATCTAAATACTACAAGTAGACGTGGATCTAGTATAGAGGTAGCTAGGGGTAATAATCATGAAAGTGGATTACTGTAGAAGACTAGATCATCACCTGGTGCATGAAAATGGGCCTTGATACAAAACTAATTTGAAAATCTTAGAAGATATTCTTTGGTAAATTCCCATGCTTACTACAAACCATTTTTAAGGGAAAAAATGTATATTAGAGTCTATGTTAGGAAATAGATCATGAATAACATAGACTGAATCCTAGAAATTGATATGTTATGGAATAAATTTCATTTATAAATTATCCCCTTGATGTTATTGAATTTATATTTTTGTGTTTGATAGATTAAAATATTGATCTGAGATTTTTCTATTATTCTAGAAAATGGCCAGAATTAGGAGGAACTGGGTAAAAAACCATGGTGAAGTAAAATGTGTTGACTTACCAAATGAGACTCCCAACGCTATGGGGGAAGGAATCATAATTTTTTTGATTAAACTCTCTCATTTGACATAGGTTATAGATATAAAACAAAATACAGAGGAATTATAGAATCCATTTATGAATTAAAAATCTACAATTGAGACCTTTATATAACAAAGGATTATGAAATTCAATGGATCATATGATCCCTTAATCATGGAACAATGGATCAAATCCATTAAAAATATCTTATCCACCATTTAATGGTCCGAGAAAGAGAAGTTTATACACTTTTTTTATCATATGGAGGGATAATTTTATCAGTTTTCGACATTGATCAAGAATATGAAGCCTAAGGAAGAGATTGAAACTATGGGGTGGATGGAATTTCAGAATTTTTTTTTGAAAAATATTTTCCTTTCACATACTAATTGGAAATAGAAATGGATTTCCTTTCCCTCAAGAAAAAATATGATAAATCCATTAGGTCATATGAGTAAAATGTCACAAGACCTGCACAATATGACTATATCCTTATCGTTACCCAAAAATTATAATTTTACAGCTTCTTTTGTGGGATAAACCCAAGTCTACAAAAAGCCTAAGAGTTGAAATACTTTGATAGATATGAGGAAATTGTCTGATGTGCCCTCAAAGTAAAAATGTATATTAGATAATATCAAGAGACTCATAAGGATAAGAAGTATAATTTGGAGTTTAATTCTAGAATTTTGATAGAAAAATATAATGGTGGTAAGAAATATCAACATCCCACTTATCAAAAGTGTGGAAATAAGTACCCTAAGAATTTTGTGAAGGGGATGAGTAAATGTTTTAGGTGATGAAAGTAACGACCGCTAAATAGAAATTAGAAATGAGAGAAACCCATAAATTTAATGGAATAGAGGGATTATACATTAACACTTATCCTATTTTATAATTTTTCAACTTCAAGTAACAATTTCACTTTGCAAACCAATACACTAATCCAAGGGTTTTTGGAGACAATCAGCACCAAAAACCTCTAATATAACAAACCAATTATTTATTACACATTAATTAAATATTTATTACATAATAATACACATAATTAATTGAAGAAGATAAATAAGTACATTGTATTTGGTTAATTTGGTACATTACATAACAACTTAAAACTAGGGGTATATCAGAATTATTGAAAACTTTCTAAACAAGATCATAATTTTTCTATAATGACCCAATGTTTTATCAATGGAATTCTATTATTATATTTATGCCTTATAGTATAATCACATTATAAATGAAATATCATGATACTAAATAATATGTGACCATTAAACATAATTTTTCCACTTCTGTGTCTTGAATTTCGAAAATCTAACATACACAGTTGCGTTCAGGGTGTTTTTTGGGGTTTCATGGAACACACTTAATTTTTTTGGGGAACAGTAAAATACCCTTATGAATAGTAATACGACTCTTATGAATAGTAAATCATCTAAAAGAATATTAGCCAAGCCCATTAATGTATAAATGAAATTTAGGCATCTTATAAGTTATAATATGATCATAGTAAAAGTATTGGTAGTTTTTGCAAGTCACAAATAATTAATTACAATTAATTAATTAGTTTAAAATAAAATTTATTTTCCTAAAAGTTGTTCGTAAATTAACAATTTATGTCTTATGGTTTTAAGATATTTTTATAATACCTTATGTAATTTTTGAAAGCATTATAAAATTAGTTATTGTTTTAAAATTCATATTTTTCAAGTAAATTATGATATTAATTAAAAATTAAATTAACCATATTGAGAAAATTATTTTTTAATAGTGGTGTTCAGTTTTGGATTCTATACATTAAAAAATGTTTAGGGTGATTTTTTGTTATTTTTCTAAAATACTTGAATTTTTGATGAATAGTAAAATATAATAATTTTCAAATTAAGCTAAATAGATGATTTATAGGGTCGTGGATGATGTTATACTGATGTAAGACCATTTGGTTTGAACTCACATGAACTTATTACTATTTTTGGTCATGGAATCATCACTATTTTTGGTCTTGAGGGAAGTTAATAAACTAAGAAATTAAATATTAGGAAAACCCTCCTCTCCTCCACTATAAATACCACCCCTCCTTACCTCTTATCTTTACTCCTCTCAAGCCTTGTTACTTGGCTAAATTCTGCCGAAATATCTCCCCAAGCTCCGACCCCACTTCCAAAATCCCTTAGTATCTTCAAAATACCAAATCCTCTCCCCTTAAGAGGCTCTCAAGGAAGATTGATTCAAGAGGTAAATTCCTCTTTTCTATTCTTTTACTTTCTTTTCAAGTTCATTTATTTTCTTTTCTATCCCTACCTATCCTAATCCAAATGTTATGAAAACTACATTAAATTAAATATACTAGAATGTTTTTATAATAATGGGATAATTTATTATTATCTCTCTTTTACTCTTCTTTTATACTAGTAGTAAAGACACTATTTGAGATGTGTTAATTTAACACATTAAAGGACGATGGGTTTTCAATTTGTTTTAATATATTCAATTCTAGTCATGAAACCATTTTTGTTATGGTTTAACCAAATTATTATTTAATATATCCTATGTAAGGTTCTATAATCTTTTTGTACACATGATATTAAATTATAATTAAAAATGATTTCATAGTGATAAAAAACCACCAATAAACCCAAAAGGTTATCACTAAAGATTTATATAATGATTCAACTTCACTTCAAGTAGCCAAATTAAATTTACAACCATGTAAGCTTCTAGATGTTCATTAATAAAATATAACTCCAATTATAGATAACCATCCCCATTTTATAAGATTCTTCATTCATTAAAATAAGTAAACCGATCGTAAAAACCAAGAAAGTAAACGGACCCGAACAATGAAATTGAACCACTTAACCCATAAGAAAGGTCATGAATGAACATAAAAATATTTTAATAAATATTTTTACATATAGAATAATTATTTTAATTATTAATTAATGAACCTAATTTTATTATTCAGGTCATTAATATCAAGTGGAGAACCCCATCAGACTTAAGGTAAGGGATTCTATCTATTTCAATTTTATTCAAGAATGTCCTCTATGTTATTCCCTTTTATGTGTAATAACTAATGACTGGGTATGATTTTTCACCTCCACAATACATCCATAATGATGTATAATTGATCTAAAACCCCTTTCTCACCCATTAATACCTCATTTTTACACCCGATACCATGCCGATAATCCGTAAGGGATTCTACTCGAACCTCATTTGTTACTCCGGGTCACCTTATCTTCCTTTTAACAAAATAAAGTTATATTATCTTTTTATGTTCATGTTCTAAATTCTGTGTACATTTACCAAATTCATTTTTTAATATCCTTTCTTCATTATATTTCAGGGATATACATGTTTTTAAGTGATTATCTCCTCAATACTTCCCAATAAGCAAACCTGTTTTGAGGGAACTTCCCAAATTTTTACCCGATTTCAAGTGCAATATATATTCTGTTTTAAGACACCATTATCTTTATAAAATCATCTTGTTATTATGAAAACATTATTGGTTAACTTATGATTTTATATAAAGGATTTTCCCTTTTCTATTTTAAAGGCTCTATAGTATTTTCCTTAAAACCGCCCAAAAAAGTTTTAATGCTAAAATTATTAAATAATTTTCTTACATGTTGTCACTTATACTTAAAATCACTTACCATGATACATGAATATTTTACCCTATTATTTTACATGTATATTTTTGTTCCTTTATTTCATGGACACTTTTATGATATGCCCATTTTTTATGATTTATGACATGATTGTGGTACCCAATTCTTTCCATGGGTAACCCTTATGTTTATGTAAGATTGATTATGTATGGTTATTTATGTGGAAAACATAGTCATGAAAATTTAATATGGGTGTACCCAGATAGAGATCCAATGTATTGGGTAAATTTGAGTCTCAAGAGACGATATGTGCAACGGTCTTGGCAGTCAGCCTTGGCTTGTACTACCATGTGCGATGGTCTTGGTGGTTAGCCTTGGCTTGTGATACCATGTGCGAAGATCTTGGTGGTTAGACTTGGCTTGTGATACCATGTGAAACAGTCTTGGTGGTTAGACTTGAATCATGATAAATTAATGTTTTATGATGATTCCACATTACTATGACTGAATGTTTATATGATTCCATATTTATATGTTATGATTCCATATGTTACTTTCCTTTTTTTTATCATCATGTCATGCCTTCAATCCCATGTGCTAATGATTTGTTCTTATGGTTATTCCCTTAATGGTTTATTTAGAAAATCCCTTTGTTCATGTGTTCCCCAGGGTACCCTATGCAGATGTTTGATCACAATGGATGTTAGGAGCTCAGTTTGAAGATTAAATAAAGAAATGTTTTATTTAGTTCCATGTTTTCGGTTTTATGTACCTAGTATTCCAATAAACTAGACTTTACGATCCTTGGCTTGTACTCTGATGTATAATTATGATTTAAATCATGTAATGGTTCTTTTAAAAGTCTAGGGTTTCTATATTTGGTATCATAGGATGGTCTAGTTATTTATGGATATTAGGATTATAATACTTTAGTAAGAACCTTAAGGATGATACTTAGTATAATAAAACAGCCCTAAATTTTGGTAAGTATAGAGTAAGTGGTTTATAAAGAAAATACATCCCTTTTTGGATACAAATAGGTAGAGGTGGCTCTGGCATAGATGTATCTAGGGGTAAAACCCGAAAACACCACTGAGTTAGACTCAAATGAGAACTGGTGTACAACAATGGGCCTTGCTGCACTCTTGTTTTGACACTCCTGGGGGATATGCTTTGGTAAATTAATGAGCTTAGTAAAAAACATTATTAATGGAATAAAAAAAAGATACCATAAGAATATAATTTAAGAAATAGATCAAGGATAACCTAGATTAAAACCTAAGAAATCACAAGTTAGTATATACTTATCCTTTACAAGTTTATCCTTTTTTGTTCAAAGTTTCCTTTTTATGCTCAATAACTACGTATTCAAGCCCTCTAATTATATGATATTTTTATTAGTTAATGGAGGGAAATAGAAGAACATGTGTTAACAATAAATGTGACAGGGAATGTCCAGACTTCCCTAATGATATGCTTGATCTGATGGGAACGAGTGCTCAAAACTTTATGACAATACTTGCTCAACTGGCTCAAGTTATGAATAATAACTTGAATCATGTATAACACCCTCCTATTTTAAGGAAAGACAATGTTTCTGTTGAATCCTTCACGGGGAAGAGGCCTCCCATGTTTAGTGGATCTTCTGATCCCCTCCATTCAGAACAATGTATTAACTCCAATGAAATGATATTCTCTATCCTCTAGTGATCTATAGAAGATAAAGGTGTACTGGTGGCCTATCGTTTTTATGGGGAAGTTGATCAGTGGTGGACACTGATCAAGAATACAAATTCCTAGGGGGAAATTGATTCAATGGATTGGGAGGAATTTAAGAGTATGTTTTTTCAATAAATACTTTCCTTGAACCCTCCATATCAATAAGGGAAGAGAGTTCCTCAGACTCAAGTAGAAAGAAGATGAGTCAATCGGGGCGTATGAAGAAAACTTTACAAGGCATGCAAGGAACGCCTTTGGATTTGTCATGAACAATAAAATCAAGGTATATCGCTTCTTTATCATACTAAATCCAATTCTACAAAAAGAGTTGATGATTCAAGACTTCGACAACTATGAGAATATTGTTCATTGTTCCCTTAAGGTTGAAATGAATATTGGAGAATCTCAGTGGTATCATGGACCCAACGACAAAAAGAGTAAAATGGAATATAATGTGGGTGGTTCCACAAATAAATTACATGAAGGAAAGAAGCTCGAACATCACATGTATAATTTTTTTGGGAAGAAGTATCTTGGGAACAATATAAAGAGAACTAGGAATTTCTTTAAATGTGGAAAGTTGGGACATCCGGCTAAAAAATGCTGACGAGATATGAAGAATCTTGCTAATGTGGAAGAAGAAAGGAAGTTTCATAAAAATGCTCTGCTAGTGGTGCATTGTTACAACTGCAAGTAACATGGGAATTATATGAACAATTTCCCTAATCTGAGGGTTGTCAGAGGAAATCAAAAACAACCTCCAAGGAAACAAGGAAGGGTTATGTTGTCACTACTACTGAGGTGGAGCTGGACAAAGATGTGGTGATAGGTACACTAGTTATTCATTCAAGAATAGAGAACATACTATTTTATTATGGTTATATTAATTCTTTCATATCTTTCAAGTTTAGTATAAATATTCAAACACCACCTCAAAATTTGGAGGATAAGTTATCTATGAGAATAGATAATGAGGAAATTTTTTGCGTCCATGGTTTATAACTCCTCCCTGATTAACGTTTGTGGAAGTAACCTTCTAGAAAATCTTGTCATACTTCCTTTAGTGGAGTTCCGTGCTATCTTGGGAATGTATTGGTTATCTTTATATAAATCCAACATCAAATTTCGAGAAAGGGATATCACTCTTCACATCTCGAAGCATCCTCCAATTCAATACAAGTGTAAGGAGGAAGGTGAATCTCCTTTAGAATCACTGTCTCAAGTATGGATATTAATTCCTTATGATAAAGCATTTCTAGCTCATAGGATTGATACAAAGGAGATAATCTCACTAAAAGATATTCCCATCGTGATGGATTACCCTGATGTATTCCCTGAAGAGTTTCCTAGTATTCCTCCTGATCGATAGGTTGAGTTCAAAATAGAAATTATTCCTGGATCTCTGCCTATATCAAATAAACCTTATAGAATGAACACTGTAGTGTTGGAAGAGTTGAAGAAGTAGTTAAAGGAGATTCTAGATAAGGGTTTTATATACCTGGGTGCTTCACCGTGGGGTTCACCATTCCTCTTACTCAAGAAGAAGGATTGATCAATGCGCCTTTGCATTGATTATCGTGAGCTCAATAAAATCATGATAAAGAACATGTATCCCCTACCAAAGATAGATGACTTGTTCAATCAGCTTTGCGAGGATAGTTTTTTCTCTAAGGTGGAAATTTGGTCAAGATATCACTAATTAAAGGTGAGGAAGGAAGATATTACTAAGACTTCCTTTCGAACGAGGTATGAACCCTATGAATTCATAGTGATGCCCTTCAGACACACTAATGCTCTCTAAATTTTCATGGATATAATGAATCGAGTATTTAGAGATTACCTCAAAAAATTTGTGATAGTAATTATCAATGATATTATGATATACTCCAAGAGAAAGAAGGAACATGAGGAGAATTTGAATACTGTGATGAAGAATTTGCAAAGGGAGAAGCTGTTTGAAAAGTATAGTAAATGTGAGTTTTGGATGGAGGAATTATCATTCTTGGGGCATGTTATCACTATTAAAGGGATATATGTGGACCCTTATAAGAAAAATGCAATTGAATAGTGGACCATGCCAACATATATAGTGGAGATCCTCATCTTTCTAGGTCTATCTAGGTATTATTGATGATTTGTGAAGAAATTATCACAATTTTCAAACCCAATGACCAAGCTGACACGGAAGGGAGTGAAGTTCGTCTGGACTCAAGAATGTGAATACTGCTTTGTGGATTTGAAAAAGAGGCTTATCACTGTGCTAACAATCACACTCACAATGAGTGGAGAACTCATTATGGTGTACAGTGATGCTTCAAAGAAGGGCTTAGGTTGTGTGCTAATGAAAAATGATAAAGTGACAGCCTACGCCACAGGGCATCTGAAAATCCATGAGAAAAACTATACTACACATGATCTAGATTTGGTAGCTGTGATGTTTGCGTTAAAAATCTAGTGGCATTATATCTATGGGGAGAAGTGTGAGATATATAATGATCACAAGAGTCTAAAATATATATTCACACAAAAAGAGCTTAATATGATCCAGTGAAGATGAATAGAGTTCATCAAGGATTATGACTGCTCAATCCACTACCATCCCAGTAAGGCAAACAAGGTGGTGGATGCTCTAACTTGAAAGGATCCTGCATATTTATCAATGATGATAATTGAAAAGGACCCAATCTTTTTATATTTTTAGAGGATGGACATGGGAATACTTAAGGGAGGAACATCATCAATCCTTTATCAAATGATTTCTCAACCATCCCTCATGGAGAAAATAAATGTTGCTCAAAGAAAAAATGTGGAAATTCAGAAAAGGGTGGAATCTATTAGAAATGGTAAATACTCTATGTTAATTATTGATGAGGTAGGATTTGTAAGATTTGGGTCACGATTATGTGTACCATCTGATCGAGAGATAACGAAGGATCTTTTGAATGAAGTATATAGCTCAACCTTCTCAATTCACCCTGGGAGCACAAAGATGTATCGATATCATTGAGAGAACTTTGGGTGGGACAATATGAAGAAGAAGATTGCTATGTATACATAAATGTTCTTGGTATGTCAATAAGTGAAGGCTGAAGGAAAAAAGTATAAGGGGATGGTGCAACCACTACCCATACCAACATGGAAGTGGGAGAACATCACCATTGACTTTGTCACTGGACTTCTAAGGGAATCCAGAGGAAAAAATTCTATATGGTTCATTGTGGATGGTCTTAAAAAGACAAATCAATTTACCATAATTTGAGAGGACTTCTCATTGGATCAAATTTCACAGATATATATCAAAGAGGTGGTAAGGCTTCATGGAGTACGACTTTCTATTATATCTGATCAAGATCCAAGATTCACCTCAAAGTTATGGAAAAGTATCCAACATGATCTAAGCACCGGACTAAACTTAAGTACGACCTATCTTCTTCAAACTGATGGCCTATCTAAGAAAACTATTCAAAAACTAGAAGATATTTTGAGAGTGTGTTCTATAGACAAAAAAGGAGGATGGGACCAACATCTTCCCCTAGTCAAATTCTATTACAACAATAGTTTCCACTCAAGAATCTGAATGGCACCATACGAAGCCCTCTATGGGAAAAGTTATAGAACACCGACATGTTGGGATGAAGTCGGTGAGCATAAGTTGCTAGGACCTGAAATGGTTTAAGAAATGGTAGAGAAGGTGAAAACAATTTAGCATCACATCATGGCATCCCAAAGTTTAAAAAAGAGTTTTTTAGAAAATTGTCAATGAGACCTTGAGTTTAATATTGGATACATGGTATTTCTATGTATATCTCTATGGAAGAAGGTCATGAGGTTTGGGAAGAAAGGAAAGCTAAGTCCCAGGTACATCATCCCTTTTGAGATTCTTGATCATATCAGGGTTGTGTCTTATCAACTATCACTTCCACCTAACATGGCCAAAGTACATGATGTCTTCTATGCATCCCTCTTAAGGAAGTATTTACCAGAACCTTCACATGTAATCTCTTTATAGGTGATACAATTGGTGAATGATCTTTCTTACGAGGAGCATCCAGTGAAGATATTGGATTGTTGAGATAAAGTTATACATAATAAGACTACTCACATGGTCAAAGTACTGTGGAAGAACCATAAGTACGAAAAGGTAACATGGGAACTGGTGGAGGCAATGAAAGAAAAGTACCTGTGCCTGTTTATGGATTATAATGTCAAACAAAATTTCGAGGTTGAAATTTCATAAGGGGAGAATAATGTAATGACCCAATGTTTTATCAATGGAATTCCCTTATTATATTTTTTCCTTATAGTATAATAACATTATAAATGACATATCATGATACTAAATAGTATGTGACCATTAAATATAATTTTTACACTTCTATGTCCTGAATTTCGAAAATCTGACATACACGGTTGCGTTCAGGGTGTTTTTAGGGTCTCATGGAACAAACTTATTTTTTTTCGGGGAATATTAAACTACCCTTATGAATAGTATCCTACCCTTATGAATAGTAATATGACCCTTATTAATAGTAAATTTTCCAAAATAATAGTAACCTCACCCATGAATGTATAAATAAAATTTATGTATCTTATAAGTGATGATATTATAATAGTAAAATTATTGGTATTTTAATAAGTGATAAATAAATAATTAAAATTAATTAATTAATTTAAAATAAAATTTTTTTTCCTAAAAGGTTTTCATAAATTAAATTTTTTATGTATTATAGTTTTAAGATAATTTTATAAGACCTTATGTAATTTTTGAAAGCAATATAAAATTAGTTTTAGTTTTAAAATTGGTATTTTTCAAGTAAATTATGATATTAATTAAAAAATAAATTAATCATATTTAGAAAATTATTTTTGAATAATGGAGTTTATTTTTGGATTATACACATTGATAAATGGTTAGGGTTAATTTTTGGTATTTTTCTAAAATACTTGATTTTTTGATAAATAGTAAAATACAATAATTTGCAAATTAAGCTAAATACATGATTTATAGGGTCATGGATGATGTTATGATGATGTAATCCCAATTGGATCAAACTAAAATGCACTTATTACTATTCTTGGTTTTGTAATCATCATTATTTCTGGTCTTTAGGGAAGTTAATAAATTAAGTAATTAAATATAATGAAACCCCCCCTCTCCTCCAATATAAATACCACCCCTTCTTACCTCTTCTATTTACTCCTCTAAAGCCTTGTTACTTGCATAAATTATACCCAAATATCTCCCCAAGATCCTCCACAACTTCCAAAATCCCTTATTCTCTTGAAAAGACCAAATCCTCTCCCTTTAATAGTCTCTCAAGGAATATTGATTCAAGACGTAAATTCCTCTTTTCAATTATTTTACTTTCTTTTCAAGTTCATTTGTTTTCTTTTCTATACTTACATATCCTCATCAAAATGTCATGAAATATAGAGTAACTTACTTATACTAGAATTTTATTATGATAACAAAATAAGTTATTATCGTCACTCCTTTACTCTTCTTTTATACTACTAGTAAAGACACTATCTGAGATGTGTTAATTTACCACATTTAAGGATGATGGGTTTTCAATTTCTTTTACCATATTAAATTCTGGCAATGAAACCATTTTTTTTATGTTTGAACCATATTATTATTTAATATATCCTATTTAAGTTTATATAATCTTTTTGAACACATTATATTAAATTATAATGAAAAATGCGTTCGTAGTGATCAAGAACCGCTAATAAACCCAAAAGGTTATCACTAAAATTTTATATAATGATTCAACTTCACTCTAAGTAAAAAAATTAAATTTACAACAATATAAACTTATGGATGTTAAATATTAAAATATATCTCCAATTCAGGACAACCATACCCATTTTACATGATTCTTCGTTCATGAAATTAAGTAAACCAATCGTAAAAACCAAGAAAACAAACAAAGCCAAACAATGAATTGGACCACTTGACCCATAAAAAATGTCATTAATTAAATTAAAAAGGTTATAATAATTATTTTAAATATATAATAGGTTCTTTAATTTTTAATTAACGAACCTAATTTTATTATTCAGGTCATTAATATCAAGTGGAGAACACCCTCATACTTAAGGTAAGGGATCCGCTCTATTTCCATTTTATTCAAGAATATCCTCTATGTAATTCATTTTTATGTGTAATAAATAATGTTAGGGTATGATTTATAACTTCCCACATAATTTCCTCATGATTTATAAGTGATGATAAACCCATTTATCTCTCATTAATCCCTCTTATGTACACCTGATGCAATGTCGATAATCTATAAGGGATTCTACCCGAACCTCCTTTATTCCGGGGGTTTCCTTATCTTCCTTTTACCAAAATAAAGTTATCTTATATTTTTTATTTGAATATTATAAATTATGTTTACATTTACGGAATTAATTTATCAAGACCCTTTCATTATTATCTTTCGGTGATATAAATGTTTTTAAGTGATTCCCTCCTCAATACTTCCTGATAAGCAAACCTGTTTTGAGAGAACTTCCTGAATTCTTACCCAATTTCAAGTGAACTATTTCTTATTTTTTAAGACACCATTGTATTTATAAAATCAGTATTTTTATTATAAAAACCTTATTGGTTCACTTATGGTTTTATATAAAGTATTTTTCCCTTTTCTATTATAAATTCTCTATAGTATTTTCCTTAAAACCGCACCAAAATATTTTTATGCTAAAATTTCTTAAATACTTTTCTTACATGTTGTCACTTATACTTAAAATCACTTAACATGATACATTCCTATTTTTTACTTATGAATGTTCATGTATATTTTAGTTCCTTTCTTTCATGGATACTTTTATGATACACCCATTTGTTATGCTTTATGACATGATTGTGGTACCCAATTCTTTCCATGAACAAACCTTATATTTATGTAAGATTGATTATGTATGATTATTTATGTGGTAAATATATTCATTAAAAGTTAATATGGGAACAAACAGATAGTTCTCCAATTCGTTGGGTAAAGTTGAGTCTCATGAGACGTTATGTGCGACGGTCTTGGCGGTTAGCCTTGGCTTATGCTACCATGTGTGGCATTCTTGGTGGTTAGACTTGGCTTGTGCTACCATGTGTGATGGTCTTGGTAGTTAGCCTTGGTTTGTGCTACCATGTGAAATGTTCTTGGCAGTTATCCTTGACTCATGCTAATTTCATGTTTTATGTTGCTTCCGCATTACTATGACTCTATGTTTACATGATTCTATGTTTATATGCTATGATTCCATACGTTACATGCCTTTTTATATCATCATGTCATGACTTCTATCCATTATGCTAATTCTTTTTTCTTATGGTTATTCCCTTACTAGTATATTTAGCTCATCCCTTTATTCATGTGTTCCCCAGGTTAACCTATGAAGAAGTTTAAGCACAATGGAAGTTATGAGCTCAATTTGAATATTAAATAAAGAAATGTTTTATTTAGTTCCATGTTTTTAGTTTTATGTACCTAGTCATCCAAGAAACTAGAATTTACGATCATTGTATTGTACTTTGATGTATAATTATGATTAAAATCTTGTAATTTTATATGTAAAAGGCTAGGGTCACTATATTTTCCTTCGTTACAAAACTGCATGGGATAATCTATGGACATACATAAGAAGGTTGTGAGATATAAAGCCAAATAAGTGAATAATTTTTTTTAAAATGAAGAAATTATTATAATATATATAATTGGAATTTAAATGGGACATAAAAGGGGTGAGAATAATGAACATTAACAAAGAGATATTACATAGCATGATAAAAAAGCAATGCAGGAATGTGTAGAAACATCTTTAAACATGACATCATACAATTGTATAAAAAGTCACATAATGGATTAGGTTTCCTCCCTAATCTCATACACGATTTCTCATGAGACTGAAACATTACCCAATTTAGTAGAGCGATGTATAATTCAAGGTGAACCTTTTGATTTCATATCATGTACATGCTTAAGTTTTCAACATAGATTATACAACACAAAGATTCCTTTCATCAATTTGAACCCCATGATAAAGTAGTGTGGGTTACATAAATGGAAGTTCCAAATTAATGAAGTATAATTACATATAGTTGAATACACTTGAGTGGAAATTGGGGTGGATATTCACAACAAAATCATTTGACATGAAAATTCATAGTGAAATTTTGGCAGTATAACGGTAGTACTGAAAGATTCTAAAATTTCTTTAAAGAGGTTTAAAGGGGTATAAAATCATTTTTATATAAAAATTGAAGTATGTGGGATGTGAAAAATACATTTCCCTATATTTTCAATTTTATATCAAAATATATAAAATATATAAGATTCATGAATAAAGAGGAGAATGGAAGGATCACTTACTAAATTTTAGTACAGTAACATCTTGGTTAAATACTCTAATGATAGGGGACAAATGATTTCTAATTATTAGGAAATGAAATGGATAGTATAATGATATTTATAAATTCATGAAAAAATAACCAATTTACATTCAATAGGATAATTACAAAGACAATACTTGAATTGAATAGAATAGAGAGAGGTCCCTTACCTTGAGAGAGTAATTTGAAAAGGTTGTGATGCACTTCATGAGGGATTTTGGGAATCTCAGGAGGACTCTAGTGAGGGTAGGTAAGAGTAAAGATGTACTACAAGGTTTTTTATTGAAGGGTAATTATAGATTGGGAGGTTTTATTTAGGAAAATAAAGGGGATTCCTTTATTATTTCCCAAACCTAGGTTTTGGAATATATATAATCAAGTATTCAAAACCACAAAATATCCAATGGTTTTTCCCATGGTTTCTTCCAAAGAGGAGTGGTTTTCCTTATTTTAAAATTAAATGGTATGATATCAATAAAATATTACCCTTGGTGATGTACAAGTGAGTCATGTTTATAAAGAAATGATTTTGAGACCTTAAAATATAATATTGGTTTTGGAGGATTAATAAAGGCATTGTAAAATTAATAAAGTAAAATAAAACACATTATTTTAAATAGTAAAAATATATTTGGACATTGGTACCCATTATATCATTTATTACGTCACTTTTGAGTCATTGTGATGTCATAATACACACTGTATATTTATGTTGTATTTAAATTTTACCCTAAAATTCCAATATATCAGAAAATAATGAAAAGATCACCATTGTATAATTTCAACTTTATGATTCAAAAAATAATATTTATTTTATCCAAAAAATTATCTAATTTTGTGAATTTTCACTTCTAAAATAAGAATTTCCATTTATTGAGAAATGTTAGGTTTTTTACAATAACAGTTTACGAACCCTTAAAAATGAAATTTGAATTCATAAAAATTATATTATCAATTATATTTATTAAAAATTATTTAATTTTATTATTTTATTATAAAAAAATTTATAATTAAAATTCCTGAATTCATAAAAAATCAGTGTCTTAATTGAAATTTCATATAACTAAAAAAATACAATTTCTGTTTTATCATATCAAAAGCAAAATCATTTAGAGAGTAACAACAAATATAACCATTATTATATTGAAAATACTATATAAATATTAATTTATTAGGATCCTACTATATATCCCTATATTATACCAGTAAACTCCCTAAAGGTAAGATTTGTGATGATGAGACTTTTCATAGGTTGTTCTGTGCACATGGTTTGGGTGATGATCTTGATGAGATTGAACTTATAACTAAATGTGTTTTCTCATACTTTATTTGTTGGATCTCAGCATGGGATTTCTCAAGAAAAAATCCCTGTGATTATACCACCCTCAAAATCTCTTATAAATGGTAATCATAGGGTATAATCATACTGGTTGAGGCCATTTCTTCTTTTGTCTTTGTCAATTCGATTTTTCATAACACTTTATACTAATTTTATAACCATTTTCAGTGATAATATTATCAATGGTCATGATGAAGAGTTGTATTTAAAATCCAATAAGATATAATGAAACCAAATAAGAGAATGTGTTTTCTATAATAGCAGTAAGGAATTAAATTCAACCATAAAGGGAATTTTATTTATAAAAATTCTGGTCGTTACAATTTAACCCCCTTAAAAAATTTATCCCTCCATGTTTTCATTTACAAAACTAAATAGATGATGGTCATTATATTTCACCACCTCCTCTAGTTCCCACATCACTTATTCAAACATTTTTTTTTTCTTCATAGCACTTTTTCTAGGTTTATTTTCTTATTTCATAAAACATTTTCTCTACGATATAAGATCATCACCACGTTCCCCTCATATGAATGATCATTATAAAATGGTATGACCTTTGGATTCATCACATATGTGCATTATTGTCTTTAATTTATTAAGAGGGAAACATGGAACACATCATAAACTTGAGATAGGTTAGGTTGGAGTTCTAGTCCACAGACCACCACTTTGATGCGATCAAGTAACTCAAAGGGATTGATAAATCTTTGACTAAGATTACTTTTATTAAAAAATATCACTGCTTTCTTCCATAGAGATGTGTAGTGGATTAACATATCTCTAGTTTGATACTGTAGGTATCATTGATTATTTTTATAATAATTTTTTTTACACTTTTAGAAGCCTTGATGTGTTGGTGAATCATCTTGACATTTTCCACCATTTCCTTGACCATTTCAGGTCCCAACAGTTTTCATTCACCAAATTCATCCTAGTATGCATGTGCTTTTCATATCTTACCATAAATGGATTCATAGAGATCCATTTGGAGGATTTATTGGAAACTATTATTTTATAATAACTTGATAAGAGGAATATTTTAATCCAATCCTCTTTTGAAGTACATTGAGAATGCTTTCAACCTATCATTGAGTGTCTGGATATTCTGCTCATATTGACAATTAGTTTTAGAGGGATAATCCATTCTAAAGTTTAACACAATATTTAGAGAATGTTGGAGACTCTTATAGAATATAGTGGTCAATATTTTGTCTCGATTATATATAATTGAGAGTGGTGTTCCACATAGCCACACCACTTATCTTATGTATATCTTTACAAGATGATCAAGTGAGATGTCCTCTCAGATTATAATGAATTGAGTGTTTCCTATGAAATCACATTTGAGGAAAAAAATGGCCAGTTTTTAGATAACCAATAATTATCACACATCGAAGGACCATCCTGAGAATGATAGGGCATGTGGATGAAACTTTTCATGCATGCTTGAAAGAACCAAATTCTACATGAAACAACCTTGTGTTCCCAATATGGTGTATGATTCCACAAACATCACATTGGATGATAGTATTCCTAAGGCCCTAGGTTACATAAAATACATTTTTTATGCAAGAAAAAATAATACTCACAACCCTATCATGCATCCCTCTTTTAACAATATATATGACATCAAATCGAGCATCTTGTATTGCCAAGATTCCGTTGAAAAGAAGTCATTGCATGAATGGTATCTTATGAACCCAAGTCCTTGAATGCCCATCTTAGAGTATTTTGGATATAAATAGAAGGTCAAACCCACCCCCACTACCACATCCCTTCTCAGAGAGGCTTCTAGGAAGAGGAAATGCTTATCTCGTGCATGAAAAGTAATCCTCTTCCACGATAACACCCAATATGGATCACCCGAGGTAAAGAATCTTGCACAAAATAACTCCTATGGGACCAAATATTACTTGTCCCATAGTTGAGTAATCCTATCTTAATTTATATTAACATAAGTCTTGTGCACACAAAGACACTTCTTTCATGAAACCGTGACCTAGGGTACAAAGGACCTACTTGAGCATAATCCTAATCTTGCACACAACCCCAATCTTGTGTGCACTTGTTCCCCTTAACTCCATGGCTTTACCTTATTCTTGAGAATCTTTCTCATAAAACCATTGTGTGAAACCCTCAAAAATTTCACAAAACAACTTCTAATTCCCCTACCTATCATACCATATGACTTCAGTGCACCGATTACCTTACCTACTACTTCCGAGCATGGGAATTGTGACCCTTATTGTTTTTGCACATGGGGACTCCAATGTGGACCAAGTGATTGAACACTCCTCCAATCATTTAACAATATAATTTCCAATTCCATACCACATCCAAAGGCATAAAATCAATGGTCATGTAATCCCTTGGGGTGAGGAGTGAGTCCACCCACATCTGAGCTGCATGACATAAAGATGGTAAGCAACAAATCCTAGTAGTATGATGTTAAAATGCATGTAAACTTCCTTAGCACATGAGGTAAAACTGTAGTCTTACCCTATGAAATATTAATAATATGATTTTTGTATGTGTGAAATGGGATGGTACCTACAATGCCTACCCTCACGTGTAATGAGATCGTAGGTGGAGCTCAATGTGTAAACCCCACACCATTCCAACCAAGGGAAATCCTCTTGCGATCAGGTATATTTTACCTATAGTCCCCACACCATCCCTCATCATCGCTCCTTTCACAAAATGAATGTCCTTATTATATTATGTTAAAATACATGGATCGGTCCTCTCACATGAACTTAAACTGTGGAATATAACTACGTGGGGTTTTATCCCTGGGTTCTAAATAGGGTATGTAGGAATTTTCCTTGAGGTTCAATCCAGAATAATGGTAAAATTAGGTTCTCCATCCTAGGGACACACCTCCCTGTCCGCCTCAATGAGTGTTCTTATCAACTCCTTGGGTATTTCTCAAGGGGAATCCATACCAATGATAAACTTAGGTGCTCCCTCTTAAAGATACACCTCATCGATCCCCCTCAAGGGTAGTTTGAATCAAATCCTAGGGTCTTCCTCAAGGAACATCCAAACCAATGGTAAACTTAGGTTCTCCCTCATAGGGTTGCACATCCATGATCCACCTCAAGGGTTTTTATAATAAAATCCTCAGGTCCGCATCAATGGGAATCTCAACTAATGGTAAACTTTGGTTCTCCCTCCCTGGGATGCACCTCCCTGATCTTCCTCAAGGTGAATTCTAATCAACTCCTCTGGTACACCTCAAGGGGAATCCTAGACAATGGTAAAAGTAGGTGCTCCATTCTAGGGATGCACCTCCCTAATCTGCCTTAAGGTTCATTCTAATAAAATCCTTGGGTCCGCCTCAAGGGGCATCCTGACCAATGGAAAACTTAGGTGATCCCTCCTAGGTACACACTTCCCTGGTCCAACTCAAGGTGCATTATGACAAATTTTTTTCATCCACCTTAAGGTACATCCCAACCAATGGTAATCTTTGGTCTTCCCTCTTAGGGACACACCTCCTTGATCCGCCTCAAGGGGGACTCTGGTCCATCCATCCAGGGTTCTCCTTAAGGGGCGTTCTCACCCAATCCATCCAAGTGTGGCATCTTCTCTCCTTGGGATGCACCTCCTAGATCCACCTCAAGGGGAGTTATGATCCTAAACCCTAGATCTACCTCCATGGGGTGTTCTGATCCAATTATAAAACCTTCAGGTGTAAAATCTTCCCTCCTAGGGATGCACATTTTAGATCCACCTCCACTAGGTGTTCTAATATATCTATCCTGGATCCTCCTCCATGGGTAATTATGATCCATCAGTAAACTATCAAGGTGATCCCTCCTATGGAAATACTCCCCGGTCCACCTCTATAGGGTGTTTTGAGCCATCTATCATGTCCCCACATGATATTAACCTTGAACCCACCTCCATAAGATGTTAAACTAGATCCATGATCCATATCAAGGGAGATTATTCTCCTTCAAATCATGGCATGAAATTTTTCTCCTAGGGAGGAGCCTTCTTTATCCACCTCCATAGGGCATTCTGATCAAACTTTTCTCTTCTCCACAAGACGTTAAAAATTTTCCATTTCCCATAATACATAACTCATGTAAAATGTGGGATTCCTAAGGTAAAAAATACTTGAAATACACACACCCCTAGATTTAGATTCCTAATAAAAAATATGGGATTCTAGAGGTAAAAAACCTTGAAATAAATATGCCTCAGCATCATTACCTCATTATCGATATGGGATGCCTTAGGTTTAATGCATAATGATGTCTCATATGAGATTACCTCCAAAGAGGAATAATACAGGTGACCAATGCACCCAATGTCCAGATATTCCAGCAATTCCCAACTAGTTTACTCTCCTAAATGAAGGTTTTTTCACTATCAAGACGAAAATAGAAAGTCTAGATAGAATCATAATAATTAACTATAATCCACAAAGATATGACACTGGGAATGAGTTCCAAGAACATAACATAACTTTATGAGGGAGACCCATACTAGGAAACAATCTCCTTGAAGGAATCCAGGGAAGAAGAACACAACATCCCATAATCTCTTTTTGATCAAGGAGTAGACATCAACATTGAAAGTGATGAAATCCACCTACCTTTGGAATATGGAAATGTGGGGCAATAACAACCTAGGGTGCACATGCATAGTGTTGATGAATTGGTGGTACCCAATGTAAGTGTTGGAAACATAAATGGTGAAATTGATGTGAATCACTTATACTTCAACCATGAATACTGTTCATGTTGTTCATCAGATTAGGGATTGGACTCAAAAACTACAGGCCTCAGGCTTCGCTAAGAAAATGGTGAAACCGAAATCAAACTATTCTCCACAACACGGGGACTAGTAGAATTGGGAAATAAGTAGATTGAAATGTCATAAGATTAAAAAATCTAGAACCAGGTCCCACCAAGTAAATTGTGGGCCCGTCATGGAAGTCACCATAAATTAGGGAAGTTAGAAATTGGTCATCCTTGGTCTGCAACATTGTCAGTATGGATCATTCTCTATCTTCATAAGATTAGATGATGCTGGGTAATTGGGAATAACTATCCTAATACCTCTATAAAATACTGAATCTATATTCATTATCAGACATAAACATTAGGGAATTAGAAACCTAGATCCCCCAGGTTTTAGGGTAGAAGAAACATAGATGCAGCAACCCCACACAACTCCAACCCCGCCACAACTTCTACCGTGACTTTGACTACTGATCACCCATGCCTTTTCTCACATTCTTAGATCATCCAATGAAGGTTTATTGACACCCTCATACATTGGTATGAGAAAATGGGGGTCATTTCCACAATGTACATAGCCCGCAAGGGACCTAGAGGCATCGGTTCCTTACTGACATCACCACCCTTCAAGGTCACACCAGGGGAAACTACCCCCATTTCAATAGAAAATCACTTTGGAAGTCCATAGTTAGAGTTATACTATGACTTAATCACCCAAAATAAAGAGGTTTGGGATACCTGATTCACCTTGGTTGTGAATACTACCTAGGAAATTACATGTAGGTCTCTCACTGGGCTCAGTTCACACTACCAATGATCAGTCACTCAGGTCCAAGAATAGGTGGACATTACCCATGCTCCACTAGCCCTAGTCTAAATCAAATGACACCAACATCAGGGGTAGGTTCAAGATAATTACCATTAAAAAGAATTTTATTCTATAGTTCAGTGTCCCCTTCCACCACTGGCGCATCCTTCCAGGTCTCTAAAACTTGTGAACATGGATCAATTTTCACCTAACTGGTAGAGACACGCCAGCCGACTCATAGGTCGACCGAGTTTACTATGGAAATCATTGACACCGCTGAAAACAATTATGGGATAACCTGTAATGATGATATGCATTGAAAAGGTATTCCACACACCACCACTAACCAAAGAAGAGGTCCTCCCCATGACTTTAAAAACTATTATATATGTCTTCTTTATACTCCCAATCCTCAACATGAAGGTCCTCACCATATCCACTTTAAACAGCATGAAGGTCCTTCTAATGATCCAACCAACCGGTATGAAGGCCCCCCTCATGCTCCAAAAAACTTGTGTGGAGGTCCTCCCCATGTTTAAGAGGTAACCAGCCCTGAAGAATCTTCCTAGGGAATAATGGATAACAACTTCAATCGAAGGAGAAATCCTGGGAAATTCCAAGTCAACGTCTATATTTTTGGCCTATCTAGTTCTGAGGGAGAAAATGACCCAGTAATGGTTTTCCCACCAAAAATTAAATATTCTTGGGTGGGAGCCCGATAAGTGAAGTTTTTCATCTTGAAAAGTGATATCCATAAGATACCTAGGTCCCTCTATAGGTACATTCTGGTGGAGGATGTTTTGGCTCCCATCTAAGGGCTCATAGTGTAGCTATCTCCATCACTGATAGTCTCCCTATATACCCCTTCCTTGGATAATGGAGATATTTTCTTGTCTAGTATGAAACCTTAAGATAGTGAGCACCTTTAAGATCCAAATATTATCATCTCCACCCTTACGTATGTGGCTGTAGTGAACACCCAATCCTATAGGGATGTGCTGATGTGATTGGTACCACCCCTAAGAGACTTCCCACCACTCATTGAACAATTTTCATGCACATTGGATTTTCTACTGATCAATCAACCACCAAAATGATCCAAATTAGTGAATCCAACCATGTCTCATCCAATTACAATTGAGGAATGGTTCTATTAAGAGTAGGGATCTACTTTTGAGAAATAAGGCATGTGGGAGGTCCTAGCATCCAATCAGTTTTCAGTGATGTTCTTCCCACCATTGAATCCAAATATTGACATCTGGGAATACCTTATTGAGGATCAAGACATATGTTTCCACTAGATCATCTAGGAAACATTTCACCACCTCCATGATCACCAGTTTGTCTCTCTAGGAAGTCATGGAACCTCAGATACCTCAATCGGTAGTGTCTAAGGTTTGTGTTGGTAGCGCTCCCAATTTCTCATTACCCTATGTCATCTAGTTACCATCAGAACCTCCAAAAACATTTTTTAAGAGCCTTATGGTACTTGATAAAATTATGGAGGAGGAATATCCACATGTTTATATCAGGGGATGGGGAAATTCTTCTACTCTACAATTTATCCCTATCCTACAACATCACTACTTACCCATCAATGACAACAATTCTCCTCTTGGTATATTTTGGTAAACATGGTTGTTCATGAGTTACCCAAGAGTGGGCTAAATAGAGTTTTACAAGGAATATATGACCTAAGTGGTAGTGCAGTATGAGATAAACCCTCATACAAGTGTTCTCACCTTCCTACAAAGGCAGGTACTCAGCCTCATGAATCCACTGATGAGGCGAAATTTATTTCCCCTTGGAACATCAACAAAGGTTAGAAGCATGTTAGACCCTCTGATCCATACGAGCTTTCTACAATGATAAAGGAATACCCCATAATGGATTCCTTTTTCCAGTAGGTTTACGAGTAGAAGAGGATCACCACTAATATCATGGCTGGTTGGTACACAGATTATTCCACAAACTAATGAAATCCTATATCTCCTCCAATGGGGTAGCAAGTCCTCCATGGCTGGTTTCCCCTAGTCAATATCAATAATCCTATTCGTCTAGATAGATAAAAGGAATTAATTTATGGAAAGAGATCATGATATTAGTCACCAAACCCACCCGAGGAACATGATTACCCTCCTCCAAATCCAGGTTGTGTCGCTCCATGAGCTGTAGATCCTACTTACTAATTTGATGAGACCGTCAATGAATTTGTGTCTGAAATCCATTTCAAAATAGGTATCATCACTAAGATGATTTGATAACTGCTCTCACCACTCTCCTTGAGACCCTAGAGAGGTGTAATGTGGTGGTCCCACCTAATGGAAATTCATTCCCTGTATGGGTGGATGGAATTCAAGCACCCACATAGTTAGGGAACCCTAGATTTTATCCGATCTATGGGACATGCGACCCATTTTAGCATTTTTCCTACTTCATATCAAGGTGCAGACCCAAGTTGGGAACACCAGACCAGCAAGAGGACACCAAGCTTTGGTGTTTCATCAAGACAGTGGAAGGACCTGCATTCGTCTAGTATATCTAGCTACCCATACAGTCCATTTCTAGTTGGGAAGACATTCATAGAAAGTTCCTTTACCAGTTCAGCTCTAGCATTCACAAGACAAGTATTGCTGACCTCTTTAAGTATAATAAAATTGTGTGATCTGGTTACCTTCAGAACCTCCAAAAACATTTTTCAAGAGCCTCATGGTACTTCATTATATTATGAAGGAAGAATCTCCACATTTGTATATTAGGGGATGGGGAAAGTCTTCTACTCTCTACTCCATACCTATCCTACAATATCCCTACTTACCCATCGACGATGACAATTATCCTCTTAGTATAGTTTTGGTAAACATGGATGTTCATGAGTTACCCAAGAGAGGGATAACCACCATAGAGTTTGAAAAGAAAGATCTGACTTAAGGGGTAGTTCAGTATGAGATAAACCCTCATACAGGTGTCCTCACCTTCCTACAAAGGCTGGTACTCAACCTTAGGAATCCCAATGATGAGGAGACATTGCTTTGAACTTGGAATATCAACAAAGATTAGAATTATGTTGGACCCTCTGATCCATATGAGCTTTCTCCAATGATAAAGGTAGACCCCACAATGGATTCCTATCTCTAGTAGGTTGACGAGTAGAAGAGGATCACTGCTAATATCATGGTTGTTCGTTACCTGGATTATGCCACAAACCAATGAAATCCTATATCTCCTCCAATGGAGCAGAAAGCCCTCCATGGATGGTTTCCCCTAGTCGATATTAATAATCATGTACATCTAGATTTAGAAAAGGAATGACATTATGGAAAGTGATCATGATATTAGTCACCGAACCCACCCAAGCAACATGATTACCCTCCTCAAAATCTAGGTTGTTCCGCTCAATGAGCTGCAGATCCTACTTACTAATTTGATGAGACTATCAATACATTTGTGTCTAGAATCCATTTCAAGATAGGGACCCTCACCAAGATGATTTTATAGCCACTCTCATCACTCTCCTTGAGACCCTAGAGATGTGAAAGGTGGTGGTACCACCTAATGGAAAGTCGTACCCTGTATGGGTGTACAACATTCAATAACCCCCATAGTTTGGGAACCCTATATTTTCTCCGTTCAATGGGACATGTGACCCACTTCAGTGTTTAGACTACTTAATATCGTGGTGAAGACCTATGTTGGGAACACCAGACCAGTAACAGGGCACCAAACTCTGGTGTTTCATCCAGACATTGGAAGGACCTGTATTCGTCTAGTATATATAGCTACCCATACGGTCCATCACTGGTTGGGAAGACATTCACAGAAAGTTCCTCTACGAGTTCATCTCCACCATTCACAAGACTAGTATTTATAACCACTTCAAGTATAATAAAATTCTTATTGAGAGAGCTACATATTTTATCACTAGGTGTAAAGGCCTCACATACTCACTCAACTTGCTGTTGACTCAAGATAAACTTCTAAATATTTTCATGGGTAATTTAAACACTAAGATGGTCCATTAACTCATCACTCATAAAATACAAGGTGGGTTCTAGGATTTTTCTAATAAGGCCTAGTGTTTGAAGAAATCCTTACAGCAAGCAAAGTAGTGATTCCTAATTCCTCTTCTCATCCCTACAAGAAGAGCTTCGAAAGAAAAGACTGACACTGTGGTATAGGTAGGGTCCCCGAAGCCATTGGAATTAGTGACCTAAATTACTGAAGAGCCATGCCGAGTGTAGAAACCCCACCAATATTAGCCTTGACTAGTGCATAACGATTAGGTACCACCTCACCAATCATAGCCACCTTAATGAGAGAATTTGGTTCCAGCAGCTCATTAGGATCTCACCCCTTGTCAAGGGATGGGAACCAGAGTTCTATTTCTAGATTGATGGAGCCCGAATTATTCTTTCATGTATGCATATTTCTTGACCATTTCATCTATTCCCTAGAAAAGGGAATTCTAAAGATGCTAGAGTGTAGGAGGCCCATGGAAGTTAGACACATTGACTTCCCTAACCACCCTGACCATTTCCCTTACCACAAGATCCTCGTACACACCACAAAATAATTAAATGTGTTCAAGGATTTTATCCCAGAAAAAGTGTACAATGGTTTGGTCAATTTGGGTGACATCCAAACACATGTAATTCATATCTCCACTGAGATCAAAAATAATAGGGAGGGTTTATGTGAATGGAAGCAAGCTTCAAGCTGTGGAAACCAGAAGTATGATGAATCGTTATCTTACAGGGTAGTTTCTCGCACCCATGGTGTCATCTGTGCCCACCTTGGTAGGACCAAGACTACTGTAGTCACTGCACCTTCTCCATACATTTATTTAGTAGTCGCATCATAGCCTTACAATTCCTAGAAGAGCAAGCACCGAGGGCGCAAGGTAAATTAGTGTCCCCCGCTGATTCTAAAGTTTTCATCAATCCTTGGTTATTTCATGCCTCTGAGGTTAGAAATATACCTTAGGGTCCACCCATCACTTGAATAATATTCTAATGATGAGTAGGATTACACCTCTATGAATGTCGTCAAGATAGCAGACCTGTTTAGAGTGATTGTCGATGAACAGTGCCTTGTGAATCCATCAAATGCCTTTGGACTATGCTGTTGAAGGGGAGGTCAAGGATGTGTGACCCACCATAATAACTAGGATAGTAACTTAAACCAATCCATTTATTCTACCAAGACAAGGCAATAGGTTTTTCACTGAGCTCAGTAGGTGTAGTCCTCCCAACCTGTTCTGTCGGGTATGCCTCTAGAGCTGACCATGTTAACTGACCAAGCAGAGTAGTCGTGAACACACTATGATCAACTGTATCTATCTAGATCTAAGACTCAATAAGAAAATAGTCAGCTGGAAGTGGCTCCTAGTAGGTCATCTAGTATGTTTCATGATATTTATATCACTAGCCAGAATCCATTGGTTAAGCCAGCAACACCTGTTGTACCCCTATCCAAAGAGAACCCCTATGAGCAGAAGAATGCGTTTGGCCTGTATTTATGATTTTTTGAAGAACATTTATATCATAATCACCAAGATTTCGATCCTCGAGGACCTAATCTTAGTGAAAGAAATGTGTGAGTCCCTCACACAAGCATTGAACATCCTCCTCGAGTTTGAATCAGAAGTAGCAGCCACCGAGGTATACTATGCAGAGGACACCAGGAAAGCAGAATGCCCATCTGTCACCTCATTCTCCAGGGAAGATGAGGGTGCCATATTGTAGGGTAACAATCCTGTTGTACATAAATTTCCATTTAAATGGCATGAAGGTTTACCTATTCCAAGTGTACATGAGTTCTGGGATCAATCCTAGCCCAACTAGAATGCTCTATAGGATGGGACTAGCTAAAGCAGATCTGACTTCTGACCTGAACATTCATGGTTATGATAAGACTGAGTAGAAACTATATGGAATGATTTGGTTAAAAAACCATTTTAGTGTATTTATAGAAAGTACCAAATATATATTATCCTCATAATATATCACCTACAATGCATAATTAGGTAGGTTCTAGCTTCATCCACATGAAGATGTCCCCTCTTTGTATCAACAATACCCCGTATACTCCTTCAACAGTTGATTAGGTATACTCCAAGTTTTGGTGACCCCCTTAGACTCATGTGAATCCCGCTATTTGGACACCGTCTATTATAATAAATAGGGAAATAAAGTTCATAAAAATGATCTTGAGCGCAAAACCACCACATTTATTCCATGGGCAGGCTTAGATGGTGCCTTCATTCTCCCAATTCATCATTTGGATGTCACAAACCCAGACCGCGGAACATGATTTATTATCTCCCAAAGAAAGGGGTGTCAAATTCCTAATTATAAGGATCATCCCTAGATTACCACATACAACTACATAGGATTGGATAAGGTTATACTAGAATCCCCTAATTTAGTGAATTATCAAAAACCTCTCCCTATGGCCACCATTTCATGACATTCTTCCATTTTCCACAGAGTAGGGTTGAATCACCTAAAGTTGGACCACCCCCATTTCTTTGACATCAAGAATGGAACTCATGGTCAATGGCCTAGTGGGATCATCCCAACATCTTCTATCACCATAGTCTCAAAATAACTGGAACCCCTTAGCAAGGATTCTTCATCCACCCAAGCATGCACTAGTGATCCCCCAGAATCAATAAACCTAGATGATCCCTTACTAATTCTACTACCTTAGATGATGAAGAGGATTTGGATGATTCTCCTCTAGTATTTGAAGAGGGTTTATCCACCACCATTGATGAGTTTATTTAGTATAACCTTATTATAGAGGTAGATTCATGGACATTGTTGATCAATCCTACCATGCCTCCATATGAGTAGCACCAGTATGTGGATTTACTAAAGTAGCTTCACGATGTATTTTCCTATAGCTATGATGAGATGCCCGGGATAGAACCTTAGGTCATCATCCACCATCTTGGTCTTCCAGTGAGTCATCATAGGTTTAAGAATCCTCTTAAAAATATTCACACCTCTATAGTTACATTATTGATGATAGGGTTGATAAGCTCATCAAAACCAACATCATTCGGGAAGTCCAGTACCCCAAGTGGATGGCCAAAATCATCATAGTTAGGAAGAATAATGGGAAGATAATTTTTTTTATCAAATTATGGGACCTTAATCACCGTTTTCCAAAGGAATATTTTACCCTTCTTGTGATAAAACTGTTGATCGATGCTACCACAGGGTTTCAGGATGTCTCTCCCATGGATGGATACTCAGGGTACAACCAGATCTGGATGACCCCTAAGGAAGAGGATTATACTATATTCAGGATTCCCCTAGGGACCTTTTACTATTAGGTGATTACCTCCAGTCTATAGAATATAGGACCCACTTATCATCAGTCCATGAAGCACATCTTCAAAACGATTCTTTGGAAAGTTAGTGGAATTATATGTAGAAGATTTGGTGGTTAAATCTTGTTAGTGTTAGGACTATATCAAAGATCATGAAAAAGTTTTATGCTTCCTACGCTCCATGAATTTGAAGATGAACACCATGAATTATGCATCTAGGGTTACCACTGTGAAGTTTCACGTATTTTTTATTAGTTATAGAGGCATCAATATCAAATTAAAAAATATAAAACCAATCATCCAGATTCCTCCCTTGAGAAACATTTTGGAGTTTCAGGGTCTTCAAGGCCACTTAGCCTATATATGATAATTCATTATGAATCTGTTTGATAAGTGTAATCCTTTTTAAATTCTACTAAATAAAGTTAATGTATACTAGTGGAATGAGGATTGATAGGAATCCTTTTATGAAATCAACTATTTTCTTCTACAGCCCCCAGTTCTGACCCCAACCATCTCATGGAGACATCTAGTCCTCTTTGTGACTACCCTGGAATGGTCCCTTGGGACCCCTCTCACCCAGAACAATAATGAGGGAAGAGAAAAAAATTTATACTATCCCAGACAAATTCTCCTTTATATTGAGACAATATAATCCCCTATAGAGAAGAGTTGCCTCACACTATTTTTTATAGTATAGAAGTTATGACATTATCAGTATCATCATGATATACAGTTGGTGTCCTATATGGATCTGATGAATTATATCCTAAATCAACCCATGTTGAGAGGATAAATGGAATTATGGTTTGAAATCCCTCAAAATTTCAACATAAAATTTTTTCTGTAAAAAGTTTTCAAGGCTCAAGCATTGACATATTTTCTAACCTCCCATTAGGCCCCTGAAGAAATACCCCTAGATGTCGAATTACTAGATGAGACCATCCTCTTAGTGGATTAGAGAAAAATGTGTTGGAAGATTCATTTTGGTGGTGGATCCCGGAGTCCAACCAGTATAATTATCAATAATATTAAGCTCAATAGATTAGGCTTGGGGATCCTTTTCATCACCCCAATACTGGTTGTCCTATCGTACTCATTCCTTATGTTAGAAGGTTTCACAAACAATAAGGAAGAGTATTAATCTCTCATTACGGGTCTTGGGATAGCTCTCAAAATTTATGTCCCCCACTTACACATGAATAGAGACTCCAAATTAGTTATCAAATTGATTAATAGAGACTATATTATCATAAATACAATGATCATTAACCTACTCGAGTGCACTCACTAACTGATGGCCTAGTTCCCTTCTCAACTAGATGTCACTTATGTTCCTTGGTCACCGAATGGGTGATCTGAAGCCTTAGCAAATTTACTGATCTCTCTTATAGATCTTGAATAGGATGACTTGTTCATTAATGTGGAAAATCATATGGTCATCCCACCCATCATTTTATTTGATGATGATAGAAAGAAGGTAAAACAGATGACTGTCAATTATTCAACATCAAGTCCCTTGCAGTCCCCCATACTAGATGTAATGACCCGCCAATTCTCATTGGCTTAAGAGTACAATGAGTCATTACTTGGCCTTAAGAGACCTCTCAAAGACACCAAAGGCTGGAAATAAGTGCCGAAGGATTTCAAATACAAGTGGGGGACGATTTACCCTTTAAGAAATAAATCAATAAACCAACCAACCAACATTCACTATATGATGCATGAACAAAAGAAAGACAACTAAACAACTTCATTTATGTAAAACCACATCAGAGTGCACAACAGCGGAAGACCAAACCAAATATCAAAGTAAATAGTGGATTAACAACTCAAGACTCTCAAAAGACACCAAGACTCCATGCTCCACAAGCTCTAGGTTCCACAATCACTGAACATCCCCAATCATCACGAGGTAGTACTAAAAACATGGGAAACTTTACCTTTGCCCCTGTCCTGGAAAAAAGAATCTGAAAAAGCACCAAAGTGCCAAAGAAGGGGTGAGTATAAAACTAAATAGGTTTTCCCCAATGACTTCCCTACTCACTCCACTAGGATAGAAAAGTTAGCCACAATTATATAAAATAGTTTATATAATTTTTCTTCTTCTAAAAAACAGTTTATAACTAAATACAAAAAAGATTCCAAACCATTTATACCAAAAAAATGCAAGTGAAATTGAAACCAATTTTTCCAACAAGTTATATTTGTAGAAAAATAACTAAACAATCTTTATAACCATTTCACAATATCCTCTTTTTGGTATACCCAACCATTTCAAAAACCCATGCAACCAACCATGCATGCTACGTTATGACATTCCCATACTCATGAGCGGTTTCTCGTCGATATACCAAGTTGTCACAAGCTAATTGTTCCCCATGTTCCATTACTCCTTTGGCACCGAGCACAATGTCATATTTCAACCAAGCCCTATATATGCAATTCGCATGTGCCATTAAACATTTGGCACTGAGCACAAGGTCATATTTCAACCAATCCCCGTATATGCAACATGAAAACACCCCACAAATTCCTAACAATTAATTCCAAAACACCCCTTTCAATAAAAATTACTTTTTATTGAAATCCATTTCCAACAAAACCATTTCAATTCTAAACCATTTCAATTCCAAACCATTTCAATAAAACTGAGCTTTTATTGAAAACCAAAGAACAACCAATTTCAAAGCCACAATTAACTTCAATAAAAATTTCCCCTTTTATTCTAAACATCAAATCCCAACCATAAATCACAATTCCAAAAAATCCCTATTTTAAAATCTCAATTTTAAAATTAAAAACCAATGCACACAATCCAAAATCCCCAATTTTCCAGATTTCACAACCATCATTCAAGAAGGTTTCTAACAATTTTTTAACAACCAAATCACAATAAATTCAACACCACACATTCAATTTGAAATCATGACAATTAGTTCTACTAAGTGGAGTTGATAAATAAGCCTCCTACCTTTAGGGTTCTGGAGAAAACCACAACGAACGAAGAACGTTCAAGAAAACTGGGTCGATTCTTTAAGAAACCACCTTAGATATCTTCTCCTAGAAAGACCAAGACAAAAAATTATCACATTTGGCATACAAACACCTACATATACCCATAAAGGGCGTAGATCTAAGAAACTGAGGGAGGAGGAGAATTATATCTAAGTAGATCTAAGAAACCGAACAAGAACGATGAAGAACAATCACAAACATCAAGAATACAGATTCGATTTTCCAAGAGAAGCCTTCGGATCGCCTCCAGAACGATGGGAGAACCATCTATGACCTTAGGAGAAGCAAAATCCCGAGTTTGGGCCACTTAAGAGAAAAAACGATCCACTTAGAGGCAAAAACATGTGAGATCCACCTTTATAGGATCTCATTTCAGTGCCTACACAGTTTTCCCGCATGGTTAGACAAACCGTGCCCTCACAATGCATTAGCCACTACCTCCGCAGATCCTCCATGCACGGCTTGGATGCATGATCAGACTAACCGTGTGCCACCCGTGTGGAATATACTGCCTCCAAGAACAACTATGAACGGTTTTGCCGCATGGTTTAGACAAATTGTGCGCCATCTGTGGAACTTCCCCTTTGCCTCAAAACTTCATTCAAAGTTCTCCCGACTCTCCCATTCATCACCATTAACTTTAAAACCATGAAAAGCATCAATTAAGGGTTACATACCAGAAATCAGGGGTACTAAATTCTCCCCACCATTGGTCTTTCTGTCCTCAGAAATTAGAAAACCTTCACCCAACTGAAAGAGTTCCGACCACTCCTCTTTCATTTCCTTTTCACATTCCCAAGTCTCTTCTTGAATTTGACCATGCTGCCATAAAAACCACACTAGACCGATACTTTTTCCATGCAATACTTTCTCTTTCCTATCCAAAATCTGTACCAGAATATGTATCAATGAGGCATCCGACTCTAGGTCAACATGATCCCATCTGATTACATGGTCAGGATCAGGCTGAATTCTTTTCTACTGAGATACATGGAACACATTATGCACCAAACTGAACCATGATGGTAATTCCAACTGATATTCCACCTCTCCAACCTATTCTATTATCTCAAAAGGGCCAATGTATCTAGGAGATAACTAGACCTGCTTCCTGAAACGACGATGTCCAAGCCTTGTAGAGATCCTCAAGAAGACATGATCACCCACAACGAATGAAAACGTTCATCGACGGTGATCTGCATAATATTTATGAAGACTTTGAGCTACCTCCAAGCTTTTTCTAATCAACTGGATCTTCTCTGTTGTTTCTTGGACAAGGCTGGGCCAGACTACTGAAGTTTCACCCATTTCCACCCAGCATAGTGGAGAACGACAAGGACGCCCATACAATGCTTCAAACAGAGCCATGCGTATCGAGGCTTGATAACTGTTATTGTATGAGAACTCCACTAAGGATATATGCTCCTCCCATGATCCACCTAAATCCATTACACAAGCCTGCAACATGTCTTCCAATGTTTCTATCGTCTGCTCGGATTTCCCATCCATCTGAGGATGATACGCTGTGCTCATAGTCAACTAAGTTCCAGGGGCTTGTTGTAATGATTTCCAGAAATGAGATGTGAACCTCGGATCTATATCTGAGACTATAGACACTGGTACACCATGCCTCTTTACCAATTATCAGATATATATATTTGAAAGATCCTTTACCATATGAGTTTCACGAATAGGGATGAAATGGGACGACTTGGTTAGACTATCCACTATCACCCAAATGGCATCGTATTTCCAGACTGTTCTTGGTAGACGTGTAACAAAATACATTGCTATTTGATCCCATTTCCATAGTGGGATGGGAAAAGATTGTAACATACCAGCTGGTCTCTGATTCTCTGCTTTAACCTGCTGACAAATTAAGCACCGCGAGACGAACTCAGACACCTTCCTTTTCATGATGCTCCACCAAAACTGTGCCTTCAATGCCTTATACATATTTTGTGTACTTAGATGTACAACCCATCATGAATGGTGGTAAGCATGAAGGATTTATTCCTGAAAAACCATAGGTACAACCATTTGATCTCTAAAACACAAAATTGAACCCCACATAAAGTTTCCAGCCATCAATGGTCTCCCCACCATTGAGTTTTGAACTTACAAACAGACATTCTGCATCAGATGTTTGTACTTATTTGATCATTTTTACTAGATTTGGAACAAGATCAAATGAAAAGAAAACTGAAACATCACCTCGGTATTCAAATTCCAAATGCATGTCGGCTAAGACCGACATCAACTTCCATTCATCTAAAGATTCTTTCACCAACTGAGCATATGACTTTCTACTCAATGCATCTGCCACCAAATTTCCTTTCCCCAGTGTGTAAATCAAGTCAAAGTCAAACATTTGGAGATACTCCATCCACCTCCTTTTTCTCAGATTCAAATTTCGCTATGATAAAATGTGTTTCAAACTTTTGTGATCCGTAAACACAGTAAATTTCTCACCAAAGAGATAATGTCTCAATGTTTTCAAATCATGGAAAACTGAAGCTAACTCCAAATCATGTTTTGGGTAATTATTCTCATGAATCCTAAACTTCCTTGAACCATAAGCAACCACGTGATATCTTTGCATGAGAACAAAACCCATCCCTAATCCTGAAGCATCACAATACACCACATACCCCTATCCTGATTCTGGTAAAATCAAGATAGGTGCTGATGTAAGCTGAACTTTCAGTTCCTGGAAAGACTTATAAAATTATTTTGTTTATAGTAATGGAGCATTATTCTTTGTCAGAGCTGTCATTGGTGAAGCTAGTCATGAGAAATCACGGACAAAGCGTTGATAGTAACTAGCTAGACCAATAAAACTTCGTATCTCGAACACATTCTTCGTTGGTTTCCAAGAGATAACGACTTCTATCTTTTCAGGTCAATAGAAATGCCTTTCTAAAAAATGACATGGATAAGGAGACGTACTTCCTGTATCCAAAAATCACACTTTGATAATTTGGCATACAAACGATGATCTCTCAAGATTTGTAACACTGTTTCTAGGTGCACCTCATGATCAGACCTTGTTTTTGAATAGACCAAAATGTCATCCACAAAGACCACAACAAAAGAATCCAGATATTTTTGAAATATCTGATGCATAAATTCCATGAAGACTGCTGGTTCATTTGTTAGACCGAAAGGAATGACTATATATTCATAGTGGCCATATCTACATCTGAAAGATGTCTTTGGAATATCCTCTTTCTGAACTCGCAATTGGTGATATCCTGATCGAAAGTCAATCTTGGAAAACCACTGAGATCCCCTTAATTGATCGAATAGATCATAAATGCATGGAAGTGGATATCTATTCTTTATCATAACTTGGTTAAGCTTACGATAATAAACAAACATAGGAAGAGTTCCATCTGCCTTATTCACAAACAACCCTGGCGCTGCCCACAGAGATGTACTTGGTCGAATAAACCCCTTTCTTTCCAGCTCCTATAAATTCAATTTCAATTCCCGCAACTCTGTTGGCGCCATATTATAAGATGGAAGGGAAATATGACTGGTCCCCAGAAGGAGATCAATCGTAAACTCTACTCCCCTTAGACGTGGAAACCCTGAGAAGTTGTTGGGAAAGACATCATGAAATTGATCCACAACAGCTAGAAAACTATGTTCCTCAATCTCTTCCATTGATGCCAAAGTCAAAGCTGCCAATTGTTAAGAGATCATTCTGACCATTGGTGCCAAAAATCTCTTTGCACCGTTCTTTACAATCCTCTCTCCTCTAAAGAGATGCTCAATGCCATCCTTAGTCATGAAACTAAATATTCTCGTATAACAGTTGATTCGATCCTTGAATGTTGTCAGCCAATCCATACCCAGGATTACATCATAGACATCTATATCCAACATCAAGAAGTCCCATTTGAACTTAGCTTCATCAACAGTTATAGCATATTATCTACACACAAAGGCTTGACATTCTCTTTCACCAAGAGGAGTTTTCAGTTTCAAAATAGAAGGCATAATTCCTTGTTTTAAACATATAAAGTCAAAAACACAAGAAGCAATGAAGGAATGTGATGCACCAGTATCAAACAACACTTTCACAAAGGTAGAATTCAAAATAATTGTACCTCTTACTATAGATGGACCAGCCTGATCATCTCCAATCATATGCTCAGCTCCATACAATTTATTCTTCACTATAATTTTCTCCTTGTTTCCTTGCTGAGGTTTCCCTGGTTGAGGAGTCATGGTATTTATAGAATCACCACGACTAGCTCTGCTCTGCTGATGATACTGATTATGTTGTCCTCGTACAGTGGAAGAATACAATGCTTGTGACAACTGAGAAGTTTCTTGAGCACCTGACCTTGGAGCACTGTGACAATAACGCTGAAGATGTCCCATATTTTTATAATTATGACATGCTCTAGGTTTTTCCATAAAATCTCTCTTAATGTGGTCAAGAAAACCACATTGAAAACAACCTGCTTTTCTCTAGTGTCGTGGAGGAAGGTTTACTGATCCAGCCGTTGGGTTCTGATTTCCACTTGCACCATGGAAATAAGTGTCCCTTTTCTTCTTGTTCCCAACAGAAGAGTTCCCACCATTTCTTGTAGGTATCATCATTCGTCATCCTATCGATCCTGAGATATCATGTAAATCAACAGTCACTCTATTCACCATCTGTGTATAATCCGTAATGTAGATCACCAAAATATTCGATCGAATCTTCCGCCTTAGCCCCGATTTGAAGATGCGTGTCTTTAAAGATGCACCTGCCGCCACCTCTGGTGGAAAACAGTCTAAATTCATGAACTTAGCCCCATACTCTATGATAGAGAGGCTCTCCTGCTTCAAGCTTAATAAGTCTGTTGTTTTCTGTATTTTGAACATGTGAGGATAGAATTGTTTATTGAACAATTCTTCAAAATCCTCCCATGTAAGGCCTTTATCAAATTTAGCCTGCACCGCTAAATCCCACCATTGACATGCAAGATCATCAAGAATATACATCGCCAACTTGACCTTGAGATCTGATGGTGTGCCGATGAAATCGAAGATATGATTCATCCTACTTAGCCACACCTTCACCTTCTCGGGTTCAGCATCACCTTGAAAGTTTGGTGGATTCTGCTTCATGAACTAGATGTTATGACCCACCTTCCTTGGTTCATTCCTTCGGTTCCCCGTATCCACATCATGAAAATCCTGGACAATACTATGAACCAGATCTTGGTTCATCTGTGGTTAAGGTGCAACCACATTCTTTGCAACTTCTTCGGGTTGGTTTCGATGATACCTACTGGGTGCCATTTTCTAAAACAACAACATCCTCCTTCAATATCACTCTCTAGAAACTGATGGATTAGAATTTCAAATTCTATCACATAAACTATCACAATTTTTTTCCAAAAAATCCTTTTTCCATGTTCAAATATTTTGGAAAACATTCAACAAGCTTTTTGAAAATCAAACCATTTTCAAAATATACCAAATATCATGTTTTCAAAATCCTCCACTTAAAAACAATTTCTGCATTTTTTTTCAAAAATTCACACCTTGTAGGAAATCATAATTCATTCCTCAAAATGAGATATTCCATCATAGTGGGAAGTCATTCCTTTACAATGCATGTCATGCTTGTCTCATTGGTTAAACCCATGACAAAGAGATTTCCAACATTCTAGAAGTGTATCCAAAACACTTATGTACCCAACACCCTGGTAACTTGAAGTTCAGCATAAATGGGTTAGCTACGTCCTTTTATTCTATAAATTTCAAGTTCCGAAAATCCTACTCTTGTCTAAAATTTTGACCCAAGGAATAGACAAGAAGGAATTTCAACTCAAAGACTAGGAACATCGATGACTACTTATTAGGCAGGGACTGAACAGGCTGATACCATTTGTAATGACCCACCAATTATCATTGTCTTGAGAGTACAACGAGTCATTACTTGGCCTTAAGTGACATCCCAAAGATGCCAAAGGCTGGAAATAAATGCCAAAGGGTTTCAAATACAAGTGGGGGATGATTTACCCTTTAAGAAATAAACCAATAAACCAACCAACCAATATTCACTATATGATGCATGAATAAAAGAAAGATAGCTAAACAAATTCATTTATGTCAAACCACATCAGAGTGCACAACAGCAGAAGACCAAACCAAATATCAAAGTATATAGCGGATAAACAACTCAAGGCTCTCAAAATACACCAAGAATCCATGGTCCACAAGATCCAAGCTCCACAATCACTGAACAACACGAATCATCATGAGGTAGTACAAAAAACATGGGAAACATTACCTTTGCCCCTATCCTAGAAAAAAGCATCTGCAAAAGCACCAAAGTGCCAAAGAAGGGGTGAGTATAAAACACAGCAGGTTTTCCCCATTGAATTCCCTACTCACGCCACTAGGATAGAAAATTTAGCCACAATTATATAAAACAATTTATATAAAACAGTTTCTCAAAAATAGTTTATAACTAAATATAAACAAGATGCCAAACCATTTATACCAAAAGAATACAAATGAAATTGAAACCAATTTCTCCAAAAATTTATCTTTCGAGAAAAATAACTAAATAAGCTTTAGAACCATTTCACAATATCCCTTTTTTGGCATACCCAACCATTTCACAAACCCATGCAAACGACCATGCATGCTATGTTATGACATTTCCATACTCATGAGTGGTTTCTTGTCGATATACCAAGTCATCACAAGGTAATTGTTCCCCATGTTCTGTTACACCTTTGGCACCGAGCACAAGGTCATATTTCAACCAAGCCCCGTATATGAAATTCCCATGTGCCATTAAACATTTGGCACCGACCACAAGGTCATATTTCTACCAAGCCCCGTATATGAAACATGAAAACACACCACAAATTCCCAATAATTCATTCCAAAACATCCCTTTCGATAAAAAATACTTTTTTTGTTGAAAACCATTTTTGAAAAAACCATTTCAATGCCAAACCATTTCAATTCCATACCATTTCAATAAAACTAAGCTTTTACTGAAAACCAAAGCACAACCAATTTCAAAGCCGCAATTAACTTCAATAAAAATTTCCCCTTTTATTGAAAACATCAAATCCTAACCATGGGTCACAATTCCAGAAAATCTCCATTTTAAAATCTCAATTTTAAAATTAAGAACCAAAGCACACAATCCAAAATCCCCAATTTTACAGATTTCACAACCATCACTCAAGAAGGTTTCCAACAAGTGTTTAAAAACCAAATCATAATCAATTAAACACCACAAATTCAATTTTAAAGCATTCCAATCAGTTCTACTAAGTGGTGTCGAGAAAGAAGCCTCCAACCTTTAGGGTTCCGGTGGAAACCACAACGAACGATGAACGTTCAAGAAAACCGAGTTGATTCTCCAAGAACCCACCTTAGATCTCTTCTCCTAGAAAGACCAAGACCAAAACTTATCACATTTGGCATCCACACACCTATATCTACCTATAAAAGGATTAGATCTAAGAAACCTAGGGAAGAGGATAATTAGATCTAAGTAGATCTAGGAAACCGAATAAGAATGATGAAGAACGATCACAAACCTCAAGAATCCGACTTTGATTTGCCAAGAGAATCCTTCATATCGCCTCCAGAACATTGGGAGAACATTCTATGACCTTAGGAGAAGAAAAATCCCGATTTAGGGCTTCTTAAGAGAAAAAATGATCCACTTAGAGGCAAAAACGCGTGAGATCCACCTTTATAGGATCTCATTTAAGTTTCCGCATGGTTTTCCTGCACGGTTAGAAAAACCGTGTGCTCACCGTGCGTTAGCCACTACCTCTGCAGATCCTCCACGCATGACTTGGATGCATGGTTAGAAAAACCGTGTGCTGCCCATGTGAAAGCTACTGCCTCCAAGACCAACTACGCACGGTTTTGCCGCACGATTTAGAGAAACCGTGCGCCATCCATGCAACTTCCCCTTTGCCTAAAAAATTCATTCAAAGTTCTCCAAACTATCCCATTCATCACCCTTAACTTTAAAACCATGAAAAGTATCAAGTAAAAGTTACATAATGGAAATTGGGGGTACTAAACTAGGGGAACAACCCATCTAGAAAACTCCTTTTGTTGAGTATCTTCAGCGCATTATTCTTCCACCAGATCGATCTAAGCATGAGTGAATCCATCAACATGTAACTTAGTTTACCCTTTAGAGTGGGATTAACCTTGGATCAACTCTATATATATATTTGTTTGATAGAATTATCCTCTATTTAATTCAAGGATATGAGATTCCCCAGGCTATGAAGGATGTTCATGTCAGGTCCTGTGGTTCCCACCACGAGGGATTGATGCTCTCAAACCAGATTAAAAGGCTGGACTACTTCTTGCCCACCATAGTCCACATTTTCATTGGGTATTCCAAAAGGTTTCAGGCATATGATATCCATTCCAACTTTTTGAATCAATGGCTGAAGATCCTCCACACCACTGTGTATTCTTGGCCCTTGGAAGTATGGGGACTTGATATTGTGCGACTATATCTTCCAACAACATTTTTTCAATACCGGTTCATTCAGATATAATGGATTTTTTTCCAAGTGGGAAGAAGTGATTACCCTCAAGGAAGTCAGGGCCTGATCCATGATTTAATTCATCAGCTACCACATCATTCATCAATTTGGATTCCCTCATGCCATTCTCACTGACAAAAACAGCAAATTATTATCTGATGAGATAAAGAGATTGTATGCCAAGTACCATATGTGGTCAAACCATACCTCCCAGTACAATGCATAGGAAAATAAACATATTGAGGCATTCATAAAGTCCCTCTCTATCATTATGGAGAATATGGTGGGGCAAAATGAGAATTTTTTTTCCAGAAAATATCCCAAATTTCCTCTAGTTATATCAAAAAAAAACTGAAAATCCCACCCAGGTGAATACATATTCCTTGGTATATAGAACAGATGAAATATTTCTCATCGAGGTTGAGTTTCCATTACACTGAACAGCTGTATACGACCAAAAGATGCTAGAAAAAATAGTATAAGTCCATATAGATGAGACAAAATCCCTCAAATGGAATAGGATCATGGCCTTACTCAATCTAGAGAGGCACCAGAATAGGATATAAAGAGTGCTCAATAAGAATTTTTTCCTACTATCCTTTCTCTAGGGTGATATGGTTCTATCTCCCAAAACACCAGGGATACATTAAAATAATCCATTGAAGTTAGATCCCAAGTGGGAAGGACCTTACATTATTTACAAGGTCAATTCCAATGGAGAAATATATTTAGTCACCATGTACGGAGATCAAATCACCCCTCCCACCAATTCCATGTTTCTCAAGAATTACTTCACATAAGGAGTTTTCCCATGTCTAAGCCAGACGGTGTTAAACTGTATGCATGTCCGAACTCAATGACCTTAAACTAGGATCCAAATTCCAAGCATCATGAATTTAAATTGTATTATAGTCTCCTCAGGAATGTGTTGTGTGGTGTTGAATATTCTTTCCCCTCATTCAAATTGGATTTTTCATGCCGCCACGCTACACATATCCTCTTGAGATTCACACCCCATGGTACAAACTCTATAACCTTAAACTAAGGACCAATGGTCTAAAATATTTGACCTTAAACTATGAATCCATAGACTAAACTCTATTAATTTAAACTATGATCCCTTAGTCTGAGCATTATGACCTTAAACTAATATCCACCCTTTGGTCTAGGCATTATGATGTTAAACTATTTGTTTCCCCATTAGTACTAGTTGTATGAATAAAAACTATATATCCTAACCTCCTTAGTGAATGATTTTCAAATGAAATATTACACTAGAAAAGTCATGGATGCATCTTATTAATATATTATGATACCCTGTATCAAACTAGGAATCCCCATATGATAAATATCGGACGAAAAAACAAAAATTCTCAATGCATGACATTAAACTATGGATTACCATGTTTGAAACTAGTATTAATATTAAATGTTTTTAAGAGAATATTTTTACCCCATCCTGAATTGGGATGCCTCGAATAATAAGTTTGGGATGGTCAACAAACCTTACCCCATGCCCCGAACATGGGATGCTCCGTAGTAACCATGGGATTCCTCCATTACCTCGCAATAGTGGATTTCCCCAATCAGTGTCAGTCACTTACCACATCATGTTCTAGAAATATGTGTGGATTAATTCCAATTATCATGAAATATATAGTGATTCCTAGAACTCTCATCTCCAGGACAAGCTATAAATTTATCAAACCTTTGTCCCCTTTTCCACAATTTTTCTCCAAGCCTTACAAACTTAAAATATGTGTTATTTTCCTCCTGATACTAGTACGGTTCATGAAACTCTAGGGATCATTCAGTTAGGTCTTTCCCCTTTTGTACCAAACAAGTACCCTTGAAATAAACACTCCTACAATACACACTTCATAACTTTAAACTCATTGTCCCTAGTCTAATAACATGCCTTAAAACTTGTTTCCTCGGTTCATACTGTATGAAATAAAAATGTGTAAAGTTGGCCTTAGTAGTTTTTCATGTGGTGCAGGGCCTCCTTGGACCCATTCACATTGGATTTAAACTCTTGAACCAAATAAATATTCTTGAATCCCCCTCTCATTAGTCCCTGAATTATGACTTGAAACTATTTTATTTTGGTCTACACAACATTACTCCAAATGATTTTACATTTTCTGAGACATATGACTTAGAAAGATGTTAAATTGGATTCTGGATCACATCATGTGGTCTCAAACCTCTTTGTATCTATTCACATTGGGTTTTAACTCTTATTCTCCATATGAAAATCCTCAAATTACCCCTTCCTAGTCCAAAATATATGACCTTAAACTATGTTCATCCATCCCTAAAACTATATGAGGCTTGATTCCCATTCTCATGGGATACATAGCAATGCCTAGACTTTCTATCTCTAGGACCATTTACTGATTCACCATGAAATCATCCATTATTTGTGGTGTAATCACCCCAAAATGTTCTACATGACTCTTTCCAATTTTAATCCCCATTCAATGACGTTGACCCATTAGAAGGCTAGGATTCCCTCATAGCTGGATATGAAGAAATAATTTCCTCATTACTTGACGTTAAACTATAGTCTTACCCAGGAAAAGTATGGGATGCCTATTAATAGGAGATGTTTTTAGCCTTTATTTTTTCAAATTAGGATTCCTTGTATGAAAAATACGGGATAAACATACCTACTTGGAACATTAAATTAAATTGTATCCTTACCTTTATAAGTTTGGGATGACCCATATCTAAGTATGATAAGATTTAATATACTCATTTGATAAGGTAACCCCTAACTTTATCAGCCTCTTATTGCACCGTGTTTCAAAACTATCTGTGGCTTGATTCCCATCCTCATGGGATACATAGTGATTCCCAAATATTTCATCTTGGTTATATCCCCTAAATCTACTTATTATGGGATCCTCTTTCCCAAGTACATTATTTTAACTTGAGATATTTATTTTTAGGATTTTTGTGGCATATGGACCTTTTGGATCTCCATTCACATTATGTTATCACTCTTCCATGCCACACAAACCCCCTGAGACACCCATGCCCCCTATATTTTAAGTTCATTGAACTTAAACTAGAAACATACCCAGTATGAGTTACACAAATTTAAAATTAAAATACTAACTTATTCAATGCTTGATGTTACACTGCAGTCCAACCCTAAATCAAATCAGGATTCCTTGTATAAAAAATATGAGATGAACACATTAGCCCATAAGAAAATCAATATTTTTCCTGATGTGATATTATCTGATTCTTCCCATCCTTGAGAATAGGTTTGATCCTACTTTCTGACATTCCCTATAGAAGTTTTTAAATGCGATGTGGCATGAAACCTGGAGTGTTTAATCCCACAAAAGCATTCCATCAACCCATCTTTACACTTCCATTTTTTCTAGGTTTAGGTTTCCATCACCATTAAAATCCAAATAGGAACCCATAAGGGTGATCAATCCTGGATAAAATTGATTACATCCCATCTTGTACCAATGCCTTAATAGATTCTTGGAAACAAATTGAGGATTATTTGTTTCGAACTTGGTCAACAGTCAATCCTGCATTTTATCACCTCTTCTTGGCTGGTGCTATTTGTGGATCCTGTGTTTTCAAACATAGTTAATAGTGGTCCCTTACCATTAGTTTCCCCTTTATCCAAACCTAAAAATTATTGATTTACCTCCTTTCTTATTTCTTTTTTCTTGGGGGAATTCCAACACCCTTGGTGTTACCCCTCCATGCATCCATGCATGTTGAGGAAGAAAGTCCGTCATTGGTACATTCTCAACATGGATTCTCATTATATATATAGTTCACTTCCATTTTTCTAAGAAATTACATCAAAACTCATTTTTTCTCACACTGAGTATAACTCATGTGGGATTAGGTGTCCTGGTAGTAAGTGTACCAATTTTTTCGAGTTTCAAAGCACCATAGTCTAATTATTATGATTTTAAACTGTGTTCAAGTCCCCTAAAAAATATGTGGTGTTAAACTGGGGCCCCTTATCCCTCATTCACACCGTCTTTGTCACTTCTTCATGCTAAATTTACCCATTTGAGATGCACCCTTAGTTTAAACTCTATAACCATAAACTATGAGAAAAACACAATTGCAAACATCATGAATTTAAACTATATGTGATTTCTATCGGGGGTGTTTTGTGTGACATCAGGTGGCCTCCTAGGATCCTCATTCACGCTGGGTAAATTTTCTTTGATTTCATACACATTCCTTGAAAACAATTCCCCTTTAGTCCATGAAACATGAATTTAAACTTTTTTCCAGGGTCCAGGCCATACAACCTTAAACAGTGTGTAATTTCCTAATCACATGACATTAAACTATGAGATACATCCAGATCACATGACATTAAAATATGAAATTCACCATCCTCAACATATGACATGAAAATACATGTCTAAAATACTCACTTTATAAAGTCAAAAATCCTGTTTATCATCCTCATTGCATGAATTAAAACTGAAATGCATCTTAGGCCCTCTCCCATGAATCAATTTCCTTCGGTCCCAGTCATCTTCCACTTCCTTCATCCGACCGTCACTCAATAGCCAAGAATATGATTCTATTGGAAGATGAGTTTGACCTTCGTTCAGACCGGTAAGACCATACTAATGTTCTCTAAGCCACAGTGGCACAAGTCTAGGAGTTTTTCAATCTATTTAAATATTCCATCACTTCATCTCCATGCTTTTTATTCCCATTATTTAGTTCCTCATCACCTTTCATGACTCAGAGGACCACCCTAAAGTAATGGTGTCTGTAAAAGAATCAACTACCTTCCTTGGGAAATACCTCGGGGGACTTTGGACGACATTATGAGGTAAGATCCTTTCTTCTAACATGGTCAATGATTGAACCTCATTTGTTTGTCCCCATTCTCAGCTAAGCGATACATATTCTATGTTTTGAACATGGTCAATAGTTATCCTATATTGTGATGATGATCTCCTTGTGTTCTGAATTTTGGAAAATGTAATTCACATTCTTTATTCCCCCTTTGTTGTGTTATAATTCAATGTCCATGGAATTATCCCATTCATGCACTAGCACACATTGGAAAAGAAAGTCAGCTACTTCGAGATCCCCGTTCTCTAGCCGTAGCCTCTCTCAGCCCATTCACTCTCATATGAACAAGAAATCATATGGTTTTCCATTATTTCTCACACCTATCATGAATAATGTGATATTAGGGATTGGTTGTTGGTTTTCTCATAAATACTATTGAATTGAAATAAGTAAGAGGGGTAGAAAAGTATATGTCTAAGTAGAAAGAAAGTTTGAGACAAAGTAAGATTCTATAATTAGTGAGGGTCATCCATATATTGGAGTCTCTATTAAGACTTGAAAAAACTAAGCCTATGGATCTGACTCAATAATTGAATGGTTCAGCTCTACTAGCCTCTGACCTATAGCCTTGAGAACTAATACTGCCTCATGAGATCTACTTCCTCCAATTTAGCTATAGGATGAAGTTTATCATCTGTGACCTACACTCGGTCTCGCTTAGTTGAAGCTCGGATATGTGATCAATTTCTTGCTTCATATGATTCTCAACCTCCCCCAGTTGAGCCCTTAGTTTTCTGATAATCTATGATTGATAATTGAGGAAGGTAGTGTGTTCATTCGTTTTCTCCTATAGATGTTGGATTTCCGTTTTAAATTCTTGGAGATTCTGAGTTCTTTATGACCTTTTTTGACAGGAAGAAATGCCCGGATCTTGACATCACTTTTACTCTCACTCGGTAAGGAAGTTGTGGACTAGTGCATGAAGATCACAAGATTCCACCCCCATAGTTCTCATATTGTGCAGCCAGTGGTAGAGAGACTCCATACGGCCTACCATATATTCTTTCAGAGTTTGGGTGATGAAACATTGTATGTTTCTCTATTCCCTATGCCATAATATACTATTTTACTAACCATCCTTGGAGTTGGAGTCTTCCAACTCCTTTGGCGGTGCAAGATTGTAATTGGGGAAATCCGCAAGAATGAAAGTAGTAAGGTCCTCCTATAGAATCCTATCAAAAGGTTTGGGTTCCATATCATGAGTTCAGTCATCCCCTCTTGACCATTCCTCAACAACTTCACCCCCAGCCTCAAGCTTCACCCCACCAGTGGCATCACTCACGACAACATTAGACTGTTCACCCGGGACCAGATATGGATAGGCTCAAACAACCGTCTCTTTGAGGGTTGGTACACCCATTAGTGAAGGACTCTCAAATGTCCTATATTCATCCACCTGTAAATCCTACAACCTTTGGACCACTTCTTGTAATAGTAACACATATATAAAGTTGATCAAAAAATGACCAATTGAGATTCCATAAGAGTGAAACACCTATAGAGGATGAGAATATATATATTTTAGTCCTTGAGTATCCTAATAGATTTCTATAATAGGATACCTCTCAAATCTGATTAGTACCTTGGAAGCTGGTACCTGATCTCCCATTGTTGGTTGATCAAGAGTTTCAAGAAGACCCGCTTGAGGAAAAAACATACAAATTGATGAAAAGACTCGTGAAAGGTCTGAAGGGAAAAAATGAATTGAGATGCACTATTACCTTGAATAAGACATATTTTGATGTTGATTTTCCATGTTTATGTTTCTTGACTTGTGGGAACTGCCATTGGAATGACAGAGAGTGGTTACCCAAAGATCACATGAAAGACCTGAGGCTCTGAGGTCATTGACCTAACCTCATAAAATATCCCACCAGCTACCTCATCCTCTGATATAGTCCCTAAAGAATACTACCCATCACCTATTGGTTCAACTTTTCCACTCTATTAAGGGAAACTTTCCCATTTCTATGTTTCTCCTATAAAAACAAAATTCAGTTGGAGATTTAGGATAATAAAGAGGAAGGTTTGGGGGATATAGGTGATTTTTTAATCATAACTTAGGAAGTTAGAACAAGTCATTATCTAAGGTCTGAATTTCAACAGTCTCTTGGGGACTCAATTAATTTGAATCTAATACCTTGGATTCTTCACCACTGGATCCCTATGTATCCTCATCCACTAGTTAATCCTTAAATTATTCTTCGATAGGTGGTGTCTCCTCCCATCTGGGCTCGACACCAAGAATCACTCGCACTTGGGTGGAATGAGGGTCGCATTCTCCCTGATTTCATGTAAAGTAGTACATGGTTGGAAGATACACATGGATCTCATGGAAGATCACATTTTTTGTGATCTAAGAAAGAATGAATTATGATAGCTCTAATCCAACCCAAATATACTTTGATGGAATGTCCTTCATCAACATTGACATGAAAAGTGTCCTCCAAGATTTCCAGAGAGAGGGAAAGAAAACATCAATAGCTAGATATATAAATTACTCTAGCTTCTTCCCTATGGCCTCCCTGGCTCTACTCTTTCCAACATGAGGTCCCCCAGCTTGCTTCCAAGATTTTTTACAAGACCCCTCTCTTCCAAAATGTGGTGGTGTTACAACACCCTATGTTGTCCTTACATCTGCTCCAACCCGAGTAGCTCCAAAAATTTTTCTCTCACCTCATAGAGTATCATTCCTTCCACTATACTACTCCAAAAATTCATTTTACAGCTCGATCACCCTTATAAAGTTTCTCAAGATTGCATTTGGGTATGCTGCCACCCAGTTGCTAGCATAATTCATCGATAATCTAGCATCAAAATTGGTTTATAGCAGTGTAATGGTCTTCCCTGATCCCATGGTCATCAGAATGGAGAAAAAATTATGAAGGATATAGAGATGAAAATCTTCATGAACCCCTGTGTAGACTCTCCTTGTCGGTTACTAGAGAAACCTAACCTATCATGCGAACCATGACGGTGTACACGGTTCACAATTTAAATTATGATTAATCCTGGACAGTAATACTTTTCCACTGATGCTCTATAGGTACTACTCATGTTCCCATGTCCCCTGTAGGCTTTCCACCATTAGACCAGTATGGGTTGATAAGGGGTGTAATTTTAAGTTCTCATGGTTTTAAATCCCAATCATGACCCCCAAATCTTCGAGAATCACTGGTCTAACCCCAGTGATGTTGAGTAGAGATGTACACATACTGGATTTCAGAGAGATAAGGGAGTTAGCGATGTCAAAACCCCTGAAGTTCACTATGATATATCTATGTAAGAAATGGAAAGGGACACAAATCCTCTTTGGTATACTTCCCTTTTCCACATGGTCCAACAAGCTATAGATTCAGGCCAATATGGGTACCCCTAGGTTGAATCTTTTACCGACTACCAATATTACTCAAATCACCAGAATCTCTATATGTAGGATCATTTGTGTGTCCATGATAAGAAGTATCCAACAACTCAACAATGTGGTGATAAATGTAAAATAACAGATGAGTGGCTCCTACCCTTCCACCATCATGTACCCCTACAACTTAAACCGCCCTTCCCCACCCTGGCATTCTCACGAACAATTTTTTCTTTAGAATCATGCTAAACCACACCTTGAGTGGGATATCCTTATGAAATATTGGGTCATGGACCAGTGTCTTCTTCAATGCCTCCAACAGGTTTTTCACTAGGAGAGGAGTACACTGCCTATAATTTAATGTGTTTTTTAGATGGAAGTAAATCATCATACATGACCCTTCTAGTGGGATGCCCCCAATGTAGTGAATTTCCCATAATTTGATTTTCACCTCTCTGTAATGAAGATGGAGGGAGTTCATGTCTTGAGACCATCAGCTGAGGAGCTCTGGAACTGGCTCCTGTTGATGGTAGAAATAGAATTATGAAATCCACACTGCCTCATATAGTTTTACCTAGTATAATTCCACCCCATAATCCAAGTAATTATTATTTATCCATTATGACTAAGACCATTCACTGGTTAAGTTACCTCTCGATCACAAATCTCATTCTTTATGGCATCCCCTGTTGTTGTTAGGCATGCTTCTCTAAAAAGTGACGACGTAGTGGTAAGGGAATTTTTCATCCTCTTGTGCCTCCCATATGACCATATTGGTCCACCCATTCAGTACATAGACATCCAAGGACCCATGCTTCATAGAAGGGTGATCGTGAATAGTAATGTTCCAGGAATTGTGTTCATCCTCACATGTGAACCAAGATCGCGGCTTGTTGACCCCGAAGTCTGAGATGTTCACCTCATTTTATAGCCTGAAATTACATAGTGGAAGGTAATAAATCAGTGGATAGTTGTTCTGATCCTAGGTCACCATTCTAGCGATAATTTGGTTGTTTTAAATAACCTACCTGTCTTGTTTCATATCATAATTTCCCACCATTTCTTCTCTCCGGGCGGTAGTGGTAGCTTCCATCTCAACTTTCTTTTGTTCATGCACAATTTCAATTAAGTATAAAAAGCCTAAGTGAAGTGTGTGTAAGGAAGAGTATTTTTTATGAAAAATGAAGGATGGTGTATGTGTTCGGAAGATTATGAGAAAAATGAGGACTTGGCCATGGAAAGAGGTTCACCAAAGAAGGTTGTGTGGAAGGCACACCCGAAGACCGACCATTTGCCAAAAATAGTGACTTACATGCATGAGAGAAAGATGGAATATTGTGTAAGAAGTAAAGGTACCATATGAAAGGACCCCTCCAAATATTTATAAGCATGGACCAAGGCCTTGTGTGTGGACGAAACCCTCTTGCACAACTAAAAGTGATTTTTTCACACACCCACATGAAAAGACCACACTCTTTGGTGTTTCCTTTAGAACCCGACCTTCTGGTCCCCTATCATCTCAGATTCCAAGGGGGGAATTTTTCGTTTTATATATCTCATTTGAGGCCACAAACGACCAGTTTTTAAAAAACCAATCATGTATCCCATCCTGATGGACCATCTTGGGATGATGGGGTGTGTGCTTGCAACTTTCTATGCATGCATGTATGAGCCGAATTCCACTCACAGAAGCCTTGTATGCCCAATACGACATATGATTCCATGGTAACCCTACATGAAGACGACACACATAACACCCTCATGTTTAGTAAATCTCTTTGGCATGTAAGAAAACTTTACTATGTGTAACCCTACCATAGAACCCTCTTTGCACAATAGATATGACATCAAACCAAGCATCTTGCATGGTCCAACTCCCATAAAAAAAGTCACTACATTCATGATATCTTCCATTAACAAGACCTTTCATTGTCACTAATAAGGATATTTTCTATAAATAAAAGGTCACCCCCTTCATAAAGAGGCTCTCCAGAAGATGAAAGGATGTTCTCATTCATGCAATGTACTCATCTTCCGTAACAACAGGGAACATAGATCACCCAAGTTATAAAATCTTGCATGATAGGACTCCCGTGGGACCAAATATGACTTGGACCATAGTTTATTAATCCTCTCCCAAACCCTATTAATGTAATTCAGATGCATGAAAAGACCCTACTTTCACGCAACTGATACCTTTCATGAAATGACCCTACTACCGTTCATCCATGATCTTAAGAGAAACCCCAATCTTGAGTGTACATGTGCCCCTTACCTATATGTATTTCCCCTGTTCTATAGAATCTTTCTCACTCAACACTTGCATAAAACCCTCTAAACTTATGAAAAATAACTCTTGATTCCCCTACCTGATGTACCATATGCCACCAGTGCTCCTATTACTACACCCGCTTCTTCTTAGCATAATTACTCTAATCCATGTTGCTTCTGATCATGGGGAATCTAATGTTGACCTCATGATTGAAAAATCCCCTCATCATCTTACCATAGCAGTGCCAATTCCATACCCCTCAAAAAGGCACATGAGTGGTGGTCACGTAATCCCTAGGGGCGATGAGTGAGTCCACCCACATCATAGCTATATGACATAAAACTACCTAGTGTCACGTCCTAGTCATAAAATGTTAAATAACATAAAAATTTAATCACCAAATGACATAAAACTATTGTCTTACCATATAAAATAAACATATGATGCTCTTTGTATGAGTGGTATGGGATTTTCCCCACACTGCCTACCCTCACATGCAATGATATCCTCCAGGAAGCTCCAAGTGTAAGCCCCCACACCGTTCCAACCAAGAGAAATCCTCTTGTGATTAGATAGATTCTATGCATAATCCCCACCCCATCCATCATTGATGATCCTTTTGTGATATGAGAATCATTACTGCATGATGAAAAATTACATGAATAATTACCATCACATGACCTTAAACTAATGCATTGAACTACATGGGTTTTGATCCCTGTCTTCTAAACAAAGTTTGTAGGAATACAATCCTAACCAATGGAAAACTTAGTTTCTACCTCCTAAGGATGAATCTCCCTAATCTATATTAAGGGGAATTTGGATCAAATCCTTACATCCATCTCAAGGGGAATCCTGAACTATGGTAAACTTAGGTGCTCCCTCTCAGGGACACACCATCCTAATCATCCCTAAGGGGAATTTTGATCAACTCCTTTGATCTTACTCAAGGGGAATCCCAAATGATGCTAATTTTTTTTCTCCCTCCTAGGGACACACCTCCCTAATCTGACTTAATTGGTGTTCTGATAAAATACTTGGGTCCACCTCAACGAGAATCCAGACCAATGGTAAAATTAGGTTATCCCTCCCATAGAAACATCCGTATGATCTTCATCAAGGGGAATTCTAATCAACTCCATGGTTCTACCTCAAGTGGAATCCTGACCAATGGTAATCTTAGGTGCTCCATCTTATGTATACACCTACCTTATCAAACTCAAGGGGAATTCCGATCAAATCCTACGGCCCAACTCAAGGTTCATCTCAACCAATGGTAAACTTAAGTTCTCTATCTTAGGGACGAGCCTCCCTAATCTACCTCAAGAGGCATTCTGATCAAATACTCAGGTCTAATTCAAGGTGAATCTCAACCAATGGTAAACTTAGGTATTCCTTCCAAGGGTCGCACATTCTATATCTACCTCAAGGGGAATTCTTATCTATCTACTCTGGGGTCTCCTAAAGGTTAATTCTCACCCAATCCATCCATGTGTGACATCTTCCCTCCTAGGTACACACCTCCCAAATCCATCTCAAGGGTAGTTCTGATCCACAACCCTGGATTCACCTCCACAGTGAGTTCTGATCCAATTGGTAAGCCTTCAGGTGTGACATCTTTCCTCCTTAGGATATAACTCATGTATCTTTCTCCACAGGGTATTCTGATCCATCCATCCCAAATACACCTCCATGGGGCATTCAAATCTATTAGTAAACTATCTAGGTACTCCTTCCAAGGGACACACCTCCTAAGTCTTCCTATACAAGATTTTTTTATCCGTCCATCATGTCACCAAAATACATTAACCCTGTTCTCATCTCTACAATATGTTATACTCATGCCCTAATCCATCTTAAAGAATGTTCTAATCCATAAACTCATGGTGTGAGATTTTCCTCCAAGGGATGCAACTTCTTGATATGTGATCGACATGGCATGCCTGAGGTAAAAATCGTTGTAAGATTTATGCCTATGGAATCATTAACTCATGATCGACATTGGATTCCAAGGGTTCCATGACTAAGGATGCATCATATGAGATGCCCTCCAAAGAAGAAGAATACAAGTGACCAATGCATCCTGTGTACAAACATGCCAATGATGACCAATGTGACTACTATATTGACTAAACGTTTTTTCCCTATCAAGAATAAATCAAAATTTCTAGACGTATGAAGTGTAATTAAATTTATTACACAATTATATGGACCCAATAATGAGTTACACAAGCATGAATTAACTCTATGAGGGAGACCCATACTTGTAAAAGATATCCAAGGAGGAATCCATGGGAGGAGAAGTCAACATACCACCATCCCATTTCCATAAAGGAGTAGACATTTCCATTAAAAGTTATGAAATATACCCTCCTTTGGAAAGAAGGAATGTGGGGAAATAGTAATCCAACATGCACATACATCATGTTGACATGCAGGTGGGCCTTAGAAAAGCATTGGAAAGAGTGATAAATCTTTGAAAGAAGATCCACCACAACCCATATTTCATTATTTCCTCTTTATGTCTTCAAAATACTAGTGAAAAATTACATGGTAATGTTTTCATATTTCCATATAGGTATAGGTAATGGTTTCATCATCCCCTTGGATAATTTCCATTCATCATTCACTTTCTGACATACAAGACACCTTGATGTATATTTTGTGATATTCTTCTTCATATTGTCCCACCAATAGTGCTCTGAGGGATCTATATACATATTTGTGCTCCATGGATGGTGGGAGAAGGTTGAGATATATGCATCATCCAATATCTCCTTTTTCTCAAGATTTGATTGTACACATAGTCATGACCCAAATATTATAACGCCTTAATTAATTTTAAACTCTAAGTATTTTCATTATCATAAAATTTCTACCTTATAATGAATTTTCACATAATCTATATAAAAATTCTTTATCTTCTCCAAAATGAATGGTTGATCAATAATTTTTGAAAGGATTGAGGATGTTCCTTCCATCACGATTCCCATGTCCATCATTTTTAGTTCTAAGAAGATCTGATCCTTCTGAATTCTCATAAATGATAAATTTGTTATAACCATTCTAATTAGTGCATCTAACACTTTATTTTATTTCCTAGGATGGTGTTCAATTGAGAAATAATTTTACTTAATTATCTCTAACCATATTTGTTGGTGAATATTCACCTCTATATGTGTGAATATATACTTGAGTCTCTTAGGATCCATATATATTTCACACTTCTCCTCAAAGAGATAATGACTTTATATTTTCAAGGATAAATTTAAGGCATAAAACTTGAGATAATGCTTTAAGTATTTATAATCATGAACATTCAATTTATTTGAGGCATAGGTTGCCTCTTTTTCATTCTGTATTAGTACAGGTCCCAAGCCCTTCTTTGAAGTATCACTGTATACCATGAAAATTTCTCCACTTTTGGGTAGCATAAGTATAAGTGCAGGGATAAGAATGTAATTCCCTGACCTCAGTTACCCAGAGTTGGTGCATTATTACATAACATTGGAATGATAACAAAGGATCAAATCCTGAAAGACCGACCAGTTTAGTAGACTTGGAGGTACTAGATACAAACATAAGTTTAACATTACATTATTAAATGAAAAAAACAACATTGTGTCTCATTTTAACATATTCATCTCCCTTAGACTATCCATACAGGTCAGCCTTAATATACTTATTCACATCCTAGGAAAAATAAAACACATAAATGGGTGAGATTAGGTTCTCAGTAATGATAACAATATAGTGGAAACTTTCATAAATAATCATAAATATTTAAGGAAATGAATAAGACTAAAACACAATCCTTTTAAACTTAAAATTTAGTATAATATGGCAATGATAAATCAAATAATTCCATTTACTTATTCACATTAATATTCTTCTAGTAAAATAATCACACATAAAATCAATATCCAATTTCATAATGATGGAATGCATAATGCCGGACATCATAATCACATAGTCAAGACCTCATGCCAAGACTACAAATAAGATTTTGTCAAGAACATAAGCCAAGACACTAGTATGTCTCATGAGACCTACTAATGCATAGAGGAGCTATAGCGGGCTCCACCTATCACTTAATAAGTCCAATGCATTCCTCATATGAAAAGGTTGAAACATAACATAAACATTCGTATTAAAACTAGCATACGAAATGTCAATACTTTAACCATAAATTGTGAATGGTATAAAAATATCACATCCATAGTCAAACATATCACAAAACCTTCAATACAATATGGAAGATTGTATCATAATAAATCAACTTCAAACAAGCGTAAAGTCCAACAAAGGATATTGACATAGATGAAATCAAAACTATTTGAGAGAAATATCTATTTCTAATTTGAGATTATTTAAAAGTACTTTAATTTTAAAAGAAAACATTTGTAAGATCCCAATTTTTGGAAGGGTATGTTTTCATTATGTTTTGGTTGAATCCCTTGTTTCAAGCTTCAAGGGATGTCTTCTGAAAGTATGAGAGGCCTTGGGGGTGTTTCGAGGGCTCGGGGCACGAAAGAAAGGAAAATTGGGCAAGACAGGCCTGGCCGCATGGCCTGCGCACGACCATGCCAAACCGTACTGCCTTCCCAGGTAAACCGTGCAACCCTCCTCCTCCAGACAGTATCATGCGCATGGTTTGTGCATGGTTTTTCAAACCATGTGGACAAACTGTGTGACCTATTAAAGTTGGAAAAAATTACAAGTTTTCCACTCCAGGATTTTAAACCCCAACTCAGGTTTCCTCTCATTTATTCCCTCTTCACCCTAGGCACGAACCAAATCTCCCAAAAGCTCTAAGAGATCGATCTCCCTTGTTTCTAAGGCGTTTTTGGTGCCGTTGGATGTGGATCGAAGCTCCGAGTAAGGCTAATCCCATCCTTGCTTCTCTTTTTGGTTTAGGGTTTGTATCTTCTCTCCCTCTTGTTCCGAAGCTCTAAAACCCTATCTTTTGGGTGAGTTTTAGGTTGAATCTCCAAAGGATGGTAGGATAGAGGTCTAAAGACTCGATTGAGAGTGCGTTCAACCTCGGTTTCAAAGTAGGTGGTCTACAAGTTATATGCCAGGGTTATTTGGGTATTTGTGTATGTTTAGTTGTGTTCTTGTTTCCCCTTGGTTATGTTTTGAATAACCTTGAAATGTTTGGAAATAATGTTGTTTGAAATGGAAAATGGGAACCCTCACGATCCCCATGGGATGTGTTGGGATTGACTTGACCTAATTGGGGCCATCCATGGGATGTTCTGGCTTTTCCCGGTTTTAGGTATTGTTATTAAACAAGTGACCTTGTTGTAATAAATGGTAGAGCCCTTGATGAATATGCTGGCATGATTGGTTGAACTTGGAATAGAAGTTAGGTGATGCACCTAGACTTGGAAATAACCTAAGGGTTATTTGGAATGGGTTGAATGGTTGATTCATGGAAATGATGAACGAGTTAAATGGATTAATGTGTAAACAGATTAAAGACCACAATGGGATAGATTATGGGTCTAGTGTTGAATGCTTAGGGAGATAGGCATAACACATGGGAATTGGGTGAATGGTTAAATGATGTGAAATGGTAATGTGTTAATGGGTTAAGGCATAATTTGAATTACTGTGTGGTTTTTTGTGAATGGTTTGTCCAAGGGGAAATGGTATGGTTGGTTGATGGTTACTTATATGTAGAATCATGTGCACATGGCTTGGTAGAGTGGGGTATGACTTGAGGATCTACTCACACGGGTCGAGCGAAGAATGATGCTCTAAACTCCACCCTAAATGCACGGGTTAGGAATAAGGACTGAGGATCTATTCTCCTAACAGTTGCATCCACCCGAACTGAGGCTTCGAGGTGAGGATATGGTTGCATCCACCCGGACTGAGGCTTCGTGGTGAGGATATGGTTGCATCCACCCGGACTAAGGCTTCGAGGTGAGAATATGGTTACTATGAGGGGGTTAGTCCTAGTGAGATAGGATAACGAGGTGTTTACCCTCTTTCCTGTGATGGTTGGCCTTAGACCCATGTAACATAATGTATGTGATTAACCCATGGATATGTGATGAAATGGTGAGTGATGATAATGGGTGTGTAATGAATGGTAATGGAAGTGGAAATGGATTTGGCTCTAAATTGGTTAATGGAACCTGAAATAATTAATTGGAAATTATCATTCATATTCTTTTTGCATGCACTACCTGTTCATACTGGATATTCTGTAGACACCATTGGTGGTGGCCTACTGAGTTGTACTCACACCCTGCTCGGGCTGCCAATTGGTACCTGAGAAAACTTTATGTTTTCAGGTCAGGAGAAGGGAAAGGGTCCTTGCTAGATAGTTGAGTGGACATGGGTAGCACTTAGTGGAGGATCCAGACTTGGAGTCGGGACCATTTTGGGGATTGTGGCAGTTGTCCTTAATTTGGGTTTTTGTTCACTCTTGCACTTGTAGTATGACATGGCATATTTATTGTTGGAAATGGTTGTTATAAATGTTCCTTGTTTATTGGTTTATGTTATCTCTATTGGTTTATTTTTTTTGTGGCTTACTCTGATAAAAAGTGGGTATAGTCTCCCCACTTGACCACATAGACCCCCACTGCTAGTCGGTAGCCTTTGGCATACAGGGAGGCACGCTTAAGGTCATGTAAGCACCCGACTCGGAGCACCGGTTTAGTGCCTTCTAGGTCGGGGACGTTAAAAAGTTGTATCAGAGGAGGCCTTTCTTCTCCTTCTATGAAGTCTTGTTATTTGGGGTAGGTTTCCAAGGTTTAAGATGGGTCGGGCCTTGGTAATGAGATCGTGCTTGGGAGTAGCTAACACATGTATGAGGGAAAACCCAAGTCACCCTGGGTGGGAAATGTTGTTCTTGGTTGTGTGTTGTTATAATTGATGATATTTCACCATTGGGTGATGCACATGTGGTTTGATGTTACTATTTTATGGTATTTGGCTCGTGGCCTTAACTGCATGACGATTTACATTCATTCATCATTTTAGGCACCTAGGGAGATAGGTGACATGCATTGTGTTATGCACACACACGAGGTGGGTGTGTGAGGTAGGAAAGTATGGTGCATCATGCATTTCATGAAACCACGAAATAATGAGACGAATGAAATAAAACTAGTGGTTAAATGATTTTTAATGAAATGTAAGGGTTGATATGAAGTGGGAAATGTTTTTGAAACATGTTGTGTGAGTTTGGTGGTAGTGCATGGTTGTTTAACCCATGTGGACCATGGCCCGCGATAGGGATGTTCGGGGCAGCAAGTTGAGGTGTTAATGTGGTTGAGTTAGTATATGAAATGTGTTATTGTGGCTAGTAAAGAGCCTTTTTATGAAGTCATGAAAGTTTTATGGTATGCGTGCTAAATCTCATGCTTGGTAATGTAGAGAGATGCCACCACGACGTCGGTTACCAGTTGGGAAATGGGAAGATGTTGCTGAGAACACTCCTTCAGTAGAGGAGCATGAAAATGTGGTGATCAATGAAAGAATAGAAGACAAGTTCCAGAAGAACTTGGCTCACCTTATGCAGATGATGGATTGGGACCTAGGGCGGGTTGCACCGAGTATGTTTGAGCTGACCAGGGAGTTCCAGCTGTAGCACCCTCCGACTTTCACTAGAGAGGGTGGGACAGTGGAAGCAGAGTTTTGGTTAGAGTCTATCCAGACGATACTGGATCATCTAGAGACCCCTGTTGAAAAGTGAGTAATACTGGCCGTTTATATGTTGCGGGGCCAGGAAAAGCGTTTGTGGGACATTCAGGATCAGACCGAGCAGGCTGAGGTGATGTCGTGGGAGGTTTTCCAGGAGAAGTTTCTGGAGATTTCTACCCAGAGACTTTGAGGCAAGAGCGGGATGTAGAGTTTATGAGCCTAACTCCGGGATCTCTATCGGCGATGGACTATGTGAGTCGCTTCACTGATTTGAGATGCTTCATCCCAGTGTTAGCCAAGGATGAGGCAGTGATAACAAGGCATTTCCAGGATGGGTTGAGACATGAGATCAGGTCTTAAGTAAATATCTTCCACTTGAAGAGGTTTGCAGAGGTGATGGATCAAGCACTCATTTCTGAAGGGAACCTGAAGGGAGCTTCAGGTGGTGGGATTGTCGTGCCAGCTGGGCAGACAAGTGGTGCATCTTCCGAGGGTCAAAAGCACTGTTTGGAAAGTTTCCAGCAAGGTGTTCAAAAGAGAGGGTCAACCTCTCAGAGTGGGAACCCGGTGTTCTATTATCAGTACAGTAGGCCGGGGCATATGCATGGTCAGTGTCCTCGACCACCAGTTGAGTGTTGTTCGTGCATAAGGATAGGGAATGTGCAGAGGTTATGTAGGAACTCTCGGCAGGCGACTGGGCATGATGATGAAATGCAGGTACCGGGTACGGGAAGGGGATCAGTTTCTCCGTATCAAGTAGGCCGTTGGAGCTACACAAGCCGTACTGGTAGGGGCGGTGGATGTGGAACTCCAGGGAAATATCTCTCACACCATCAGGGTAGTGTAGCGCATGGTGTTCTGGCCAGAGCCCAGGGTAGAGGGGCAGGTCAGCTTCAGGCAGTTCAGTTTTCACCTGGTGATGGCGAGGCTGAACCGTCAACTATTTGAGGTACGATCCTTGTAGCTTCTACATTTTCTAGTAAGTTTTTTGACACGGGTTACACACACTCTTTTGTTTCTGCTCAACTTGTGGTAGTTCTGGGTTTACTCGTGGATAGGGTGTGTGGAGTTATGTCAATTGACACTCCGTTGGGGGTTCAGGTTGAGGTTATCAAGCAGTCCAAGGGATGTGCCTTGGAAGTTGGTGGGAATCGTTTTCTGTGGGACTTGTTCATTATCGAGATGTCAGGGTTTGACCTAATCTTTTGAATGGATTGGTTGGTGCTGTATCAGGCGCACATAGATTGTTATCGTCACAGAGTATTGTTCAGGTTGCTTGAGGGTGACGCTTATGTCCATCGTGGTGAATGGGATGTTCGAGAAGGGCGTGCAGGGCCGTTTTGTCAACAGATTAATGGAATCATGGATTAAGTGGCATGTATCATGCTTGATGATGATGAGGGATGGGAGTAATCTAATTTCCCTCCTATGGTGGATCAGTTTCAGGATGTGTTTCCTAAGGATTTCTCAGGGTTACCAACCGAGAGGGATGTCGAGTTCACGATCGAGTTGCTTCCGGGAACGGAGCCAGTTTCTATTCTTCCATACCGAATGGAACCGACAGAATTCCAAAAAATTAATGTTTAGCTTGAGGAGTTGGAGTGTAAGGGGTTTATCCATCCTAGTACGTATCCTTGGGGATATCATGTTCTTTTTCCAAAGAAGACTGATGGGACGTTGAGGCTGTGTGTTGACTATCGAAAGTTGAACCAGATGACGGTGAAAATCGATACCCTCTTCCAAGAATTGATGACCTATTTGATCAGTTGAGGGGTAAATCAATGTTTTCTAAGATTGATCTGAGGTCAGGTTATCACTAGATGAGGGTTAGATCTTCTGACGTACCGCGAACAACATTCCGGAGTCGGTACAAGTTGTTTGAGTTTGTGGTAATTCCTTTCGGCTTGACCAATACACCGACGATGTTTATGGATTTGATGAACCGAATATTCCATCCCTATCTAGATCAGTTTGTGGTTGTCTTTGATGACGATATCTTAGTGTACTCAAAAAATCACGTCGCTCATTCCCAACATCTTGACATCATCTTGGGTACGCTAAGAGAGCATCGACTACATTCCAAGCTATCAAAGTGTAAATTATGGATAGGTGAGGTGCATTTTCTGGGTCACATCATCTCAGAGGCAGGTGTGTCAATGGATCCAGAGAAGGTGCATGTAGTTGTATCTTAAGAGAAGCCCAAGAGTGATTTATATGTTCGGAGTTTTCTGGGTTTGGCCAGGTATTACCAATGGTTCATTCAGGATTTCTCTCGCTTGGCAGCACCACTCTCGGGCTTGACCAAGAAAGGAATCAGGTTCGAATGGTCGGAGGCTTGTGAGAACGCCTTCCAGTAATTGAAGAAGCGGTTGACTACTGCACCTATCTTGATCTTACCTGAGCCTGGTAAGAGGTACATCATGTTTTGTGATGCGTCTGGAGTCAGACTTTGGGCTATGTTGATGCAGGATGAGCGGGTTGTGGCTTATGGGTCAAGGCAGTTGAGACCCCATGAGCGGAACTATCCCACTCATGACCTTGAGTTGGCTGCAGTGGTGTACGCTTTGAAGTGCTGGAAGCATTATCTGTTGGGAGAACAGTTTACTGTGTTTACCGACCATAAGAGTTTAAAGTACATCTTCTCATAACAGGATCTGAATCGTCAGCAGCGAAGATGGGTTGAATATCTCTAGTCTTTTGACATTGAATTGGTGTACTTTATGATAAATTGAAACAGTGTTGCTGATGCTCTCAGTAGGAAGGTTCAGAATCAGGCGGTTCAGGAGTCCAGCACCGAGTGGAAGGTGATGGCTTTGTTTGTAGAGATGCACCTGGAGGTGCAGGAGGAGAGTGGTCAGGTCACTCTTGCTTCCTTAACGATGGATTCAACGCTTTTGAGTCGAATTAAATAAGGTTAGCTTGATGATCCTGAGTGTTTGGTCATAAAGGAAAAGCTTAAATGTGGGGAGCTACCTTTTGGTTGGGCTGTCAGCATGGAAGGTGGTGTTCATGTTTGTGATCGTGTAGTTGTGCCAAAGTGTGTGCGAGAAGAGTTGATGCGTGAGTTCCATGCATCAAAGTGGGCAGTGCATCCTGGGTTGAACAATATGTACTGTGATCTCCAAAGTCAGTTTTGGTGTCCTGGAATGAAGAAGGAATTTGCAGGCTTTGTGGCACGGTGCCTTACCAGTCAGCAGGTGAAGGCCGAGCATCAATGCCCAGGTGGTTTGTTTCATCCATTGCCCATTTTGGAATGGAAGTGGGATGATGTAACAATGTATTTTTTCATGGGTCTTTTGAGGAAGCCGCGGAAGAATGATTCAATTTGGGTGGTTGTGGATCGGCTAACTAAAGTGGCTCATTTCTTACCAATTCAAGAGACCTTTACAGTTGACCAGTTGGGTGAGCTGTATGTTCAGGAAATAGTGAGGTTGCATGGTGTGCCACAGACCATAGTTTCGGACCGAGATCCGTGTTTCACATCGTGTTTCTGGAAAGTGTTGTAGAAGGCGCTTGGTACGTAGGTGTTTTTGAGTACGGATTTCCACCCGCAGATGGACGGGCAGTTGGAGCGTATGATCTAAGTGTTGGAAGACATGTTAAGAGCTTGTGTCTTGGAATTTCTTGGTTCTTGGGAGAGACACCTATCGTTAGTTGAGTTTTCCTACAACAACAATTTTCAGGCTACGATTCAGATGGAACTGTTTGAGGCACTCTATAGGAGGCCATGTAGATCTTCGTTGTGTTGGCTAGAGGCTGGTGAATCTGAGTTTTTGGGACCAAGTCTCATGCAGGAGAGTTCAGATAGAGTTAAGTTGATTAGGAAGTGGATGGCTATGGATCAGAGTAGGTAGAAGTCGTATGAATATCGGAGGCGTAGACCTCTTGAGTTTGCGATGGGTGATAAAGTGTTAATTCGGGTGTCACCAAGGTTGGGTCACCGTTGGATTCGAATGCAGGGTAAGTTGGCACCTAGGTATATGGGACATTTTGAGATTGTGGAGAGGATCAGACCAGTGTCTTACCAATTGTCTCTTCCATAGTGGTATGGTGGTATGCATGATGTGTTTCATGTGTCTTAGCTTCGACGATACCACCCAGACCCATCTCATGTGGTTGACATGGAGGATGTGGAGCTTGAGGCTGATGTGTCCTTTGAGGAGCATCCGGTTCGTGTGGTGGATCATAGTGAAAAGGTCTTGCGAGGCAAGTTTGTGCCATTAGTGCGAGTAATATGGCCGCATGGGAAAGTTCTGGAAGAAACTTGGGAGTGAGAATCGGATATGTAGGCACAGTGTCCCGAACTCTTCTCTTTGGTGGACCAATGAGGCTTGGGAACTCGGCTTGAGGATGATCCGTTATAAGGTGGGGAGGTTGTAAGATCCCAGTTTTTGGAAGGGTATGTTTTCATTAGGTTTTGGTTGAATACCTTGTTTCGAGCATCAAGGGACGTCTTCTGAAAGTATGAGAGGCCTTGGGGGTGTTTCAAGGGATCAAGGCATGAAATAAAGGAAAACTGGGCAAGACAGGCCTGGGCGCACGGCCTGCGCACGGCCAGGCCAAATCGTGCAGCCTGCCTAGGTAAACCGTGCAGCCCTCCTCCTCCAGAAAGTATCATACACACGATTTGCACACGGTTTTTCAAACCGCGTGGACAAACTGTGCGGCCTCTTAAAGTTTGGGAAAACTACAAGTTTTCCACTTCGGGCTTTTAAACCCCAACTCGGGTTTTCCTCTCATTTCCTCCCTCTTCACCCTAGGTGCGAACCAAATCACCCAAGATCTCCAAGAGATCGATCTACCTCGTTTATAAGGCTTTTTTGTGCCGTTGGATGCGAATCAAAGCTCCGGGTAAGGCTAATCCCACCCTTGCTTCTCTTTTTGGTTTAGGGTTTGTATCTTCTCTCCCTCTTGTTTTGAAGCTCTAAAACCCTATCTTTTGGGTGAGTTTTAGGTTGAAGCTCCAAAGGTTGGTCAGATCAAGGTCTAAGGACTTGATTGAGCGTGCGTTCAACAGCGGTTTTGAGGTAGGTGGTCTATAAGTTATATCCCACGGTTATTTGGGTATTTTTGCATGTTTAGTTGTGTTCTTGTTTCCCCTTGGTAATGTTTTGAATAACCTTGGTATGTTTGGTAATAATGGTGTTTTAAATGGAAAATGGGAACCCTCATTATCCCCGTGGTATGTATTGGGATAGACTTGACCTAATTGGGGCCATCCATGCGATGTGCCGGCTTTTCCCGGGTTTAGGGAATGTTATTAAACAAGTGACCTTGTTATAATAAATGGTAGAGACCTTGATGAATATGCTGGCATGATTGGTTGAACTTGGAATAGAAGTTATGTGATGCACCTAGACTTGGGAATAACCTAAGGGTTATTTGGAATGGGTTGAATGGTTGATTCATGGAAATGATGAACGAGTTAAATGGATTAATGTGTAAACAGATTAAAGACCATAATGGGATAGATTATGGGTCTAGTGTCGAATGCTTAGGGAGATAAGCATAACACATGGGAATTGGGTGAATGGTTAAATGATGTGAAATGGTAATGTGTTAATGGGTTAAGGCATAATGTGAATTCCTGTGTGGTTTTTTGTGAATGGTTTGTACAAGGGTCAATGGTATGGTTGGTTGATGGTTACTTATATGTAGAATCATGTGCACATGGCTTGGTAGAGTGGGGTATGACTTGAGGATCTACGCCCACGGGTCGAGCGAAGAATGATGCTCTAAACTCCACCCTAAATGCACGGGTTAGGAATAAGGACTGAGGATCTATTCTCCTAACAGTTGCATCCACCTGAACTGAGGCTTCCAAAATTATATTAAGTTATTAAAAATTACTTATTAATCATAAAATAAAAATTATTCTTGAATGATTATGATGGGGAATGAATTTCATCACATTCGTGGAGACGGTAATCTGTACATACGCCCGAGCAACTATATCATTCTATTGATGGTGAAATCATATGTAATTGGATGGTATATTATATATAAAGAATACTTAAAATTTTATATTTAATATTTACATCAGTTATACTCATTATTATACCCATCCAAATAATGAAGTGTTTGAATAACAAACTACACCACTGCGTGGAGATGGTAAGCCATACGTACGCACATATGGTGACCTTCCATTCATATGATGGATAGATTAATGAATATGGTTGTAAAATATTTATAATAACACCACAATATGTATAAGGTACTATATTTATTATTTTGGTATGGAAACAACAAATAAATTGAAAGTGGAAGAAGAAAAGAACTTTGAAAGAGGTGGTGAAATTATTACCTCTTCTTCGGGTGTTTCCTTTTGAGTTGATAAAAATGGATCCTTAGGTTGAATTTATGATCAAATTAAGGCCTCTAGGTATAATTGAGGGTAGTTTCTAGGATATTTGAGTAGGTTTTGGCTGAGACAAATGACTTTAGAGGTGTGATTTTGAGAGAAGGGAAGTAGCTTTTTATAAGAGAGGTGAGGGTCACTTTAGGAAAAGCATGAAATATTATTTTATTATACAATAATATTCTGTTTATAATGGTTCAAAAATGATTTATTTAGAGGATAAGGCATGTATGGGTCGAAAAACTCTCAACCAATAGTTTTTAGACAGGTTTAGTTCACCATGTTAACCTTATCTTTTAGATTAAACTCTTATTTAAATAGTTTAACTTTTACCATGTATTCATGTATTATTATATTATATGGTTAATAATATTACTATAAAATGCCAAAAGAACCTCAAGTGGTTAATTAATGATATATATATATATTATATAAGTCCTTTGGATTAAACTTATGTTTTTAGGACTATTATATCATTTAATAATATAGTATTTTTTTTAAAACCTCATTTATGTCAATTTTGACACTATTTAATAATTGATTTTTTTGGAAGTTATAACATCATGATTACTTAGAAATTTTTTTATTGAATCAAATATAGCATGTCATATTAATCTAAAAAATTAGTGGAATTCATCGTAAGTCTCAATTTACATTTATTTGGCTATTTATAATATCAATTATTTTAATCTTTTATTTATAAGGTAATTACTACATCATCATTGTGTCATAAATAAATTTAATTATTTAATGTCTAAAAATTATAAATAAAATACCATTATGTATTAAATAATTTTAAATTTATAATTAATATTTATAGTCGAATTTATCTTATGTATAAGACTATATTAAAAATGTTTTAGTTATGAAAATTTGAATTTAACACTTTTAACTCTTCTTTAAATAAAATAATAATAAATATCCTAATCTAATACAAGTGGACCCAAAGGATCATATTTTATTCCTAAGGTTAATTTTGGTCTAAATATACTTATCCAATAGAATTAGGACATGTGTTAGGGTAATTATAATATCATGTTTTACCTTTAATTACCCTATTTACTTTTAACCGTGGTAAATAAAAGTCAAAAGTTACTATTGACCAAAAATTATTTTTATCTTATTGAATTTCTTTACTTACTGATGTAAACCATATATCTCGGATTTTTTAAATTCAATTCACTGAAGCGGTAAAATTACATTTTATTCAAATTTTCAAATTCGCCTAGAAGATGGGTAAAAGACGGTAAAAAGTTCAATAAAATTTTATATATCTAATATTATTATAAAATTACTCTAATGAATTACATTGAACATATATAGGTATTATGTATATATTTTTACCTAATATAAATTTAAATAAAATAACTAATTATTTAAATAAAAAGTTGGTTTTAAATAATAACGCAGTGTTTTTCACTATTCATCAAAAATTTAAAGTTTTCAGAAAATACCAAAAATTCACCCTAAGATAATTTTGATATTCTAAATCGAAAAATGAAGTCCATTTTGAAAAATAAAATTTATAAAATTTTAAAAATTGGGTATTACAATTCATAACGGCTAGTTTGATTGGTCGTGGTGTGTTAGAACTCGAAGTTGCATACAACGCAAGCTATTTTATTATTTAAAGAGAAGCGTACTGTGGAAGCTTGGGGTGTTACATTATTCCCCCTTCCAATAATTTTTCCTCAAAATTTCTTGGATATTACTACATAAAAATATTCAGGTGGTTCTTCATCATAAGTTCCTAGGGTTCCCATGTTGCCTCTTCCATCCTATGGTTTCTCCATTGAACTTTCACCAGATGAGTCGTCTAGTTTCTCAACACTTGTTCTCTGGTATCAAGAATTCTGATAGGCTCTTCTCAATAATATAGGTTAGGTTCCAGTTCTATTTCTTCATAGGTGAGTACATGTGTTGGGTCAGGCATGTATTTTCTCAACAGTGATACGTGGAACATATCACGAACTTTGGAGATACTTAGCAGCATTTCCAAATGATAATCTACAAATCCAATTAATTCTAGAATTTCAAAAGGTCCGATGTACATGAGACTCAATTTACCCTTCTTACCGAAACATATAACACCCTTCCATTGAGATGCCTTGAAGAAAACATGATGTCCTACTTGAAATTCCAAATCCTTCCTTCGTTTATCAGCATAGCTATTTTGCCTACTTTGAGCTGCTTTGATGTGGGTTTGGATAACCTTTACCTTTTCCATTGTTTCCTTAAGATGTTCTGGGACTACAAGTTTTCTTTCACCAACATTATCCCAACAAGTTGGTGTGTGACATCTCTTTCCATATATTGCTTCATATGGTGCCATCTGAATAATTTAATGGAAGCTATTATTATAAAAAAAATTCTACTAGAGGTAAATATTGATCCCACATACCTTTAAAGTCAAGTGAGAAAGATATCAACATGTCTTATAAGGTTTTAATAGTCCGTTTTGATTTTCCATCAGTTTGAGGGTGGTAGGCAGTGCTCAAATGAAGTTCAGTATCCATGGCCTTCTGAAGACTTTTCTAGAATCTTGATGTAAAATGGGGTTCAAGATCAGAAACAATCAATAGGTGTACTCCATGAAGTCTTAAAATTTCATTAATATATAGTCTTGAAAAACATTCATGTGGTAAATCATCTCTTATAGAAAAAAATGTGCCGACTTGGTAAGACGATCAACAATGAACCATATTTCATCCTTCCTTCTAGGAGTCTTTTTTAGCCCCATTACAAAGTCCATCATAATATCATCCCATTTCCACTCAGGTATGGTAAGATGTTGCATGAATCCTCTAGGATGTTATCTTCCAGCCTTCACCTGTGGACAAACCATACATCTTGACACATAATTAGCAATCACCCTCTTCATGTTGTCCCACCAAAAATGTCCCTTCAAATCTCTATACATCTTAGTGATACCAGGGTGTATAGAGAAATTGGAGCAATGAGAGTCATCCAAACATTCCCTTTTTAGATCAGGTATGTGAGGAATACAGAGTCTCTTCCTAAATTTCAAAATTCCACCTTCATATATGAATTCAATCAATCTCCCATCATTCACAACTTTAATTTTATTTTGAAACTCCTCATAATCTATCTTAGAACTTTTTATCCTTTCTAGTAAAGACAGTTTAGCAACCATTTGAAAAATTATTGATGTTTTACCTTCCATGATTATTCCCATATCCATCTTTTCTAGATCAATGACATAGGATCCCTTTGAACTCTCATCTTGTTCAAAAATATATGATCCTTTCTACTCAAAGCATCTGCCACCTTATTTGATTTCCCCGAGTGATAGTGTATAGTGAAATCATAATCCTTGAGTATTTCAAGCCATCACCTTTTCCTCATGTTGAGTTCTTTTTGTGAGAAAATATACTTCAAACTATTTTGATCAGTATAAGTCTCACATTTTTCACCATAGAGATAGTGTATCCATATTTTTTGAGAAAATATTACAGCTGCTAACTCAAGATCATTAGTGGGATAGTTTTGCTCATGAATTTTTAGCTGTCGTGATGCATGGGAAATAACTCTATCATTCTGCATAAGGACACAACCAAGTCCTTTCTTTGAAGCATCACTATAAATAACAAACCCATCATTCCCCGATTGTAGAGTAAAGATAGGAACATTGACTAATAATCTCTTTAGTTCTTTAAAACATTCTTCACACTCTTTTTTCCAATAAAATTTAACCCCTTTACGTGTGAGCTTGGTTAATGGGTTAGCCAATTGGGAAAATTTTTGGACGAATCACTGATAATAAACTACTAAACCAATAAAACTACGTACCTCATTTATAATTATTGGTGATGGACATTATTGGATTACCTTGGTCTTTGAAGGATCAATAGAGATTCCATCATTAAAGACAATATGGCCAAGAAAATAAATCTCTTGAAGCCATAATTCACACTTTCTAAATTCCCATATAATTTATTTCTTATGAGGGTTTTCAAAATAGTGCGCAAGTTATTTTCACGATCTTCATTGCTTTTTGAGAAAACCAAGATATCATCAATAAATACCACTACAAAGTCATCAAGACATTCCTTAAAAAATCTATTCATTAGATCCTTGAAAACTAAGGGCGTATTAGTCAGTCCCAAAGGCATTACTGTAAACTCGCAATGCCCATACCTTGTACGAAATGTTGTCTTTGGAATGTATTCCTTCTTCACACCTAACTGATGATATCTAGATCGAAGGTTAATCTTTGAAAAATATTGAGCTCAATGAAGTTGGTCAAATAAATCATCAATGCGAGGTAGGTGATACTTGTTCTTTATTGTTATAGCATTGATCTCCCTGTAGTCGATGCACAACCTCATAGATCTATCTTTCTTCTTAACAAAAAGAACAAGGGCTCCCCATAGAGAAACACTAGGGTGAATAAATCCCTTATTACACAATTCCTCTACTTTTTTATTTAGTTCCACTAATTCCATAGTGACCATTATATAAGGGGTCTTCGATATAGGCCTTGAACCAAGAATTAAATCAATGGAAAACTCAATTTCTCATTCTGGAGGATGTACAGGTAAATCCTCCTGAAACACATCAACATATTCTTGTACAATAGGTACGTCCTCTATTTGAACATTCCTTTCCTCACCCATAGTTATTTCATTCTCTTCCACCCAAATAATTGAATTTAGTAGAGCTATTGGGGGTGAATCTTGATAATAATCAGGTGGTGATGATTCTGATCTAAGAATAAGGTACACCTTATCATCATCAAAAATTGTAACCTGCTTATTCTTACAATAAATTTTCGCATCATGGTCTGAAAGCCAATCCATTCTGATGATTATATCAAATTCAATCATGAGTATGGAGATGAGAGCAGCAGATAAATAATATTTATATTCCCTAGTGAGAATTGATTCACAAAACTTTTTTACAATGATACTTCCCTTAGGATTTTTGAATGACAACTCCCTTGCTAAATTAAATTGGAAATATCTGATTTTCTTAGCAATTTTCTTAGCAAACTGGGAAGATATGAAACAATGTGATGATCCAGAACCAAATAAAGCATTGGCTAAACTTGATGAAACTATTAAATTACCTGCCACCACTTCTTTCAGAGTTTCAACCTCAGCATTAGTGATCGCATAAGCTTGGCCTTTCTCCCTTGTATTTTTCTGAGGTAAGTTTCCTTGGTTCTTAGTACATTCATTTTCATAATTCCCCTTTTCTCTACAATTGTATCATTAAACATTGACAACCTCTTTCTTTCCCTTTCAATCACGAGATTAGTTTCATTTTTCACCACACTTTTAACAGACTCCCATTCCCTTCAGTCAAGTACCAGGGTGTTTTTTCCCACATTTACCATAGGATGGATATTCAACTTTTACCTTCTTCCCCTTATTTACATTTCCAGAGTGTTCAACAGATCTCTTATTATCTTGCTTTGCTTTAAAGTCGTAAGGATTAGTTTAACATCCCAAGTAAGTAAATAATTATGTATTTTCATATCTATGTCTATTTATGAATTATATAGTGTTTTAAAGACTTAAAATGAGAATAAATCCAATCTTAAGCATAGAATTCTCTAATATTTTTAAAAGATTATTTTACCGCATTTTGATGGCGACCCATTTTTAAATCTATATTTTGACAATTTTATGAGCTATATTTTTTAAAATAAACTTATTCATTATAATTGGGACATTGAAATTTACTTTGGATAATTTTTTGGTATTTTTCGGACAATTTTCAATTTTTAAGGAATAGTGAAAATACTGCATTTTACTTCAAAACTGCTTTTTCATCTTATTTAATTATAAGGATATATTATCTTTATAATTTGTTTTAAAGTTTAATTAGAATATATTTTTACCATTTAATCCAATGGTGGTCATTATAATTTATTTCACCTTGTAATTGAGAATAAAAAAGTGCCAAACTTTTCATATATATTGTTTCAAAAAAACCCGCTATTTGTATTGACAACGAGAATTTTTTTAAAATTAATTATTGAAATTTTTGTGTTTATAATTTGGTAAAATGGATTCCATATTCGGAATCAGAAGGTCAAAATTATGTAATTAAGACTCTTGTTTTTGGACATTATGAATAGTAACGACGATAATTATCTTTAATTATAGTGATTAATTAGTAATTGGGTAGTTAAGGGTAATAAAATAATGTCATAATAATAAAAAATGACCCCAACATGTATCATAATGCTACTTGTTGTGTCATGGACGACCATTGGATGCCTTGTGCCAAACTTTGGGACCCCATGGAATCACTTTTGGGTGATAGTGACATTTTATTATATTATTTTTTTAAAGGGAAAGTATAACCAAAGAATGTATCATCCAAGTAAAACAATTTTATTTTTGTCTGTATAAATTATCCCTTAGACTATAAATATTCATTGGAAACATAAAAAGATATCCTACATCATAGTATTTTTTTTATAATTTTTAGACATTAAATAAATTAAATTGTTTATGACACCATGACGATGCAACAATTACCTCCTTAATGAACGATTTAAATAAAATGAAAAGATAATGTACAATCTAAGACTTACACTTGTCAAAAACCTATTGTATGAGTATATTTAGAACCCTTATCACCTTATCCTTGAAATATATCAATGTGGGACCTTTAAAATTCGAAACTCATTTTAATATAAAGTAACATTTCTTTACTTTCCAAGAGTGCCCCTCCTCCCTCTTATAAAAGGCCCCCACCTCTACCTCCTTACCCACACCCCTAAAGCCATTGGATCAGCCATGATATGCCCATTTTATCTCTCCACATCCCTCTATTCATCATATAAGCCTTAACTTAGTCAGAAATCTCTTCAAGAAACCCTTTTGGTTCAAACCAAGAGGAGTTACCCGATTTAAAGGTAATGTCTTCACTTGTGTTCTTTTGTTTTATTTTGATTCTCCAACCACCTAAAATCTTTTTATTACTTTCTTTTGTAACAAAAACAATATCTTAAATATACTAGGATGTTTTTATGATAAGGATTCGAGCTACACTTACACACAGCTCCATCTAATGGTTAATGAACATACTGTTACTGTGGATGGCAAATTTCTGCCTCACGAAACGATGATTGTTCAATCTTCTTTTAACACCTTTCATGGTGGCCATTAAGATGTCACTCTATTTATATATGATATATATTATGTTTATTGTTTCCTTATGCTTCTGTTTTTTTCATTTATGGCATACCTTTATGGTTTCCATTATGGGTAAACGTGATATCTTCATTTTAGGAAGTGCGGACTACCGCCCCCTCAAAGTGATTTGATTCGTCAATGCCATATGTGGGAAGTATAAAGGATGGATTTAATGATATTATATATGATATTATACTGGAATTATAATATACTTTTATATCATTATGAATTCATTCCATTAAATATGAAATAGAAATGAAAGTAGCGTTCGTGCGTACGTACGACTTACCGTCTCCATGAACGGTGCATTTCATTTCTTACCTCTAAATGTTATATAATATTATAAATGCATGTATATACTGTATATATATGATATATATGATATCTACATCATTAATATAATTCTGGATATAATGGATATTTTACCACATGAACAACTTGTAATTATAAGGAGTTTATTTTTGACTCAAGTACCAATGATCGACAAAACAACCGTTATAAACTTAAATAATTAAATAGTGTTCATAAAATGGTAATAAGTGATATAAAAGGAATAATTAACTTGAAAAAGGTTATTAAGCAAGTAGAAATTAACTCAAGTTTATTATTCAGGAGATTAAAGAACGATCGAGTCAAGTCGGAGACGAGGTAAGGGACTTCGTCTCAATCTCATTTCATTGAGGCATATTTTGTTTTATACACAAATTTATTTAATACGGTGTATAAACCACTTTGACTTTTACTTTTATTCAAAAGTAATTTTTTTATGCGAAGCATTTTACTAAATGACAAAAGGTAATGTTTTTGTCATACGTATGCAGCGACAATGACTTCTCCGCCGCCGTGACCATTATTTGAGTTTCGGCTTCCTCTACAAGCCATAACTTTTTTTAAATGAAAAATAAATACCTTGTTTTACTTTTCTTTTATTTTGGTATTGAAATGGTTTTGATAATTTTTTTATTATATCAATGTGTTATTGATATCTTGTGATTGAAATGAGGAAATTTTATGTTTCCTTTATGCATGTTTTATGTGATACAATTATGTTATGGTTCTTGGGAATTTTTTATAAAGACGGGTGGTTCTGTGATAAACTAAGGATGGGTGAGCCAGATATAGCTCTCTATTGCATTGGGTAACGCGAAGGGGTTAAATGCTAAGGTTTATCCAAAGAGATTTAGGGAATATACTGTGATGGGTATTCCAAATGTAACCATGAGGGTTACTCCCTACGTAAAAATGTTATGAATGCCTCAAGTTACCTTTATGTCTTATGTTTTCTATGAGTTATTCATAAATCTTATGATTTAATGAGGTATGATGAAGTTCTTATGTTTTATGAGTAAATTATATTTTCATTGGTTCTTATGTATACATGGACTAATGTTTTTATTCCGTACTTTTATATCCTTTAATGAGCTTTTTATGCTCATCCCAAGTTTTTGAAATGTTTTTCATAGGTCAAGGGAAAGGTACCTGATGTGATGATAGTGTCAAGTAAGTGTCATGAAATAATCCATGTTTTGTTTTAAATATGTTTCCTTTAATGGGAAAAGTGAATATTGTCTTTAATGTAACCACCTTGTTTAAATGTGGAATGTAATGCATGATTTATGATCTAATTCTCTGAAACTCTAAACTTGAAAAGATCCTCAATGTGTAATCTTGTAATAACTCAAGATTAAGTAATGTTTAAGGCACATGGCCTTATAGTTGGTATCAAAGGTCGGTTTAGATAACTTTAGGAGTTATAATTCTATTAAATGATTATCCAAAAATATTTTTTTAATGGTCAAATTGAAATGATATAGCATTTGAAGATTACCATGTTTCTTCATCTAAGATATGTTTGTTCAGAATGGTTTTCCGTAGAGGAAACAGGGAAGCAGTTCTAGGAAGGAATATAGAAGGAAATGACCTTCCGAATCAGCATCCTGAGATGGTCAGAATTGGAACTGAACAGTTTGTTGCAGTAAAGGCGCAGTTGACTCAAATGATAAATGGTCGTGGTATCCGTGCACGAGATCAACCAGATCAACTGTAGAGGAACATGTCAGTTGTGGAACATTTCATGAGGCAACATCACCCATCATTCAGAGGATCATCTGACCTTGTGCTAGATGAAGGGTGTATTAAAGTACTAGAGAAGATTTTCGATGTCATGGGGTGTTCAGACAATCAAAAGGTTAGTCTTGCAATTTACCATTTGGAGGATGAAACAGATCAGTGGTAGTCGATGGTTAAAAATATCAGGGACTCTGATGAGATTGATGCCCTTGACTGGGATGAATTCAAAGGTATGTTTCTTGAGAAGTATTTTCCTAAGGCTATTCGAATTATGATGGAAAAAAATTCTTGTAATTGAGGCAACACAACGACTCAGTGGCTGCTTATAAAGAAAGGTTCACTCGATTGGCAAGGTATGCTCCAAATTTTATCTGAGACCTTGATAGTAAATCAATCATTTTTACTCAGGATTAAAGCCAAAATATCGAAGGGATTTAGCTTCTCGTGAGTTCAAGAGTTATGAAAAGCTTGTTTGATGTGCTGAGAAGGTGGAAATGGAGTTTGCTGATGATCAAGTGTTCTATAACAACCAACAGAAGAAGAGACCGAGGTGGAAGGAGAAAGGGAAGAATTCTTCAAAAAGGTCTGATGGTAAGAAAACTGCGTTTCCAGTTTGTGATAAATGTGGTAAAAGGCATGCTGGGGAATGTCTTCTGAATTCTAGAAAGTTATACCAATGTGGTAAGATGGGACATAAGGCTCGTGATTTCACTGAAAAGGATCAGGTTGATGGTAAGACCAAATTTGATTTATAGTTAGTGAAGTGTTTCAAGTGCTATGAGATGGGTTATTATGCAAACAAGTGTTCGAAAAAGAGATCGAGTGATGGGAAGCAGTCATACTACAAGCAAAAAGGAGAGGTGAAGTCCTTTTTAACTACTTCAACAGATGTTGGTCCATCAAATGAAGTGGTATCAGGTACGTTGTTTATTTTCTCAGATTATGACAATGTGTTGTTTGATTTGGGGGCTACACATTCTTTCATCTCTGAAAAATTTTCTAGTAAATTGGGAATTCCATCTCAAGAAATGACTCCTGAACTTGTGGTGAAAACACCTGGGGGAAATGTTGAGGAAAAAATAATTTATAAGAGTCTTCCTATCCTTATCTGTAGAAAGAACCTACTTGAAAACCTTATTATTTTACCTCTAGTAGAGTTTGATGTTATCCTGGGTATGGATTGGATCTCTGTTTACCATGCTATGATTGATTGTAGAGCTAAATAAGTTTCTTTTTAGAAAGACTTTCAGTTTGTGTACAAGAATGAACCCTTACTATTGATAACATATCAAGAGGCTGAGAAACTTGTAAAAGATGGAAATGAATGTTACCTTTCACATATTGTTGAAAACAAAGGAACCATTTAGATTAATGATGTGCCAGTGGTAAATGAGTATCCTGATGTTTTTCCTGATGAGTTTCCTTGAATAATACCAGATCGGGAAGTTTAATTTACTGTTGACTTAGTTCCTGATGCTAATCTAATTTCAAAACCCCCTTATCGAATAGCTCAAATTGAACTTTTAGAGTTGAAGGAGAAATTGAAAGATTTATTAGAGAAAGGTTTCATTCGACCTAGCACATCACCGTGTGGTGCTCCTATCTTATTTGTTAAAAAGACAGATGGTTCAATGAGACTATGCATTTATTATAGATCCTTGAATAACATCACTGTTAAGAAAAAATATCCTTTGCCTCATATCGATGATTTGTTTGATCAGATCTAGGGAGCTCAGTATTTTTCAAATATTGACCTGAGATCGGGGTACCATTAGTTGAAGGTAAAGGAAGAAGATATTCCGAAGACCGCGTTTCATACAAGATATGGCCATTATGAATTTGTAGTAATGCCTTTTGGGATAACCAATGCACCTGCTGTATTCATGGACCTTATGAATAGAATTTTCCATGAGTTCTTGGATAAGTTTGTGGTTGTTTTCATTGATGATATTTTGATGTTTTTTAAAAGTAAAAAGGAGCATGAAAGTCATTTAAGGGTTATTTCTCAAACCTTAAAAGAAAATAAATTGTATGGGAAATTCAGAAAGTGTGAGTTTTGGTTGTAAAAAATTTCTTTCCTTGGTCACATTGTTTCTAAAGATGGAATAACTGTTGATCCTGTAAAAAAAAGGTTGTTGAAGAATGTCCAAGACCCACAAATGTATCTGAGATTCATAGTTTTCTTGGTTTGGCAGGCTACTACCAAAGATTTGTTATAAATTTTTCATGGTTATCTAGTCCAATGACTAAGCTAACTAGGAAGGGTGTTAAGTTTATCTGGATAAAAGAATGTGATGATTGTTTTAAGGAATTGAAAAGAAGATTGGTGAATGCTACAGTTTTGGAACTACCTTCTAGGAATGGTGAGTTTGTTATCTATAGTGATGCTTCATTGAAAGGACTTGGTTGCGTCCTAATGCAGAATGATCAGGTAATTGCTTATGTTTCACGTCAGTTGAAAACTCATGAGGTAAATTACCCTACACATGATTTGGAATTAACTGCTTTTGTTTTCGATTTAAAAATTTGGAGGTATCATTTGTATGGTGTAAAGTGTGAAATATATACTGATCAGAAAAGTTTAAAGTATATATTCACTCAGAAATAATTGAACATGATATAGAGGAGATGTCTAGAACTAATTAAGGATTATGATTGTACAATTCATTACCATCTTAGAAAAACAAAGAAAGTGGATGATGCTTTGAGTCGAAAAAGTAATGATTCATTAACAATGTTGCATTTGGAACGTGATCCTTTGGTTAAGGATTTGATGAAAATTGGCATAGAAGTAGTTGGTGCAGGATGTTCTTCTGTTTTGTTTCAGGTATCAGTGAAATCTTCTCTATCAGACAGAATTAAGCAAGCACAGAAGCAAGATAGTGAGTTGCAGAAAAAGGTAGAGCTGGTTCAGAAGGGTAAGTTTCCTGAATTCAACATTGATAATGATCATGTTTTGAGATTTGGGAAGAGATTGTGTGTGCCATATGATTCATAGTTGAAGAGAGAGTTGTTATGTGAAGCTCATAGTTCTCCGTTTTCAGTTCATCCAGGAAATACTAAGATGTATAGAGATCTTCAAGAGTACTACTGGTGGGATGGAATAAAAAGAGATATTTCCGATTTTACTATGAAGTGTTTGACTTGTTAATAGGTTAAAGCAGTTCGGCAGTTACCGAATGGGATGCTTCAACCTTTACCAGTACCAGAGTAGAAATGGGAGAATATATCCATGGAATTCGTTGTTGGATTTCCGAAGACACCTCGAGGTAATAATGAAATTTGGGTTATTATTGATTGATTAGCCACTGTAAGAGGCTAATATTCATTTCTAATATATGCAGTTTTCATGTGCCTTTCTATTCATAAATACCATTTTAGTTCATTTTACATTTTGAACACCGATTCTCATCATTTGTGCACTTCATGCCTAATGTGCACCAATTTAGGCCCAATGTTTCATCTGATTTTAAAGAACATAAATATCCATATTTTAATTTGATATTTTGGGAAATGGATATACACTTAATTATGAACATTTTTTATTCAGGGATCAATGGATTATTCATAAAGTATGATGGAGATAATTGGCGATTAAAGGAAACAATTCTGGAGAAGGAAGATTGGATATCACCCTTCTAATGAGAATGTGGGGCCCACAATACAGGCCCAATGAAACCCAAAATTCATGTGAGGATATAATACATATATATGAACAAATAATCCTTCTGGAGAAAGTGCTAATTTGTTCTAAATGGTGGTGATTAAGGCGGACCAAAATGAAGATTTAATTCTGGTCCAGATTCTGCGGCCCAGAAAAACAGCGCACTATTTATATCCTATCTCTCGAAAGGATTATTATTTTGGGCTGAAAATTTACCGGATGTTAGGGGACATCCGGGGATTAATTTAAGTCTTCTAGGGTCCACTCAGATTCTACATTATAGATGGTGTTTTCGGAGACTCTGTTCAGTGTAGAAAGCTGGCTCCCACTTCGAGGCAAGAGTTGAAAAGTCTCTTATGCATTAAATGTCCACCCACCTTTCTCCAAAAAAATTAATTAAAGGCACATGGGATGATGTGATCTCATCCAAAGGCTTCCAAAATTCCTATTTAAGGCATTAGGGAGGAAGTATTTGAGGAGCTTGGAGTTTTACTTTCATTGTAATGTTGTTATGCCAAATTTCCTTTGTAATCGTTCTTCATTCTCATGTAAGTTGTTTGAATCACATTAGTTCTTAATTAAAGTTCTTATTATTCTCTTTTTATGTTATTATTATTATCACTTTGATACCATTGCTTCAAGTTATGAATTTATTCACACTAAATCTTGTGAAATTTATTCACACAACGGTGGAGTGATCATTTTTGTTGTTGTTTTTGCTTCTTCAATCCCGCTTCTTTAAGTCGACTTTCTGCTTCCATTTTTTTGAATAGCATAAATGAAGGGCTAACCACTTATGGGTTGGTCCTAGGGAGTTTCATGGGGAATATTGGTTGTTATTTTATGATATTAAATTCATAATCATTTCATTATTTTAAGATTTCCATTTGATGATTTATTTTCTTTTCGTCTTCGCTAACTTTAACAATGACACAATTTGAGTGCTAGTGCGATCCAATTGCTTAGAGTGATCATTAAATTGATCCTCTATATGCATTGTTAATTAGCCTTGGAATTGTGTAGGGATTAAATTGGTGAATGAAGTTGAGGAATTATATCATTTTGTAGATACGTCTTGAATTAGTGAAATGAACCTTATAAGAAAATAAATACATCCAATCTAACCCTAGTAACAACTTAGGATCAACTCATCTCCATTAGTTGTTTTAGACTAATTAATTGTATGTTTTAATTTATTTTATTTATATTAAATCAGTAGTTATTAAAATCAAATAAATCCAAATAGTTTGCCACTCCATAGCCAAATCCTTCCAAAATCAGAGTGTCTCTCGGTTTCTTCTTCGATTCCTGTGGATTCGACCCCTAACTGTACTACAACGACCGCATACCTGTAGGGTAAATTTGTGCGCAACCAAATTTTGGCGCCATTTCTGGGGACCCAAGTAAGTTATATTAGACACTATCATCCTTTTCTCACCCCACATTCTCTATTCTCACCCACATCTCTCTTATCTTTACCCCTTTCTGTTTGTGCGCGTTCTGAAAATCTAGGATCCAACTTCCTGTCTTGTCCAATGGAGTATATTCCAAATTACCATGTCACAAACTCATGCTGGAATCAAATGTAAAATAAATATTGGGAAGCACATAAATTAGAAATTTTCTTTGATCAACCCTTGATTAATTACCACACACCTGCAGACATGTACAATCATTGGGATGATGAATATTCAAAGGATAAATTTGTATCCCTCTCAAGGATGGTTGAGGAGATCAATCTTAGGGAAGTCCATGATGTTAAAACTTATAAATATTATATTCCTCAAACACTGATTGAAAAATTTTATAATCAAATGGAGATAATGAATTCTGAGTTATCATCTTTGATATTATAACTACAATGCATTAATACTTGTGAGGAACTCATCCCTACACCAACTATACCTTCAAAAACCTTATGTGGAGTGTCTAGTTTCCCAAAAGCCACTCATGAATTTATTTAAGAACCAAATTTTGGATTTGGGGTAGGGGAATTGAATCAAGAAATTGATGGAGGGTCTTTAAATGAGGAGGAATTTTATTTTTTGGATTCAAATGAGAAGAATTTGACATTGTGGATTGAGTCTCCTATGTATAACTCTATTGATGATTTTTCAAAAACATCATTCACTGAACCATTGAGAGAAATTAAAAACCTTGAGTCCATACCCATTCCTAACATTTATAATTCCAATTTAGAGGTTGAATCTTCTATTCAAAAGGAACCAATTTTGTTGAGAAATTTGAAAAATGAAACTGAATTGGATTCAAAATCTCAACCTGTGTCTGATTGTCTTATCCATACCAAGCTCAAAATCATTGTCCTTCCTTCCCCTATTAAGTATGCCTTTATAGGGTATAATCATTACCTTTCAATTGGAATTCATTCTTCTCTTGAAACAAATAATTTTGGAATGATCATTGATGTATTTGGAAAGACTATAGTGGAAACTGGATCAACCATTTCTTACATTACTTGGATTTTCCCATTCATTTTATAAAATAGGATTGTTCATGAATCAAATTAAAAATATTCTTACCAAACACAAGGGATACACATTATCAATCATGTTGAAGTGGAGAAACATGGGGTACTAAAAATGTTGAAAGTTGGTATTGGTTAAGTTAGGGGGTTCAAGTCGAGCTAGCGACGTTAAACAAAAGCGCTACACGGGAGGCAACCTGTGGTTTTCATGTTTTATTTCATTTAATTAGTACCTCGGACTGTTGACATGTTCTTATTTTATGAGTAAGGATGGGTATGTAAGGGGAGAACCATATTCACCCGTGTCACGTGGTGTGATCCTTGAGTAATACCTTACCTAGAAAATTAAGAGAAGACAATGTATCATCAGTTTGTTTTATTTATGTTTTTGTAGGTTAAAAATAAATTAGACTGTTGAAATTTTCTTCTTTTATGAGTAAGGATGGGTATGAAAGGGGAGAACCATATTCACCCATGTCACGTGGTGTGATCCTTGAGTAATACCTTACCCAGAAAATTAAGAGAAGACAATGTATCATCAGTTTGTTTTATTTATGTTTTTGTAGGCTAAAAAAAAATTTAGATTGTTGAAATATTCTAATTTTTTGAGTATGGATGGGTATGAAAGGGGAGCACCATATTCATCCGTGTCACGCGGTGTGATCCCGGAGTAATACCTTACCCGAAAAATATAAATAAGACAATGTATCATCAGTTTGATTTTTAAAATTAAAAAAAAAGAAACCCATAAAAATGTTGATACTTGGTTTTAAATAAATTGTTGTGTTGTTTGTTTTGTCTGGTTTGTTATTCTTTTTATGGTTCATGGACTCTTTTGGGTGATACATATTCAATCAAGGAGGTGCATACATCTCCCAAGAGATCAAAAGAGTAATCTAGAGCATCATGAACTTCAACTTCAAAAATTAGGTGAATTTGTTCCATGTTTATCATTTTCAATTTTCTCTTTGAACTCCTCTCCTCTACACCTTCTAATCTTTCTTTTCTTTAAACACTGGGGAAAATGTTATTTTAAGTTGGGGGGAGATGAAATTAACATTTTGATCTTGTGTGCAAAAAATAAAATGCGTGGAAGGAACAATTTCGAACAAGATAACACACATTTCAATCTTTGAAATTGGATTTCAAATAATTTTGCATGCCTTGATTATGATTTTAATGCTTGTTCAGGTTCATGTGCATAGATTTTGGAAAGTGCGGTTGTCAGATGTGATTTTTCACCATTATATTTTCATCCATTTAAAAAAACACAATGCACGTCCTCTAGATTGTGGGGTTTTAGTTTGAGTTCTTGGGGACCCATAATAAATGGCATAGGTTTGGTGATCATTTTAATTTTAACATGAGTATTCAAAAAAAAAAATAAAAAAAAAATCAATTGTGCGTAGAGTAATGGATTGAACTAATGTGTGGATTTCGACACTTGGGGATCGCGACTCCATAGTTGTCTAGACTGGGGTTGGGAATTTTATCTCTATTTGTGGTAATATGAATTTGTTTTTGATTGAGTTAACTCGATATGATGCCCGAGTATGTGAGCTTCACTTGGTGCCCTAAGGTCTTTGAGCCTGGGAGTCATCGGCAAAGTCTTTGTACATGGGTTGACTCGATTGAGTTCAATTTAAATTACCATAGAAAAATTGAAAAAAAAAGAAAAAGAAAAAAAACGAATACTTATGTTAATATTAAAATTTCATTCCTCCTAGCACTTCCATCTTTCTCCCTTTGAATGAAAATGAACCCCCATGTCTATTGTGATGCACAACACTTTTTCATGCTTAATTGAAATTGGATGAAATATGAAGATAAATTTGAACAAAGGAGTGGGATTGGGCTTGGTTTATGCCTCTGGACACAGCTTGTTTTAAATTATTTTTATGGGTTTCATTATTGTTTTGGTATGAGGTCTTTGGGTGAGCAATGTGTATTAAAATGTTTTTGGAAAAGGTCATTTGAATTTCATTTTTGTGAGATATATTTTGCTAGGGACTAGCAAAACTCAAGTTGGGGGGTGTGATTAGCCACTATAAGAGGATAATATTCATTGATAATATATGTAGTTTTCATGTGCCTTGCTATTCATAAATACCATTTTAGTGCATTTTATGTTTTGAACACCGATTCTCATCATTTGTGCACTTCATGCCTAATGTGCACCAATTTAGGCCCAATGTTTCATGTGATTTCAAAGAATGTAAATATCCATATTTTAATTTTATATTTTGGGAAATGTATATAAACTTAATTATGAACATTTTTTATTCATGTATCAATGGATTATTCATAAATAATGATGGAGATATTTGGCGATTAAAGGAAACAATTCTGGAGAAGGAAGATTGGATATCATCCCACTGATGAGAATGTGGGGCCCACAATACAGGCCCAATGAAACCCAAAAATCATGGGAGGATAGAAGAAATATATAGGAACAAATAATCCTTGTGGAGAAAGTGTTAATTCGTCCTAAATGGTGGTGATTAAGGCGGACCAAGATGAAGATTTAATTCTGGGCCAGATTCTGCGACCCAGAAAAATAGCGCACTATTTATATCATATCTCTCGAAAGGATTATTATTTTGGTCTGAAAATTTACTGGATGTTAGGGGACATCCGGGGCTTCATTTAAGTCGTCTAGGGACCACTAAAATTCGTCCTTCTAGTTGGTGGTTTCAGAGATTATGTTCGGTGTAGAAAGCTGGATCCCACTTCGAGGCAAGAGTTGAAAAGTCTCTTATGCATTAAATGTCCACCCACATTTCTCCAACAAAATTAATTAAAGGAATATGGGATGATGGGACCTCTTCCAAAGGCTTTCAAAATTCCTATTTAAGGTAGTAGGGATTGAGGATTTTAGGAGCTTGGAGTTTTACTTTCATTGTAATGTTGTTATCCCAAATTGCCTTTGTAATCGTTCTTCATTCTCATGTAAGTCGTTTGAATCACATTAGTTCTTAATTAAAGTTCTTATTATTCTCTTTTTATGTTCTTATTCTTATCACTTTGATACTGTTTCTTCAAGGTGTGAATTTATTCACACCAAATCTTGTGAAATTTATTCACACAACGGTGGAGTGATCATTTTTGTTGTTATTGTTTTTGCTTCTTCAATTCCGCTTCTTTAAGTCGAATTTCCGCTTCCATTTTTTTGAATAGCATAAATGGAGGGCTAACCGCTTATGAGTTGGTCCTAGGGAGTTTCATGGGTCATATTGGATGTTATTTTATGATCTTAAATTCATAATAATTTCATTATTTTAATATTTCCATTTGATGATTTATTTTCTTTTCGTCTTCGCCAACTTTAACAATGACACATTTTGAGTGCTAGTGTGATCCAATTCCTTGGAGTGATCATTAAATTGATCCTCTATGTGCATTGGTAATTAGCCTTGGAATTGTGTAGGGATTAAATTGGTTAATGATATTGAGGAATTATATCATTTTGTGGATACGTCTTGAATTAGTGAAACGAACATTATAAGAAAATAAATACATCCAATCTAACCCTAGTAACAACTTAGGATCAACTCATCTCCATTAATTGTTTTAGACTAATTAATTGTATGTTTTAATTTATTTTCTTTAGATTAAATCAGTATTTATTAAAATCAAATCAATCCAAATAGTTGGCCACTCCATAGCCAAATCCTTCCAAAATTAGAGTGTCTCTCGGTTTCTTCTTCGGTTCCTATGGATTCGACCCCTACCTGTACTAAAACAACCACATACCTGTAGGGTATATTTGGGTGCAACCATTGATCGCTTGACTAAATCTTCTCATTTCCTTGCTATATGAGATACTTTTTCTCTAGATAAACTTTCTCATTTGTATCTTAAAGATATAGTCAGGTTACATGGAGTTCCTTTCTCCATTGTATCTGATCGTGATCCCAAGTTTACTTCTAACTTTTGGAAAGGCCTTCAGAAGTCATTGGGTGCTGAATTAAATTTTAGTACAGATTTTCATCCTCAATCAGAAGGGAAGTCAGAACAAACAATTCAGACTTTGGAGGATATTCTACATGCTTGTTCGATGGATTATCTGGGAAGTTGGGACCAACATCTTTCTTTGGTTGAGTTTTCTTATAATAACAGTTTTCATTATAGTATAAAGATGGAACCATTTGAGGAATTATATGGGAAGTGGTGTCGAACTCCAGCTTTTTGGGATGAAGTGGGAGAAAGGAAGTTGATGGGACCAGAATTGGTAGATGAGTTGGCAGAAAAAGTTCAGCTGATAAAGAGACACATGAGAACAGATCAGAGCAGGCATAAAAGTTATGCGGACAACAGGAGGAAGGATCTCTCTTTTGAGGTAGGTGATCATGTTTTTCTCAAAGTTTCACCATGGAAAAGTGTGATGCGATTTGGTAAGAAAGGAAAGCTAAGTATAAGGTTCATTGGACAATATAAAATTCTAGAGAGAGTTGGATCAGTTGCATACCGAGTGTCTTTACCTCCGAGTTTATCTCAGGTACACAATGTTTTTCAGGTTTCAATGTTAAGGAAGTACATGCCAGATCCATCTCATGTTTTGAGTCCAGAGGTAGTTTAGTTGGAAGAGAATCTATCTTATGAGGAACAACCTGTCTAGATTCTTGACCACAGGGAGCAGGTGTTACGGAATAAGTTGATTCATAAAGTAAAGGTTTTGTGGAAAAACCACAAGATTGAAGAGGCAACATGAAAATCTGAAAATAAAATGAGGGATAAATACTCCCACTTATTCGATAAGTAAATAAATTGCGAGGACACAATTTTCTAAAGGGTGGAAGGATATAACATCCCAAGTAAGTAAATAATTATGGATTTTCATATCTATGTATATTTATGAATTATATAGTGTTTTAAAGACTTAAAATGAGAATAAATCCAATCTTAAGCATAGAATTCTCTAATATTTTTACAAGATTATTTTGCCGCCTTTTGATGGCGAACCATTTTTAAATATATATTTTGACAATTTTATAATATCTATTTGTCAAAATAAATTTATTCATTATAATTGGGACATTGAAAATTACTTTGGATAAATTTTTGGTATTTTTCAGACAATGTTCATTTTTTAATGAATAGTGAAAAATATTGCATTTTACTTCAAAACGGATTTTTAATATAATTTAATTATATGGATATATTATCATTATAATTGGCTTTAAAGTGTAATTAGAATATATTTTTACCATTTAATCCAATTGTGGTCATTATAATTTATTTCACTTTGGAATTGGGTATAAACAAGTGCCAAACTTTTCATAGATATTGTTTCAAAAAAACCCGCTATTTGTTTTGACAACGGGAATTATTTTTAAATTAATTATTGCAATTTCTGTGTTTGGAATTTAGTAAAATGGATTCCATATTTGGAATCATAAGGTCTAAATTATTTAATTAATACTCTTTTGTTTTTGGACATTATGAATAGTAACGATGATAATTATCTTTAATTATCGTGATTAATTAGTAATCGGGTAGTTAAGGGTAATAAAATAATATCATAATAATAAAAAATGTCCCCAAAATGTATCCTAATGCTACTGGTTGTGTCATGTCCGACCATGGGATGTCTTTTTCCAAACTTTGGGACCCCATGGAATCACTTTTGGTTGATAGTGACATTTTATTATATTATTTTTTTAAAGGGAAAGTATAACCAAAGTATGTATCACCCAAGTAAAAAAATTTTATTATTGTCTTTGTAAATTATATCTTAGACTATAAATATTAATTGTAAAGCTAAAAATATTTCCTACATCATAGTATTTTTTTATAATTTTTAGACATTAAATAAATTAATTGTTTTATGACACCATGATGATGCATCGATTACCTCATTAATGAAGGATTTAAATAAAATGAAAAGATAGTGTAAAATATAAGACTTACACTTGTAAAAAACCTATTGTATGAGTATATTTCAAACCCTTATCACCTTATACTTGAAATATATCAATATGGGACCTTTAAAATCCGAAACTCATTTTAATATAAAGTAACATTTCTTGACTTTCCAAGAGTGCCCCTCCTCCCTCTTATAAAAGGCCCCCACCTATACCTCCTTACCCACACCACTCAAGCCATTGGCTTGGCCGAGATCTGCTCATTTTATCTCTCCACATCTATATCTTCATCATATAAGCCTTAACTTAGGTAGAAATCTCCTCAAGAAACCCTTTTGGTTTAAACCAAGAGGAGTTACCCGATTTAAAGGTAATGTCTTCACTTGTGTTATTTTGTTTTATTTTGCTTCTCCAACCCCCTAAAATATTTTTATTCCTTTGTTTTGTAACAAAAACAGTATCATCAATATTCTAGGATGTTTTTATGAGAAGTATTCGATCTACAATTACACACACCTCTGTCTAATGGTTAAAGAACATACTGTTTCTGTGGATGGCGAATTTCTGCCTCACGAAACAATGATTGTTCAATCTTCTTTTAACACCTTTCATGGTGGCCATTAAGATGTAACTATATTTATATATGATATATATTATGTTTATGTTTTCATTATTCTTATTTATTTTTCATTTATGTAATAACTTTATGATTTCCATTATGGGTAAACACGATATCTTCATTTTAGGAAGTGCGGACTACCGCCCCCTCAAAGTGATCTGATTCGTTAATGCTATATGTGGGAATATACTGTGATGGGTATTACAAACGTAACCATGAGGGTTACTACATACGTAAGAATGTTATGAATGAATCAAGTTACCTTTATGTCTTATGTTTTCTATGAGTTATTCACAAATATTATGATTTCATGAGGTATTATTAAGTGCTTATGTTTTATGAGTAAATTGTGATTTCATTGGTTCTTATGTATACATGGACTAATGTTTTTATTCCATAATTTTATATCCCTTACTGAGATTTTTATGCTCATCCCATGTTTATGAAATGTTTTTCACAGGTCAAGGGAAAGGTAAATGATGTGATGATAGTGTCAAGGAAGTGTCATGAAAGAATCCATGTTTTGTTTTAAATATGTTTCCTTTGATAGGAAAAGTGAATATTGTCTTTAATGTAACCAACTTGTTTAAATGTAGAATTTAATGCATGATTTATGATCTAATTATCTAAAACTCTAAACCTAAAAAGATCCTCAATGTGTAATCTTTTAATGACTCAAGATTAAGTAATGTTTAAGGCACGAGGCCTTATACTTAGAGATTTCTTTTTATGTCTTAATAGCATATGAGACAATATTTTCATATGATGAGAAGGATTGTGAGAATAATGCTCAATGGAGAAATGGTTTTAACCCATTGAAGAATCGATCAATCTTACTCCTTGGGTTTTGTATATAATCTGTTGCATGGATTTATTACCTTGTAAAGTTAACGTCATACTTTGTGATATTCTCATCCTCATTTTGCCTTAGACATAGAAATTTCTTTTCCATATCCTCTCAATGGTCATGAGGAAAGTATTTTTCTAAGAAAAGATCTTTAAAATCTCTCTTTTCCATATTTTATACTTCTTAATACTCCTTTGTTTTTTGAATTAACGACCTCTATTGATTTTCATCTCCCGTGTGGTGATAAACTGCCATGAAAACGTTTTCTCTTTCGCTACTCCCCAAAGCATGAAATATTTTCTCTAAGGAACTTATCCATTGCTCAACTAAAAATGTATTTTTAGTCCCATTGAATGCTGGTGGTTGTTACCTCATAAAGCGGTCTAATATTGATCCTCCTTATTGTGGATCAGGGTGCTCCATATGGGTAAGGTTATTATTCATAACCTAAGTGTGTTGTCCCAGTATGGTGATAAGCTGATCAACCCCAGTTGCATCACCAACTCCACTATAATTATCTAGAGTAGGTGGGAAATCCCTACATGTATTACTTGCGTTGATACAATTTCCATTCCTTCCACTAGGTTCCATTTCTAAACAATGGAATAAACTAGATTAGTTTATGAATTGCAATACATAGTTCCAAAATTGTAAAACAGTTAACATAAATTGAACAGTTTATGGATATAATCCATAATCATAAAAATTATTTCTTTGAGGAGGTATATACTCATAAATCCTTCATAATGGTTTGTAAATAAAATGTGAATTATCCTAAGAATATCCCCCAAGAGTGTTGTAACCAAGAGTGCATCAAGGACCGTTGTCTTGTACCAAGATACCCCAGGTCAAGCTTGAAACTCCTTTTCGGAGTTCTCACTCCTAGGTACATTTTTTCCAGAGCCGCCTCTACCTGCTTGTATCCAGACAGGGATGTATTGCTCAGAAAATTCACAAAATCTCTACATTACAAAAATTCTAGGAAGTACTTCTATAATAATCCTCATGGTCTATCTTAGGGTAATGTTCTCTAATCTGAGTTTTTCTAAATCTAGCTTCCAAGGTTTGTAATAAACTTCCTCTAATACAAACGGTAACGCCCCAACCCAGTTACTTAGAGTCAGTGCATTATTACATAACATTATCATGATCATAAAGGATCAAATCCCGAAAGACCGATTAGTTTAGTATCTTTGGAAGTACTATATACAAACATAAGTTTTACATTACATTATGAAATAAAAAAACAACATTGTGTCTCCTCTTAACAAATTCATCTCCCTTTGACTATCCCTATAGGTTATTCTTAATATTCTTCTTTGCATCCTGGGAAATATAAAACATAGAAAGGGGTGAGCTCATGTGCTCAGTAAAGATAACAGTATTGAAAAAACTTTCATAAATAAGCATAAACATTTAAGGCAATATATAAGACTAAAACACAAGACTTTTAATCTTAAAATTCAGAATAATCTTGTAATGATAAATCAAATAATTCAATTTACTTATTCACATGGATATTCTACTAGTCAAATAATCACATGTAATATCAATATCCAATTTCACAATGATAGAATGCATAATGCCGGAAATCATAACCACATAGTTAAGGCCTTGTGCCAAGAATACAAATAATATTTTGTAAATAACTTTTTCCAAGACACTGGTTTGTCTCATGAGACCTACCGATGCATCGAGGAGCTATAGTGGGCTCAACCCATCACTTACTAAAACCAATACATTCCTCATATGAAAATGTTGATATATAAAATAAACATTCGTATTAAAACTGGCATACGAAATGTCAATACTTTAACCATAAAGCTTGAATGGTATAAAAATATCACATACATATTCAAACATATCAAAAAACCTTCAATACAATATGGAATATTGTATCATAATAAATTAACTTCCAACAAGTGTAAAATCCAACAAAGGATATTGACATAGATAAAATAAAAACTATTTGAGAGAAATATTTCTTCCTATTTTTAAATCATTTAAAAGTCCTGTTATTTTAAAAGAAAAAATTTATTTTGAAAATATTCTTATAAGCTTATAAGGGTATCTTAGAATATTTTATAACGTCATAAAATATCCACACTCACTGTATAAGTTAAAAAAAACATTCTTTCCCTAATTTTGTTAAAAAGGTCGTAAGTGACCTTGTTTTGAAAAGGACAGAAAGATACCTTTATAAAATTTTTATAAAAATTCAAAAAAGGGTATAATTGAATTTAAACCATAGTCTAGTAAATATTAAAAAAAAATTTGAGATAAATTTTTATGAAACAAAATGTGGATGATAAAGAGGTCCTAGTAGATACTCACATTTAAACAACCTCGGCTAATGAAGAGATTGTAGAATTAACCCTTACGTTGTAATTTTCCTTGATTGAGGGTATGTTTACCTACTATATAATATTTAAATTTTTGTTATTAAATTATACATGAACCAAATACAAAAATATGATATCATATATGATCTTCTAATATTGCTTTGCTAATAATATTTCAGTAGTATCATCGTTTTTGGTGTTAACTTGATTCGTTTTCCTTTATATGCTTGGTTACGTAAGCCATGTTTGTTATGGATAGGATGTATTTGATTCATATCCAGAATGATATTAAGTTCTTAAACATTATTTTTTAATTATAAAATGAAAATTATTCTTGAATGGTTCTGATGGGGAATGATTTTAATCGCATTCGTGGATACAGTAATCTGTACGTACGCACGAGAGACTATATCATTCTATTGATGGTGAAATGATATGCAATTGGATAGTATATTATATATAAAGAATAATTAAAATTTTATATTTATCATTTACATCAGTTATACTCATTATTATACCCATACAAATAATGAAGTGTTTGAATAACAAACTACACCGCGACGTAGAGACGGTAAGCCTTACGTACGCACGTATGGTGACTTGTCATTCATAGGATGGATATAATAATGAATATGGTTATAACATATTTATAATAACACCACAGTATGTATAAGGCAATATATTTATTATTTTGGCATGTAAACAACACAAAAATGGGAAGTGGAAGAAGAAAAGAACTTTGAAAGAGGTGGTGAAATTATTACCTCTTCTTCGGGTGTTTCTTTTTGAGTTGATCAAAATGGATCCTTAGGTTGGGTTTCTGATCAAATTAGGTCCTCTAGGTAGAAGTGAGGTTCGTAGGGAGGATATTTTTGCAGGGTTTAGCCGAGACAAATTGATTTGGAGGTGTGATTTTGAGAGAAGGGAAGTAACTTTTTATAAGAGAGGTGAGGGTCACTTTAGGAAAAGCATGAAATATTATTTTATTATACAATCATATTCAGTTTATAATGGATTAAAAATGATTTATTTATAGGATAAGGTGGTAATGGGTCGAAAAAATCTCATAAAATAGGTTTTAGATAGTTTTATGTCACCGTATTAACCTTATCTTATAGATTAAACTCTTAGTTAAATATTTTAACTTTTACCATGTATTCATGTATTATTATATTTTATGGTTAATAATATTACTATAAAATTCCAAGATAACCCCAAGTGGTTAATTAATGATATATATATTATTATATAAGTCCTTTTTCCAAATCTTATATTTTTAGGACTATTATATCATTTAATAATATGGTATTTGTTTTAAAGAGTCCTTTATATCAATTTTGACACTATTTATTAATTGATTTTTGTGGAAGTCATAACTTCATGATTACTTAGAAATAAATTTATTTAATTAACTATAAAATGTCATATTAATCTAAAAAATTAGTGTAATTCATCAGAAGTCTCAATTAACATTTATTTGGATATTTATAATATCAATTATTTTAATATTTCATTAATAAGGTAATTACTACTTCATCATTGTGTCATAAATAAATTTAATAATTTAATGTCTAAAAATTATAAATAAAATTAAATTATGTATTAAATCATTTTAAATTTATAATTATTATTTATAGTCTAATTTATCTTATGTACAACCCTATATTAAAAATGTTTTATTTATGAAAATTTGAATTTAACACTTTTAACTCTTCTTTAAATAAAATAATAATAAATGTCCTAATCTAATACAAGTGGACCCAAAGAATCATATTTTATTATTAAGGTTGTTTTTCGTCGAATTATACTTATCCAATAGAATTAGGACATGTGTTAGGTTAATTATAATATCATTTTTTACCTTTAATTACCCTATTTACTTTTAACCGTGGTAAATAAAAGTCAAAAGTTACTATTGAACAAAAATTGTTTTCATCTTATTTAACAAAATTTTATTTAATGACATCAACCATGTCTCTTGTATTTTTTAAATTCAATTCCTAGAAGTGGTAAAATTTTGTTTTATGCAAATTTACAAATGCGCCTAGAAGGTGGGTAAAAGAGAGTAAAAAGTTCAATAACAATTAATATATCTAATATTATTATAAAATAACTCCAATGAATTAAATTTAACATATATAGGTATTAAATATCTATTTTTACCTAATATATTTTTAAATAAACTAAATAATTATTTAAATAAAATGTCGATTTTAAACAATATTGCAATGTTTTTCACTATTCATAAAAAATTGAATGTTTTTAGAAAAATACCAAAAAATCACCCTAAGATAATTTTGATATTCCAAATCCAAAAATGAAGTCCATTTTGAAAAATAAAATTTATAAAATTTCAAAAAGTGGGTATTACTATTCATAACAGCTAGTTTGATTGGTCATGGTGTGTTAGAACTCAAAGTTGCGTACAATGCAAGCTATTGTATTATTCAAAGAGAAGCGTACCCTGGAAGCTAGTGGTGTTAGAAAGAATCTTTTTCAAATCCTTGGATACCTCTTCGAATTTATTATTACATAAAAACATGACTTTGTTCTAAGCTATCTTGGTTAGAGGGTTTGACAATCGTTAGAAATTTCCTATAAATCTTCGATAATACCAATCTAGTCCAAGGAAACTATAGATATCTATCACAATTGTTTTCCTCACACATCCTTCAATTTACTATACTTTTAAGGGTCCATAGTTATCCCTTTTCTAGTGATAAAATTCATTAATAATGGGAAATACTTCGATGAGAACTCATATTTTCTATACTTTTCATAAAGATTGTCCTTTTGTAAGGTTTTTAACACTATGATATGCTGCCCCTAATGATCCTTATGTATTTTAGAGTATATTATAATATCATCTATAAATATTAACACAAATTTTTCTAAGTAATCTCTAAAGACTCCATTCATCCATTCCATTAAGATTGTTGGAGCATTAGTGAATCTAAATTGAATTATTGTTAACTCATCCTGCTCGTAACTTGTATAGAAAGTAACCTTGGGGATATCCTCATTATTGACCCTTACTTGATAACACCCTAACCAAAGATCCACCTTTGAGAAGTATTGGGTTCCATGTATGTTATCCTCCTAATTTTTTTTGTATTTTCTTAAAGCAACTTTTTGGATTAGTGGGAACCACACATACAAAAATCCAAATACAACAAGACCAAATAAAACCAAAACACATCATCCAAAAATGAAAAAAATTAATGGGAAACCAAATTCAAATTATAAAAAATAGTATAAAAATCCACCCAAATTCTTGAATTCAAAACTAAAAAGTGAACCTTATACCCGACACCAACAACCACCTTGGGCCGCAAGCTATCACCATATTCAATGTCATCAACATCCATTTAACATCCTCCATGCCATTTTCCCCATCAAAAAATAGTATTGTCACCATCTCTTCCATGAAAACGCATATCGATGGCCACAACAAATCACACTGACAACCAGAAACCAGAAGGGATAACATCCACACTGTCAAACTAGACCAAAAAATTATAGAAAACTCTTACCAGAATCAACAAAATGAAACCAGAAATAACCATCCACTTTCATCACCGACCATTGATTCCTCGAAGAAGTTCCATAATATATGTGAACAACAAACCCATCGGGGAACCAAAAAATATATGGATCCACCCTAGTAAATGACTCTAGGAACACCAATGACCGATCAAACCCACCTCGCAAGACACCTTGAAAAACCACTGCACAACTCTGACTAGGATAAGAGAGGTGGAATCCTGGAGCACGATCAGAGTAAAGAGTAGAAAAAGTCCTCAAGATAAAGCACTGGCCATCAGCAAGACCATTGAACTCTACCTCAGATCCATCACTAAACGAATAGAAAATAAAGGGGAACAAGCAATACACCAAACTAGAAATCCAAGAATCCATACTCTTCATCATGGCGGAAACACCAAAAACTACCACAGCCTGGAAACTACCATCACAATCCATGGCCCAAAACAACTCCATCATAGGATGAAGCCTACACAATAAGGAACCAAAATTAGAAACCATAGAACAAAAATGAAAAACCGAGAACTAACCGAGATCGTGAAAGAAAAATAATGAATCATGAAGGAAAAAATAAAACACTAGAGAGAACTGGAATGTATACGCCTTCAGCATGAACACTCCACCATCCCAAATAGCCCAAAAAATCCATTTTTATTGACTAGAAATGGGGTCTTACACAGTGGGTAGGGAAATAAGGGAAGATGAGGAGAAATGAAAAGAAGGACCAGATCCAATAGATGCAAGAGACAATAGAAATGAACCCAAAAAAATAGAGATCAGAAAGCGAAAGAGAGAGGCTCACCGTATTCCACCACCAATAGAATCCAAGTCACCATAGAATCACAGAGTTAAACCAAGGAGGGGTTTATTAACGATGGTTCCAGCAACAATAGTTAAGGTCACAATGGAAAAGTTCCAAGAGGAAGATAAGAGAACAAGGAAGGGAGAAGAAGAAGCATGAAAAAACCTCTCACCGTAAAAAGGAATACGAGAGGAGGGATGCGACTGTGCTGGGAAGGAACCCTAGCACTATGGGAGGGAGGATACCTAGAGAGTGGGGATACATCTCCCCTTAAACATATCTTATCAAACAAGTAATTTATTCGTGGTAGAGGATACCTATTCTTTATCATGATCTTTTGAGCTCTTGATAATCAATGAATAGGTGCATTAACCTATGCCTATTCTATATAAAGAGGACTGGTGAACCCAAAGGTGAAGCACTTTGGTGTATGAACCCTTTATCCAGATTCTCCTATAGTTACTTATTTAGATCATCATATTCCAAAACAACCATTATATATGGTTTCTTAGATAATGGAAACACCTCATGAATAATATCAACTGAAAATGAAACCTCTCATCTTAGAGGAAGACCAATAAAATATTCAGGAAACACATTAATGTATTCCTTCACAATGGGTATGTCCAAAAGGAATATCTTTTCCTTAGACTCAATCATTTAATCTATATATGATTTAATATAGGTAAATAATTCCATTCTTGATATGATGCTTCCAAATAAGATTCATCAAACTTTTTGCACTTGTACAAAATCAGGGGACAATTCATGATACAAAGATTGATTTCCTTCTCATAGAAATTTATATTGGATATATTCTTGGAAATAAAATACATACCTAAAATTTCATCAAATTCCAGTAAAGGTATTATCACAAGGTTTCCTAGGATGTCCAACCCACAAATTTTGATGGCGGAGGAGTTATATACATGGGACACAAGAATTTCTCAATTTTCCATTTTCATTAATATCATTAATTTTATTCTCTATGGTGGTGTTTGAATAGTTATACTAAAAATGAATTAAACATAGGAATTTAATAATCAAGAATCAAACATTACATGTGCTATTCTTGAATAAATAACTAGTATACATGTCACAACTTTTTTGGAGATATCAACCTCAATAGTTATAATGGAATAAGCTTTCCCTTGTTACCTTGGAGATTGTTGGAACTAATTGTATCCAAGCACCCTTGTATTAGTGATTTAGTATAAAATTTTTCCTTATTCCTTATATTCGTAACATTGGAATATAGGATGATGGTTCACTAAAACATTCATATCTTCCATTATATCGGTGGTTTTATCCTGTTGAAAATCGATTGTAAGGAGCCCATCCTTCTCACACCTAAATCATTTCCTCACCCCCATCAAGTAATTTCTGAGGTTCTTCTTTACAAATTTTAGAAAAGTGGGATGTTTAAATTTCTTACCACTGTTATATTAATCCATCTCACCCCCATAATTAAACATCACCTTCCACTTCTTATCACCATGAGACCAATGAGATTCAATGATCTTCATTTCATCTTTGAAGTCAAATTAGAAATTTTCCTCATAGATATTAATGCCTCAGATCACTAGGTCTTTTTATAGACTTGGTTTTAGTCCTCCAAAGAAGTGGAATACTTTTCATTTAGGGATTATGGAAAATCTCTTGACATATCATGAAAATATTGTGATGCTTACCTCATATGCCCCAATGGATTCATCATCTTTTTTCTTTAGGTATAGATAATACATTACCATTTTATATTAGAGTGTGTGAGGAAAATCATTTTTCAAAAAACATTTTTTTAATTCCTTCCACCCCATTGCATCGATCTTTTCCTCATGCTTCATATTCTAGATAAATTTTCACCACTAGTCAGCTTCTCCATTCATACGATAAATAGCCAGTACGGTATTCTCATTCTTGAAACATTCAATAATGTTGAAGATTTTTTCAATGGAGTTGAATTGTTCTAGGATTAAGGGACTGGATGATCCATTGAAATTCAGAGGCCTTTTCACATAAACTTCTAAATTATAGCTTGTTATTTCTTAGGTAGATTTTTAATTTCCTCCTGACTTAGGTTTCTATTCAGAACCTGAGTCAACTATGGGATTGTATTCACAAATTTTTCTATTTCCACTCTCATCAGGTTGGGAATCTCATTTTATAATTTATACCAATTTTCTTCACAATAGTTGTTTACTCAGTTCATCCTATTCCCAACTCTTTTCTAGTATAAATGGAAAATTAGGGATGAAAAATTTGAATCTATTAAACAAAAAAATGGGAATACAATAACATTAAATGAATAATTTATAAATGACATTTATTACTTAACTTATGGATTTCTAGGAATCAATATATGCTACACATGATCTATTTCATAACATAGAATCTTATAAGAATTCTAGTTCCCTTAATAGTGGTTCAAAATGGTCTTTTGAATTTACTGAATCATATCCCTAAGAGTGTCAAACTAGGTGTGTAGTATGTCCTATTATCATGTACCAGGTGAAGATAGAATTCAAATAAATTCCCCCTTCTTAGTATTATTACCCTTAGGTACCTTTATTCTAGAGCCTCATCCACATGTACTATCTAGACTGGGATTTATTTTCATATAAACAAAATACTCTATACTCTACCAAAATTTATGGATGTATTATTATGTTTAGTATTATACCTAATTCATCTAATAGAGTTTCCTAATCCTAATACTAAAAATAACTAAACGTTCTTATGATACCAACTATGAGAACCCTAGAACTTATGAAAAATTTATTCATGATTTATTTCATAAGAATACACATAATATAACCCCAAATATAAATAATCCTAGTGTATTTAGGTAATTATGTGCACTACATAAAAAAATAAAATATGGCGTACATTGCTATCATTTAAATATTCCTTAACACGCTCATAACTTTTCCATTATTCTTAAAAATGCATGACATAACCTAGAGACTTACATAAAAAAGCAGTGAGCTATAAATACCAGTAAGGGAGTAAAATACATAACAAAAAAAGTTTTACATGTTATAAAATAGTTATTTAAAAGGGATAAAAAAGGGTTGATAATCATAAACACTAAAAAAGAGGCATGATACAGAATGATAACATAAAGTCAACATGGGAAAGTGTGGCAACAACATTAAACCTGACATCATAAACAATTGTCAAGGATGATTGACAAGACATCATAAAATGGTTTATAAACTCCCATAATTGATTAGGTTCACTCCCTAATCCCATACATTATGTCTTATGATACTAAAACAATACTCAATGCGTTGGAGCTCTATAAAATTCCAGTTTCACCCATTTATTTCATATCCTTTACATGCATAAGTGTGCCACATATATCATAAAACATAAGAAAGTATTCAATAAATTTTAACCCCAAAATCTAGGGGTGTGTGATAAATTCATGGATGTATCCAATAATTGATGGATTGGTAAATCTTTGTGAATAACCTTGAGTGGAAATGAGGGTGAATATTAATGACACAATTGTTCGACTTGAAAAATCATAGTGACATTTCAGTAGTAAAAAGATAGTACTTAAAGATTCATGAAGTGGTTTAATGAGAATGAAAATGTTATATAATAATTTTTAAATAAAAAGATAAGTAATGGGTATATTGAAAAAATATATTCTAACATTTTGAATTTGAAATAAAAATTATAAAATAGAGAAGATTCTTGAATAAAGGGGAGAAGAGGATGATCCCTAACTAAATTTTGGCATAGTAACAACATTGGTAAATAATATAATGAGGGAGGTTAAATGATATATAATTATTAGGAAATCCATTTAATAGTATATTTTTCTTTTTAAATTCATGAAAATATAACCAATTGTGTTTAAAAAGGATAATTATAAAGAAGGTGATTGAATTGAAAAGAAGATAGAGATATCCCTATCCTTGAGAGGGTGATTCCAAAAGCTTGGGTGGAGATTACACTACTACAAATACGGCTTTTATCAGCGCTAAAAATGGCCTTTAACAGTGCTAGAAAAGCGCTATTAATTCCAGCGAAGATAAGGGGGGGGGGGGTCCCCTTTATCAGCGCTTCAAAAAGCATTGATAAAGACCCCTTTTATCAGGGCTAAAAGAAAGCACTGATAAAAGGGATTTTTATCAGCGCTAAAACAAAGGGCTGATAAAAGGGTCCTTTATCAGCGCTTTGTTTTAGCACTGATAAAATACCCCTATATTAGCACTTCCTTTATCAGTGCTTTCATTTTAGCGCTGATAAAAGGTAAAAAAATTAAAAAAATTAAAAAAAATACTGCCAATTGAGGGGGGGCTTTTATATCACTTGAACCCCCCCTTTTACAACGCTTTTCCTCCCCCTACAGTGCCCCACGCACCCCTCCACCCATTAATAGCGGTTGCTCCAATATTCCCCCATGCGCGCGCGCCCCTACCTCCACCAGGATTTGAACTCGAGACCTCCCCATGCGTGCCTAAGCCCTTACCACTCTTCTATTTTGATTTGATTTCCAATTCATGATATCTCTATATATATGTATTTATATATTTCGTTATATTTATTCATATAGTAATATATATTTATATTAATATATATATATAGTTATATTATAATATATATAGTTATATTAATATATATATAGTTATATTAATATATATCTCTATTTATATGTATATATATAATTATATTTATTCGTATAGTAATATATATTTATATTAATATATATATAGTTATATTAATATATATATATAGTCATATCAATATATATATAGTTATATTTATTCAGCTAGCAATACATATTTATATTAATATATATATATATATATATATATAGTTATATGAATATATATATATATATAGCTATATTAATATATATTTATAGTGATATTAATATATATATTTATAGTGATATTAATATATATATATTTATAGCAATATTAATATATATATGTAGTTATATGAATATATATATATATAGTTAGATTAATATATATATATATAGTTAGATTAATATATAGGTATATAAATATTAATATATTTGTATTTTAAATAAAATGTATATTAGTTATTATTTAGATAAAGCTAATATATTTTATATGTAAATATATTTTATTATTTATGTTTATAATTAAATTTTTAGGTGTGAATATATAAAAAATATGTACCTATAGTTATATATTTGATCATAAATAGCAGTTAAATATAAAAAATGATAAAATTTCAAAGAAATAATATCAATATGAATGTAATAACTTGGAATAAATTAATTCCCCACCAAACAAATCCAATAATACCCCCTTAAACAAGGCTGAAAATCCACAAAATGTTAAAAAATCGGGGTACCCTGACTAAAAACTCAGTTTTGGAGGCCTTATGGGCCTATTTTGGCCTCTAAAAAACCTTCATTGGGATTTCACCAATTATAGAGACGTAGATCTCATCGCAGACTTTGATTTGATATGTGGTAGAGCTCAAATAGACACCCGGATCAAAAGTTATGGCCGTTGGAAGTTCGAGTTGCGTGTTTAAAATATTTTGGATCTTTTTTTTAATTTTTTTAATTTTTTAATATTCAAATTGTTATTAAATGACTATTACTCCATAATAATTAGCAAATTATTAATTAAAAATATTTTTTAAAATTTTTTATAAGCCGTTTTCACTAAATATCTTATATATTAAGTATATTATGTGTATATGTATATTTATACTTATCTAAAATATATTTAAAAATTATATATTATATTTATATCCATATAACTATATTTATATATTAATATATTATTTTTAATTAATTTTTTTTTGAAGTCGACCCTTTATCAGCGCTTTTAAAAGCGCTGATAAAAGCTCCCTTTATCAGCACTAACAAAAATGCGCTTATAAAGGGGGTCCCTTTATAAGCACTAAAAAAAAGCGCTGATAAAGGGGTGCTTTTATCAGCTCTTTTTTTAGCGTTGATAAAGGGAACCTTTATCAAGGCTTTTTTTTAGCACTGATAAAGACACCCCCCTTTATCAGCGCTTTTTCATTAGCGCTGATAAAGGTTGGCGCTGGGAAAAACTATTTTTGTGGAAGTGTTATTGAGAGATTGGGCACAATGGGAGGAATATAGAGAGAGGATTGAAGATTAAGGAAATTTTACAAGGTTTTGGAGTGATGGGGAATTGGATCTTGGGTGGGTTTATATGGGAAATGTTTAAGGAGTTTTTTAATATTTCCCAAACATATGTTTTGGACTCTGTATAATAAAGTAATCCAAACCACAAAAATTATCATGTTTTTTTGCCCGTAGTTTCTTCCAAATAATTTTTTTAATTATATTATAATTCCAAGGGACTAAATCAATAAAATATTAACCTTGTTGATGTATAAGTGAGTCATTATTATAAAGAAATATTTTTAAAACTATAAAATAAAATATAGGTTTTAGAGGATTCATAAAGGACTTTTAAAATTAATAAAATAAAAATATATCTTTATTTTAAAAGGGAAATGAATATTTTTTGTTTATATCCTTCATGTAATTTATTATGTCACTTTTTGGTCATTATGAAGTCATAATACACCCAATATATTTATACAATATTTAATTTGTACACGAAAATTCATCTCTCTCTGAAAATTATAAAAAATCCATTGATGAATAATTTTGGCATGATGATTTAAAAAATAATATTTATTTTATCAAAATAATTTAATAAATTTTTTATTTTTCTCTTTTAAAATAATAATATATATATTTATTAAAAAATAATGGGTTTTTTTGACAATAAATGTTTTTGAACCCTCATAAAAATTATATTTTTCTTTATAAAAATTATATTATTATTTAAATTTTATAAAAATTATTTAATTATATTATTTAATTAAAATTTAATTTATTTTTAAAATTCACGAATTCATCAAAAATGGAATTTCCTAATTGAAATTTCATATTACACAAAAATACAATTTGTTTAATATCGTATCCAAATTAGATTAATTTATACAGTAAAAAAATATATAACCATTATTCTACTGAATATAAAATACTAATATTCATTTTTTAGGGTTTTGATACATAGCCCCTTATTACACCATTAAACTCCCTAAGGGGAGCATGTTTTGATTGTGAGATTATCATAGGGGTGGTTTTGCATACATCGTTCAGGTTGTGATCTTCATGAGCACGATCTTCTCCTGTAAATGGTTTCCCTCATGCTTTATTTTTTTAATATTATATTTTGATTGGTCAAGGGAAAATCCCAGTGACACTATCTCCCTTGTAATCTTCAATAAATGGGATACTTAAGGTATGATCCTACTAGTTGGGGTCATTTCTTCTTTTTTCCATGTCAAATGGATTTTTCACAATCCTATATTTATACAAATCATATGATAAGTGCTCAATAGTTATATTATCAATGGTTATTATTATCAATTATATTTTATATTCGATAGGATATAATAAAACCAAATATGTTCATGTGTTTCCTATAATAATATTAGGTCATTTAATTTAGTCACAAAGAGAATTTTATTTATAAAATTTTGGGTTTGTTACATCCAAGGAATCACGGATGAGCTTATACCATTACAACCAATGAGGTGTATCCTAACAATGAAGTGGTAATAGGTACACAAATTATTCATTCTAGAGTATCAAAAATTATTTTTTTATTCCAGATCTATGCATTAATTTGTTTCATGCAAGTTTGTGAGAAATATTTAAAGACCATTACAGATAATGGAAGTAGAGATATTGGTGAAAACAAAAAATGGGATTATTATTTTATACCATGTATACAACTCCTACCCTGAAAAAATTTGTGGTATTAAATTCGTAGATAACCTTGTGATACTACCTTTAGTGGAATTTGATGTAATTTTGGGTATGTATTGGATTTCCTTACATATAGAAAACATAAATCTCCCTGAGAAGTAAATCACTCTCTATATCATGAATTGTCCTCTGATTTTATATAAGTGTAAGGAGGATGAAAAATCTTTTTTTATCACCAACATCTCAAGAATGGATATTATTTACCTACATGATATCATATATAGCTAAAATTATTGTGTCTAAGGAAAAGATAACCCTTGGAGAAATTCCTGTTGTGGGCGAATACACTGATGTGTTTCTTAGAGAATTGTATGGTCTTTATCTTAGCTGAGAGGCTGAATTTTAAATTGAGATTATACACAGGCAGTTTAAATTATCCAATAATCCATATATAATGGTTATTTTGGAACATGAGAATATGAATAAAAAAAATAATGTATAATCTTGAAAGAGGGTTCATATGGCCAGATGCTTCACCTTGGGGTGCACTAGTCCTCTTCATCAAGAAGGATGAGTCAATACACATTTTCATTGATTATCATAAGCTAAAAATATCATGATAAAGAACAAGTATCCTATTCAATGTATTGAAAAATTGTTTTATCAGCTATGTGGAGCCCAATACTTCTCTATGGTGGATCTTTGGTTGATTTATTACTAAGTGAGGGCGAAGGAGGGTATCCCTTAGACTGCTATCTATACAAGGTATGAGAACTATGAGTTTATAGTATTTCCATTTAGACTCACTAGTTCTATAGAAATATTTATGGAATTGATTAATAGAGTCTTTAGAGATTACCTCAATAAAATTTGGTAGTATTTACAGAGGATGTTCTAATATAATCCAAAATAATGGTTCAGCTTGATGAGCATCTGATCATTGTGCTAAAAGCCTTATGATTTTTTTTTTGAAATTTATAGAAAATGTGTGTTCTGGTTAAAGGAAGTAACATTATAAGTGAATTTTATCACCAACAATAGGATATTTAAAGACCATTTAAAAATAGAGGAAATTGAAAGATGGTTGATTCTAATATATCTGATAGATATCTATAGTTTCCTTGGACTGTCTAGGTGTTATCAATGATTATTAATAAATTTATTATTATTTTAATACACTATAACTAAGATAACTTGGAAGGGTGTCTGGTTTTTTTAGAATAATGAATGTGAATAGGTATTAAATGACTTGAAAAGTAGGATTATCACTACAAATATACTTATTCTTCCCATAAGTGAGGTACATTTTATGGTATCCAATGATTATTTGATGAAGGTCTTGGGTTATATACAAATTTTGAATGAAAAATTTACAGCCTATTTATAAATACAATTTAATTTTCATGAAAAAACTACTGAACACATGATCTGGAGTTGTCTATAGTGATATATGCAATGAAAATCTAGTGGCATTTTTACTTTTGTGAGAAGTATGAAATATATATGGATCACAAGATCATTAAGTATATATTCACATAGAAATATTTTAATATTCCATAGTGAAGATGGTAAGAGATGATTAAGGGATATGACTACTCAACCCACTAACATCCTATTAAGAAAAATAACGTGTAAGATTCTCTAAGAAGAAAGGATCCAAAAATTTTATCATTGATAAGAATTTATAAGGATCTAATATTTTTATAATTGAAAAGGGTGGACATGGAAAGAATAAAGGAAGTAAAACCATCAATCATTTCGCAAGTTATTTATCATCCATTACTTTAAGAGAGAATAAAATATTATCAAAGAGAAGAGGTGGATATTTAGAAGGAGGTGAAATCTATTCGAAAACAGGAATCCTAAATGCTCAAAATTAATGAAGAAGTAGTTGTAATATTTGGGTCATTAAAATGTGCAACATCAAATTATATGTTAAAGAAGGAGATACTTGACGATTCACATAGTTCAACCTTATTGATCCATCCAGGGAGCACAAAGTAGTACTGAGATCATCGATATCACTATTGGTGAGAAAATGTGAAGAATGAGATTGAAAAATATACAATAAGGTATATTTTATGTCAGTAAGTGAAGGATGAAAGGAAAAAATACAAAGGAATGATGAAACCATTACCCATACCTATATGGAAATGGGAAAACATAACCTTGGAATTTGTCACTGGTCTTTGTAAGATATAATTAGGAAATAATTCTATATGGGTTATGGTGGATTTTCTTATAAATACTTCTTACTTCAATGAAATATAAGAATACTTCTCACTCGATAAACATTCAAGGGTAAAAATTAGTGAGGTGGTGAGGATTCATGGAATACTAATATCGATTATAATAGATCAAGACCCAATATTTAACTCCATATTCTAGAAGAGTCTTTATCATTTTCTAAATATAGAGTTAGATGTCATCATGTCTTATCACCCTCAAACCGAGGGCCAATTTAAGAAGACTATTCAAAAACTCAAGGACATGTTGATGAAATTATCAATGGGCTTCAAAGGTGTATGGGATAAATATATTCCCTAGATGATTTCTTATACCATAATAGTGTCCACTGAATAATCCTAATGGCTCCATATGAAGAAATTTATGGTAATAAATGAATAACACCTTTATGATAGGTTGAACTTGGTGAATGTAAACTGTTAGGTCCTAAAATGGTTGAGGAAATGGTATAAAATTTCAAGAACATTTAGTATCACATTAGGGATTCTATGAGTAGATAGAAGTTATATGTTGACAATTGTCAATGAGAAATGGAGTTTTTGTTAGAGATAAGGTATTACCATACATATCTTCATTGAATTAACTCGTGAAGTTTTAGAATAAGGGAATGTTTAGTATAGTACACATCAGTCTCTTTGAGATCCTTGACCGCATCAGAGTGGTGGCCTATCGAATAGAAGTCCAACCTTACCTCTCTCAAGTAAATGACGTGCTCCATGTATTTGTCTAGAGTAAGTACATAACAAACACATAACATATGCTTAATCCAGTTGTGGTACCATTGGAGAATTATCTTTCATATAAGGAGAAACCGGTGAAGATCTTAGATTGTAGAGAAAAAGTTTTATGAAATTAGAAAATGAACCAAGTAAATTTACAATGGATAAATTCTAAGATTGGAGAAGCGACATTTGAACCAAAGTAGGTGATGAAAAAAAATTACCGTAATCTGTTTAGTGTGTGAAAGAAAATTGTGAGGGAAAAATCTCTGAAGGGGGGAACATTATAAGGACTACAACTTATATAAATAAAATTTCTTTGTGATTGAATTGAATTTTATATGATGGTTATAGAAAATTAATTTTATTATCTATTTTTATTAAATACTATTAGATTTAAAATACCATTAAGCATCCTAACCATTTAAAAAATAGTTTTTGAATAGTGATCATATGATTCTTATAAATATAAGGTTTTGATAAATCCACTTTTTATAGAAAAAGGTTGTGATGGACTTGACAAGTAGGATCATACCTAGTGAATCCCATTTATCAAAGCTTTTGGAGAAGAAAGCAGCACTGTTATTTTCTCATGACCAAGCCCAATTTTATATTCATCAACTAAATCGTGAGTAAAATCCTTTATGAGATAATTTAAGCTCATCAATATCATGACCCAAACCATGTACGTTGAACCACCTAGTGAAAATATCATCATTGAACACATAACACTTAGGATCTTTGCTGGTGTAATAGAGGTATATATATCAATATAATAATAAAATAAATATTTATATATTTTTTTTAAATACAATAATGGTTATAAATTTTTTTACTTTATAAATAATTTTTATTTTGATATGATAAAAAACAAATATTATTTTTGTGAAATAGAAATTTTCAATTAAGATATTACTTTTTTATGAATTCATGAATTTAAAAAATAAATAATATTTTAATAAAATAATACAATTAAATAATATTTAGTAAATATATATTATAATATAATTTTTATGAAGTCAATTGTATTTTTAGAAGGGTTTAAAAACGGATATTGTAAAAAAACCTGAATTTCTCAATATATGTCGATTATTTTTTTTAAATTAAAAACCCAAAAATATATATTATTATTTTCATAAAATTAATATTATTTTTTTTGGATTCAACTTATCAAAATTATCCAATGTTTAATTTTTCATAATTTTACGAGATAAAATTTTAATTAAAAATTAAATACAGTATAAAATACGGTGTGTATTATGACATCATAATGAAAAAATTGATTTAATAAATTCTATAAAGGGTATCCATCACCAAATATTTGTTTCCTATTGAAACTAATGTGTTTTTAATTTTTTGGATTTATTTTATAAATTCTTTATGAATCCTCCAAAGCTTGTTTTATGTTTTACGGTTTTAAAGTCAATTATTTATAAACATGACTCACTTCCACATCAACCAGGGTAATATTTTATTCTGTATATCCCTATGCTATATAAAATAATTAAACCCCCTTCAAATTGTAATAATACATGGGAAAAACCATGTGAATGTTTTTTATTAATTTTTTATCTAGTGATAAAAACCAATTTCTAGGAAATAATAAAGAACTCCCCTCCCTTTTCCTATATATATCCACCCAATCTACAATTCTTGTTCACTAAAAAACCTTTGAGAACGTCCTTACTCTGACCTTACCTCTCTATAGTCCTCCCAAGGTTCTATCAATCTCTCTATAATCTGCTCTCAAGTTTTTGGATTCACACTCTCAAGGTAAGGGGCCTCTCTCTCTCCCTTCCTTTAAATTCAAGCACCTTCTCTATATTTAGCCTTTTTAATCTTAGAAAGTTTTGTTTTAATTAATTTTTAAAAATCACTCTAATGTAAAATTTATGTTATAATAATGTGAGATAATTTATACCCTATAATTATAGAATTTACCTGTGCCATTACTATGCCTAAATTTAGTGAGGGGTTTTTTCCTTCTCCTCTTTATTTATGAATCATCTCTATTTTATGTATTTTTATTTTCAATTGTTACAATTGGAATATGTTTTTTAACTTAAATCATAGTATAATTTTTATATAAAATTTATTATAAACCCCTTTAACATTCATTAAAACTATTTTATGAATCTTTTTTTAGTGTCATTTTGTTGCTGAAATTTCTCTGTGTTTTGTTAGGCCAAATGATTGTGTCAGGAATATACACTCCCATTTCCACTCAAGGGTATTCACATAGATGTACATGTAATTACTTGATTGGGTACTTCCATTTGTTTTACCCAAACTCTTTGATTTTTGGTTAGTTTTTATGAAATACATCCTTATATTGCATGATCCATCTAGCACACTTATGCTTTTACATGATATGAAAGAGATAAGTGAACGTGGAATTGTATACTACTCTAATGCATTGGGTAATATTTTAGTCTCATGATATTTCATGTATGGGATTAGGGAGTGAACCTAATCCATTATGGGACAATTTAAACCATTCTATGATGTATTTGTGGTTATCCTTGACCTATGTAAACGATATCATATTTAAGGTTGTTGAAAAATTTCCCATGTTTCCTTTATATAACCATTCTATTTCATACCTCATTGTTTATGTTTACTATTCTCACACATCTTTTGTTCCATTGAAATTCCTATTGTCTAGAATTTTACAATTTCTTCATATTGTGATGTTTTTATTACCTTTTAGGGCTTTATTGGTTTCCACTTTCTTATGTATCTCCCAAGGTTATACCATGTAGTTTTAAGATCAATGTAATTTTTTTGGTAATGTTAATAAAGTTTTAAATAATTTTTATGTACCGCCTATTTTAAGTTTTTATGTAATTTACTTAATTAACGAAATAAATTGTAGTTATCAATCTTATGGTCAGTATTATGTGTATCCTTTTGTAATAAAGTGTGAATTAATGTGTAATAAATACTAGGGTTTTCATAAGGTTAATAAATGATCAGTTCTTTCTTTTAGTGGATCATTATTAGTATACTTCAACAATGGGAGGATATAAAATAAGTGGTTAGCTATTTAGATTCTATCGAGGGAGTTATTTTCTTATGGAAGGATGGGTAATATATGGTGGTGATTACAATGATACTAAAATAGAGTTCTATATAAGTTTGGGGCCTTAACTAGGTCTCTTGAACCTAAATAGGGAAAACATCACATATATATATATTAGGTATTCATTTATAAGTCTAGGATACAATGTTAGTTAAAGAACTTTCGCAATGAAGTATTAGGATCCTCAGTGGTAAATTTCTTTGGGATAAGTGGGGAAAATAGGCTGGAATAATTTACTTTTAATAGAAGATTATTTTAAATGTGAATAAGTTCATGTAGATGTGGGTGTAATGACAAAAAATTTGAATATGTATTTTCCATAAATAAATAATATTCTTATAGATTGTTATACACACAACACTGAACTAAAAAAACTGAAATATATTTTGTTTAAATAAAAAATATGACCATTAAACATATAAATAGAATTTTATTGTGTGAACATGATTAGCAGAATAATGATATATATATATATATAAAGGTTATTTTATATAAATTTATTTAGTTTATTTTGTCCTTAATTTTTTTTACTAAATGTTTATTTTTTTTTCATTGTAACTTTTATTAAAAAAAATGTATTATTAATAAATTTTGATTTAGATAAAATATAATATTTTTGGAGTAATTTTAGTCTTATTAACATTTTGTAGAAATTAAGAATATGAAAAACTAGTATTTTAAAAAGGTGTGTTCTTATAAAAACATTTTTTCATTATATTTTATGATTTTATTTAAAGGTTAAATGCATAAATTTTATAACATTAATTTAAAAAATTAAACAATATTTATATTCATATAGAAAACATTAACTTAGTATTAAATTTTGGGTGTTTTTTGGAAATTATATTTTTAGCTCAATAGTTCAAAATATCATTTTTACAAATATCATGGATTTTAAAACATTAATAGTATATAAGTTTGGATTGATAATTTATATAAAAAATTTATAGTAAAAATATGTATTTTTATGATAGATATTATAAATTTAAAAATATATATTTTAGTTTAAAAACATTAGTTTGATATTTTAGAACATAATTTACAGTACTCTATAAAATTATTTTAATACATTATACCTTTATTATTTTCAAATTATTTTTTATCACTTTTAAAAATTGAATCTAATGAATTGGATTTAAAAATTTTAATTATCATTTACATATTATGTAATAATGGCCTTTTTATATTTTGGTATAAAAAATTAATTACTAATATAAAATCTAGTTAACGTAGTAAAATCCAGGAGGGTAAAATGGATAAACCAAAGTTTAAAAAGGCCTAACATGTTAAAATAAAGATTTTAATTAAGTTTTTGTGGAGTGGATTTATAAAAAAATGTACCCAATATATTATTTTTATATTTCTTCTTTGACCTATGAAACATGCTCTATCTTTATTTTAAGATGAAATATTTAAAAGAATCACACTCTTAGAACTTATAAAAAGGGAATCTCACCACTCCTTTATGATCACATTAAAATTTTAGTTTGTTATTGAATATACAGATTATGTATTTTATAAAGAATAATATTTCACTTCTCTAAGCCTATAGACATATGATTGTTTCCTAAGACCACCATTTCTAAGGAATCCCCCAAGGGAAGCTCAAAGTTCTTCAAGTTAGTACTAAATTGTCCCTTTCACTATTTCCTTCAAATAATTCCAATTAAAATATATTTTTCCCTATATTGAATGATAAAATTAGTTATTTTAGTATACTTAATGTTTATATATCATGGAAAAAATAACTAACCTCCTTTACCCTTTTCAATTATGAGAAATGAAAATTTTAGTCATGCATTTGAGTGGACTATTGCTACCATGAAGTCACATCATCTATTTTTGACCACCATATCTGTTAACATGTTGTAAGGATGTAATTAATTAATCAATTTCACACATATAATATAATTATGATTTCAAAGATACAAATTATAATCCACCATCATTATCTCTCATTATTTGAGAAATGAATATCTCAATCGTGTGTATGTAAAAACTATAACCTCCATGAAGTAACAAATCTAATTTTTCATATAGTTTAATTATTATTTATTATAACATATTAAAATAGGACCAAACACCTTAAAATAAAAAAATATGATTATTCATCAGTAATAATGATGTTATTCCAAAATAAAAAACTTTAATAACTATACTCATCCATTCATTATGCTATGTTAATATCTTGGTCAATCTAACACTACTAGAAAAGGGGGCAGTGGAGGCCCCCTTACTCGGGCGACCGCCATTGGCGGTCGCTATAGCCCACCTTTAGCGACCGCCAATGGCGGTCGCTAACCTCCCTAAAAATATTCGGGGGGTTTCTGCGCCCCCCCCCCCCCCCCCCCCGCGCCCTCTCGAGCCCTAACCCCTCGCCGCCCTCCCTCGCGCCGCCCTCCCCTCCCCCGCCGCCCGGCCTCCCCCGCCGCCCGGCCTCCCCCGCCGCCCGGCCTCCCCCGCCTCCCGGCCTCCCCCTCCGCCCGCCCTCCCCCGCCGCCCGGCCTCCCCCGCCTCCCGGCCTCCCCCTCCGCCCGCCCTCCCCTGCCGCCCGCCCTCCCCCGCCGCCCGCCCTCCCCCGCCGCCCGCCTTTCCCCCGCCGCCCGTCCTCCCCCGCCGCCTGGCTTCCGGCCTCCGGCCGCCGCCCTCCGCCTTCGGGCCTCCGGCCGCCGCCCTCCGGCCTCCGGCCGCCGCCCTCCGGCCTCTCGGCCCTCCCCCCCCACCCCGGACGGCACCCGCACCCCGGACAGCCCCCGGCGCGCACTCCGGACCGCCCCCCGCACCCCGGACGCCTCCCCGCACCCCGGACAGCACCCCCCCGCGCACTCCGGACCGCCCCCCACACCCCGGACGCCTCCCCGCACCCCAGACAGCACCCCCCCGCGCACTCCGGACCGCCCCCCGCACCCCGGACGCCTCCCCGCACCCCGGACAGCCCCCCCCTGCACTCGGACACCCCCCTCCGAACCCGGACAGCCCCCCCGCACCCCGGACAGCCCCCCCCCCCCCCCCGCACTCGGACACCCCCCCTCCGAACCCGGACAGCCCCCCCGCACCCCGGACAGGCCCCCCGCACCCCGGACACCCCACCCCGCACCCCCGACAGCCCCCCTGCACCCCAGACAGCCCCCCCTCCCCCGCACCTCGGACACCCCCGCACCCCGAACACCCCTTCCCGCACCCCTGACAGGCCCCCGACACCCCGGACACCCCTCCCCGCACCTCGGACAGCCCCCCCGACCCCGGACACCCCCCCCTCGCTGCCCGTCCCCCGTCCCCTCACCGCCTCCTCTCCTCCAGCTCCCCGCCGCCGCCGCCGCCCGTCCCCTCCCTTGCCGCACCGCCTTTGGCTCCGGCTCCCCTTCGCTGCTCCTCTCCCTCGCAGCACCGCCTTCGGCTCCCCTCCCTTTCAGGTTTGTAGCTCAATCAGGTAACATGAGCTTTCAGTTACATTATTATTTTATCAATGGTTCATAAACAAATGATTAATATTTATTTTGAATATAGTTGATTTGATAAATGTAAATGTAATAAGTATTGTGTAAATTTTTGTTATACAGATATTATTATGGATAAGAGTTGGATTGATCTTCCAAATCGAACGTCTAGAGAATATTTCAATGGCATTATGCAGTTTATTGACTTCACGAGGGGATTTGAAAGTGACTATATTAGTTGTCCATGTAGAAAATGTGCTAACAGATATCAATTCACACGAGATACTGTGAGGGAGCACCTTTTCTTTAATGGATTTCTGAAAAATTATAAGAGTTGGACTCGTCATGGAGAAGAATATGTTCGTTGTCAAAATACAGATGCAGCTCAGATGGATGTTGATGCAAGGATGACTGATCCAATGCATGAAATGCTTACTGAAATGGTACGTGGGTTTGATCCTGAAGGCATTGACATCCAGAATCTTGAGACCGGTGAGATAAATCTTCGCTCTGGTGCAGATCGTGATTCGAGGAGGTTTTATGAAGTACTTGATGATGCGAAAACAGAATTATATCCTGGATGTACTTCTTACAATAAACTGTCGTTCATCGTGGAGTTGTTGCATTTGAAGACTTTGAACAATTGGTCAGACACATCATTCGACATGCTTTTGGTTTTATTGAAAAAAGTTCTTCCTGTCGACGCTAAGATTCCTGAGTCGTATTACTATGCTCGTAAGTTGACAGAGAACTTAGGTTTTACATATGAGACTATAGATGCATGTGCAAACAACTGTATGTTGTTTAGAAATGAAACTGCTCATTTGGATATCTGTACGGTTTGTGGCGCTTCCAGGTGGAAAGAGAACAGGGGAAATAAGACTCATCAAAGTCAGATTGCGATACAGGGGAAACTGATTGCCGTAAAGCAAATGCGTTACTTTCCCCTTAAACCGAGGTTGAAAAGATTTTTTATGTCATCTAAAGTTTCTAATTTAATGAGATGGCATGCAGAAAGAGTTCATGAAAGTGACATGTTAACCCACCCGGCAGACTCTCATGCATGGAAGGATTTTGATAAGAGACATCCCGACTTTGCTAAAGATGTTCGTAATGTCTGATTGGGATTGGCAGCAGATGGTTTCAATCCATTCAAGTCTATGGTTGGTGCAACTCATAGCACATGGCCCGTGGTGTTGGTTCCATATAATCTTCCTCCGTGGCTTTGTATGAAGCAACAATTTATATTACTTTCCACTCTTATTGATGGACCTAAAAGTCCGGGGGATAAGATTGATGTTTACCTTCAGCCATTGATTGATGAGTTGAATGAATTTTGGGGCGATGGTGTGATGACTTATGACTGCGAAACGAATGAAATGTTCAAACTGCATGCAGCTTTATTGTGGACAATCAATGACTTCCCAGCTTATGCAAATTTATCAGGCTGGAGTACGAAAGGGGAATTTGCTTGCCCTTGTTGCAATAAAAGTAAAAAATCTGTATGGCTTAAACATTCCAAAAAATGGGCATACATGGGTCACAGGCGTTTTCTCCCTCCCCAGCACAGGTTCAGAAAGGACAGAGTGGCATTTGATGGTTCTAGAGAGTTCAGCCCAGCACCAAAGATCATGACAGGAGTCGAAATGTTATCGCAGATTGAGGAAGAAAACATCCGCACGGTATATGAAATTCAGGATTTGGTGGCTCCTCCAGTACGTAATATTCGTGCTGCGGGTAGGCAGCGCAGTCACAATTGGAAAAAGAAAAGTATTTTTTATAGTCTTCCGTATTGGAAAACTAACATGTTGAGGCATAATTTGGATGTCATGCACATTGAAAAAAATGTTTGTGATAACATATTGTGGACCATTTTAGGTGTCAGTGGAAAGTCAAAGGACCATGTTAATGCACGTCGTGATTTGGAAGAAATGGGTTTAAGGAAACAGTTGCATTTACAGTTAGCTGAGGGAAACAAGGCATATATGCCTGCTGCACAGTATTCGATGACTACAGAGGAGAAAGAGACATTTCTTTCCATTTTGAAGATGGTCAAGGTGCCTGATGGTTACTCTTCTAATATTTCAAAGTGTGTGAATCTGACGAGCAAGACATTGCAAGGGTTGAAAAGTCATGACAATCACATATTACTTCAGCAGTTGATTCCAATCGCAATTTGTGATTGTTTATCCCCCAATGTTGTTCAGCCCTTGATTGAGATGAGTAATTTTTTTAGACAGCTTTGTTTAAGAAATCAACGAATGAGTGATTTAAAAAGTTTGCAGGACCGAATTGTACTTACGCTTTGTCACTTTGAGAAACTTTTCCCCCCCTCATTTTTTGATGTTATGGTCCACTTAACAGTGCACCTAACTGATGAAGTAATGGCTGCTGGTCCAGTGCAATTCAGGTGGATGTATCCTATTGAACGGTATTTGAGTACATTGAAAAGATTTGTACGCAACAGAGCTCGTCCAGAGGCATCAATAGCCAATGGTTATTTGATGGACGAGTGTACTACCTTTTGTGCAGAATATCTTACGGATGTTGAAACAAAATTAGATAAGCCCTATCGGATTCATGATGGTCCAGTTGGAGAAGGAACCACATTTGATATGGACAACATCGAGTGGATACAAGCACATCGATATATCTTGTTCAATACTCCATCAGTTGCACCATTAATGCAGTAAGTATCTTATCAATGTGCTTGTATAACTTTTACATGTTTTCTTTGCATAAGTTGATCTTTTAAACATCGCGTAATCATTTGCAGGAAACACATTAATGAGATAAAAGAAGAGATGCATCGTGCGACTGAGTTGCAAATTCAACAATCTCATTATGCGGCATTTCATGATTGGTTCAAGGATTATGTATGTATAAATTGATTTTCATTATGAGTGAAGTATTAAACTAATTCTTTCTGCATATATCAGTATTGATTTTTATAAATTATGTAGGTTCGTAAGCTGAGGGAGTTAGGGGACCCCACGTTACCTGAAGTATTTATCCAACTGGCTGAGGGTCCATCTATAACCGCTCGTCGTTATAAAGCTATTGATGCTAATGGTTTTCGATTTCGCATTAAAGATGTTGATGACAAACGAGCAACACAAAACAGTGGAATCGGTTGTCCCTTTGTCGATTCTGGTTATTACTATGGTCAATTGATAGACATCATTGAAGTTGTATACACACACGGTTTGAAGTACATATTGTTAAAGTGTAATTGGGTTGATCCAGTGCGTGGATGTAAAGTCGATCAATATCAGTTTTCATTGGTGAATTTTAACTACATGTTATACAGAAATAATGAACGAGTTGAGAATGAACCTTTCATCTTGACATCACAAGCGGAACAAGTATTCTTCGTTACTTTGCCTTCGGATCCAAGTTGGCAAGTTGTTGTCAAAATGTCTCGGCGAGGAGTGTTTTTATTTGAAGAAGATGAACCCGAGACTGTTCCGTTTGTTTACCAACAACTTGATCAACATACCGTAGTTCAACGTGAAGAAGATATTTATTGGGTCAGAGCGGCTGTTGAAGGAGAAACGGTCGATTTGCATGCTTAATGAAAGGTATAATTGTTTTCCCGCTATTCAGTAGAATGTCCTAGGATATCATAAATTATCTAATCATTTTATAAATCCTTATAAGTTTTAATCCTCACTTTTGTAAGTTAATTCAGTCATAAATATTTAGGTTGATTAACTTTCTGATTTTTTAAAATTCATTCACAACTAATTATTCAATCCATTTTTTGTTTGATTAACAGTTGTACAAGTTTGATTTATTAAGAACAATCCAATTTATCTTTTAAACACTTTGGACTCATTACTGATATTTTGTATGATTGCAGACATGTCAGGGGAAGAGGCAGAAAATCCACATCATCCATCTGAGGCATCTACGTCTCAGGGTCGAGGTATGTTTGACAGTCATTATCTATATTATTTATGTAATTAACATATATATATATATAAATATAACATTTGTCAATTTATATATAAAATTGTTTTCAACAGGATCAGACTCGGCTGCTTCTTCCTCTCGCAGGAGAGGCCCTGGTCGTGGCATATTAGCATGGAATTCCGACACGACGATAGATGTTTCATTTGATGAGGTATTTCATCCCGTGGGACCGAATGCCCCGGCATTTATTCGTCAGCTGGGTCATATCATACGTGACCCACATCGATTTCCATTGACCACGCGTGATTGGGCTTCTATCCCTCAGGACACATTAGATCGTCTATGGAGGGAGGTTCAGGTAAGAAAATAATTTTACTTTATTTTCTATTTATAAATAATACTAATATGTTTGATTATTTTCATTATAGCAAAATTTGAAAGTATGCCCTGAAGAGTTTCGGCCCGTGTGTATGAGCAAATGCCGTAAGCTGTGGAAAGATTATAAAGGCAAAGTGAAGAGGGACCACTGGGTACCAAATGTGGGTGCCCCTGACATTTTGGAAAAAGTCCCGAGAGGTGTCCTCCCAGCTCAGTGGCGTGACTTGGTTGCATATTGGTCTACTGAGGGTGTTGCGGTTTGTATATTAATTATTTTGCTGTATATATATTTTCAAGAATATGTGATTTGTTTGAAATTTGAATGAATTGAATGTAGGAGGTGTCAACACGCCATTCGGAGAATCGAGCGTTGCAGGGACCAGCTCACAGGCTCGGGACTCGTCACGTGTCTCAGATCCGACATGAGGTATATATTATTCACTTTTTAATTAATTAATTAATATGGTTTTGTGTTTATATTCTTTTAATATACAGTTGCGAGGGCAAGGTGCAGCAACTGATAAAATGTCGGTGTGGATAAGGACTCGTGATCGCAATGATCCAGAGGTTGCAGCATTGATAGTAAGTGTCTGTACTTACCAATAATTACATAAATCTTTATATTAACATATATATATTTATATATATTTAAATATTTCACAGGATCAATTTGAAGCTGAGTTAGAACATCTGCCAGAGGACCAGCGACAGCTTCCCATGCGACGGGATGAGATCTTTCATCGCATTATTGGTCGGGACGGGCATGGCTATAGTTTGACCTATGGAGCAGGGATTCCTCGTTCTGTAGTGTCACGCGCTGCGGTTGTCGGTCCTGCTGTTGCTCATATGACACAGCAGATGTCAGATTTTGAGGCACGGCTGCGCGCTTCCGAGGAGACAAATGCGCAATTGACAGCTGAGGTAAGAGCACTGCGGGAATATGTGCGTCGAGCTGATGGTACAGGGGATCATACGACGCAGGTATATACTGTATTTATTTATTTAATTTAAATTATTTTTGTTATTAAAATATTTATAATGTTTATTTGTTGTAGGCACCTGGTCCACCAGAAGGAGGTAACAGTGATGGCAACGCGTGACGCACCATATATTCACGAGATATGTTTTTTGTTTTTACTGGTAGGGTTGACATTGATGTACTTTATTTATTCATTTAAGTAATGCATTATTACCATCCATGGTGGTCTTTTAAATATTTTATACACATATTGAGTTTTTGATCAGATAATCTTAAATGATTCTACATTTGAAAAAGTCGAACTAATTCCAACAGATCAATAAATCTGATATTATAGATTATGTATTATCCAATATATTTTTTATAAATTTTTGTATGGTATCGATAAAAGAAATATGTATTAATTAGATGTTATCACTTTTATTTTTCACTTTTGTAATCAATGGGATGACCTTTGCACCCCCGGAGAGCCCCCCGCACCGCCGTACAGCCCCCCGCACCCCCGTACAGCCACCCGCGCACCCCCGTACAGCCCCCCGCACCCCCGTACAGCCCCCCGCGCACCCCCGTACAGCCCCCCGCACCCCCGTACAGCCCCCCCGCACCCCCGTACAGCCCCCCCCGCACCCCCGTACAGCCCCCCGCGCACCCCCGTACAGCCCCCCGCACCCCCGTACAGCCCCCCCGCACCCCCGTACAGCCCCCCACGCACCCCCGTACAGCCCCCCGCACCCCCGTACAGCCCCCCCGCACCCCCGTACAGCCCCCCGCACCCCCGTACTGCCCCCGCCACCCCCGTACAGGCCCCCGCCACCCCCGCACAGGCCCCCGCACCCCCGTACAGCCCCCCCGCACCCCCGTACAGCCCCCCGCACCCCCGTACAGCCCCCCCGCACCCCCGTACAGGCCCCCGCCACCCCCGTACAGCCCCCCGCACCCCCGTACTGCCCCCCGCCACCCCCGTACTGCCCCCCGCCACCCCCGTACAGCCCCCCCGCACCCCCGTACAGCCCCCCCGCACCCCCGTACAGCCCCCCGCACCCCCGTACAGCCCCCCCGCACCCCCGTACAGGCCCCCGCCACCCCCGTACAGCCCCCCCGCACCCCCGTACAGGCCCCCGCCACCCCCGTACAGCCCCCCCGCACCCCCGTACAGCCCCCCCGCACCCCCGTACAGCCCCCCGCCACCCCCGTACAGCCCCCCGCACCCCCGTACAGCCCCCCGCACCCCCGTACAGCCCCCCCGCACCCCCGTACAGCCCCCCGCACCCCCGTACAGCCCCCCCGCACCCCCGTACAGGCCCCCGCCACCCCCGTACAGCCCCCCCGCACCCCCGTACACCCCCCCGCACCCCCGTACTGCCCCCCGCCACCCCCGTACAGCCCCCCCGCACCCCCGTACAGCCCCCCCGCACCCCCGTACAGCCCCCCGCACCCCCGTACAGCCCCCCCGCACCCCCGTACAGGCCCCCGCCACCCCCGTACAGCCCCCCCTCACCCCCGTACAGGCCCCCGCCACCCCCGTACAGCCCCCCCGCACCCCCGTACAGCCCCCCCGCACCCCCGTACAGCCCCCCGCACCCCCGTACAGCCCCCCCGCACCCCCGTACAGGCCCCCGCCACCCCCGTACAGCCCCCCCGCACCCCCGTACAGCCCCCCCGCACCCCCGTACAACCCCCCGCACCCCCGTACTGCCCCCCGCCACCCCCGTACAGGCCCCCGCCACCCCCGTACAGGCCCCCGCACCCCCGTACGGCCCCCCGCCACCCCCGTACAGGCCCCCGCCACCCCCGTACAGGCCCCCGCCACCCCCGTACAGGCCGCCGCCACCCCCGTACCGCCCCCCCGCACCCCCGTACAGGCCCCCGCCACCCCCGTACAGCCCCCCCGCACCCCCGTACAGCCCCCCCGCACCCCCGTACAGCCCCCCGCACCCCCGTACAGCCCCCCCGCACCCCCGTACATCCCCCCGCACCCCCGTACTGCCCCCCGCCACCCCCGTACAGGCCCCCGCCACCCCCGTACAGGCCCCCGCACCCCCGTACGGCCCCCCGCCACCCCCGTACAGGCCCCCGCCACCCCCGTACAGGCCCCCGCCACCCCCGTACAGGCCCCCGCCACCCCCGTACAGCCCCCCCGCACCCCCGTACAGCCCCCCGAACCCCCGTACAGCCCCCCGCCACCCCCGTACAGCCCCCCGCCACCCCCGTACAGGCCCCCCGCCACCCCCGGAGAGCCCCCCCGCCACCCCCGTACAGGCCCCCGCCACCCCCGTACAGCCCCCCGCCACCCCCGTACAGCCCCCCGGACCTCCGAATGCCACGAAACCGTACGACAACATCCGGGGCGTCAAATGTGAAATGGTCGGCCAGACGGCACCTCATTCGGAGGTGCCGTGCGACCGCGGCGGCCGGAAACGCGTTTCCGGCGCCGTTAAACACAAAAACGGCGTGCGGCGGTCCGATTCGGAGCAAACGTGCTCCGAACGACCTGAAACCGCACGGGGACAAGAGGAATATTATTCCTGAGATGCAGGAGGAGGCCGCACGTCCATCGGACGTGCGGTGCGCGCGGCACGCCCGATTGTGTCGTTTTCAGCAGCGCGGCGCGCGCTGAAATGGCGCGTTGGGGGGTCAAAACCACCCGGACGACCTCCGAATGCCACGAAACCGTACGACAACATCCGGGGCGTCAATTGTGAAATGGTCGGCCAGACGGCACCTCATTCGGAGGTGCCGTGCGACCGCGGCGGCCGGAAACGCGTTTCCGGCGCCGTTAAACACCAAAACGGCGTGCGGCGGTCCGATTCGGAGCAAACGTGCTCCGAACGACCTGAAACCGCACGGGGACAAGAGGAATATTATTCCTGAGATGCAGGAGGAGGCCGCACGTCCATCGGACGTGCGGTGCGCGCGGCACGCCCGATTGTGTCGTTTTCAGCAGCGCGGCGCGCGCTGAAATGGCGCGTTGGGGGGTCAAAACCACCCGAACGACCTCCGAATGCCACGAAACCGTACGACAACATCCGGGGCGTCAATTGTGAAATGGTCGGCCAGACGGCACCTCATTCGGAGGTGTCGTGCGACCGCGGCGGCCGAAAATGCGTTTCCGGCGCCGTTAAACACCAAAACGGCGTGCGGCGGTCCGATTCGGAGCAAACGTGCTCCGAACGACCTGAAACCGCACGGGGACGAGAGGAATATTATTCCTGAGATGCAGGATGAGGCCGCACGTCCATCGGACGTGCGGTGCGCGCGGGACGCCCGATTGTGTCGTTTTCAGCAGCGCGGCGCGCGCTGAAATGGCGCGTTGGGGGGTCAAAACCACCCGAACGACCTCCGAATGCCACGAAACCCTACGACAACATCCGGGGCGTCAAATGTGAAATGTTCGGCCAGACGGCACCTCATTCGGAGGTGCCGTGCGACCGCGGCGGCCGGAAACGCGTTTCCGGCGCCGTTAAACACCAAAACGGCGTGCGGCGGTCCGATTCGGAGCAAACGTGCTCCGAACGACCTGAAACCGCACGGGGACGAGAGGAATATTATTCCTGAGATGCAGGAGGAGGCCGCACGTCCATCGGACGTGCGGTGCGCGCGGCACGCCCGATTGTGTCGTTTTCAGCAGCGCGGCGCGCGCTGAAATGGCGCGTTGGGGGGTCAAAACCACCCGAACGACCTCCGAATGCCACGAAACCGTACGACAACATCCGGGGCGTCAAATGTGAAATGGTCGGCCAGACGGCACCTCATTCGGAGGTGCCGTGCGACCGCGGCGGCCGGAAACGCGTTTCCGGCGCCGTTAAACACAAAAACGGCGTGCGGCGGTCCGATTCGGAGCAAACATGCTCCGAACGACCTGAAACCGCACGGGGACGAGAGGAATATTATTCCTGAGATGCAGGAGGAGGCCGCACGTCCATCGGACGTGCGGTGCGCGCGGCACGCCCGATTGTGTCGTTTTCAGCAGCGCGGCGCGCGCTGAAATGGCGCGTTGGGGGGTCAAAACCACCCGAACGACCTCCGAATGCCACGAAACCGTACGACAACATCCGGGGCGTCAATTGTGAAATGGTCGGCCAGACGGCACCTCATTCGGAGGTGCCGTGCGACCGCGGCGGCCGGAAATGCGTTTCCGGCGCCGTTAAACACAAAAACGGCGTGCGGCGGTCCGATTCGGAGCAAACGTGCTCCGAACGACCTGAAACCGCGCGGGGATGAGAGGAATATTATTCATGAGATGCAGGAGGAGGCCGCACGTCCATCGGACGTGCGGTGCGCGCGGCACGCCCGATTGTGTCGTTTTCAGCAGCGCGGCGCGCGCTGAAATGGCGCGTTGGGGGGTCAAAACCACCCGAACGACCTCCGAATGCCACGAAACCGTACGACAACATCCGGGGCGTCAATTGTGAAATGGTCGGCCAGACGGCACCTCATTCGGAGGTTCCGTGCGACCGCGGCGGCCGGAAACGCGTTTCCGGCGCCGTTAAACACCAAAACGGCGTGCGGCGGTCCGATTCGGAGCAAACGTGCTCCGAACGACCTGAAACCGCACGGGGACGAGAGGAATATTATTCCTGAGATGCAGGAGGAGGCCGCACGTCCATCGGACGTGCGGTGCGCGCGGCACGCCCGATTGTGTCGTTTTCAGCAGCGCGGCGCGCGCTGAAATGGCGCGTTGGGGGGTCAAAACCACCCGAACGACCTCCGAATGCCACGAAACCATACGACAACATCCGGGGCGTCAAATGTGAAATGGTCGGCCAGACGGCACCTCATTCGGAGGTGCCGTGCGACCGCGGCGGCCGGAAACGCGTTTCCGGCGCCGTTAAACACAAAAACGGCGTGCGGCGGTCCGATTCGGAGCAAACGTGCTCCGAACGACCTGAAACCGCACGGGGACGAGAGGAATATTATTCCTGAGATGCAGGAGGAGGCCGCACGTCCATCGGACGTGCGGTGCGCGCGGCACGCCCGATTGTGTCGTTTTCAGCAGCGCGGCGCGCGCTGAAATGGCGCGTTGGGGGGTCAAAACCACCCGAACGACCTCCGAATGCCACGAAACCGTACGACAACATCCGGGGCGTCAATTGTGAAATGGTCGGCCAGACGGCACCTCATTCGGAGGTGCCGTGCGACCGCGGCGGCCGGAAACGCGTTTCCGGCGCCGTTAAACACAAAAACGGCGTGCGGCGGTCCGATTCGGAGCAAACGTGCTCCGAACGACCTGAAACCGCACGGGGACGAGAGGAATATTATTCCTGAGATGCAGGAGGAGGCCGCACGTCCATCGGACGTGCGGTGCGCACGGCACGCCCGATTGTGTCGTTTTTAGCAGCGCGGAGCGCGCTGAAATGGCGCGTTGGGGGGTCAAAACCACCCGAACGACCTCCGAATGCCACGAAACCGTACGACAACATCCGGGGCGTCAATTGTGAAATGGTCGGCCAGACGGCACCTCATTCGGAGGTGCCGTGCGACCGCGGCGGCCGGAAACGTGTTTCCGGCGCCGTTAAACACAAAAACGGCGTGCGGCGGTCCGATTCGGAGCAAACGTGCTCCGAACGACCAAAAACCGCACGGGGACGAGAGGAATATTATTCCTGAGATGCAGGAGGAGGCCGCACGTCCATCGGACGTGCGGTGCACGCGGGACGCCCGATTGTGTCGTTTTCAGCAGCGCGGCGCGCGCTGAAATGGCGCGTTGGGGGGTCAAAACCACCCGAACGACCTCCGAATGCCACGAAACCGTACGACAACATCCGGGGCGTCAAATGTGAAATGGTCGGCCAGACGGCACCTCATTCGGAGGTGCCGTGCGACCGCGGCGGCCGGAAACGCGTTTCCGGCGCCGTTAAACACCAAAACGGCGTGCGGCGGTCCGATTCGGAGCAAACGTGCTCCGAACGACCTGAAACCGCACGGGGACGAGAGGAATATTATTCCTGAGATGCAGGAGGAGGCCGCACGTCCATCGGACGTGCGGTGCGCGCGGCACGCCCGATTGTGTCGTTTTCAGCAGCGCGGCGCGCGCTGAAATGGCGCGTTGGGGGGTCAAAACCACCCGAACGACCTCCGAATGCCACGAAACCGTACGACAACATCCGGGGCGTCAAATGTGAAATGGTCGGCCAGACGGCACCTCATTCGGAGGTGCCGTGCGACCGCGGCGGCCGGAAACGCGTTTCCGGCGCCGTTAAACACCAAAACGGCGTGCGGCGGTCCGATTCGGAGCAAACGTGCTCCGAACGACCTGAAACCGCACGGGGACGAGAGGAATATTATTCCTGAGATGCAGGAGGAGGCCGCACGTCCATCGGACGTGCGGTGCGCGCGGCACGCCCGATTGTGTCGTTTTCAGCAGCGCGGTGCGCGCTGAAATGGCGCGTTGGGGGGTCAAAACCACCCGAACGACCTCCGAATTCCACGAAACCGTACGACAACATCCGGAGCGTCAATTGTGAAATGGTCGGCCAGACGGCACCTCATTCGGAGGTGCCGTGCGACCGCGGCGGCCGGAAACGCGTTTCCGGCGCCGTTAAACACCAAAACGGCGTGCGGCGGTCCGATTCGGAGCAAACGTGCTCCGAACGACCTGAAACCGCACGGGGACGAGAGGAATATTATTCCTGAGATTCAGGAGGAGGCCGCACGTCCATCGGACGTGCGGTGCGCGCGGCACGCCCGATTGTGTCGTTTTCAGCAGCGCGGCGCGCGCTGAAATGGCGCGTTGGGGGGTCAAAACCACCCGAACGACCTCCGAATGCCACGAAACCGTACGACAACATCCGGGGCGTCAATTGTGAAATGGTCGGCCAGACGGCACCTCATTCGGAGGTGCCGTGCGAACGCGGCGGCCGGAAACGCGTTTCCGGCGCCGTTAAACACCAAAACGGCGTGCGGCGGTCCGATTCGGAGCAAACGTGCTCCGAACGACCTGAAATGAGATTATTTCTTGAATCGAAGTTTTTAAATTATTATAGCACAATGATTTGATATTATATATATATTAAATATATATTAAATATATATTAAAACATTTAAAATATATTATATATATATATATAATATATTTTAAATGTTGTATTTAATAGTATATATATATATATTTAAAATATTGTATTTAATAGTATATATATATATATATATTTATAGCACAATGATTTGTATTTAAAATATTGTATTTAATAGTATATATATATTATAGCACAATGATTTGTATTTAAAATATTGTATTTAATAGTATATATATATTATAGCACAATGATTTGATATTATATATATATTAAATATATATTAAAACATTTAAAATATATTATATATATATATATATATATATTTATATTCAATTCAATAAAAAATTTTTTAAAAATTTTTTTTTTTAGAGTAGCGACCGCCATAGGCGGTCGCTATAGGTGCCCGGCAGAGGGGCTTCAGCGACCGCCAGGCGGTCGCTGAAGGCCGACCTGCGGGGCACCTATAGCGACCGCCATTGGCGGTCGCTAAAGGCCTCTAGCGACGAGGCAACAGCGACCGCCATTGGCGGTCGCTGCGCGGCCGCTACAGCCCTTTAGCGACCGCCAATGGCGGTCGCTAATGGGCTTTTATATAGTAGTGTAACCACCTACATAAAAAATGATATAATATAATATCATTGATAACTATTAGATCATAATTATCAAAAATATATGAAATAAATAATTAAATAATGATTTTATTTTTCATCTATAATGGTAACGTTAAAATTGAATTCATTAATTAACATACCAATGCCAATTCATTAAAAATACAAAAGAATGAAATTAAAATATTGCAAATAACTATAAAGAATCAATTATAGTACCTCATATAAACTTGTAATGATGATATTTTTGGTGATAAGGAAGAACATATACACTTTTAAGAATCTAGTTCAAAATAATCTATATTACTAACATCCCATATTGATAATAGGTAATATCAAATTTATATAATTCTATAGAATAATTTTCTATTATGTTTATAAAATTCTATAGATATGAATAATGTTCTGAAACATGTGGTTATGATAGTTATTTTTATTATCTATAATGTTAAAGTAATTTTATGGAATTTAAAAAACTAAGGTAAAGAGTTCTTTGTAAAAAATAATAATTTCATGATACTTATTTCATATTGTGAACTGTGATATGTTTTATATGGTTTGATTAATTCCTAATTTACAAAATTCCCAAACATGTAATCCCTGATCTGAGTTAAAAACATAATTATTTATTTCTGGATTTGATAGTGATAAACGTTACCCAATTTTACCCAACCATAGCGTACAAAAAAAAATATTACATCACATACATATATAAAGACCTTTTATGGTTGATGTTTTAGAGAATTAGAAATATTTTATAAGAAATTGGGTATATTATGACATAATCCATTTTCCCTACAAAATATATTCTTTACGAATTCATACTTTCTTCATTCATGGTAAATCCCATATCTAGAGCCCTGAAATTAGTAAAATCTATACTAATACTTAATCCCTATAAAAAATTATTTGGATATATGGGACGAGAATAAAAAAGATCTGTAATTGATATTTAAAAAATGAAAAGAAACTCATGATTACTTTTTAAAACAATAACATAACAATAGAGAGTTTTCATTTAAAAAAATAAACTTTGAGCTCAAATAATATTTTACGTACACATGAAATTATATTTTGTGCCCAATTATTTTCACAAAACACTTTATTGGAAATTATAAAGGCAAAATAAAAATCATGGTGGTATTTTTAGAAATTGTGAGAATATCTCAAAAACCTTTTCTTAAAAACATACCTTTAATTAAAAGGGAATAATCATTCCATTAAACAAAAGATCATTAAAATACCTTATGACATAAAAATATTTCCTTGAAAATTCATTTTAAAGGAAAGAAATGTCTTTTTGGTGCCTTGGGATATCATATTTATAGAACCCATACAAGAACCCTTACAAATGGAATATCCAACTTGATTAATTCCAATATAATTATTTGTAGAACATAATCAATACTCAAGGCATTAGAGATCTATATCAGCTGCACTCATCATTATAACCATTTTCAAAGTAAAATTAAATATATAAATCAAATATAATATTGAATTTATATAATAAAATCATATAAAATTTTCCATTCAAAACATATACAAAAGAACATTTTGTATTCAGTAAAAAATAAGGATTAAATTCATTTTTCGTTGAAAACTATTTAAAAAGATGCATAGAGGAATGGAAAAGGGGGTATTAATTTGAAAAAGCATTAAAACTTGTATATGAATCATCCTAGAGAATGAAAATTAAAATAGTGTTATATTATAATGATTCAATTTATGTTAATAAATATTCCTTTCACACTTTTGTTGAAATGTCAAAAATAACCTGTTTAGGAAATCTTTAAAATCCTTCTTTTAAAAATTTCATAAATATATTCATAATTATTTTAAAATTGAATTTAAAAAATATTTAATAATATTAATAATATATTTTGAAAAAATTTAAGGAACATGTATTTGAATTAAAATTTAAATAAAAACTCTTAAACTTTTAGAATAATATTTTAATGAAAAATCTATGAACTCATCTCCCAATATTCAATGTATGTTTAGTAACTCATTTATAATTAACTTATATTATATATTTAATTTATTTTTAACACTTTTATGGTTTAATAATTTATAAAAATACCTATTATTTCATTTTTTACCTTGTATTATAAAGTTATAAAATAGATTAATTTCATGTTAGACATTTTGAGACCATCAAGTTCATAATCTATAAAACAACTTATGAAGGTTGACCATTGTCAAATGAGACATTTTTCTATAGTATATATAATAATAATTAGTAAATATTTACCATTTTCCTATATCAAATACAATTTTATATCCATATATGAAAATTGGTCATGAAAAACAAAATGTACTGGCTTTCAGGACAGTATTTCTCACTTACACATGAGTGATGTTTTTTCTTTTCATTGGATAGAAAATAAACAAAGAAAAAAATATTATGTTTATAGAATATTTTTCATGTTATAAAAATAAAATAAATTATTTCAATAAATCCATATTACCTTCTATTATTTTTTGGTTTTTAAAAACAAAGTACATCGTTACATGGAGACAGTAGTTTGTACGTACGCATATGAAGTGATACTATTTTTAAAAATTAAATTAGTAAGAAGATAGATTCTATATTATATTTATAGTTTTTTAATTATTTTATAAATATATTATATATAAATTAAATCATAAAATTTAAAGAACCAAAAATATAGGTGATGAGAAACAAAATACATTGATTTTTTTGGCAGTAGTCTGCGCATATGCACAAACATTGGTTAAGTTTCCCATTTGATGGTAAAAGAATATAAATCAAGTTATTACACTAACATAATATCATATTAGTGCATGAGATATATTGAAATTACTATATTGAAAATTTTAAGACATAATTAAAGGATGTGGAAGAAGAACTAAATTAAAAATGATCAGTTAAGACGATTACCTCCCAATTGAAAACCAACCTCTGTATTTGTACTTAAGGACCTTAGGTATGCTATTTTAATATTACAAGAACCTATTGGATGTTTTTAAAAAAGTTAAAAAAAATTCTTGAGAGTTTTCTTCATCCATTTGGTTCATGAATTGTGATTAATAGAGGAGGGGTGGTGACCTTATATAATAGAGGAGATGGGCACCCTTGGAATTACTTAATGTGTAAAATTAATATAAATTAATATTGATATTTAAGTGAAACTAAATTGATAAATTTAAAGTATAGGATGGTTATATATCAAAATAATCTCATACAATAAAATTTATCCTTGTTTTGGAGAAATTTATACCCTTATCTCATAGATTTAACCATCATTAAACCTTTTGATGATTACCTTGATATCAAAGTGTTTTACTATTTAGGGGATCATGAAATTTACTAAATATGGAATGAAGAACAATAAATGGAAAATTGTTTATATAAATAACCATATTCCATTAACATGGACTAATAAAAATATTTTTAATTATATTAAATCATTAAATATGATATTATTTTATAAATTATAACATTACAATCAATTTTAGGATTATTCACATAATTTATTTTAATTAAAATATCAAGATAGAAGTGATATTTGAATATAAAAATTTAACACATCAATAATTCATGGTTTTTCTCTAAAAAATCATGGAACATAATAAATCACACATAAAACATTACATTGTATATTTTTAAAATCCTTTACTTGATTATTCAACTTCTTACTCATGGATTGTGTTAGTGTTGCGTAAGAATTTAAATTAATTATATCATCACTAAAAATTAAAAATAAACTACAATAATAAAAAATTATTCAAATTGAAAATAACCATTTTGATCCATTCATTTACTTGTTTTATCCCTGCCAAAAAATATGAATGATATTAAAATCATGTAAGATTTATTTTAGGATTTCCATTTACTTAAAATAATATAATAGTCTTTATCAATTCTATATTACACCAAAATGAAATATTCTAGAATATTTGAAGAGGTGGTTCGAAATCAGAAATATTAATGATTAATATAACGTTTTAGTTTAATTTTAAATCCTTTTGACATTAGTTTTATCCCATATTAACCAAATTTACCATTTACTATGGTGATAAATTTTACAATGGTTATAATTCTTCATAAATGAATATATATATATACAAAATTTTGACATGAATATTAAAAATATGGAATATATTTTATCAAATTAAATCCCTATAAGTAAAATAAATTAATTTTAAAATAAACACACGAACTATGATGAAAATTGGTTTTTTAGAAAGATAGATTTTCAAGTTTAGAAATTTTTTTATTACCAAATTAAGCATAATGTCACTTCTAGTGATGGTAATTATATTATTTTTAATCAAAAGAAAATAATTAAATTTTAAAATAAAATAAAAAATTTATTATTTGTAAATAAATGAATAGAAACAAAATTTTCTATAAAATATGTATTTTTTTTTCTATTAACTGAAAAATTAATATCTTCAAATAATTCTAAAAATATAATCCTTAAATAATTTTGATATTCTAGTTTTAAAGATAAAATTATTTTAAAGCATATAATTTCTAAAAGTGGATGAAATTAATTATAATAATCACTCAAAAAATAAATAAAAACAATTTTTGAGTGATAAAATGACATAACTAAAGAATCATTATATCATTCCTAAGCATTAATAAATACATTTTTATTTTGTAATACCAATATATATAAATTTCATAACTCATTTACTCATATTAAAACATACTAATTCAATGGATATTTTATAATAGGCATATTTAAAATTAAATTATGTCATAGTTTGTTTAAGTTGAGTGTTGAATGTTGTGTAAATTATTGAAAATAGTATTGTTTTAGAATCATAGGTTATTACATAATGACTATATTTTTTCAATATTCATTTAATTATTTTTTTCTGAATAGCCAAAAATTTTCATTTCTAAAATCGATTTGAATTCATAGGTTACCAAATTTTTAAGGGTTGCATTGTATTATTTTTAACTCCATGAGAAACAATTGATTTTGAACACCTTGTTTTTACATGGTGTATACACTACCCATTAGAGATGTTATATATTGAATTTTATTTTATTCATGGAATTTTAATTTAAATTTCAAGATCCATATTTAAATATGTTTTATTTAAATATTTCTCAAAATATAATGGTTTTCTTGGTCTAAATCATAACACTAGAGACATGTTATATTTTTTCACCTTATTAAATTTTTATGGTGTTAGTTTTATTTAAATCACTTTTAATTTTTTTTCTATTTCATTAAGGTGATAAAAAATTCCAAATCATGTTCCTTACTTCATTTTGATATCAATTTCAATTGTTACTAAGTCCATAATGGATATTGATCACTCAAATAATCTTTATTTATAGAATACAACCTCTTTATAAACTCCTATATTCTGTAATTTTTTTTATTTAACACTAATATTTTATTTCCTTGTAAATTATCTTCCCTTATGGTGCTAATTATTTTTCAATTTAAATCTTTTACATTGGTAAAATTATTTATCCTAATGTATATAATTTTTTATAATAATTCAAATATTGTTTAATGAAGGTTTCCCCAGCTTGTCCATATCATCTTTTCCCTAAAATGTTGTCATTTATATAGGTAAACACAATTTTTTTTATTTCATGTTACCATCAATTTTCAATTTTTACAAATTTAAAAACAATTTTTTTCTCACCTTTTTATGTCAGTTTTAGAAAATTATTTTCAAGATAATAATATGTATTTTACTTTTTTGTTTGTGTTATTATAATCAACTCCATATTTAATTTCGAAAATTATTAATATATTTTTTAAGGATACATTAGAAAATAATATTTTAAATTTAATATTTTCAAAAGTTCTCACTTCACCATTTTTTAAATTTAATTATGAAAATATCTTTAGCTTACTCTTTTCTAAAAATGTTTATAACTTTTTCTAAAAACCTATTTTGGGATTTCACTTCCATTTTTTCCATTAGGAAAAACTATTTTTACCATCTTGAGAGTTATTTTTTATAGATTACCTTCTAAAAAATCACATAATATTTTTGTGGATTAGGCTCATGGAAATCAACCACTACCTACATCGTTCCTAACCAATGACTTTGAATATGCATAACTCTTATTCCAATTCCTTTCTTGTGTGAATACCATGATTTCCATTTCTCTGATAGAAGGGTGCTCACCTAGATTCCATGCATCAATTTATTGAGGAAACTATTTATTAAATCATATAATATTTATCTATATGATGGGAATCTAATGTCTTTAATTGAAAATCATATATCTAGAATTTTATTTAGTATAATTGTATAAACATTTATATTCCATGATTTTATAATGATTTTTATGGAATTATGAGCATTTTTTATTTTTTGATTCAATTTTAAAAGTTTATGAAACCCATTTTATTTCCTCGGGTTCTTTATGATATAATAATTATTGAATTTATGTGGCAGAAATATGTATGGATGATGATGGGTGTCTAATATCATCCTATGGTTCTTTGGATAATTAATTATATCTCAAGGGATAACGTAGTGTTGGACATTATAGATATTGTAAAAAATTAAATGTTAAGCCTTCTTGGATTATGTTCAAAACATAATTATTGGGTAATATTAGATATGATCATAATAAAATAATACCTTATGATTATTTCTATACCAAATTTAATTTTTCTTTTATGTCTCAAGTGAAAATTACATTTCAATACCACAATCCAGTATACCCCATGGATCATGTTTATTATCTCATTAATATGAACTCCTTTTCCATGGTATATGTTTTTCATTTGGGAATACATTTCCTTAAATATTGATTTATGGAAAATTCTAATTGTTTAATAGTATTTTTAGTAATAAATTTATCACTATTCTTGTTTTATCATATGATTATGATATAAACCTTGATGACATATTGATAATGTTTTCCCATACTTAGAATTTGAGCACAAAACTTTTCTTATAAATCCATTACCTAGGTTATGAAGATGATTATATCTTCTAATAAGAATATAAGGGATTATAGTGTAGCTTAATTATGGAGGAATTATCACAATTGATTAACAATTACTTGGTTATGTAGATATTTCTCAATAAAATAAAACCATGTATTCTTTGGATTGTGTGATTATTTAGGAGTTATAATGTTTATCTTATGGAAATGATGTAAAATAATGATATTTTTATATTGGGTTTCATTTTTTGAATCATATAAGGGTTTAGATATATTTAGTGACAAGGAAGTTATTAGCTTACGATGTAAATTTCATGAAGGGGTGATAAGTTAAGGATCAAAATAATTTAAAAGGTAAAGAAAACCCATTTTGTTCATTGATATAACATTGAATAATTTATGGATTATGATAATATAACTTTAGTGAACACCCTAAGGATACATCTAAGGGATACGTCTTAGTATGTCATAATATATTGTTGTACCTAGTGGTAATCACCCCAAAAATGGATGGTTGATTATTAACTCAATATTCACTCTATTACTCGATGATTTTTCAAAAGACTACATATCTAGATAGAAACTCTAGAGGGGTATTCATTGGTTTATAAAATTATCTTTTCAATCTATTATGAATTATTTGTTTAGTTAGGTAATTAGGTTAAAGAAAATGATAGAACTAAACTTAATGAATCATGCATTGAACCAAGAGTGATTTTGGTTGAACTGAAAGTTAATGTAATAATATCTCAGAGAAAGAAATTTTATGATTGAATTTTTCATGTAATTATCTTAGAATAACTCCCTTATGGTTTTCATCACTCATTTTAACTAGTTTTTTATTGTTTGAAGCTGAAAAGAATCAAGGGAATAATGGATTCCATGTACAATGAAAATTTTGTCCTAATTTGGAACCTAATGGGATAAGAACATTTGTTACTAACATTGTGATTATTATAATGTCCCATAACTAGATTCCACTCACGAGTGCTCCAAGCCTAGTTGACCACATGGCCTCATGCACATATCCCCAGATGACAGAGGCTTTCGACTAGCTACAAGAGCTTGGGTGAGTTTTTGGGGAACAATTACCTCATTATCATAGTGTAACACATTATAATATCAATAACAGATACAAGTGGTAGAATCAGTAAAGAATACAATAGAAATAAATAGCGGAAGACTGACAGTATGAACAAAGATAGAAATTATATCATATACAAGATGATGATATATGTCACATATTTCTAACAAAACAGCCAAAACAGGTACACAAAATACATATAAAAAACATGTCCCAAAAGTAAAAAAAGGGCCAAAGGATTCTCAATAGTATCACAAGCCTCATTTTGGTCCCATGATCTTCTTCTATAAAGAAGCATATCATGTACCTGTGTTAGGGTTCTTTCCCTTCTCAACTCCTATACTCATATAATCTATTTGAGTTAGAAAACATGACCCATGTAGGGTGTGAGACTAAATACCAATATTTAACAAACCAAAGTCTATTCCAATAAGTCAGTGTGTATATATAGCAGGAAGTGTGAAATAATAAAATAATTAATACAGGAAGTACTCAAAATAAAACATCCTACATGCACTGGTTCTCATTTACATCCATTTACCATTTCAATTACGTTGAAATTTTTAAGTATCAAGACTCTGCTCAATTCCAGTATCCCCTGTGTAGCTAGAAGCCCAAAAGATGCCTCATAAGTCCATATAAATGATTCAAGTCAAGACTGACTCCAATATTGTTCTTTTTCTTGTCAGATATGTCATAATAGTCATTTTATTTATTATTTAAATCTGAACCTATGCTCACCATTGATATTCTTGATTTGGAATTCAAGTATCACTCCGGGTGAAATATCAACCAACACCCTACAAGATCTTCCTTAGAGAACATCTTAAGAATCCATTATCTCTCTAGGTGTATAAAGTCCCAACCAATCAAGTCTATCCTCTGTTATTCACACAAAATATTGAGTATCACCCTTCACAAAATAGTCAAATTCACTTTAATTATGTCCATAGAATTCTCATAAGAACCCATGTGTCCGTCGGTATATAAGTCTATCCTCAATGAGTCCTTCCATGGTATCCCTTAATGGATCCATGTATCACCCGTGGCTTAATCACATTTAAGCATTGAGTTTGTCCATAGAATCCTAAGGAGGATACATGTTTATCCCAAGGTATAGGGATAACTAGTCACATGATTCTGTCCATGGAATTCTAATTTGAATCCATGTATCACCCAAGGCTATTTATAATTTAACCAATTCGATCTCATTTTAACAACTCATTTAACATGTCAATGTCAAAACCAAGAGAATCCTTTAACTAAATCACCTCAATGGGTGAATCAATTATTGACTAACCTTAGAAGGACTGGCCTTCATTTACTCAAATAAGAAAACATGATAGTGAGCTTACCATGATTAATCAATTCACTACATAGCGTGGTATCAACCTAATTCACATGGTCATTTTTATATACAAGGCATAACATGCATAACAATCTATCATAAGGCATAAATTCCCTTTAGATCACATGGGCTTAGCAATTCAAGGGGCATTCAAATACTCACTTGGACATTTTTAATATAACATTTCTAACAAGACTATCAATCTATCACATGGCTTAATTATAATATAACTCACATGGGAAAATCAACAATTAGAGAAATTCAATCTAGTTACAATAATTCATGGCATAGCCTCTGATTTACTCTCATGGGAAAGGCAAACCATATGAAACAAGATTAAACAAGAAAAAGAATACATGGGTAAAAAGGAAAGTCATCCATCCCATACTCTTAATTAATTTCATATATAGAACAATTCATCAATTTTTTATAATTAAATTTACCCACTTAAAGCCATGGTAATACAAGGCACATCTCAAGGGAAATAAGGGTCAAATGAAAAATCCATCAAATGTCCATTATATCCAAAACACACAAAGGGGTGGTTTATTCAAGGTTCTAAACCAATATCTTTCACAGAAGATCATTTTTAATTGAATATAGAATACATAACAATTCTAGGATTCAAATTCAATTTAGTAGACACCCTAAAATTGGGCGCACAACACGCCGACACATATAAATGACATTAAATTTAATTAAAAGAACATGACTACTAACCTAAGTCTTATGCTTGATATATCATATAGTATCAAGTATTGATTAATCCTAATTTGGACGAAATATAAATAATATACAAAGAACAAGAAATTAGGGCATATGATCCTAAATCCAAATAGATCAACTAATTTCTAGAAGAAAGGAGAATGACTAAAAAGTAATTAAGGACATACTGTTATATATCCAAGGAGACGAACCACGATCGAATTGGAGTCCAGATAGAGAAGGTATCTGAAATCCTAGAAGAGTTGAAGTTGAGAGCTTCCTTTTACCTCCCTTGGTGTTTAGGTCAAATATGATCTAAAAATAACCTTTCAAATTATTTTCAATTTAATTAAAAATTATAAAATTTCCTACACAACAAGGCCTACATGGTTTACCTATATAGTTTTTCAAATGCTTCAGTAATAGTGGATGAATACCTGTAGGACTGGGGCATAGTGCATGGTTACCCATCATGGTTTATAAACTGTATGAAAACCGTGATAAAAGCCTTTGTCAATGTTTGCAAAAAATTGTAGGCCTTCCACACAACTGTGCAACTCCTCTCGCATGGTTTACCCAAACCTTGCATCCTATAAGCCCCCATTGCCAAACCATGTATAGTTTAGTCAAACCGTGCATCCTTCCCCACATGGTTTTCACTGACCTCATTCCTAGCGAAAAATACCCAAACTTTGGGTTCCAGGCTCCCGACCATCCCCTAACACCTCAGATACCTCCATAACCGCAACAAACATCAACCTTAGGTCATATTTAATCATTTAAAATAAGAATTTATTGAAAACAAGAGATACGTACCTCAAAGAAGAACTATGTTCTTAAAAACTTCCCACCATAAACCAATGCATCCCGGCATTTTTCTATTAAGGATGATCAAGAAAGTCTGAGAAAAACTCCAGCTACTGTGATCGTACATTAGCCTTCTACTCCCAGGTCTCGTCGTATAAATGGCCATGCTTCCATAGCACCCATACCGAAGGAATATACTAGCCTTGGAAAACCTTTTACAATGATCCAAAATTCATATAGGATGCTTCTCAAAATACACATCTACTTGTAACTCAACCTCCTTAGATTCAAAGGCTTGAGACGATCCTGAATAGTTGTTTCACAGCTGAGAAACATGGAATAAATCGTGCATAGATCGGTATCTCAATGGTAACTACAACCGATAGGCTTCCAACTCGTCCCTTTACATAATCTCAAATAGCCTGACATACCTCGTTGAAAGATTACCCTGTCTTATGATCCTCTTATGTCCCAACCTCAATGAAACATGAAGGAATACCTGATCCCCGACCATAAAATTGAGAGGTCATCTGCGGTGATCAGCGTATGATTTCTATTGAGACTCAATAATATCCATACACTTTTTAATCAACTACAACTTCTCAGTGGTCTCTTGGAACAGACAAGGTCCTAGAATAACTGCCTATCCTCTCTCCAGCCAACACATGGGTTGTCAAAATTGACAACTGTACAAATCCTCACATGGTGTCATCTGAATAGTATACTGGAATCTATTATTATAGGCGAACTCAACTAGGGGTATATGCATCTCCCAAGATACCTTGAAATATAGGGTTCATACCACAACATGTCCTCAAGAACTTGAATCGTGTGCTATAACTATCAATTTTTCTAGGGGTGGTATGTCATGATCAAAAGCCCCGGAGTACCGAGTGCCCTATGTATCCCTTTACTGAATCGAGAAGTAAACTGAGCATCCCTATCTGAAATGATAGAATTCAAGACCACATGTAGTTTTACTATCTCATGGATATATAATCTTCCAAGACCATCAACTGAAAATGTCTCTTTAATAGGTAGAAAGTGAGTGACCTTCATGAGCTTTTCAATAACAACACATACAACATCATTACCTCACGCTGACCTTGGTAAACCTATCATGAAATCCATCATGATATCATTCCATTTCCACTCTAGAATGGGTAGCTGTTGTTAAATTCCGGCTGGTCACCAGTGTTCTGCCTTCACCTCCTAACAGGTGGAACACCTCATAACAAAACTAGCAATATCTCTTTTCATACCTAGACACCAATATTGATAATTTAAATCCTGATACATCTTGGTGAAACCTGTGTGAACTTCCCAAGATAAATCATGATAAACCCACAACATCTCCTCGCACATGTCTGAAGAGACCCACATGCATCCATTTACACGTAGGATCTCATCCTCACCTATGGTCCATCTAGGAGGAGGGTCCTCACCTATGAATCTCTATTATAGAACTAGTCCATCAGATTCTGATAGCTTTTTCATCCTCACTCTATCCATAAGTTTATAGGTAACAAATAAATAATAAAGGTAAGTCTATCCTTGACTATCTTGCACCTCCATGTTTATCTTAAAGAAAAAATCTATAAGCTGCCACTCACTATTGGCCTATTTCACTGCCTGTATCTGAGTCCTCCTTCTAAGTTCATTGACAACCACATTTCCTTTACCAGGTGTGTAGGCGAGATAGAAGTCAAAATAATGTAGAAAGTCAACCTAACTTCACTGTCTGAGACCCGTGCACGATGACTTGATCCCCCTACATAAGAACTGCTACCTGCCCGATACCGGATGCATCGCGGTACATAGTGTAACTCCTTCCAAACTCTAGAAATATCAGTATCATCACTGAATTCAATATACCTTTCAACTCATGAAAGGCCATATTACTAGAATTTTACCATACATACTTCACACCATTCTTAGTCAAGACCTTTAATATTGATTCTAAGAGTGATAAGTCCTATATGAAACACCTGTAGTAACCATCCATCCCTAAAAAACTTTTCACCTTAAAGGTTTTCTTGGGATAATACCAGGTAACTACCACTCTCACCTTATCTAGTTCCATTGATTCTCCTATATCTGAGATAACATAACCCAGGAAGTGAACCTGATACATCCAGAAGTGGCACTTTTCATGATTTGAATATAACTGATTCTCTCTTAGTGTATTCAAAACAATCTCAAGATGTTTTTCATGGTTTTATCGATTGTGAGAATACGCCAAGATTTCATCCACGAAAACCATAAAAAATAAATCAAGGTAAGGATGGGACACTTGGTTCATCAGTTCCATGAAGACCGCTGGTTAGTTCATGAGAATTAATTGAATAACCAAACACTCATAAAGACCGTACTTTAACTAAAAGGTTGTGCAAGTTATGTATGATAGTCTAACACACACCTGATGGTAACTGGATCTCAAATAAATCATTGATAAGACCTAAGATCCTCAGATCTGCTCGAAGAGATCAATTATCTATAAAAGAGGATACTGGTTCTTAACCATAAAATAGTTCAACTTCCATAAATACACACAAATCCTAAGGGTAACTTCCACCTTATTTGAAAAAAGGACCAGAAAACCCCATGGAGAAGAACTAGGCCAGATGAAACCCTTTGTCTCTAAATCCTCTATCTTCCTCTTGAGCTCTTTAAACATAGTCATAGCCATCCTATAAGGAGTAATGGATACCATTGAAGCTCTTGGAACTTTTTGGATAGAGATCTCTACCTCTCTCACTAGATTTAATTTTGGGAATTTGTTTGGAAAGACGTCCCTGAAATGATAAAAGACTTGAGGGAAATTAGTATGACATGTCCCCTGATCATCCAGGTATAAAATCGCAATATCGGCTGTCATATCGCTCAGACCAAGATGCTTGGGTCCAACTCATATTTCTTAGACATCCCGTTCACCCTTGTGAATAAACTCCCCACCCTCTGGTGGTATAAACATCACCCTAAGATGATAGAAATAAACAAAATCAGGAAAAGGAACGAAAAAGTCCATCCTAAGAATAACATCGAAGCCTATCATCTCGAGGACACAAAGGTCCCATATGAAGTGAAACCCACCAAAATCTTGGGGGAACACCCTGCACTAACTCACACCTATAATCCTGATCCCTAATGGAGTGTCTATCATAATAACTCCATTAGAAGTATAAAAACATATCTCAAGGCTCTCCTCAATAAGAAAAAATATAAATCTATGCAAAGAACCAATATAAAAGAGTAATGAATCTAAAACAGAGGCTACTAAAATAGTACCTATGATAGTATAAGGTATAGGATCCTTATTCTAATGGGTATGTTGCACTACATAATCCTATATTGTACCATAACTCTATGATACTGCCTGGATACCCTAATCAGATCCACCCTGTTATTGTTGTGAACCTGGGGTTTGGCTTCCATGACTATGTCCACCACCATAGTATGATAGGCTTGATGTACCCCATATCCCTATCTGTTGAGAAGCTATTGTCCCTTATCTTATAAGTGGAGTCGATTCAGACCCTCTTTGATTGGCTGCTGGTGGAACCATTTTGCAGAAGCACTATATGTGGCCCATCTTGCCGCAAGATCAATACTCGACTGGGTCCTTCATACACTATGACCTCATATGTCCTAGTCTACCACACTGGTATCACTTCACCTGGCTCTCTTAAGGGATTTTTTTACTGTTAATATCACTGCGTAGAATCTCCAGATGACGCTTACTACTAACAGTCGATGCAGTTACAGATCTTGGTGCTGAGATTCCCTAGATCGTGAATCTAGATTCCATCATGTTACACTCTATGATAAAAACCTAATTCACTATCCCAATTCCAATAGTCAGTTGGAAGACATTTACCAGTGATTGGATGTCACATCTGAGACCATCCTTGAATCTTCTAGATTTTGATAACTCACCACCCATCATAATAGGTGTGAAACACAAGAGATCAATAAAATGGGAAGAATAGTCCATTACTGATAGCACACCCTTCTCCAAATATAAGACCTACTGGGCTCTATCATACCTCAATGTATTAGGATAGAAATAGTTATATAAGGTTATATGAATCTCCCTATAGGCCATATCCTAATGATGACCAGTTTGGGTGATAATATCCCACAACCTCTTGGAGGAATCGTGCATCATATACGTAGTGAGCAATATCCTCATCTCAAGAGGCATCTCTATGTGCTCAAAGATAGACAAAATGAACTCTAGCCATGACCCTGCTTCATTTGGTCCACCACCCCTAAAACATAGCGAATTCTATTGCTGAAACTCACACGAAAACTCTTCTATAGTCAAGGCAGGTCCCAGTACTCCCTAAATAGTCATCATTTACTGCATATATCCTTCACAGAACTATGACTCATCCCCTAAGTCTAGTATAACATTTGGTCACATAACTGGTACTACTGGAGGATCCATTGGTATCTCATGGACCACCACCTTCTGTGTGTTATCATTACCACCCTCCGGGTAAACAACTAGAGGTCATCATGGTGGCATGACTCTATATTGCCAAAAACACACCTTATTTGTAGATCATTATCAAAGTTCATAGATAAAAAGTGAAAATACCCAAAATAGGATAGGTAAATACCATCCCTTATAAGAAATCATCCCTTTTCCCACCCCATGGGTTGAGTCTCAATGTCAAAAAAATGAGACTCTACCCAAATACCACTCCAAAGGTAGGTTATGGCCATGTTCTCTATCATAATCCATTTTAGTTTCACTAATCTTCATAAAAGTTTAATTTGAAACTTATTTCACATTCACATTCACTGAATCTATACAAATTTCAAGTTTATCAATTTTTTTTAAGAAAGTAAATTTACTTGCACACAGAATTCCGATCTGTGGGGGCCCATACTCTCTAATAATTAAAGCTTGGTTCCCACCTATGGAACATCATTACACAATTCACTTTAAGGTTGAAGCATGATATGAAATATTCTAACCCAAGAGGTCCCATACACCTAAGGGACCAAAGTTTGGTATCCATCTACTTCACACCATAATATATCACTATATACTTGACACAAAAACAAGTATATATACAATAACACCTATCAAAATAGCATGAAATCATTAATTCATCCTAAAAGGCATGGCATAATGCATGGCATGTGAAAACTAGTAGGTTACTATATGATGCATGAGATGGAATAACCTCATATCAACGGGTTTCAATATAATATAAACCAAGATCATATCAATAATAACAACAGAAATTAAGTGCATCAGACAACAATGGAATCAATTCAACTGTAATATTTAAAATCCAAAAATAGCAATTCAATTCGAGGCAATTTGGCTTTTTCCTATACGCATGTCAGCTACACCCGGGAAAAAATAATTACCAAATTTCTATTCTATCCCATACCTTTATATTGTTACAAAATAGTAAATAAAACCATAAAATAATTCCATTGATACCACTTTGTAACATACTGGACTCAGATGCCACTCAACAGTGCTCCGAGCCTAGTTAGCCACATGGCCTCAAGCGCATCTCTCCAAATGCTAGAGGCTGCCGACTAGTAGTGAGGACCTGGGTGAATATGTGGGGAGACTATTCTCTCATTATTAGAGTGTAGAATATTGTAATATCAATAATAGATACAAGTAATGGAATTAGAAAACCATATAGAGGAAATAAAATGTGGAAGACTGATAGTGTAAACCAAACTAAAATCATATCATATACAAGATGATGATATATGTCACATGATTATAACAAGACATACAAAATAGGTACACAATAGACATATAGAAAAAATTTCCCAAAATTACAAAAAAGGACCAAAATAGTCTCATCAGCATCGCAATCCTTAGCTTGGTCCCATACTCTCTTTCTCCAAATAAACATATCAAGTATCTATGTTAGAGTGCTTTATATTCTTGAATATTATAATCATATAATATATTTTCATCTTAAAACATAACCCAAATAGATCATGAGACTAAATCCCAATAGTAAACCATCCACGATCTGTTCCCATCATTTAGTGAGTATATATAGCAGGTAGTGTGCTATAAGAAAAGCACTAAGATAGGAGGAACTCAAAATTAAACATCGTACACACAACAATTATCATTTAAATTCATTTACCATATCAATTATGTTTAAATTTATAAGTCTCAAGATCCATTTCATTCTGGAATCTCCCATGTAGCTGTAAGTATAATAGATGCCTCTCAAGGCCTTATAAATGATGCAAGTCAAGACTGACTCCAAACTTGTGCTTTGTCTTAGTAGACGCATCATATTAGTCATTAAATACTTTATTCAAATCAGAACCTAATCCCATTCTTGAAATTACTATGTTGGAATTCAATTATCACTTTAGGTGAAATATCAGACAACACCCTACATACCATCCCTAGTGAACCTCTCAATAACCCGATATCGCGCTAGGTGAGGTATAAAGTCCCATCCAATCAAATTAATCCTCAGTGCTTCACATGAAAGCCCTAGTATCACCCTTGGAATAATAGTAAAATTACCTTTTATTCCAGTAATGGAATTCTCATAATAACCAATGCATCACTCGACATATAATTCTAGCCTCAATGAGTATGTCCATGGTATCGCTTAATGGATCCATGTATCACTTGTGGCTTAACCAGATTTAACCATTGAGTCCATCCATTGCATCCTAAGGTCGATCCATGTTTCTCCCAAGGTATAAGAATCAATATTCACATGATTCCATCCATGGAATTATAATTTGAGTCTATGAATAACCCAAGTTTATTTATCATTTAACCGATTTGATCACATTTTAACAACTCATTTAACATGTGAATGTCAAAACCAAGAGCATCCTTTAACAAAATCACCTCAGGGGGTGACTCAAGTATTGGACAACCTTAGAAGGATTGTCTTTCATTTAATCACATGGGAAAAAATTATAATGAGATTCACATGATTAATAAATTCATTACATAGCATGGTCTCAATATAGATCACATGTGAATTTTCATATACAAGGAAACACATGAAAAAGAATCCATCACAGGGAATAAATTTCCTTTATATCACATGGTATTATCAATTCAAGGTCCATTAAAATACTCACATGGAAATTTTTAATATAACAATCCTAACAAGCCTAACAAACCTATCAAGATATCATGTGGATTAATTATAATATAACTCACATGTGAAAATTAATAATTAGAGAAATTCAAGCCTACTGAAAAAATTCATGGCATAGCCTCTAATTTACTCACATGGGAAAGGAAATGAAAAGGAAACAAGATTAGACAAGAAAAGCAATACATGGGTCAAGGGGGAAGTCATCAATATGATGCCCTTAATTCATATCATATTTAAACAAATTCATCAATTGATTATAATTCAATTTACCCATTTAAACCCATGGAAATACAAGGTACATCTTAATGGAAATAAGGGTCAAATGCATAAGCCATCAAATGGACATTATAGCCAATACATAAAAAGGGGTGGTTTATTCAAGTTTCTTAACCTATAACCTAAAAAAATGATCCTTTTTAATTGAATAGGGAGTATCCAACAATTCTAGGATTCAAATTCAATTTAGGTTATTCCTAGAAACCGAGTTCATGAAATAATGGCACATATAAATGATCTGAATTTTAACAAAAATCACATAACCACCTACCTTAGGCTTGTGCTTGATAGCTCATCCAGTATCAAGATCTGATTCATCCTGGTTTTGAATAAATCTGAATAACAAAAAAAAAATGATAAATTAGGGCATATGAGCCTAAATCAAAATAGCACAACCGATTCCCAAAAATAATAGATAATAGATAAAAATAAATTAAGGCCTTACCGTTATGAATCCAAGAAGACAAACCACACCTAAATCGGATTCCACATAGAGAATGGATCTAAAATCATATAATAGTCAAAGTTGAGAGCCTGCTTTGGCCCCTTGATTTCTGAGTAAAAGAATGTATCAAAATAGGTTTTTGAGAATTTCTAATTTAATTAAAAATTATAAAATTTTCTACATAGTAGGGATTGCAAGGTGTACCCTCACAGTTTTTCAAACCACGTGGAAATTGTGCATGAATTCTTGTTGGTCTGGGACATAGTGCATAGTTACCCTATACAGTTTATAAACCACGTGTAAACCCTAATAAAATACTCTTTCAATGTCTGATAAAAACTGTATACCTAACGCATGGTTGTGTTTCTCCTCTCGTACGATTTACCCAAACAATGTAGACTGTAATACTCCACTTTATAGCCTTAAGAAGTTTAGTCAAACCATGTGGTCTTCCCCACATGGTTTTCACTAACCCTGTGACAGGAAAAAAAACCCAAACTTTGGGTTCCGGGCTTCAGACCAGCCTCAAACAGCCCATAGACCTCTATGGAACCAACATGCATCAACCTTAGGCCATATTTAATCAATTAAACTCATAATAGATTTAAAAAAATATCCATACCTCAAAGAAGAACTGGGTTATTATAATTATGTAGAATAAACCATATAGAATTATTATTAACAACATGAATATTCATGAGTCTCAATAACACCAATGAAGATAAGGATGTAGTCTTATTTATTTTTATGTGATTAAGATGATGAATAAAAGATGATTAAATTTCCTTGAATTTAGAAATGAGGTAAGAATTACTGAGGGGAGTGAAATAATTGAATTGGGAGATGTTTTTTATGTGGAAACTGAGATCACTGAGAATCTAATTTTTGATGAAATTTGAAGAGATTAGTAGACATAGTGAAATAAAATTTATTTTTCCCAACAGATCAATATCTTAAATTTTGGGAACATAGAAATTATTCATGTCAATTACCTAATCAAAGGGATAAATAGGATGATATGCCCATGAAACATTGAAGACAAGGGAAATCCTATGAAACCAAAAGTTTGGTATTATGTTTTGAATATGAATTGGAATGAGAAATACTGATCACCCACTCAATAATTGGGAATTAATTATTAACATCTTGTTGAAGGAAAACTCAACATTAGTTATATTTATACTATGTGGAAAAACAAGAGTTCACAAAATAACCAAGGATAGTACGGATGAAACAATAATATAAATTCATCCAAGTGTTATTTCTATCTCATAGAAACCATTAAAAAATAAATTAATTAGATATAATTAAAATTTTGGGGATTTAATTTAATTAAGGGGGAATTTAAGGACCTGAAATTTGACTATTCATTATCCTTAAATTAATATTAAATTAAATTCATTTTATAGAATCATCATCAAATTAAAATGAAAACTTTGTATATTTTATTTAAATAAATAGTAAGATAGTTAAAATCTATATATCAAATTATCAGCTATGAATAAGTGTAACAAAATTACTAAATATTCAAATAAATAAATTTAAACGTCAAAAAAATTTACATAGTTCATCTTGTGCTTAGAAATATTTTTTACTAAAAAATTTATTTTATTGTTGTGTACATTTTATTAAATAAAAATAAAAATATAATTCTTAATTCATGATGTTAATAAACAATAATATTAATTAATTAATTCTAGTTTCATTATTATTTTATAGAAATTAAGAATATGAAAACTGTCTTGTTTGAAATTAATTTTCCTATAAAATAATTTTTCAATATATAATTGGATTTTATTTTGAGAACAGATTATTAAATATTATAACATGAATTTTAAAAAAACTGGCATCATTAGTAGATAAATCTGTGAAATGTTATCTTAGAATAAATTTATGGTATTTTTTTAAAATATGGATTTTAATGTGAATTGTACAAAATACCATTTGATAAATATATTAAATTTTATGAAATTATAAGAATATAAGTATGACACTAATTTTTTTGAAAACATTTTCTTTGACAAATATATTTTACCAGAAATATTTTAAATTTAGACATATTTATTTTATTTTACAAATTTATGTTTGAGATTTTAGAACACATGTTACGAAATTCTATAAAATGGGATTCAATACACAATAAATATAATATTTTAAAATTAAATTTTATCACATTGATAAAGTGAATATAGTAACATGGATTTTAAAATTTTAAATTATTATGATAATATTATTTAATAATGATCATTTTATTTGTATTCATAAATAATTTATTACATAGGTAAAAACTAGTTACTATGGTAAAATTCAAAGGGTAAAATTAGTTTACTAAGGGGTAAAATGATTAAGATGTTTATAATTGTTTTTTAGGTGTGGATCTATCAAAAAATATCCCCAAAAAATAATTTCCCATTTTAGAGTCTTTTTGACAAGTGAAACATGTGGCCTCTCCACATTAAGATGAAATATTTTCTAGAATTCCATTTTCACCCTTATAAAATGTACCTCTGACCACCCCATCAAGAACACTACCAAATAACTATATATTTATGAAACCATACCCCAATTAATTATAATATAATCCTCTTTTACTTAAATAATCTTTTTGATAGAATAGTTTGACCTAAGTCCTCCCTTTCATTGAATCCTGTAAGGGGAGCTCAATGTTCTCAATGTAAGTACTAACTTTTGCCTAACCTTGAATATATACTAATGTTCCCTTTAAAAACTATTTTTCATATTAATTTAAGATGAAATTTGTATCTATACTATTCTGAATGTTTTTATATTTTTGGAACAATCATTAACCACCTTACCCATTTTCTAATAAGAAAAAAATGCCACTCATGCGTTTTTGAGAACTACAACCACCATGAAGAGATGCCTTCCATTTTTCACCACTACATTTATTAAATAGTTATAAGAAGGTAACTTATGAATAAATGTTGAATTTATAATATAATACTATTTATTAAGATAAAATTTTGAATCAACCTTTATTCTTTCTTATTCTTTGAGAAATTAAAACATTAATCATGCGTACATGCGGACTATCTCCACCATGAATTAATGTATCTCTTTTTTCATCTAGTGTATTTATTAATTATTAACATAAATTAAAATATGATACACCAAATTCAAAATATCTAACTAAAATAATTATTGTTCTATAATAATTATATTATACCCTAAGAAACCACTTTCATAACCATAATAATCCATTAATTAAGGTATGTTCATTTTGGGTCGATCTAACCACCAATTTGAAAAATGATATAAAATAATATCACGGATGACTATGAGACCTTAATTTCAAATAATAAACAATATAAATAGGTAAATAATAATTTTATTTTGTATATATATTTTTGAAATTTATTTTTAACTGATTAATAAATATACCTATGTCTTTTTGTAAAAAATCAGCGAAACACAGACATCATCATTTTCATATTTAAGGATCTTAATAATGAAAACCATAAAATGAAATTATAAAATTATAAATAATTATAAATGTTCAATTATAGATCCTTTTATGATTTGGTATTGATGAACATTAATAGAATAATGATGAACAACATGTCTATTAAAAAATTATTGAAAAAATATCAATATTACTCACACATGATATTGAAAATAGATAATAGCTAACAAATATACTTTAAGAGAATAATGATAAATTAATTTTATAAAAGGATATAAATATGAATAATATTTTAAAATTGAATATTAAGAATTTTTTTTGTTATACATGATATGTAGTTTGGGGTTGGGTAATATATCACGATGAGTGTGACTTTCAGTTTAAAAAAATCAAAGGAAGTAATTAAAACAAATCTAAAATCACAATGATATAAATATATATGATTATAATAACATAATTTTATAATAATTAATTTTTTTAAAATGGATGAATAAGAATATTTATGGATGATATGGTTGATTAATTTATATAATGAAATAAATAAAATAATAATAATTTGGAAAATAAATAAGGCCTAAAATTTGATGAGTATGTTTGATAATAGCTCAGGAAAAGACCCTATGTTTACCACCTCAATATCTTAAGGATGTAATTTATGAGTCCCTTGGATTTTACATTAGGTTATAGAAAGAAATAAAAATACAATCAAATCTATAATTTTAATGGTTGTCTCTATAAACAAGAAAGAGAAATAGTCACTTTATTTTAAGCGGTGATGTAATAAATCCTGAGTCCCTCACTTTAAAAGTATTAAACACAGTTAATAAAATATATAATAAGTAGAGAGTATTTCTTATAAAAATAATTTTTATTAATTGTATCAATTCTCTAAAAATAATATGAAGAAGTTTTTTATATAATTATAAGATATTTTTGTGAGAATATTTTACTATAATATCACAATATTTATGGGATTAGAGAGAACTAAGAAAATGAAAAAACTTGAGGGAAATTTGGAAATAATAGAAAATTGGGGTTGATGGTTGGATGAGAAGTTATGTTTAAAATTAAACTTAGAGGTTAATTTATATCCTTAAAAATATTCACAAAATTATATAATTCTTTGGGGGTGATGAAGTTGAAGAAGATCATAATTAATTCAATTTTAGCATTATTGAATGCATGTTCAGAGATACTATTCTATCATCGTCAGACACCAAGTATACACCACTATGTAGCTGGTGGACTTCTTGAGGATCAATGATACTAGAAAACTCCCACTGGATAGATTTTACACCTCTACCACATAGTCAGTTTACTTCTACTAGAATATTAACCATTTGACTTCACCACTAGTCGGCCAGTGGGGATCCATTAATAATCCAGGGGGTCGTCTTCTCACTAGGGGTTCTGTCACTATAGCACCAACTAGTAGGTGCTTACTACTATTACCTAATCACCTATATAGACTCATTCCTTCCATCCATGATTCTGAAATACCTAGGAACGTCATTCCATGAATTCACTATGTCTATTAAGACAACATGAAGACTCATTCTGCGATTATAACTTATTTTAAAAATATTCTAACATCCAACCACATAAATGAAATAATTAAGCTCTTTAAAAAGTGTTTTTATCATTAAAACCAATGCCACTTTGATAAAGAACAATATCTACCTTTGTTTTGATCATAAAAACATGAATAATAAGTGAATAAAGCAAGAATATTTGAAGTAAAATAATAACATATTCATAAAATATTATTTGACTATGATAATAATTATTTACAAAGTAAAGCATATTTTCTCCCATCTTACTAATAACAAAAGCATTTACCTTTCATAACCATAGTTTTTCTCCCACATAAATGAAAATTAACAATAGTAATGATTTATAAAATTACTATTATTTCTCTCATTGTAAATAAATAAAAACATTTACCATTTTAGAAAACAAATTCTTCCCCTTTGAGATTTTGAAAAACGAGTCACATAAGGGGACAAATTAATTAATTTAAATAAAAAATTTAAAAAATATTTTTATCATTATTAATGATATTTCAAGAGAGTTGAAAACAAATTATTAAATATTTTAGAAACTAAAATTATTTGAAAGGGAGATTTTCAATAAATATGAATATGAAAGAAAATATTAATTTTTCATTTTAGGAATATTATTAAGAGAGGAGGAAAAAATTTAAAATGTATGTTTCAAAAAAATATTAGGAGTTAAAAAAAATTTTAAAAAAAATATTTGAAATTCACTGTCTTTTCTTAGACCATTTCAAAATTAACACGATTACACCCCCCACAAATAATACATTAATCAAATGAGGATGTAGTAAAAAAATGATCAAATAAATATTTTCAGAATAAAATTAATTCCATGATTATATTTAAAAAATATTATGCTTATGAAACATAAAATATTTAATGAGAGAGTCAAACTAGGTGTGTAAAAAATTCCTACTACTCCTTTCTTAGGTGAAAAACAGATTAAATATCCAACCATCCCTTTTCAAGGTAATAACCCCAATGTAAATCTTTGTTATAACCACATTAACTTGTTTTTATAGAGATTAGAATGTTTTTTTATTGGAGTATAACACTCTAATTACCTATCCTAAAAAAATAATTTTTTTAAAGACACCATCTTTTTGAAAACCATTTTGGAAAAAATTAATTTTTTTTTAAACAATTTGAAAAAAATTAAATCTTCCAAGAACTGAGATATAAGTATAAAAATCTAATAATACACAAATAACCTTTAATAATGTAAAATAAATAAATATAATGTTGTGTAGTTAACATATTAGCTACTTGAAGTTGGAGAAATCAAAGTAAAGGATAAAATCACCTTTTTGAAATTGATCATTCAGAAAGTGGTGTCTCATATCAATTTACATAGTGTGATAGTGTTGAAAATGGATTTTATAGATTCTAATTGCACTATAATTTTCACACTTGATATAAAAAAGATCACATGTTATCCTAAAGCTATGAGATTTTGTTTTACCCATATAAAATTGGTGAAATAACTCAAAATGGGTGCACATTCTCCTTCAGCTATAGAAATAGAAATAGAAATTTTCTTCTTAATAATATATGAGACAAGTGTTCTTCCTAGTTGATGAAAAATTTTAATAGTACATTTCCGATCCATTTTTATCCTCCAAAACCATAGTCAGAAAAAATAAGGATATTTAAAAGAAGTTTCCTTAGGACAAAATAATGTAATAATTTTAGTTCCAATCAAATTTATAGAAATTATTTTGAATGATATTAAATGAGACTCCATCGGATGTGATAAAAAATGATGACAATGGAATATAGTAAACATAATGTTCAGTCGAGTCACATTAAGGTAAAGTAGAAATCCAATCATAATACTATAGAGCTTATTATCAATCAGTTTAATAGCTTCCTATAATGTTAGTATTGATTTTATACTAATGGTTGTTCTACTTTCCTTATCATGGTCAATTCTAAACTTATTGTAAAGTTATTCAGTGAATTTAATTTGGTTTGTAAAAGTTCAACCAAAAGTTTTGGAAATTTGAAAAACTAGGAAGAATTTGAGTTCTTTCATCAAACTTTTTTGAAAATCATTATTAATTAAAATAAAAAAATCATTAAAAATTGTATATTTAGTTGATATAAAAATGAAATCATCAACATAAATTTTATTAATTAACAACTTATTTCAAATTTTTTTAATAAAAATAATGAAATTATCTTTCCCCATTTTAATATTATTTTACCAGATGGTTTTTGGTTATCCTTTCATTTCAATCCTCTGTGTAATTTTCAAACCATAAATATCTTTGATTTACTATAAAAAATGGTTTGTAAATTCAATATTTCCAAAACTAGGTGGTTCACAAACACAAAAAGTTTCAAAATAAAAACATTTAAAATATCAATTTTGTTATCCATTTAAAAAAATAATTTAAGTGATCAGAGAATAAAAATATAATTTTAAGTATTATATACATGAAAAGGGTGAAATCTTTAACCATAATTATATGAACATCTTGATAGTAGTTTTTTCTACTATCCAATCTTTATTAGGAGTTATATTTTTGTGTTCTTCATGTTTTTTTTGAAAATCCCACTTGTTTCCAACGATAAGTTGGTTAACAAGTTATTTTAGGAGATTCTAGTCATTTTTCTGTTGAAATTGATTCAACTCTTATTTCATGGGTAATATCAAATTTTAATCATTAATAACATAATCAAGGGAATGAGGCTATAGGTGAGAGAAAAATTCTTTGATTTTAACCACAATTAACACCAACCTTCTTGTATGCGTTCTAGATTACAATTAATTAATAAAATTCTCAAGTGGATTATCATTTGATTGAAATCGTTCTTTGTGTAATGGTGTAAAATAGGGTTCTAGAACATCTTCAATCTCATTATAGGATTGAGTTACATGTAAGGTCATTTTTAGATAGATAACATCATCATCATTTTAAAGATTTAGTTTATGAAGATTCCTAACAAATTTTAGGTGAATTGAATCATCTTGGGTTTTGGTCATCATTTTGAAGAATCAATAGTATTTACATGAATTTGAGTTCCAAATAAAGACCTATCCATCATATTTATGGTAAAAAATTTAATGAAATTTCTTTATATTAGGGATACAAAATTAACAATTCAAAAATTTAATGAATCTAAATTTTAGAATATTTTATTTCCAAATCTCATTAGGGGTTTTACTATTAATAGATTATATGAGAACACAATTAATATTAATTAAAGTTACACTAACCCCCTTGACCCAAAAGTATTGAGGTAGATTAAAATCACTCAATAGAGTCCTGGAAATTTTTTATAGGGACCTATTTTGACTTTCAACAAACCCATTTTGTAGAGGTGTTCTAGGAGTGGAGAAGTGATGATAATTATGTTGAGAATAAAAAAATCATAAAAGTATTTTTATAAATTTTTTTACCACAGTAACATCGATGGGAAATGATTATGTAAGAATTTTAAATTTTAAATTTCTTTTAAATGTTGGTAAAGTCATTAGAAGCTTCATTTTAATTATCTAAGAAGAAAACCTATGTAATACTAGTATAGTTATGGATAATTGCAAAGGTGTTAGATTTAAATCTAATAATTGAATCATGGGTTGATCTAAAAATTTGATGGTGTACTAGTTATATGTATTTAGAAGAGGAAAATCCATTTTATATTTAAAGTAATATTTTATTTTCTATCCAAGTTTTCATGGTTCATAATCTACATTATCTTTAAAAATAAAAATCTAAAATCTCATACAACTTTATTATGGTTGATCTTGAAAAGTGAATAAATATTAGAATAACCGGGATAGTGATTCTAAATCAAATATTAATTATATTTTACTCCTTGAAAATTATCCCTTTTACTTTAAAAAATATCAAATCATTAATATAAACATTTTAGAAATGAGATATGGAAAATAAAAAATATCCTTTAAAATTAAAAAATTAAAAAATTAATTTTTCAATGTAATTTTAAATATGTTATCACATAATTGACTAATACCTAGTAAATTATTATTAAAGAAATTAAAAAATGAAATATCATTAATTATTATATAATTGGAGACACTAATCATAACAATATCAGTGAGTTTTCCTTTTATTCGTCTCAAAATGTGACATGTCCTTCTTCAAGATCATTGAGATGATTGAATTCGGAATGATCACCACACTTATGCCTCTCACTATATAAAAAATTATCCTCTTGGGTTTTTTACTAGTTATACAAATGATTTATAAATTATAACTTTTGGTTCCCATATCATGCATCCACATAATTTAGAAAAGAAGGAATTTGGAATCTAATATTTCTTAATAAAATTTTCCATTATAATTAGAATATAAAAGATGGATTTTTTTCTCATCCATATACCTCATTTTTATAATTTCAATCATAGACATCATGCCCAACTTTATTAAAATAATTATAATTTATTTGATAATATCCAATTCAAATTTATTATTTTAATTTTTTAGTAAATTTGGAATCTTTTTTAAATAAAAAAAATATATATTTTGAACAACTTGTTGAGAACCAAAAATAATTTTTAAAAATAAATGACCATTGGGGAATTGAGAAATATTATTTTCATTATCATTAATTTTATATTCAAATTTATAAATATTTGTTTGATATTTTAATTTTAAAACCAATAAATATTTTCTTTTTATTGTCGATATATTTAAAAAACAACAAGGTTGTACCTGTTTATATGATCTGTAAATTTTGAAACGAGTTTACGATATCCATTTTGAGGTTGATATTTATAAAAATAAAGATCCTTAAAGGATTGGGAAGAGGTAGAAGAGTAAGAAACAGAACAAGAATAATGTACTTTGTTAAATACCTCAATATCAGCCATGTGAAACATAGAAATTTTTCCAAATAATTTAAATAATGAATGTGTGCCCTCGATAGAACTAAAACATAAAACTCTTACTACTTTCTTACCTATATTATTTTCTATATACTTCTAAATTCATGTAAAAAATCATCTTGAGGTGTTTATTATTATTATAACTAAGTAAATTAAGATTCATTTCTTGATTTTACTTTTTTAATTGATAGGAGGAGGTTTTATTTTCCATCCACTAGTTTAACTTATTGGAATAATGAGTAATATTAATGATTCTTTTAGATGATTCATCATTAGTTTCATTGGATGTAAATTTCTATTTAGTTTCTTTGAAATTTGTTACCTCCTTTTCATCTTGTATTTTTGTAATTATCTCATATGTAATTAGAGATACGATGATCACTTTAACCACTATATTCATTATGAATTTAGAATTATGGAGTGCGGTGACTTTAGGTTCTCAATTTCTTCATATCACCTAACATATTTTCTTAAATAAAGTCTCTATAAAAAGAGAATTCCTAATAGATTTAAACTGTTATAAGTTTCAGTGAGTTTATTAAAAATTCCTGTAATTTATTCTCCAGGATGCATAGATAAACCCTCAAAGTCTTGTCTGAACATATCTAATATGGTGTCTTTTACTTTTTTCATTCCTTAATTAGTTAATTTAAAGAGTTTAAAAATTTTCTTAGTGGTTTCTATTATATATATTTAGTTAACTTAATTTTTTGTATAAACCTTAATTCAAGGCATTTATATCTTTGATATATGATTTGAAAGTAGAAATATCATCTAGAGTATATTTATTTTCCTTTTTAGTAGTAGTGATGTAACAATGAATAACTATCATTAATATGGTATAACTAATATATATATGTACTATTGAAATTTTATTTTCCTAATAACTGTAACTATTACTATAAAAATTTTGGTATAATCAATATATTTCAAAATAAGATAAGTATAGGTGTTTCAAAAATAAATTTATAAAAATAATGTTTCTAAAAAAACTGGTTAATGATTTTGAAAAAAAAATGTTTTCGAAGAATTGAAAAAAAATCATGTTCACTTTGATACTAAATATCAAAATGAGTAGGGTAAAATAGAAATATGGGGTGGATAATTTACCCTTTAAAAATCAAAGTAAATAATTAAATCAATGTGGAAATCACAAAAATATATCTCAACATGATTTTATATGAGTAATCATATAAGAAAGTGATATTTTTAAAATAATATATTATTTATATTAATGGGGGTTGATATTGATTAATTTAAATAATTATACTGATAAATAAATAAAAAATCAAAAAGTAAATAAGTCATTAAATTTGGAATAGAATTTCGATAATAGATTAAGAAAATTACATATGTCTACAATCTCAATCACTTGAAGGTTTAATGTATTAGTATTTTGAATTTAAATATATAAATAATAATAAAATTCCCTTGATTGTTATGATACAATAAGAATCCAAAATTAAATCGACACTATCTTTTTAAAAGGAGTAGTTAAAAACTCATTAAGAAATAGCCTCTTTCATTTTAGAACTTATGGAAAGAAAAATAAATTCCCTAAATATAAAGGTAGTGAAACCAATAATATAATAGATAGGATTTAGAGTGGATATATTTAAGAACTGATCTTACAAATGGCCTTTATTCTCAAAAAATAATTAGAAAACTCACTAAGAGAGAACTATTAGATGGTGGAGTGATAATATTTTATAATAAGGTTACACTACTAATGAAATAAAATATCACTAATAAAAGGAAAAAAATTTAGAGAAATTTGGAAATCATAGTAAGTTTTAATTTTCAATTATATGAGATGATACATTTCACAGTCCCTCAAGAGGTCTATTTGTGGCCAAAAAAATATCTGTAAACATTCTATAAAATTTTAAGGTAATTAAGTCAAAGAAGAGTATAATTAATGAAATTTTATAGTCCTTAAATGTATGCTTAGAGTTACTATACCTATGTCACTAGATACAAAGTATCCTATATCTGGTAGTTTATTGATCACATAGAGATCCTCACTTCTAGAAAACATATGTTGACTAGTCAGTGCACCTCCAATGAGTAGTCGATGGACTTCTGGGGAAAGAGGGACCTTCTAACTTCACCACTAACTAGTTTGTGGGAATCCACCAATTGTCCAGTGAGACTTTTAACCACCAAGGTTTCTTGTACTATGGAACATCTTATCAGATTCACTACTCTAGATATGCGATGCATCCAACTACTTCCTAATAACTTTTATTACCTCCCTTATTCTATCCAAAACCCCGAAAGATCCTAGAACTTCACTCTAATAGTTCAATATGTCAATTAAGACCTCTTCAATATTATTTTAAAAAATGCTAACTGATTTCATCAATATTCTAATTGTAACCAACTTAAATGAAACCTATATAAACATTAAATAGTTTTTTATAATTAAAACAAATCATTATGACAATAATTATATTAGTTTCAAGAGATTTCCTGGAATTAGAGAATTATGTAAGGGTTTTTTTTCCCAAATGAAATTTTTCTAAAAACAGTTCATATTTTTCTCTGTGTTATTTTTTAAATAGTTTAATTAATTCCCAATTAATTTATTTTACTCTACTCTTTTAATTAATGGGGTTTGAAGATAAATATCATTTTATTTCTTAAAATTTATTTCGAAAAAAGGATATTATAGTTATAAATGTTTATTTGTATCATTTTTAAATACATGTGACATGCTTTATTTTTAGAAATATGTTTTTTCATAGTGTATACACTTCCCACATTTGAATGATATTATATTCATAATCATTTAACTTCAATTTCAATCCCTCTCTTTAAAGGGGTTTTTATTAAATTGTTACCAAATCTGTATGGGTTTTATTTCTTTCAATCCTAACTCTTGTGATATGTTATATATTGTACAACATGTTTCCTTTTATAAGGTCTTATATAATTTAAATCCTATTAATGACTCTTAATATGGTATTCATGTCATATAAAAATAAAAATTGAGTTCCTTTCATTACTAGAATTTTAATTTCATGTGTTACTGAATCCTTAGTGGATCTTGATAACTGAAATCCCCTTTCTTTGATATATAACAACACCTTTTCAACTTCATTCTTTTTTGAATTATTTATTTAACCATATTATTTTATTTAATATTAATTTCTATTCATCTCTTGGTATAAATCCTATTTAATTAAAACAATTTACCTTGTTAAATTTAATTTTCCAAAATATAATAATTTTTTAGAGTAATTCACATCACCATTAACAATAGTTTCACCTCATTTTCTATATCTTCTATTCCAAAAAATGTTCGCTTTTATATGTGGAAAAAAATATTTTTTATCTCATGTGAAAATAAAATTTCATATTTTTATCTTTTCAAAATTATATTTTTTATCCCTTTTTATGATTTCAGCTTCAAGTAGGTTTTTTCCATATGTAAAAAAGACTTTTTTCTGACATGTTAGTTTTTTTATTGTCTACTATACATTTAATCTATAATATCATTGTGTTTTTTTATGTATGAATTTATGAATATTATTTTTTTAAATCCCTTCACCTTTTGTAAAATACATTGTGAAAGTGGCTGTAACTTCATATTTTTTGAAAATGTTCAAAATAATTTATTAAAAAATATTATGTGATTTCATTTTAATTTTATAACTTTTTAAAAAAGGATTTTACCTCTTTGAGATTTATGTTTTATCGATTAACTTCTAAATTCTACCAAACTATATTTGGGGATTAGCCATGTGGTAATCCATAAATTCCATTATCTTGCCTAACTACCCACTTTGAATTGGAATAATGTTTCTTTCAATTCCCTTCATTTGTGAATACCCTATTTTATAATTCATTAATTTAAGGGTCTTCACCTGGATTTCATACATTGAATTATTGTGGAAATTATTTACTATATTGGATATCCTTTATCTATATTATATAAATACCATATACTTTATTGAATCTTATCTACTAAGAATTTTATTTATTAACATTGGATAAACTTTTATATTGAATGGGTTTATCATGTTTATTAATGGAATTATTTATATTTTCTTTATAATATTTCATTTGAAATGGATATGAAACCCATTTTTATTCCACATATTCATTATAATGTGATGATTATTAAATTTATCTGGCACACATATGTATAGATGACGACAAGAGAGGTCATATATTTCCTTCTAATGCATTGGTTAATATTTTACATCACATGAGATATTTTAGTGTGGACCTTATTGGATATGATCACAAATTAAATGGCATTCCTTATAATATTACACTTATAAAATAAAGTGGGTTCCTTCCTATTTATGGTCAAATTATGATGATACCATGTTCTTTTGTTTGTTCCAATGATATTTGTTATAAAAAATCTCCAAGTCTTGTTACATTTATATTAAATATACCTATGATTATGGCCCATGGATTATGTTTATTATCTCATCATTACACACAATTTTTATATGGCATATGATTTTCCATTCGATATTACAAGTTCTTCTCTATTTATTTATTGAAAATAATTATTTTTACATTATCTTTTTAATAATAAATTTCACAGTGGTAATGTTTTATCATGTACTTTTGTTCTAAACCTTCATGAAATATTGATATTTTTTCCATTAATGGGAATTTGAGGTCACCAATTTTAATATGCTTCAATTCATCAAGTTATGAAGTTGATTATTACTTATGAGTTTTCTATAATTGAGTCTGGCGTGAATAAATTATAGATGAAAATTTTAAAAGTATTATAGAATAATTTTTTATATAGCTTGTCTAAAACGACACTAAACCTTCCATTCATGGGATTATTATATTATTTATGGTTTCTAATGTTTATCTTATAGTAATTATATAAAATAATTATATTTTTATTGTGTTTTCCTAAGTGTGAGGGACCCTTAATACTTATGGGAATAGTTATAATTATTATTTTTTGTTAGTTGAGACATTATTTGATTCATTTGTGAGAAATTATATCATTTATTATCATTTGGTTATTATGCTAGGGACCATAGTAGAAAATTATTCTTGGATTCTGATTATGAATACCACCTTATTAAAAATATAGTATCATGTTAAGATGTACTATTGGTGTGTTGTATTCATTAGGTGAAATAGTTTATTATGGGATTTATTCACTTTTTATGTGACTAGATTTGAAATGATCATTAATAGTGACTGGATATAATGATATTATGTTTAAAAATACTACTAATAAATGTGTGTCTCATTAATATCCCAAATTGGTGTCATGCATACATTTATTAGAGTATAATATTTTATCATATAATTTGTTAGAGAAGACATTAAGAAATTTTGAGTTATCAGAACACAAATGTAAATGAAGGTTTTAGTAGATATGAAGGTGATTTTCTTACTTAACTTTCCACCAGTTGTGGATAATATCAAAGATATGTTCCTAGATTTATGCTTAGGTTTAACTTAGAGAGATAGAGGTAGAGTTTATGATTGACATCATGTTGGGTATTTATCCTATATCATTATCCCTCTTATCATAAGGAAACGAATAGGTTACCATATATATTAGTTTTTTATGGGGACTATTTGATAAAGGTATTTATATAATTTAGATACTCTCCTAGGGGTGATATAGTATTATTAAATAATAAAGGAAGTAAATGATTGATATTTTATAATGACTAAATGATGCTTAATTAGATTAAAATTAATAACATATATCTATTTTTATCAATCAATAACATGATACTCATGTTTATGGGATCCTGAAAGTGCTATATGATTGTTAATTGAATGGGATATCAACCATAGTGAGTCATGATAGATGATATAACTAGGATGTTTTTGTGGTGTAAGAATTATTTATATTACTTTTTTGTGATTCCCTCTTGACTTACTGATTTGAAAAAGTGTTCATGGATATCATAGAATGAATTTTCCTTCCCTGTCTAGACTCCCTAAATGTGGTGTTTTTTACGAGATTCTTGTATATTCTCAGATCCTATAGTTTCATAGGGACAAAAACGTGACAGTGGTTAGAAAACTTAAAGAACATCAACTATATAAAATTATATAAAATTTCTATTTTTCTATTTTATAGGGTTATTTTTTTGACATGTTATATCTATAGTTGAAATATTGTTTGATCTAGAAAAAGTGTAGGAATTTATGTATATGGATAGTCCTAAGAATGTTTTTTTAGTTTCCTTAGAATCGGCATTTATTATCAATGATTCACTCAATATTCCTCCCACATGGTTGTGTATATGAGGGGATTGGACAATAAAGAGGTGAAATTCAATGTTCAAATCATTATAAAATATCATTTTCAGAGTTATAAGATAGAAATAAACATTCATTAATTTTTTCCTTTCTTTATATATAAAATTATTACACCATCAACATAAATTGTTCAGGGTTTGGCTATGGAGTGATATTGATATAGGAGTATTGGGTAGTTATATATAGATAAAATATATTGTAACATAAATATAGAAATAATATTCCAATAATTCAAACCTAACAACTGTAATTAATTCCCTATGATTCCCTTAACAAAATCACATTGGAGAGAGATTTATGGACTACACGAACCACAATATCTCAAGATACATATTTTTGAGATGATACATAAACATGTAACATAGGAATTGGGTAAAATTAATCCAATGTATTTATTTTGAAATGTAACAAGCTTGAAGAAAGGGGGAAATCATGGTAGATTCTATTATAAATAATACATAGGACCATATAATTTTAGAATCCTATATGTAATGGTGTTTAATGTGCCCTTTCGAAATAATTCACATTAATATTTTCTTAGAGAAGCTGTTGGTGAATTTTTATTCACATTCTATGACTTTATGATTCATTAATACAGAAAATTCTATTTAAGATTTAGATTTAGATATTTGAAAATTACCCCTTATATATAGTACTATCACCATAGTTGGTAAGGTCATGACCATAGGCCGACCTATTTCCATGTTCAATGAATGCATGTGGTAATAGGATTACCTATTTAAATGTCCCACATAGACTAAGGAAATAGTATCTCTAATATAAGATTATTTACACTTCAAATATTGATAATGTACATGGCAAAAAATGGGGATACCATGGGATTATGTGGGAAGACCTCAATAGACTCTAGTTGTATCCTGGACCTTCGACCACCGTCCAAGTTTACCTTGGCCTTAAGTTCTTGATAAAACAGTTTTTTAAATGTATAATTATTACAATTAGAAATAATTATACACAAACACACACACATTAATATATATAAATTATATACTTCAGGTTTGTGGTAAAATCTAAGATTTATCATATAGAAGATTATGGGATGAAATATCGCTAGTTATTTCATTTTATAGTCTCTATTTCCATATTCCCAATAATGGAAAAAAGGGGCTATGACTATAGTCATAACCATGGCCTCAGATTTATATCCATATTGAAAGGATCAGGGTTATATAACCTAACTCTATTCTAATGAATAATGTTCCCAAAATCTCATGGATCATGGCCATCAGTTGTAGACATTGTCGAAGGGAAAATTTGCATGGTTCTTTCCTATTGTAATATCTTAATTTTAAAGTATTGTTTAAATTAATTTGTGATAAAATATTGTTTCTTTGTTACAGATTATATTTATAAATAGAATTATAATAAGGGTGAAGTTATCTATATTTATTTAGGTGTGTTCATACCTACATCAATGAGGGTTTTGTTAATAAGGACCTCCTACAAATCAAAATGGAATTATTATTTATAATAATAAATATTTTCAAAGATATTAGATTATTATTTTTATTTATTGGAATGTGGAGGAATATTATATGTTTTTTATCATTATATCACCTCTTAGAATGAAAAGATACAGTAGATATGATCATGAGGCCTACATCAACCACTTCTTGTCCCCATTTGGATGTGGGATGAATTAACTGTAAACATTTTTCATGAGATATCGAGATCACCAAACTATTATGATATTATGTGGCTTGTAATTAACTGATTTAAAGAGGTCTCTCACTTCTCCTCAATTCAAGATACTTATTTTATACATGACATGTGAATGATTTATTTATATCATGTTAATATTTATGGTATACCCCAAATAATAATGATAGATATTGAGGCACATTCCATGTATCAATTCTAAAAGGGTTTTTAGAAGGCCATGAGAACTAAGATATTGTTGAGTATATATTATCACCCACTAATTGTTGGGAATTCAAAGAGAACAATTCAAATCATTAAATATATGCTTCAAGCTCATGTATTAGACTTCAATATCTCTTGTTAGACTATATTACTTTGAATGAATTTTTATAAAATAATTGATATTATGAACTGATTTATATAGATCCTTATGATCCATTATATGGTTTATTATGATACTCACCTATATACTTATATGATGTTAGTTAGTCAGTGATCATCATGTAGAGATTAGTGAAGGAGAACCCCAAGAGGTTTTAATTGATCAAAAAGTATCTTATGACCTCTCAAATTAGGTAACACTCATATATTGTCCAGTTTTTAAGATAAATGGAGTTGATAATGGATTATAAGTTGTTTTAATTTATTTTATATTGTATAGTTCATCATTTATTAAGGGAAAAAATCTCACATCATTCTTTTTTATCAACTAAGGATACTGGAGTAGATTGGTAGAATAGATTATCAACACCAACTATCATTAGGATATTTGATTATGTAGGATGTATTTTAGGTATAACAACATTGGAGGAATAAAATATAGACTGTTCATCATGTTGATAGAGATGATGTTGAATTAATTTTAGATGTGTCCTCTGAGGAGTGACTAGTAATGATCATATATTAGAGTGGGGAAGTACTTTTGTGTTAAATAGTGCTTTATGTTCTTGTACATTGGCAATATCGTTGAATTCATGTAGAAATGTGGGTGTGGGAGTTAGTAATGAGATTCAATTGGATGATTTTTTTTGTGAAATTCCATATATATGTCTATCTAAAAGGAGAATTCCTAAGGTGAATTTTGTAAAATCCCACCAATTTTGAGGTATGTTTTGACTTAAATTCAATTAATTAATATCTAAATATATATTTTTGATTATAATATAGAATTGGTGGGTACGAAAATTAATAATGAAATATAAATAAGGAACTATGGAAACTGATGGAAGAAATAGACCCCCCTTATATGTATTAGGGGATCCCTCTAGAAGCTCTAAGGGAGAGGTAGGAAAATTAGTGCACAAAACCCCATCAGTTTTGTAACACCCTAGGTAAATAAAGAATATGACATTTTTATATTTATCCCTATTTTTGAATAAAATGTTAATATTAATTTAAAGGGAACGCTATGCTCGATTGCTTACCCAATACGCAACAACGAGTTCCTTTGAAATCTTACGTTGCACTCTAATAATAAAATAATTTTGTTTTAAATGGTAGTTAACACCTAGCCGTTGTAATGACGGGAATGAACAGAACTAACTACAAAATGATTATATATGTTTTTCAAATATTTTTACTTTTTACAATAAATGTTAGAGGATTAAAAATGAGAATGAATCCAAATTTTAAGTGTAAACATTCTAATATTCTTTAAAAGGTCGATTAACCGCCTTTTGTCGGCGAACCACTTTTAAATCCACTTTTTGAAAATTTTATGTGTCATATTTGAAAAAATAAAATTCTTATTTAGAATCAGGACATCAAAATTTACTTTGTGAAATTTTTTGGTATTTGTCCGATAAAGTTCATTTTTAATGAATAGTGAAAAATGATGTATTTTAATTCAAAACCACTTTTTAATCTAATTTATTTATATGATTATATTATCTTTTTAATTGGTTATAAAGTGAAATTATAATATATTTTTACCATTTAATCCAATGGTGGTCATTTAAATTAATATCACTTTGAGATTGGACATAAACGAGTTTCAATCTTTTGATGGATATTGTTTCTTAAAAACACGATATTTGATTTGACAGTGGGATTTAATTATAAAATTAATTAATGCAACTTCTATGTTATTAATTTGGTAAAATCGACATCTTTTTTTAATTTGGAATATCAAATATATCTTAGGGTCAATTTTTGGTATTTTTCTGAAAAACCTTAATTTTTTATGAATAGTGAAACCACAAGTGGTAGTTACAAAAACTGATTTTTCATTTAAATGGAACTTTACCACTTCTGTGATTTGAATTTAAAAAATCCAATTTAAATTATTTTTATTATTAAGTAAAATGTGGTTCAATGGGATGAAAATAATTTTTGATGAAAAGTATCTTTTAAGTTTTATTAATCGCGATTAAAGGTAATCAGTGTGATTTATGGTAAAAATGATATTATAATAAACTGAAAATATCTTGACGCTTGTCCTAACCCTATTGGATGAGTCATGGCTGACCAAGACAACCCATGGGTCGATTTTTGGGACCCCATGGATCCACTTGGGTAAGATAATGACATTTTTGCCTTTTATTTAAAGTAAAAGTAAAATTGACACAAACATGTATTTTTTTACTAAAACAATTTTTACATGGGGTTATACAAGTCATATTTTTTTACTATAAATAGTATTTGGAAATATAAAAATATTTCCTACATCATAGTAGTTTTTTTATAATTTTTAGTCGTTAAATAAATTAAATTATTTATGACATCATGATGATGCAGCGATTACCTCATTATTTAACGATTTAAATAAAATGAAAAGATAATGTAAAATCTAAGACCTACACATGTCAAAAACCTATTGTATGGGTGGATTTTGAACCCTTATCACCTTAGCATCGAAATAAATCAATTTGGTACCTTTAAAATCCGAAACGCATTTGAAAATAATGTAACCTTTCTTGACTTTCCAAGAGTGCCCCTCCTCTCCTCTTATAGAAGGCCACCACCTCTACCACCTTACCCCCACCTCTCAAGCCTTTGGCTCGGACAAGATCTGATCATTTTGTCTCTCCAAATACTTCTACTCATCTTATAAGCCTTAACTTAGGCATTAAGCTCTTCAAGAAACCCTTTTCGTTCAAACCAAAGGGAGTTACCCGATTTTAAGGTAACATCTTCACTTGTGCTCTTTTGTTTTATTTTGCTTCTCCAACCCCCTAAACTCTTTTTATTAATTTATTTTGTAAAAAAAAGATTATCTTCCATATACTAGGATATTTTTATAAGAAGGATTCGAGCTACACTTACACACACCTACATCTAATGGTTAAAGAACATACTGTTTCTGTGGATGGTGAATTTCTGCCTCATGAAATGATGACTGTTCAATATTATTTTAACACCTTCAAAGGTGGCCATTAATATGTCACAATATTTATATATGATATATAATATGTTTATTATTTCCTTAATCTTCTGTATTTTTCATTTATGGCATACCTTTATGGTTTCCAATTATGGGTAAACACGATATCTTCATTTTATGAAGTGCGGACTACTGCCCCCTCAAAGTGATTTGATTCATTAATACCACATGTGGTACATATAAATGATATATTTAATGATATTATATATGATTCCATACTTGAATTATAATACTATTATGTATCATTATGTTTTAATTCCATTAAATATGAAATAGAAATGGAAGTAGCGTTCTTGCGTACGTACGACTTACCGTCTACAAGAACGGTGCATTTCATTTATTACTTCTAAATGTTATATAATATTATAAATGAATGTATATAATGGATATATATTATATATATGATATCTAAATAATGAATATAATTCTGTATATAATGGATATTTTACCCCATGAACAAACTTGTAATTATAAAGAGTTTATTTTTGACTCAAGTTGCAATGATCGTTAAAACGACCATTATTAACTTAAATAATTACATAGTGTTCATGACATGGTAATAAGTGATATAAAAGGAATAATGAAATTGAAAAAAGTTCTTAAGCAAGTATAAATTAACTCAAGTTTATTATTCAGGAGATTAAATAGTGATCAAGTCAAGTCGGATACGAGGTAAGGGATCCGACCTCTTTTTTTTTAAAGTACTCTCTTTTATGTCATTTCTTTTAAGCTAATATTTCTTATGTTGGGGGATGTTCTTTTATATTCCTCTTGCTTTAAATTTTATGTTAATATGATGGGATACCCTATTTGATCTCATCAATCCATTTTTGAAGTTTTATGTGGCGACGTTAGGCTGCCGAATTTTCATAAGGGGATTTTCATCTCACTTTTTATTCCTGTGGGATTCATGCTACATTGGCCACTATTTCCTTTTGTTTGGTATACGTACTACCCATTATTTTACTATTTGTATAACATAATCTCATTTATGGGTAGTTACATCTTCATTTTATGACCCTTCTTTCATGGGGTGTACGTTTCGGAAGTTACCCAATTCGGTAAGGGAACCTTTCACCCTCCTCATTTTAAAAGACTTTTTTAGGTATTTTAATCTTATTATGATGGTATATGTTCTTATATATCCTTTTTTCTATAAATTTTATGTCCAAGTGATTAGATACCCCTTTTTATCTCTCATCAACTCATTTTCTGAATTTTGAAGTGACGCTGTTAGGGTCTCGAATTTTTGCAAGGGAACTTCTTAACCCAATTTTGATTCTTTGGGATAAAATTGCACTCCTTGAAATATGTTGTTCTATGAATATGTGTGAATGATCTCTGATTGTTTTACACTTAATATCCACTTATATTTGGTGTATTCTTTTGTCACATATAATTATGTAATTGATTTATCCTAAATCCAAGGATACCGTCTTTGTAAGGGACTTCGTCTCAATCTCCTTTCATTCAGGCATATTTTTTTTCTAATACAAGGCTTTATTTTATATGGTGTATAAACCCCTTTGACTTTAAATTTTATACAAATGGAATCTTTTTCTAAAAAGTTTTTTATAAAATGACAAAAAGGAATGTTTCTTTTAACTTACGCGGTGACAACGACCTTTTCCGCCGCCACGAGTATTATTTGGTCTTTGGCTTCCTCAACAAGACGTAATGTTTTTAAAATGAAATAAATACCATATACTCTTTTGTGTATGTTGGTATTTAAAATGGGTTTTATAAAGGATTTGTTATGTCAATATATTTAAGTGATATATTGTGATCAAAAAGTGGAAATGTTTTCTTTACATTATATTTGTTCTATGTCTTATGATTTTATAATGGTACTTGGAAATTATGACGGGTGGTGCCGTGAATACTAGGACGGGTGGTTACGTTATAACCTCAAATGCATTGGGTATGGAAGTTGTATGTATGGATATTCCATTAAGTATGTGTGGAATTCGACCATATGGATATTCCATTAAGTATGTGTGGAAGTCGACCGTATGGTTATTCCATTTAAGTATGTTTATGTCCCAAGTTACCTTTTTATGTTATGTGTTCTTTATATGGGTTTTATGGTAATATTTTGGTTACAAAAGGGTAAGTAATGGTCTTTTATTCAGTGAAGAGTTTTTACTACTTCATAAAGGTGAAAAGTATTACTTTGGTAAAGTATTCATGGTTTACTTGTTGTTTTGAAAAACTAATAGTTTTCCTTATTTGTGTATCCTTTACTGGGATTTTTATGCTCATCCCAAGTTTTTGAAATGTTTTCCATAGTACTTAAAGATGAATAGGGTCAAGGATGGGATCAAGGAAAGACATTCTATCTAAAACATGGAACTAGACATGTTTCTTTTTAAGTGTTTTTTTTATTTTATGGAAACTTAGTAGAAGTGTCTACTATGTAATCTTTTGAGATGTAATAGTTATGACCTAATTTACTAAAACTCTAAACCTGAAAAGATCATCTATGTGAATTATTCTTTTAATTCATGATTAAGTAATGTTTAAGGTCGGGGCCTTATAGTTGGTATCAGAGGTCGGTTTAGATAACTATAGAGGATAGAGTATTCTCTAAGCATAAGTGACATTACCATAATGTTTAGGATTTCAGAAAGATTCCTAGTTTTAGATAAAGTGAATGAGTAAGTATATCTTAGTTTTTATCTTCCTCATTAGTACATTATTATTTTGTTGATATACTCACACTGAACTTTTTGGTTTTAGTAAATGGATGGATCTATCAGGTACCAAAGTAACAGTGGATGTGAAGGAAGCTGTGACAGTTTTCTGAGCAAGCAACTGAATGATATGGGAGCTGCAATGAGAACTCTTGTGTTTGTCCTCAACCAACTATCTAGAGTCAGGATTGACCACCTAAACCTTGGTGATTTCTATAAGGAATCATATATGCGAGAAACAAATCCCTACGGAACTACAAGTAATAATCATAAAGGTAAGTGTGTTCAAAAACCTATGTGTCAAAGATGTGGAAAGAAACACCTAGGAAAATGTTTCAAAGGGATAGAAATATTCTATAGATGTGGAAATGAAGGTCATAAAGCAATAACCTTCCATGGAAAAAAGAAGCATCCAGTTGAATCAAGGAAAGGGAAAGAAGTAATTTCTGAGGGATCAATTGAATGTTTTAAATGTGGTGTGCATGGTCATTATGAAAACACATGTCCTATGAAGAATTATCGGGAATGGGATCACCATGATCGTACAAATATTCGTTTACCAATACCTAATGCCATTCCGATTGAGGATGAAGAAACTGACAACGACCAATAAAATGTATGGATTATTTCTTAACTTTTGTTTTCCTATTTTGGAATCTTAGGATATGATTCATGATTTTGTTTGTAGGAAGGAAGTATTTCAGAATAAGTTGGAAAGGAATGGTTAATGGATCATGAATAATGTTGAATGAGTAAGAAGTCAATGAAATTCTTAAGAGTATTAAGTCTCTTTTGATGATGGGGTTACATTAGAAGACTTTTTTATAGTATGTGTAACCGTGATGTTTGATATATGAAAATTTTATTCAAGGAACAGTTAACTTTTCTTTTGTGGACATAGTTATAAAGAACCATTCGGGTTTATATGATCCTTACTTTTGAGGTAATTATGGGTTATTATATGTTATGATGGAAAGTGAAAGTCATGAGATAAAATTGAGGTTAAATTATGTTATGGTTATTTTTGATGATATTATCTCTTTTTGGGGAATGATTTGAGAATTTTATAGTTTGGAAAAAGGACAACATGCAGACCGTGTGACAACCCGTCGCGTCAGACAAAACTGTGGGAATCGAACCCACAACCAAAGTGCGAATGGTATTTATCACTTACCACTGGACTACGTGAAGTCCCTGGTTAGTTTGACTAATTATTTTTAGTTAGATGATTTTATGAATTAAGAGTAAGATGATTTTGGGTTATCTATGTACATTATTAACCTATCATGGAGGATATGTGATTAGGTTAATTACTTTTCAATATGAGACTTTAAGAGCAACTGATGTTGTTTGGAGATAAATGTTACGATTTAACTTGGAAGACTATGTGATTAAATCCTTCAAATATTTTGGTTTCAATCTTATTTTGGTTTACTTTTGGTCTTCGTTGAACTTTGGTTCTTGTTGGAAAATTTTTGGAGATTAAGAATAGATTTCCTTTTTATAAAGGATTATCCTTTTTGGGTATTATCTGATCTCATACTAACCTTTTTGGTTTTAGTTTTGGTTAAGGTCTAAAGACATGGGAAGTATATAGTTCTCTTTTGTGGATTAGGTGGTTCTCTAGAAGTTTATTATAGCTCTCTTAATGTAAACAAGTCATCCTAAATACTCATCTTTTGGAGAAAATATGAGTTCTTGTAAGAAATCTAGTAAAAATTGAAAGTCAACATGACAAGTAATTATGTTTCCTTATGTTTTAGTTAAGCTCAAAAATAAATTCCTCAATGAAAAGTAACTAAAAAAAATGTTGTCCGTTAACTTTTACTACTGGGGAATCCAATACCGTTTAACCCATCACAAGTTTTTGATTTTCTGGTGATTAACTTTCTCCTAAACATGTTTTCTATCACACTCCCTCAGAACATGACCCTTTGTTTTTTCTTCCATATCCATGTTTTCATACATGGAATCCTAGTATGGGTTAACTCGGGTGACCTCTGTACTTCCCTTTCTTTCTTTTAAAGTGATAGTTTAATTTACTCTTTTTCTGATGTGGGACTTTCAATGATGTTTCCGAGCCCAATTTCAAAATTACGAGGACGCAATTCCCAAAAGGGGGGAAGGATGTAACACCCCAGGTAAATAAATAATATGACATTTTTATATTTATCCCTATTTGTGAATAAAATGTTAATATTAATTTAAAGGGAACGCTATGCTCGATGGCTTACCCAATACGCAACAACGAGTTCCTTTTAAATCTTACGTTGCACTCTAATAATAAAATAATTTTATTTTAAATGGTTGTTAACACCTAGCCGTTGTAATGACGGGAATGAACTAAACTAACTAAAAAATGATTATATATGTTTTTCAAATATTCTTACTTTTTACAATAAATGTTAGATGATTAAAAATGCGAATTAATCCAAATTTTAAGCGTAAACATTCTAATATTCTTTAAAAGTTCAATTAACCGCCTTTTGATGGTGAACCTCTTTTAAATCCACTTTTTGACAATTTTATGTGTTATATTTGACAAAATAAAATTCTTCTTTAGAATCGGGACATCAAAATTTACTTTGTGTAAATTTTTGGTATTTGCCCGATAAACTTCACTTTTTAATGAATAGTGAAAAATGATGTATTTTAATTCAAAACATCTTTTTAATCTAATTTATTTTTATGATTAGATTATCTTTTGAATTTGTTTTAAAGTGAAATTAGAATATATTTTTACCATTTAATCCAATGGTGGTCATTGAAATTAATATCACTTTGAGATTGGACATAAACGAGTGTCAATCTTTTGATAGATATTATATTTTAAAAACATGCTATTTGATTTGACAGCGGGATTTAATTATAAAATTAATTAATGAAACTTCTATGTTATGAATTTGGTAAAATATACATCATTTTTGAATTTGGAATATCAAATATAGCTTAGGGTGAATTTTTGGTATTTTTCTGAAAAACCTTAATTTTTGATGAATAGTGAAACCACAAAGTGGTAGTTACAAAAACTGATTTTTCATTTAAATGGAACTTTACCACTTCTGTTATTTTAATTTAAAAATAAAATTTAAATTATTTTTATTATTAATTAAAATGTGGTTCAATGGGATGAAAATAATTTTTGATGAAAAGTAACTTTTAAGTTTTATTAATCGCGATTAAAGGTAATCAGTGTGATTTAAGGTAAAAATGATATTATAATAAAATGAAAATATCTTGAAACTTGTCCTAACCCTATTGGATGAGTCATGGCCGACCAAGAAAACACATGGGTCGATTTTTGGGACCCCATGGAGCCACTTGGGTAAGATAATGACATTTATGCCTTTTATTTAAAGTAAAAGTAAAAATGACACAAACATGTATTGTTTTACTAAAAAAAATTTACATGGGGTTATACAAGTCATATTTTTGACTAAAAATAGTCATTTGAAAGATAAAAATATTTCCTACATCATAGTATTTTTTTATAATTTGTAGTCTTTAAATATATTAAATTATTTATGACATCATGATGATGCAGCGATTACCTCATTATTTAACGATTTAAATAAAATGAAAAGATAATGTAAAACCTAAGACATACACATGTCAAAAACCTATTGGATGGGTGTATTTAGAAACCTTATCACCTTATCCTCTAAATATATCAATGTGGGACCTTTAAAATCCGAAACTCATTTGAAAATAATGTAACCTTTCTTGACTTTCCAAGAGTGCCCCTCCTCTCCTCTTATAAAAGGCCTCCACCTCTACCACCTTAACCACACCTCTCAAGCCTTTGGCTCGGCCAATCTCTGATAATTTTGTCTCTACACATACCATTACTCATCATAGAAGCCTTACCTTAGACATTAATCTCTTCAAGAAACCCTTTTGGTTCAAACCAAAGGGAGTTACCCGATTTTAAGGTAACGTCTTCACTTGTTCTCTTTTGTTTTATTTTGCTTCTCCAACCCCCTAAACTCTTTTTATTCATTTCTTTTGTAACAAAAAAAGTATATTAAATATACTAGGATGATGTTATAAGAATTATTCGAGCTAAACGTACACACACCTACATCTAATGGTTAAAGAACATACTTTTTCTGTGGATGGTGAATTTCTGCCTCACAAAACGATGATTGTTCAATATTCTTTTAACACCTTAAAAGGTGGCCATTAAGATGTAACTATATTTATATATGATATATAATATGTTAATGTTTTCCTTAAGCTTCTATATTTTTCATTTATGGAAGACCTTTATGGTTTCCAATTATGGGTAAACACGATATCTTCATTTTAGGAAGTGCAGACTACTGCCCCCTTAAAGTGATTTGATTCGTTAATACCATATGCGGTACATATAAAGGATATATTTAATGATATTATATATGATAACATACTGTAATTATAATAATATTATGTATCATTATGTTTTAATTTCATTAAATATGAAATAGAAATGGATGTAGCGTTCATGCGTACGTACGACTTACCGTCTCCATGAACGATGCATTTCATTTCTTACATCTAAATGTTATGAAATATTATAAATGCATGTATATAATGGATATATATTATATATATGATATCTACATAATGAATATAATTCTGGATATAATGGATATTTTACCCCATGAACAAACTTGTAATTATAAAGAGTTTATTTTTGACTCAAGTAGCAATGATCGTTAAAACGACCGTTATTAACTTAAATAATTACATAGTGTTCATGACATGGTAATAAGTGATATAAAAGGAATAATGAACTTTAAAAAGGTTCTTAAGAATGTATAAATTAAATCAAGTTTATTATTCATGAGATTAAAGAATGATCGAGTCAAGTCGGATACGAGGTAAGGGATCCGACCTCTCTTTTTTTAAAGTACTCTCTTTTAGGTCATTTCTTTTAAGCTCATATTTCTTACGTTGGGGGATGTTATTTTATATTTCTCTTGATTTAAATTTTATGTTAATATGATGGGATACCCTATTTGATATCATCAATCCATTTTTGAAGTTTTATGTGGCGCCGTTTGGCTGCCGAATTTTCATAAGGGTATTTTCTTCTCACTTTTTATTCCCGTGGGATTCATGCTACATTGGCAACTATTTCCTTTTGTTTGGTATATGTACTGCCCATTATTTTACTATTTCTATAATATACTCTCATTTATGGGTAGTTATATCTTCATTGTATGACCCTTCTTTAATGGGGTGTACGTTTCGGAAGTTACCCAATTCGGTAAGGGAACCTTTCACCCTCCTCATTTTAAAAGACTTTTTTTAGGTATTTTAATCTTATTATGATGGGATATGTTATTATATATATTTTTTTCTATAAATGTTATGTCCAAGTTATGAGATACCACTTTTTATCTCTCATCAACTCATTTTATGAATTTTGAAGTGATGCCGTTAGGCTGTCGAATTTTTGTAAGGGAACTTCTTAACCCAATTTTAATTCTTTGGGATAAACTTGTACTCCTTGAAATATTTCATTCTATGAATATGTGTGAATGACCTCTGATTTTTTTACACTTAATATCCACTTATATTTGGTGTATTCGTTTGTCACATATAATTATGTAATTGATTTATCCTTAATCCAAGGATACTGTCTTTGTAAGGGACTTCGTCTCAATCTCCTTTCATTCAGGAATATTTTGTCCTAATACAAGGCTTTATTTTATACAGTGTATAATCCCCTTTGACTTTTAATTTTATACAAAAGTAATATTTTTCTATGAAGCGTTTTACAAAGCGACAAAAATGAATGTTTCTTTTAACGTACGCGGTGACAACGACCTTTTTCGCCACCGCGAGTATTATTTGGTTTTGGCTTCCTCAACAAGCCGTAATGTTTTTAAAATGAAATAAATAGCATATAATATTTTATGTATGTTGGTATTGAAAATGGTTTTTATAAAGGATTTTTTATGTCAATATATTTAAGTGATATATTGTGATCGAAATGTGGAAATGTTTTCTTTACATTATATTTGTTTTATGTATTATGATTTTATAATGGTACTTGGACATTATGACGGGTGGTGCCGTGAATACCAGGATGGGTGGTTACGTTATAACCTCCAATTCAATGGGTATGGAAGTCGGCTATAAGGATATTCCATTAAGTATGTGTGGAAGTCGACCGTATGTCTATTCCATTAATTATGTGTGGAATTCGACCGTATGGTTATTCCATTTAAGTATGTTTATGTCCCAAGTTAGCTTTTTATGTTATGTGTTCTTTTTATGGGTTTTATGGTAATATTTTGGTTAAAAAAGCGTAAGTAATGGTCTTTTATTCAGTGAAGAGTTTTTACTACTTCATAAAGGTGAAAATTATTACTTTGGTAAAGTATTCATGCTTTACTTGTTGTTTTGAAAAACTAACAGTTTTCCTTCTTTGTGTATCCTTTACTGGGATTTTTATGCTCATCCCAAGTTTTTGAAATGTTTTCCACAGGAATTAAATAAGAATAGGGTCCAGGATGGGATCAAGGAAAGACATTCTATCTAAAACATAGAACTATACATGTTTCTTTTTAAGTGTTTTTTTTTATTTTATGGAAACTTAGTAGAAGTGTCTACTATGTAATATTTTGAGATGTAATAGTTATGATCTAATTCTCTAAAACTCTAAACCTGAAAAGATACTCTATGTGAATTATTCGTTTAATTCATGATTAAGTAATTTTTAAGGCCGGGGCCTTATAAGTTTCCTAGGGTGGTATCATCAAACATCAATTGATGAACATGAAGTCTTGTCGGATCAAATGAGAATATTTTAAGGTGTCCAAAACAATAATTTTATGTTGGTATTTGTTTATATTTTTTCCATAAATTCATTTTAAAACAACATTTTCATATCATTATGATAATACAAAAACAACCATGTTCACATGGATGCTCAGGTTTATTCATTTCTATTTCTAATCAATTTAGTGTTCATGTTTATCACCAATGGTTGAATCTCTATGATGTTTTTTAAGTTACTGTATTGATCTCAAATTGGAATATATATTTCATAGATTAAATCTATAATTTTCAAAGATGGTGGTCCTAAAAAAATTTCAATATTTATATGGTTTTATATAAACTTCAATTTCTTTTGGTTTATATAAGGGGTGTGAATTTTTACTCATCACCATATTCTTGGATATTTATGCAGTAAGTTTGTATAAGAGAAATATCTAGAAACAAGTTTGAAAATTTCATACAATGTTGGTATCAAATTTTATTTGAGTTAGGTGTTGTGTATATAGAATTAAATTTTTTTAAATTAAAATATGGAGTGGGTGTTTGATCTTGCAAAGAATATGATGGGTGTTTTTCCAAGACTCAATCATTACATAGTGTATTTCATCATGATTGAGGAGGTACGGTATTAATATTACATTTTTTATCATATTGAGAAGATTTATGGTTATGTGAGTCTTCCAATATGATTAACTCCCAGTAATAAGGAATGCAGTTACATGTTGGGTATTACAAATGGTTATCCAGACTGAGTGCATGCTAATTGGATTAGGCAATATGGGTTCCCAATGATATATTGCGGGGAATTTTATTTTTCTATAAATTGGTTTGTCCTTGTGTGATATGTAATATTGGTTTAATTATTACTTATTTAGTTTCAATGATTTTATATTCCCGAGAGGTGAGAAATGATTTTGTGAAAATTACTATTAAGATGCAATTTTATTTATAGAAGATACACGTTGAAAGTGGGTGCCATAGACCTAACTTGTTTTCTAAATTTATTACCACTACATGTATTCAGTTTGTTATAATACATGTGTTTATCTTTCCATAATAGTGTAGATACTTCTATATCCAAATTTTTTATGGCAATGTCCTTATATTACCTATCACATCAAAGGGTTATAGTAGATCCTCGGCTATAATGAGAACCCTGAGATTCCATGAAAGTAATATTAAAGTAACATCCTATGGTCCAGTTTCATCATTCTGAAAGGACATAGATGACCTGTGACCATCAGGTGCTGGGGGATCATAAGAATTAGGACTTCTTCTCTTGAAATTCACACTTGATGATCTCTAGTAGTTTGGATCATGAGGACAAACATGCATAATCAGAACACCATAGGTTTTATGTGTCATTGGTCATTCCTATCTACATACATGTGATATGGTCTTTAGACTAGAGATCTTTGTCAATGGATGTCATTTAATTATGTACATTTTATGCAAGGTGAAAACCATGGCGACAAAGTCATCGAGAGGTAGTTTTTAACATGAACGTCATTAATGGAATGTCATTGATTGAATGATCGAGAAAGTATTTGTCACTTCCAAGTTCAGGAAGATATATTTCGGGACTGGTTGATTAGGATGGTTACACCTTCATTAAATCCATGGCTGTGGTAGTGGAAGTTAAGACCATCCGGACAAATCAACAAACAAAATAAAGAAAATAAAGAATGATGACACTAGTGTGCATTCTGCTTTATTGAGATATCGATGATGAAGAGATTATATTACACAGACCATGTTCGTAGGAAGGCAGTCGTTGCTTTGACTTTTCAATATCTCTATAGGGGCCTCGATGGGTTGCTCGACCGCACTCTAGGTCGGTGGATATTATTTGCTACTATTGAGGTAAGGGCCTAGAGGGTCACACACAATAGCACCTTGAGAATCTACCCTATTTTGGGAATAGGAAAATAGTACTTGGTGGGCCCCACCAAAGGGTCTGAGCACTATCCATGTTCTATGGATCACCAAAGAATAAATAAATTCATTAATTATTCAAGTTTAGAATATTTTTCTGAATTTATTTATAACATGTATTTACAAGTTATATAGTAAATACAAGTATTAATATTATTCAAATGGATTTTAATATCCTAGGTTCGTTTAATATTAGTAGGAGGTTTGATTCGAGATAAAGACTCAAATTTATCACGTAATATATTTATACATTACAAGTAAGTGATAAATTATAGATATTATTTATGGAATAATTTTTTATTTTTCATAAATAATTATTTGTAACACTTATATAGAGGACATCTATTACACAGGGCCGAGAATTCATATCACATGTTTTTAAACACTCTCTATATAAGTGAGAAAGAGGCTCTCCCATGTTAACTATTCATGTTTTAAGATTGAGAGATTCTATCTCATTCTGTAATCTAGAGAGTCTCTCAAGCGAAGGAAGATCTTCAAGTTCATCCATCTTAGATTGAAGCTTCTTCCTTTGCGGAAATCATCACTGCATAGAAGTGAGCGTCGAAGATCTGCACTAGCACCCTAATATTGATGAACAACACGCGATCAGATTCATGAAGCATGTGTGGATGATCTATAGGGATTCGACATTAGAGTATTCAAGCAACGATCGCTGGTGTCCTGCGATAGACTTGCACACGTCAATTCCAAAAAAGGTATATGTTTAGTTTAATTTTAGTGAACTGTTTAACCCTTGAGAGATCCTTGAACCAAATCGGGACAAGATCACCAGAGTTGACAGAGTTATGTCACTCTGGTGAAGCAGAAAATTTTAAATTCCCTGCCCACTGGCTTCCACTACACCATCCCGGTACCCACCAATACATTGAAATTGGAATTTAGTTTATGTATACACATATGTATTATTCTTCTTGAGTGGTTTTATAATACTATTACATCCCAATTATTCAAATATAGTTTCTCATTCATTCAATTTAAGAGTTTCGACTTTAGGATTATTTCATTCCTTTTGAAAAATTATTTCACAAGAGAATACAAATGTTTAGGCCTTCTATATTAATTTAATGTTAATTGTTTTTTTGGGGAAAAAAATAATAGGTTATATTTTAGTTATGATTTATGGGATATTTCTATGTTATAGGTTATTCTATTATTATATCATTGGTTGAAGAAGGTAAGGTAAGGGTTCATGGTGTCATTATAAGTGACTTGTGGCTTCAATTACACATATATATTTTTAGATTTGATTAAATATTTATAGTGAACCCACACCTAATAAAACATCCCAAGATAAAAACAACTTAAATAACTCATTAATTTTATTATTTAGATAATACATTGCACAAATAGTTTCCCAACATGAGGTAAAAAATGTTTAGTTTCTTTGAGAATAGATACCTGATCATATTATTTAACAAAAAAAATAAAAAAATTAATCATCATGATACTAAATCCATTTATATTAAAATATTACATTATACAATTATCTTCATTACCTTGGGATGGAAACATAATAAAGGGGTGATCTGAGATGCTCAGTAAGGGAAAACATTTCATATTGTGTTAGATAAAAAACATGATGGAGAAAAATAGGATGAAGTTAAATATCCTATTAAAAGTTTATAAGACCACAGATGATAATAATAAAACACTATATTGAAACAAAAGATCACAAAAATATCATTAAGAAATAATACAAGTTCAAACATGTCACAAAATCCATCTCAATAATCATAAAAGTTATCATCATGAAATAATAGTGAAGAATAATTTTAAAATAATGCATAAAATGAAAATATTGAATATCATAAAAATAAAATTCATCTAGGAATGTTACATAATTTGTTAAATATCATAAAACATGGAAGAAAAATTATTATATAAAAACATTTTTGAGAAACGTCATTATGCCCAAGCCTAATGGAACAAGCATATCATGTCCACACCTTAAAATGCGAGTATACTCATTATAACCACACACATGTATAGAGGTTCATTATTTTAATGTTTGAATGTCTCATAATAGTGATATATAAACCAATTAAGTGTAGGATGCTATAATTACCCACTAGTAATTATCCATACTTATGTGTGACACTAAAAATTAGTCCTCTTCATATCTTAATGAACCCACGAGAAATGAATTAGTTTCATAAGGAAAATTAAAGAGTGCATAACATGAAATTAAAAAATCATAGGGAATTATAAACCTCATTTTACAAAAGGAATCATTTCACAATCAAATATGAAGGGTGATAAATACATTATTTCATGAGAGTTAAACCATGGTTGAAAAATAGAACTCAAAATACAAATTTTTTCATAAACAATTTCAAACCATTTTTAAAAAGATGAATTGAAAATTATATTTGTTTCTGAGAATTTAAAGAGATTATTTTATTCAAACCATGTTATAAATATTTTAAAATACATGATCTTTGAAAAGTAACAAAAATCATGATAAAATATATAGAGTTAAAATAATGAAACTAAATAGCTTTATTAATATTTTTATGCCATTTAAAGAAATCCACATTGGAGAAATTTTGAAAGAAATTATTTTCATAAAATATACAGAGAAGAAAAATAATAATATAAAAGATAAAACATAATTGGATATTATTATAGAAAACAATTTTGATAGGAAAATCATGGACCTGAAATAGAAGATTTATTGGTATAAATAAGAGTTAGTCTTAATTTATAGTTTTTTTAGAAATTTTTTTATCAAATAAGAGGTTATTGATGATGATAATTAATTTTCCAAGATAAGAGGGAGAAATATCATAAAAAATAATATAATTTTATGATAAAAAATCCATAAAATTATATTCATTTATGAAAGACTATAGCCCGTTGAATCGAAAATTGAATTGATAAAACACTTATGGATTTTGTAACTTTTCAGTAAATACACCATGAAAGAAAGAACATAGAATAAAACATTAAATATCATGAAATATATGAGAATAATGATAAAAAATATTGAAAATTAATTAGATACATCATTCCAACTAAAACATGGAGTATAAAAAAATATATGTCTCAAGGGGTGAAAATTTGGGATAAGAAATTGTTTTTGTGGTCCAAATTCATTATACACATTCACCTAACATCATGAATAATCTAATTAAGTTTATTTGATTAATTCTTAGTAACCTTATTCGTTTATAATTAAATTTATATGGACCATTTATTATCATATTCTATTTAATTGGTGTCATCTTAATTTAAAAATTTTAGAGATCAAATATGATATTTTATAAAAAGATAAATATATAATATAAATTTTTGAAGACCATAAAAAAATCAATATTTTATTTTTAAATTATATTAATTTTATTATTTATGTTCCCATAGTCATCTAGTAATAGGATTTCAGGCATTTTCCAAGTAGGTTGTTAAACCAACCAAATAATCAACATGTTCTATCTCGATGGAATAATATGGTTAAGGAAGTGTAAAATATCATTATAAGAGAATAATAAGTCAATTATTTTGTTTTCTTATTTTTTTGAGTAATATTTTATTTGGTTTTTATAAAAAAAGATAATTACTATTAGAAATGAAAACTATTACTTTTTGGATGTGATAAACCACACAACAAACGGTTAATGCTATTTTGTTTTTATAATTATATGGAAAGGAATAAATAATGATTGTTCCACTAATATAATAAAAAATACATAAAATAACAGAATTTAGGTCATTAAATTACTATTTTTATTGTTGTTTTTGAAGATTATCATTATTAAGTAAAGGTTAGAAGTAAGTAATACTCAATTTGGTACCATGTACTTTATCTTGAAATCTTCCCTAGAAATGGGAGGATTAGGTTGGGATATGGTAACTTCAGGCCAATGAAATAGATATAGGATTCTAGGAAATGATAATGGAATAGTTTTTGGGAAAATTATGAATAATGGGTATATAATGAATTGGTGTAAGTGTCCCCTTTTATAATTTTTGAAAAATCAATTTTTAATACAATTTACTTTTCAATGACATCAGTAGACAATTCAAGGACCAAACACTAAAAAAGTTCAAAATATTATATTTTTTGGTGATCTTGGGTTGATAAAACCTTGAAAAGGTACTTACACTTTTTTTAAACATGTTTCAAGTCATTTACGTTAAGGTTTTTACATCTTTTGTTTAAAAATGATGTTTTAACCATTATATTTTCTCAATGTTATTTTGAAATGATTATTGATTAAATGTATATTAATATTATTATATATTTTTATTAACATAATATTACATTCATTAATTCAAATAATTTAATTTAATTTAATATATTTAAATTATAGAATATTAATAAAACAAATCAATGAAAATAAGAGTTTCACCATTATCGCTATAATTTAATTTAATCATAGTAGTATTATTCAAATGAAAAAGTATAAAATGATATGTATTGAATAATTTTAAAATAATGGTTTTAATTATGGAATACATTTTACCAAATAAAATTCATAAATTTTTAAAGCATTTAATTTTCAAATTATCATATTTAACATATAAAGACTATTTTTTGAAAAACAATTGAAGATTAAAATTTATGTGTAGAAAAATTTATCAATTTCATTGAATTAAATGATATAAATTGGTTTATTATAAAATAAATATGTTTCATGTTGACTTCATAGAAATACAAAACTGAATATTAACACTATAATGTCTAATTAAATGCAGTGATAGAAAATAGTTTTTAAATTGGAATAAAAAGTTTTATATGTTCTAAAATGTCTAATTTAGGTTTTAAAAGTTCAAAAATGATATTTTAAAATATTTTTTTAATACATACATAAATTATTAATCAATTAATGGGGATTATAAACTTCTATGTTGTTCTTATAAATTGATAAATTAATAAAATTTATAATTATTTTAAAAACTATATGTTTCTTCACATAGTAATAAATTAATTATTTTATAAAAATAAAAGAAATTAATTATAGTATAAATTGGATATGATGATTCCAAAAATTAAATTTTTTTTACATTATTCAAATTCTTAAATTTATAAATTTATCTTTTACTTGAAAATATATTTTATAAAAAGGGGAATTATTGAATAATTTCCTTCTATAAATTTTTGTTGTTCTTAATCCTATTTTTATGAATTTATAATTGATTAAAATATATTTATTTACTATAGGTTTTATTAATTTTAAATTCTTCTAATATTTTATAGATCCTTCTAGTTTGGGGTTGCGTGTTGATAAATATATCAAATATATTATGAAATTAGAAAAATATATTCCAAAATATCATGGTGTTGAATTCTCCCTTTTAAATATATTGTGTCCACAAAAGTTTAACTATCAATTCCCAATGGAAATTACTAAGGGTATCTAAAATAAAAAATTAACTCCATGTATACTTTATAGTTATATATTAACCTTAAAAGCATTAAAACATATCTTTATTTTAATAAAACCGATTAAAAATAATATTTAGTTATTATCTAACTTAAAGATTCTATATTTATTAAAAATTAAGACCCACATTGTATAATTTACTTTTAAGTGGTGTTCAAAATCATCCATGCATAGGCTATAATATGTTGATATGAATGTGATATTATTATTCCCAAAAAATTTTGTTCTATGCAGATAGAACCAATCCATTTCCCAAATGACATTAAATTTATTTAAAGGAATAATAATAAGAATTTATTACACACATTTTCACATATAATTAATTTAGATATAATATTTATACACCTAGATGTTTTATTCAATTGTTGAATCAGAATGGCGATGATTTAATATTTATAAAAATATTCCTATCCATACTATTTTGGATAGAACATAATACAATACCCAAAAATATGATACGGAGGGTGAGTAAACCTTTTAATTTTTTTTTTCATGATCTGATTTTGATATTAGAGTTATTCACTTGGTTGAGGAGGTCTTTGATGGCTATTATCCTTGCCAGTCTAGGGTTTGGGAATCAATTCACATAATTCCCAAACTACTTGAATTTGAAACATTGAAGTATAGATGGTGTATTTATTTGAAATTTTATACCTTCCACTATATTGGTTGGCTACATTATCTCTCTTCAATAATCATGAGATCAACGGTTAATACATGAAATATTTTCTTTCTCATTTAAGACATTCTCTTAAGGGAATTTTCTAACATTTTTAACATAAAGGATATTAAATCATTATTTTTTCATTATCTCTATCACATGATCCTCTATGATAGTCTATCATTATATTATTTGGTGTGATTAAAAACCCAAATAAGTCCATGTTATAAATTTTTTTGATAGTTGGTTTTTCATAATCACAAGATTTCTTACTCATGATCTTATCCTATTAGGTGGGACAATAACCTCATTTTCTATGTAATTAATTCTATACTTAGTTCCTTTAATATTCATCTATTATAAAAAAATTAGTTAATCTTGATTGATGAATAATCAAACCCATAAGATAATAAATGTGAGAAAATTACATGAAAAATTCAATATCAAAATGATTTTCTTTTAATAATTATTACATTAGATTTCATTTTATCCTAAATCACTACTAGTTCAATATTTTTTCTATCATGCTTGGTTCTCTTATAATTGTTATCCTAATTATAAATATAAAGGTCCCAAACTATCTTTAACATTGTCACAATATTCTAAACATGATAATCATCGAAATATTTTCACTCAAAATCCAATTTAACATTTATCTAGGAAATAACATATAAATTAATATATACCATTACAGATGAACCATTAAGTTTAAATATATAAAATATAGGGTTAGTTTTCTAACTAAAATAGTTATATATTTAAATCATTCATAATGGTTCAAGGTAATGTGAATTAAATAATGAATATACCCCTGAAGCATTAAACTTTGTATGTAGTTAGGCCTCTTTTTCATACACCATGTCATGATTAAGTTAACAAAAGTACTCCCCTTTCTTGGTTACTACCCGTCAGTACCTATACTTAAAATCTGGAATCAATACATTGTATCTAGTTAGGGATTTTATTTCTAGGAAAAACATATAATATTTACATTACAAAAACCTCCTCATTTTATCCTAAACATAGAATTATCCCTTAAACTTTTTCCTAGGGTTTTCTATAATATTATCTAAACTAATCCACATAATAACTAAATGATTAATTGATATCAACTAAAGAAACCCAAGATAAACATAACATAAGTAATAGATTAATTTCATGATTTGGATAATACATCTCTCAAGGAGTCACACATCCTGAGGACCAAAGGATCATTTTCATGGATATTATCTACAAAAACAACTTATTTTAAAAATATATAAAAAATTTCCCCAAAATAATGATCCTATAGACCCATGACATGCTGGAGGTAAACAGAGAATTTTTTTTGATATTATATTCTCAGTAAGAGAAAACATATCACAATTTATCAGATCATAAATATAACAGATAAAATGTGGAAGAGGTTAAAAATATTTTTAATAGTTCATAATACCATATTTGTACATAATAAAACATGACAGAGAAATAAAAAATAATTAAAGAATCATTAAAGAATCATAAAGATTATGAAACTTGTCAAAATACATCTCAATAAGAATAAATATTGTTAAAACAACATAAGAGTGAAGAATAAATTAAAAAATGTTGTAACCTAAAAACAAGGAATATAATGAAAATGAAATAAATCATAGAATTTGGAATGACTTGTAAAATTACTTAGAAATTTGGAGTGACCATATGAAAATAAAAACTTTTATAGGAAATCACATTACACCCATGCCTATCTGAAAAAACTCATTATGTTCACTACTAAATATGTGAGAAAACTCATTTTTCACATTCTTGTGGGAAAAAATTCATTATCTAAATGCTTTAACATCTAATGAGATATATGGATAATAAAATTAATTGGAGGGTGATATAGGAACCATCCACCATTATTCATATAAATATTATCCACTTAGAATTAGCCATTATCATATATTAAAGAACCCATGAAAAAATAATGGTGTTCGAAAACATTAAAAAATTAATACATGACTTGAAATTAAGAAATCATCATATATAAAAAATATCAATTTTAAAAAAATTATTATAATAAAATATACATGGTGATCAAACCATCACTTCATGATAGAATAACATTGGAGGAAAAATAGAAGTGAAAATACAAAGGAGTTCATTTAACTATTTAAAAATGTTTTAAAGATGAAGTGGATATTACATTAAGAAATGTTTTTAAGAATGAAAAATGAATAATTCTAAAAATATTATAATATAGTTATTTGAATAAAATATCTTTTAATAGGAAAAAAATCATGGTAATGAATATATTGTGGAAAATAATGAAAATAAATTCTTTTATAATTATTTTTAGACCATTTAAACAGATTACATTGGAGAATCATTGAAATGATTTTATTTCATAAAATATTTAAATTAACATATTAATAATATAAAATAAGAAATAATTTTTATATAAAATATTAATAAAACATTTATATATAAAAAATTTAATGGAAGCAGAGACTCGTTAGATTAATTGAGAGGAATTCTTACCAATGTTAAATATTTATATTGGAAAATGATTCATCAAAGAAGTTGTTATTTACAATTAGAAGTAATTTTAATAGTTTAAAAGATTATATATAATAAAAAATAAGATAATTTAAGGATAAAATAATACATAAAAATTATATTCATGTAAGAAATAATTTGAACCAACAAATCTTAAGTTGAGTCGATAAAACACTTATAACATTCTTAATTTTTGAGATGAAACCCCATATTAGAAAGAACATGGAACATAACATTTAATATCATTAATTATAATATATTAATGATAAAAAATATTAAAGGATTAGTAGATAGTCCAATAAAATGAAAACATGGTGCATGATAAGAAATATAACTATAGGGGTGAAAATTTAAGACAGGAAAGACTTACCATAGTCCTCATTCATTCTGTGCACACACCAAACATCCTGAATAATCAAATTATTTTTTATACATTATGAAGTAAAATGTTTATCTATATTTAATTTACTATGGGAAATTTATTTTCATATTCTATTTATTTAGTAGATATTTTTTCATTTTTGGGTGAAAATGGAATCAATGTCGACTTAATTTGGTAATATTAGCGATTTAAGATGATAATTTATAATAATAAAAATAAATAATATTACTATTACAAAACCATAAACCAATTTTCATATTCATATTTTATTATAATAAATTTATTGTTTAATTTCCCACAATCTTTTGTGATTTATGTTTCTATCATTTTTCATGTAGGTGGTTAAAGAAACAAAAAAATGAGCTCTCTATATCCCGATGGGTGAGTATGATTAATGAATGGTATAATATCATTATAATAGAATAATGATGGTATAATTTATGTTTTTTTTGTTTTTTTGAATCATATTTTATTTATTTTTGGGATAATGAGTCTGTACTAAAGGGGTGGAAGTTCCGCTAGTTATATGTGAGGAAAAAGATACTTGTGTGAATACCCTAAACTGTTCAATGATATTATTGTGCTATTTGAGGTTTAAAGACTTCAAATTCAATAAATAATTTATCTTTGGGGTGATTTATATTTTTTTATACCTAAAAAATTAGTTTATAATATCTTTTAACATGTTTTATGTCATTTAAATTTATGTTTTTTTATTTTTCGATCATCGTTTTTACCTTGGAAACTAGTTTTTTAAACAAGTAATTTAAAATTTATCATAAATATAAGGTTACACATCTTACCCAATTTGAGTGTAAAAAACAAAAATTTAACCACACATTAATCTAAATAAAATTCAAAATATTACATAATCATATTTTAAATTAATCATTTTCTATATAGAAAAATATTATTTTTGTGGAGAAATGATTGTTTAACCATTATGTGTTCAAAATATTATTTAAAATTGGTTTCCAATTACATGTGTGATAATATAAATATATATTTATATTAAAATCATATCAGTGTAATTAAATTAAATATTTTAATTTAATTGATTAGATAAAAATTTCAAAATATTAATTAAAAAATCATTAAAAATAATATTTTCCCCATTATCAATGTAAATAACTATTGTTTTAGTAAAATTATTATTATTATTAAAAATAATATGATTATATTTAAATAATTTGGAATAATTAACCCATGTATGGAATTAATTTTAGTAAAAAAATTATACGGTGTGGAAAATTTAATTTCCACATTAGTAGAATAAATGTATAAAAAACATTTTTTTAAAAAGTATGTTTTAAAGATTAAAATTTTTATTTAGTATAAAATTTTCAATTTCATTGAATTTCATGATAATTTTTTTACTATAAAATAATCAATATTTATTTGAATTCCAAAACAATCCAATATAAAATATTATCTTTAAAGTGGATAATTAATATAAAATACTAAAATAACATTTAAATTAGAATGAAATATTTCTTTTTTTCAAAAATGAGGAAGAAAGGTTTACTATATTCAAGATGATATTTTAAAATGAATAAATTTTTAATATTAATAAATATTTAATAAATTAAATATTTTATAATCATATATGTCTTATCTATATGTTAACAATGTCATCAAAATTAAAATTTTGGTAAAATAGATTTTTTTACTACTCAATAAAAAAATAATTAAAAAAAATATTGTTAGGATAATTTTGATATTTTGAATTAGTTTTATATTTTTATTTTTAATAATTTATATATTAAAATAGAAAAAGTTACTTTAAAATTAAAATTAAATATATAAAACAAAATCTTTTATCGAAAAATTCCCTTATAAAAATTTTCGGTGTTGTTAAACCTATTTCACATGAATTTATAATTGATTACAATATTTTTATTTTATAGAGTTTTTATTATTTTTAAATTCATATAATATTTTTTGACTCATTTTAGTTTAATTTTGTGTGTGGATCAATCTAATAAAATTTTATTAGTTTGTAATAATATATTTCAGAAAATCAGGGTGTTGCATCCATATTTTTGGATTTTTGTTAAGTTTCAATTAACTGTGTCCTTATATTATTCATACTGACATCATATATTTTCATCATAGTGGGTGAATATATTTAAATGAGAGGGATACATGGAATGGAACAACCAATATATTAGGTGGAAAAGTTGGATATTCTTGGAACAAAGTTAGTAACTATACCAGGAGTTATTCCTGGATTCATTTATAGTAGAGCCCCATTTATTTTATTATTATTTTATACTTACTATGTATTGGTTTACTAATTTAAGGTATTATCAATTTATTGATGATTTATGACTGACATGGGTAAATTTTTGAATATTAGTTAGTATTTATATTGATAGAATTAGAATTTAATTCCCTTTTATTTCCTTTATTACTTTAGTTTTTTTACTGCATTATTATGTTAATAAATGATACTAATGGAATAGTATCCAAAATGTAATAACATTAAATTAATTTTTAGATATCAATAACTTGCATATGGGGATACATGCATGTTTCAATTCAAAGTTTTACCTTTGATCTACTGACCCTAGCCAAGGTGTTATAATGCAAATTATATGGTTATAATCATTTTATGCTTAAAATGATACATTGAAATGATATAATTTATTATAGTTCTTTTTCTAATGACCCCATAATATCTACAAGAATAAAGGATTAAATATTAATGATTCCCCCATTAACTTAACATTTAATTCTAATGAAGCATAAAAATTCAATGACGTGTTATATAAGTCTAGTTTCCATTAGTCATATAAATCATACAATTAATTATATCATATGATAAATAATGAATAATAAATATATATCCTGATTTTTAATATTGAAAAACCTATCATTATATGTATTAATAATCAGTGGATTCAATAAAAAGGTTTCTCATATAGAATAAATAGATGTATGATCATATTATTTTTTGTAAATATTTAACCATAAAAATTACATATTCTTATGACTTTAAAATATAATTTACATTATTAAATTCCCAAAGACCTTTTAGGTTTATATTTTTAGAGATCATGGTCATAACTCTTACATAGCATACCCATATTTAAATAAAGTGTACACTTCTAATCAGTATCCATTTTTTCCACTATATAATTTTTTTAAAATAAAACATGACTTCTTTTCATTAAAAAACATCACAAAATTTAACATGACTTATTAATTTTTCATATTTATCCTTAAACCATGTGAAATAAAAATAAAAATAGGGAACTATCACTAAAATCTTAGTAAGGGAAATAAAAATAATAAATCCATTATTATAGTGAAAAACGCGAAAGGATTTGTAATGACTACATCTATATTCATTGTTTATTGACCATATTTAATAAAACATTTCCAAATGTAAAACACACAAACATTTTTCTCAAAGAAAACCTTTAAAACCTGTATAAATAAACTAAAAATAATTTTAGTCAATATATAGAATCACATTCATAACTGGTTTTAATTTTTTTTATAAATAACAGGATCGTTGTTTAATCCATAGGAGAAAAAATCTAGTAACTCACTCCATAATTCCTAGGAAGACAAGGAAAAATACACAATGCAATAGAGTGCTATCTAGGAACACCCATCATATAATCTTTATTGGGCTCACCATATGCTATCTGGGTGCCACCATCATATTAGTTATATCACGCTCACCCATGGTATATAATTATTCTCAACCATTTTATAAGCTACATCAATCTCACCCATTTATCATTTATAATTCCCAAGTAATATTTAAGTAATAAAAAATTTAATACTTTTGCGTCTTCATCTCAAAAAAATTTAGAGCACTTTTAAACTAATATGAAAATAACCTTCGGATATCATAATACCATTTTCCATTTTTAAAAAAATTCAATATAAAATTCCCATAAATATTTTTTTCTTTGAATAATACATGAAATATTTTAATGGGATAAAAATTTCAAATAATTTTTATGATATAAGGAATAGTAATCTTCATTAGAGACATTAAAATTAAACATTCCTTTTTTTAAAGAAAGTCAAACATTCCATATAATGATTCTTATTTTTTTTGAAACGAATTAAGAGAAAGAAAAAAAATTACTTTATAAAACACTAACTTTTATATAATTATATTTTTAAAAAATTAATATCATGGATATGTTATCAAAAGGGGGTTATAAGGAAATCATTAAAAATGATTTTTGTAATGCCCTGAACCAAGTAGCCCAAAGTAGGTTCATTGTTACATTACATTAGCATGATTACAAAGAATTAATTCCTGAAGTACTGATTGGTTTAGTATTCTTGAAGAAACTAGATACATATATGGAACACATTTTATATTGGGAGAAGAAAACAACATATAATACATAAAAAATTCTAACAAAGTGAATCATTGAAAACTCAAAAAGTGATCTCTTTTTCATAACCTTGGTAAAGAAAACAAATTAAAGGGGTGTGATCTAAGGATTAGTAAGGGTTAAACATATTGGAATCATGAAACAATTGAATCATTATCAATTAGACATAGTCATTATAGTAGGTGAATAATTGAAAAATACACACCATCAATAAACTAAGAATGAAAGTTCATCCATAGATTTAGTCATAGTAAAAATAGCATGGATAGTAATAACTGAATAATGAATAAATATAATGATTATTATTTGGATTTCATGTATCAATAACATGAACCATCATATCTTTGAGACTTTTTAAGTCTGTGGGTAGAAACCAGTTTGATTTTTGGAAATAAACTCGAAGTGTTTGTTACTAACTAGATTGTCTCATGAGACCTGTTGATGCATCAAGGGGATATAGTTATCCCCACACATCACTTCCATTCCAAATTTTTCTTTATAAAAAGATTTAATATAATAAAAATATTCCTTTTCAATATCCTTATTTAGTATAGGATATAGATTCATCAATATTTCTATAGTTAAAGAAACATTCCCCAATCATTAAACATAAACACAAACCATTTAGTGTAATATGGTGAATGGTATCAAGATAGGAAATCTACAGTAAAACTAATTATAAAGACTTTAAAAAAATATTTTAGATGATATTTTAAGAGTTAAACCTCAATTTTGTACAAGTTTCAACAAAGGATGTTGTCATAGATGATGATACTTTTAAATGAGACTATTGAAAAATTCTTGAGGAAATAATCCTTAAACATTATAAAGTGTCCCATACCACCTTGAAAAATTCAAATCACAATACCAAAGAATATAATGATAATAAGGAGACTCTTGATATGATATAACAAAAGGGAAGTACATACAACACATTCAAAGACTAAGTGGTGAATAAGGCGTATATTTTATAAAAGTTAAAGTGAGACGAGAAAAATACTTTTTTACTTTGGAAAGAAGAGTTCCTTTGGAAAATCATTTATATTTTTCTTTAAATCAGATTTTTAAAACTGTATATACCAGAAAAGAAGATGGAAGAACATTGAAATTATATTCAAGGCATAAATTTTTTCCCATTATAGTGAACTCATGTACAAATAGTTTTTAAAGAAACTTTAGAAATAAATCATTTTAGTGAAGTTTTTGGAAAATATTAAATAGATTTTAAAGAGGAAATACATGTTTTCTTTCATAAAACCATAAAGGAACCAAATTTTTTTATTTAAAAACAATAATAATGTCTTAAAATAGATTATATAGTGCACTTGAAAATGGGTGTGAATTAGAGAAGTTCCCTTAAAACATGGTTGTTTATTGGGAAGAATTTTTGAAAGATCCTTTTGAAACATATAAATCCACATAAAATAAACAAGTAATATGATTGGAACTCATATATATAAATCTAAAAAATAATTTATGAGGATTAAATAATAATAAATAAGAATTTAATTCAAATAAGTATAGAATATGAGTGACCCAAATGAAATGGATGTTCGGGTAGAAATCCCTTACCTTAAGTCTGATGGTGTTCTTCAAATGATCTTAGTGTCCCACATAACAAAATTAAATTAATTAATTAATATTTAAATAAAATTTTCTTTATGTAATTGATTTATTATATCCTTATTAATTTGATTCATGGGCTTCTTGATGGGTTTCAGAGATTCAATTTTATTGTTTGGAAGAGTTTTCTTCCTTGGTATTCATGACCGGTTTACTTAGATACATGTATGGATAAACATGTAAGATGAAAATGGTTTTCCAAAAAAGTAGGTTTATTTTAATTTTATCATATAGATCATTACATGGTTATAAAATCCATTTGTTTATTAGGAGTGATGATGAATCATTATATAAAACATTAATGATAATTGTTTGGGTTAATTGGCGGTTTTTGATCACAACGAACTCATTTTGATTTATAAATTAATGTCATGTGTAAAAAAAGCTTCCATTACCCCAAATAAGATATAATACATATTTTACAGTTTGTTTCAACCAAAAAAATGGTTTCATGACTAGAATTTTAGATGATAATAAAAATTGAAAACCCGTCATCCTTAAATGTGAAAAATTAACACATCTCGGATAGTGTTTTCCTGTATAGTATAAAAGAAGGGGAAATGAGTGATGATGATGAATTATTTAATTATCATAACATAATTATAATACATTTATGTTACTGGAGTTATCATAACATTTGTTTTAAATGAGGCTAGGAAATAAAAATAAAAGGAAGGAACTCGAAATAAAATAAGATAAGTTGAGAAATCCCTTATGAAAAATTTCGCAGCTTAATGATGTCACTTAAAACATTATAAAATATGTTGATGATAAAGAAAAGGGTAATCCTATAATTCATACATAACATGGAAATTAAGTGGGATATGTAATGACATATCCCAACCTGTTCCAATTGAAATTAAAAACTAATAACATTAAAAGAGTGCTTGAAAAAGAGAAGGGTGGTCGATTCCCTTACCTAGTAGAGTAACTCCCAAAATATGATGGTTGTAACCTTGGAGGATTTATTAAACCTTGGAAGGACTCCTAGAGAGGTCAAAATTCCAGATATTTGAGGAATATAAATTTTTAATGAAATAAAACGAAGGAATGGTGGATATTTATCTTAAAAGAGAGGGAGTTTTTGATTAATTTCTAATGACACCTCATTAGTGGTATTTGAAAAATCATGGGCTTTACCATGGTATTTGCCAATAGTTTTGGACACTTGGGAAACTTCATATCATATTTTATTGTACACAATTCAACCATTATTTTATATTAATTATTACACCATTAGGATGTCATCAAACATATCGAAAACTCAAAACTGTATTTTTACTATTCACGAAAAACTAAAGTATTTTATAAAATTCTTATAAATAAATTGTAACCTAATATCAAAATTCTGAATTAAAAAATAACTCCATTTTTTAAAATAATTTTCTAAATAAGAGAAATTTAATTTTTAAATAAAATCATTATTTACTTGAAAAATACATATTTTAAACTTAAAACAAATTTTATAATACTTTCAAAAATTATATTAGGTCTCGTAAAATTATCTGAAATTCATAGGATTAAAAAATATTTATTTTGGAATACATTTTATGAAATTTATTTTTATTTTAACTAAATTTATTAATTTAAAATCGTAATTAAATATTTATTACTCCGAAAAATACCAACACTTAATTATAAATGTATAAAATATTCACTTTCATTTATAAGGTGCCTAAATTTTATTTATACTTACATGGGTGAGGTTACTATCCATAAGGATTCATTACTATTTATAAGGGTCATGTTACAACTCGTAAGGGTACATTACTATTCCTAATGGTAAGTTACTATTCACCAAAAAATTAAATTGATTATATCAGACTCCAAATATCATACTGAACACAAACGTGTTTGTCTGTTTTTTGAAACTTAAATCACATAAGTGAAAAAATTATGTTTATTGGATAGTTTATAACAAAGTGTTGTTTTTTAGGAACTCAATATTTCATTCATTCTATATAAAATTTATTCTTAATCATTGGGGTTTCCTATTAATAGTGAATATATTTATAGCATGATTTTATATCAAAATAATTATAATTTCCAATATATATATTGTTCATATTATTTTAAAATATTTAATTAAGAATTATTTTGTTAAAAAATAATTTTTTAATAAAATATATTAAAATATTCTTTTACAAAAAATAATCCTCTCAAATATTCTTTGTTTTTTTGAACATTATTTAATTTGAAGGTTATAAATTATAATTAATTATTAGTATTATTATTAATTAAAATACTTAATTTTAATTTATTTAAAATTATTAAACAAATTATTGGGGCGTTACATTATTCCCCCATATACAAAATTTCATCCTCACAATTCAAAACTGCACTTAGAAAGTTAATGGTTAATGCTTAAAAATTCCCTTGTGGGAAACCCACATCAGAAATAGGGTTAATAAAATATCATCTTAAAAAAGGTTAAGGGAAATCAGGAGGTCACAAAAGAAATTCTGCTTTCAAATGGGATGACATTAGTTGGAAGTAAAAACCTGGACATGGAAGAAAATTCTAACTATGAGGTTCTGATGGAACAAGATAGAGAACATGTTCAGATGAAATTTGATTACTATAAAACTATAAACTATTGTAAAAAAAATAATAGTTATTATCAAAGATTATGGTAATAGGACAACATTTTATTTAAGACTCATTTCCTAGAGTTGAAGAATTATTCCACTTTATAAGAGTATAAATATATGTTTCTATTTACAAACTCATCATTTTATTGTACCTTAAACTATCTATACTTCATCACTTAGCATATGTTACACCATATGGTGAAGTAAAACATTATCATCTAAAAGATCATATATTGATCAAATTAAACCGTTTCATAAATGGTTAAACATTCCCAAATATAATGATTCATCACTTTTGAATGAAGGTCTCTAAATTTCCAGGATGAACCTATCATTAACCCTTAATCAATATGAAGCAGCTCTAAATTTTGACATTCCATATATGTGAATAACTTCATCATGTATGTTCTTGAAATACGGTGGTAACTTGAATTACCATAAAAAACATATTATAAACATGAATTATTTCATATTATTTAAGTAAGATACATGTTATTGGATATATTCCTTAAATAAAAAAGTGTTTTAAACTCCATTGATGATAGCATAGACCACTTGTTGACAAGTCAAAAATTAGTTCCAATATAGTCAGTACTTAACCAAATCAGTTATTTCCTCATCATTATTTTAACATCAGGAATATATTAACAGTTATCTTTTCCTCAATCATTTGTTTTCCAAAAAGTTTAACTTTTTACAAAATATATTTTCATTGTACTATTAAACATATGGTCTAAAATCCTTAATGAAAAAGTACTAAAATAAAATCCTCAAATATTCCATAATTCTTATAACTAGTAAATTTCTAATAGAATATTCAAATGACATAATTTCTAAATAGATATGTTAACTATTCCTCTTCATATGTGGAAGTATCATAACTTGATCATTATCTAGTAACATCATTTGGGGTATATTCCTTTGACGCTTAGGACATTGGTTTAACTATTTTCCCATATCCTTGTAGTTGAAATATTGAACATCATTGATTTGTCTCTTCCCTTTATATTCATTAGATCGGTGACCCTTTTATCCACATTTATAAAAAACTCCCATGCCTTTCAATAATTTTGTAGGATGATTCTTTCCACATGTATCACTTGTGGGAAAACCTTTATTTCCCTTTTTCCCTTTATCAATGTTTTTATCTTTCATCCTCTTATTCTTTTTATTCTCTTAAAATACACATGACTTAGATAATTCTTTATATACCTTGTTAGTACATGATACTATTTCATCATATGATGAGGATACCTTGGAGACTATTTCCCTTATAAATTTTGGCTTAAGACCACGAAAGATACAATCCTTCTTATTCTTTTCATCATCTCCATTGGTGAAGTTCTCTTTACTTCTACGAGGCATAATTTTTAATCAATTCCATATAATATATTTACCCATAAAATGATGAACTCTCTATGACTCTGAACATGGTATAACATAAAACATAAATTTATGCATCGTAAATCCTAGAACAATATACTTATGTTACTTTGGAAGAATAAATAGTTCATAATGTTTTGTATAGAAAAAGTGAATTATCCTAATCATATCCCATGGAATTTTCAAACTAGGTGCATAGTATGGCATGTTTTCGTGTACTTGGTTACCTCAAGTCAATCCTGTAAGACCTTATCGGAGTTTTTACTCTGAGGTATATCTGTACCAGAAGCATATCCACTTGTAGTGTCCATAGAGGGATGTATTTCTAGGAATAACCACATAATATCTACCTTACCATAATTCTAGGATGTTATTCTATACTTATCCTCAATTTCTATCTTAGGATTGTGATCCCTAATCAAAGTTTTCTAAATCCAGTTCCCAAGGTTTCTACTAAACTTCCTCTGATACCAACTATAACACCCCAACCCCAGTAGCTCAAAGCTTGTGCATTATTACATTACATTGGGATGATTACAAGGAATAAAATCCTAAAGAACCTATCAGTTTTGTAGTCTTGAAAAACTTGGACACATACATGGAAACCATTTTACATCGGGAGAAGAAAACAACATATAATACATAACAAAATCTAACAAACTGAATCCTTGAAAACTCAAAAACTGATATCTTCTTCATAACTTGGGGAAGGAAACAAATGAAAGGGGTGTGCTCAAATGATCAGTAAGGGTTACATATAGTATAATCTTGAAACAATTAAATCATGATCAATTGTACATAATCATTATGGAATGGTGAATAATTGGAAAACACACACTGTCAAAAAACTGAGAATGGAAGTGCATCTATAGATTTTGTCAGAGTGAAAACCACATGGATAGTAACAATTTAATAATGAATAAATAGAATTATTATTATTTGGATGTCAGGTACTTGTAACATGAACCATCATACCATGAATACAGTTTAAGTCTGTGGGTACAAACCTATCTGATTTTTGAAAAAAACTCAAAGGGTTTCATCGCCAACTAGTTTGTCTCAAGAGACCTGTTGATGCATCGAGGGGCTATATCGGGTCCCAACCGTCACTTCCAATCCAAATAATTCTCTTTAAAAAGATTTAATAAAATAAAAATATGCCTTTTTAATATTCTTATTGAGTAGAGGATACAAATTCATCAATATTTCTATAGTTAAAGCAACATTCCCCAATCATTAAGCATAAACACTAAACATTCAGTGTAATATGGTGAATGGTATCATGATAGAACATCTACAGTAAAACTAATTAGGAACCCTTCAAAAAAATATTATTGATGATATTTTAAGAGATAAAATTCTATGTAGTATGATTTTTAAAAAATCATGTTGACATATATGAAGATACTTTTAAATGAGACCATTGAATTTTTTTTGAGGAAATAATCCATGAATAGTCAAAGTGTCTCATACCACCTTGAAACATTAAAATCATAATCCATTAGAATATCATGAGAATAGGGAGGCTCTTGATATGATATACCAAAAGGTAAGTACATAAACCACATACAAGGACTAAGTGGTGAACACGGTATATATCTCATAAAAGATAAAGTGAGATGAGAATAAAAATCATTTTTTACTTTAGAATGAAGAGTTACTTTGAAAAATAATTTATATTTGTCATGTAATCATATTTTTAAACATGTATATTCCAAAAAGGAAGAGTGAATAACATTGAAATTATATTTGAGGCATAAATTTTTTCCCACTGACGTTAAATATTGTAAATTTTTTTTAAAAAAACTTTAGAAATAAAACATTTTTGTAGGGTTTTAGAAATATATTAAATAGATTTTAAAGAGGAAAGGGATGTTTGATTTAATAAAACCTGAAATGAACCAAGATGGTTTTCATGGTAAAATTTTTTATTTTACAAAAATAATAATGGCTTTAAAAAGGTTACACAGTATACTTGAAAATATGTAAGAATTCTAGAAGTACCCTTGAAATGAGGTTGTTTATCGGGAATAATTTTTGAAATATCATTTTAAAACATATAAATACCCATAAAATAAAGAAGGAATATGATTGTTACACATATATGTAACATTAAAACATAATTTATGAGGATTACATAAGAATAAATAATAATTTAATTGAGATAAGTTGATAATAAGAGTGACCCGAATCAAAATGGAGGTTCGGGTAGAAACCCCTTATTTTAAGTCCGATGGTGTTATTAATATGATCTTAGTGTCCTGGATAACCAATTTAAATTAATTAAATAATATTTCCAAAACATATTATTTATGCAATTGATTTATTATAGCCTTATTAAGTTCATTCATGGCCTTCTTGATGGGTTTAAGAGGTTCAATTTTATTGTTTGAGAATGTTTTTTTCTTTGATATTCATGACCAATTTACTTTTATAAATGGAAGGATAAACATGTAAGATGAAAATGGTTGTCCCAAATAGAAGTTTTATTTTATTTGTTAAAATATAAAAGAATACATGGTTGTAAAATCCATTTGGTTATTTGGAGAGATGATGAATCATTATAAAAAACTTTAAGGATAACTGTTTGGGTTAACTGGTTGTTTTTTATCACAACAAACTCATTTTGATTTATAAATTTATATCATGAGTACAAAAAGATTCTAGAACCTTAAATAAGTTATAATAAATATATTATATTTTGTGTTAACCATAAAAATGGTTTCATGACCATAATTGATGATGGTAATATTAATTGAAAACTTATCATCCTTGAATATGATAAATTAACACATCTTAGATGGTATTTTCATATATAGTATAAAATAAGGGGAAAGAAGTGATGATGATGAATTATTACACTATCATGAAAAAATTACATTACATTTAAGGAAATAGAGTTATTATAACATTTTGTTTAAAAGAGGTAAGGAATTAAAAAGAAAATAAATGAACTCAAAATAAAAAAAGAGAAATTGAGAAATCCCTTACTAAAAATTCGGCAGCCTAATGGTGTCACTTAAAACATCATAAAATATGTTGATGAGATAAAAATGGGTCTCAACTAATTCACACATAAGATTTATATAAAGGTGTATTTAGAATGATATATCCCAACATATGACAATTGAAATTAAAAAAGAATAACATAAAAAGACTGCTTGAAAAAGAGAAGGGTGGTAGATTCCTTTACCTTGTAGAGTAACTCTAATAACATAAAGGTTGGGACCTTGGGGGCTTGAAGACACCTTGTGAGGACTACTATGGAGGTAAAACTACCTGATATTCTAGGATCATGAATTTTCAATGAAGAAAAACGAAATAATGGGAGGGAATTTATAGTAAAAGAGAGGGAGTTTTTTTTATTAATTTCTAATGACACCTCATTAGTTGTATTTGCAAAACCATGGGCTTTCCCCTGGTATTTGAAAACCATGTGATTTACCATGGTATTTTCCCATGGTTTTTTCCAGTTGTGACGTCTCATATCATATTTTATTATACACAAGTCAAACATTATTTTATTTTAATTATTACATCATTATGATGTCATTCACCATACCGAAAAATCAAAAATGTATTTTTACTATTCACAAAAAACTAAAGTATTTTATAAAATTCTCATAAATTTAGCATAAACTAATATTGAAAATCTGAATTCAAAAATGAAATCCATTTTTCTGAAAATAATTTTCTAAACAGGAGAATTTTAATTTTTAAATAAGATTATTATTTACATGAAAAAACATATTTTAAAATTAAAATTGATTTTATAATACTTTCAAAAATTAACTAAGGTCTCATAAAATTTCCCATAATTCCTAGGAGAACAAAATATTTATTTAGATATAAAATTTATGACATTGAATTTTATTTTAAATAAATTTATTAAATTTTAATTTTAATTAAATGTTAATTACTCACAAAAAAACCAATACTTAATTATTAATGTTTAAAATATTGACATTCATTTCTAAGGTGCCTAAATTTTATTTATATTTACATTGGTGAGGTTACTGTTAATAAGGGTACAATACTATTCATAAGGGTCGTGTAACTATTCATAAGGGTAAGTTACAATTCACCAAAAAACTATGTTGATTCTTTTAGGCTCAACATATTATACTGAGCACAACCTTGTATGCTCGTTTTTCGAAATTTAAATCACAAAAGTGGAAAAATTATGTTTATTTTCTACTTTATAAAAAATTATTGTTTTATAGGGACTCAGTGTTTCATTCATATTATATTAAACTTATTTTTAAATCGTTGGGGTGTTATATTAATAGTGAATATATTTGTAGCATTATTTAGTATCAAAATAATTATAATAGACAATATATATATTCTTACTATTCATTTAAATTTTTTAATTAATTATTCTTTTGATAAAAATAAATTTTTGTAACAAAATATACTAAAATATTCTTTTATACAAAAAAATACACCAAAAAAGTACTTTTTCTAGAATATTAATTAAATTTAATTCTATAAGTTATTATTATTTATAAGTATTATTATTAATTAAAACACTTAATTTAAAATTATTTAAAATTATTAAACAAATTACTAGGGTGTTACAATTTTTTTTAAATAAAAGTCCCTTACCAAATTGTAAACATTTTAATCCTATGACACATGAAAGAATAACATTAAAAAAATTAAATATCATGATAATAATGTAATTATTGATATAGAATGATCAAGGTGCTGTATATTAACCTCAAAAGAGAATATTGGTGCATAACATGAAAATATTCCTCATTAAAAGGAAATTAAGATGAAATCCCTTACCTTGATTCAGACTAATCACATATGTTCTTTATCTTCCTGGATAATAAACATACATTAGTTATTTAAATAATTATAAAAAAATTTCATGTTTTTATTCCTTTTATTTCCCTTATTACAATGTTATATATTATTAATTAATCAATTAAGTTTATGTTAGAAGTTTGGACAATATTCATCTTTTTTCAAAAAATGACTTTAGTAAGTTAACTATGGTCAATGTGGTGATTAATTAAACATATTTGGAATAATAAAAAATAAATTTTTATAATTTTTATACATAAATAATTCTTTTAATTCCCATAATGTGATATATTTTTGAAAAATTAACTACGTTGTGACCATGGAAAGGTAGGTTGTATGTATGCATAAGTAATGTTTCCATTTTTCAGTGATCATTATTGAATGAAAATAAATAATATTTAATATTTATGAAATAATCATAATATCATAAATAATTTATTATTTACTTAAACACTATTATATATATATATAATCCATTTTATTTTAAATTAAAAACTGAATTACATTACTTTGTGGAGGCGGAAGTCCACATGTACGCATGGACGACGTTATCATTTTCCAATGTAAGAAATAAAATGATATACCATATTTTTAGATTGATAAATATGTAATTAATATAATAATTATGTCATATATATCACATATATTCATTAAATTTATCATTATTACCTTCCTTGTAAAGTGTTAGTGAAAAAAACCACATCGCTTCGTGAGGTAATAATCTGCCGCACACAGAAGTGATGTTATCATAGTCCCCACTAAGTGGAAAGTAAGAAGGTGTTTGTGATATAAAAATTAAATAATTATTATTATTGTGAAAATATCATATATATAATTTAAATGCATAATTATAATAATCCTTGATATGTGAGGATGAATAAAAAATTACATTGGTTCATGGGGCAGTAGTTCTCCATACAGACGAATGATGGTTTCATTTCCCATTTCATAGAAGATGTGATAGATTTTTTTATTCCCTTAAAATAATAAAATATATTTATATATTATATTGGTGTTATTATATCATCATAACCGAAGAATGTTTGAAGGATGTGGAATAAGAAATAAAATAATCACACTCGGTGAAGCATGATACCTCTTCTTTAGACAACCTCATTTAGTTAACACAAAAATCCATCATTGGATGGATTTATGATATAAAAATGGAATTTAGTTCATAGTAATATATGTAAGGATGGTATTTGTATAGGTATTGTAAAAAATGGGGTTGATGGTGTGAAGTGGAGAGGAGATGGGTCACCTTTTATAAGTGAGGTGAGTGACACACATGTAATATTTGAAAAGAAAAAGTGATTCCCATGTTATTGACATTATAAAAACCTCCAAAATAGAAAATTATAGAGACTTAGATATTTTAAGGTATAAATTTTTCCATAAAATATATTTTATACATGTTTTAAGCCATTTTAACCCTTATCTTTTTAGTTTAAACCATGGTGAATCTCTTTTTACCTTCACAATGGTGAATGATTTTATATTATTTTCATAATATATTATGAAAAAAACAAGATGAACGTATAATTTATTTTATATTATTATGATAAAAAATATTAAATCCATTTTATCAAATTCAATTCAAATAATTAACATAATTTAATTTAAAATTAAACTGACTGACGTGGTGGAAAATATGTTTTTTAAGAAATGTCTTTTTTAAGCATAGAATTATTTTATATAAACTATATTAAAAGTAATAATCATTAAAAAAATTACCATTAAAATTTATAGATATATATTCAAAAATTTTCATTTAAAACATATGTCATTTGAGGTTTTTTTAATTAATTAAAATTGATAAACATTATATAATTTTAAATATTTTTAAGAAAAAACCCATTTTTATATCCAAAAATAAAGAGATACAAAAATCCAATATAAATATAATTAAAATGTAATTAAGTTGATTAAATTTAAATACACAGTAATTATGTTAAATTAATTTTTATTTAAAATATATTTTGACTTTTAATTTACTTAACATATTTAAAAGAAATGACATTTTTACAAAAAAATCTATATTTTTCACTATTCACTAAAAAAATCAATGTTTTCTGAAAAAACCCAAAATTTGAACCTAAGTTATTTTTGATATTAAGATTTAAAAATTAAATTAATTTTGTAAAAATATATTTTATAAAAGTTATATAAATTATTTATAATATTTTATCATAAAAATAAATAAAACCATTTTTGATGAAAACATATTTTATAATGAATAAGATTACTTTAGTAAAAATTTATTGATTATTTACTGAGACTTTATCCATAATTTTATATTTCATATGAAATTTATATATATATTTCATAAATTAATTAATACCATTCATACCCACCAATTTAACTTCTAGGTTATAACGATCATATTTAAAATAATTTTATTTTATATTTTTTCTAAGCTTGGTGTTGCATGTCTTTTACGCTAATAGGAATAAATTATATTTTTAAACTTTTGGGGTGTTACATCATCCTGCACATAATAAATTGGGTCCTCACAGTTTGAAATTTATCTCGAAAATCAAAGGCTGGACATTTGAAAATTCCTTTGTTGGGAACCCACAACGTAAAAAGGGTTAATAAATAATACTCTTGGTAAGAAAGAAAAGAAAGTATGAATGTCATATAGAATGACACATAAAAGGTCTTAAACTAGAAGAACATTGGTGGGAAGTTAATATTTGGAAATTGAAGACAATTTTGATGCCCAAAAAATGATGTAGATTGATAGTTATCACTGATCATAAGAAAGTGATTGATCATGAGGAAGTTAACAACCATATAAACAGAAAGAAAAGTGTTCTGAAAAAGACCATTGTTTCATTAGAAATGAACGTAATATGATAAAATTTTCATTTTCAAGATCATTTTCCTAGGTTTTTGGAATTCGTTACCATCTAGACTAAGAACATAAGGACATAAACATACTTGATAATTTGGATTTCATCCTATAATCGATTTCTAATATAATCTCACATTTTCCCCTAAATGATGAGTATTAAAGATGAATTTCTCATGCTTGAATAACTAAAGTAAACTTTTATAAGATTAAATAACATTAAGGATAAAAATTTATTCCTCCTTATTTAGACATTAAACAAAACAAAAATGGTTTTCACAAGGTAATATAATTCCCAAAATGAATAAACTATTATATGAAGAAATACAACATTAATCTCCAAGGTCTTAACAATAACACCCAATGTTAAACTTCTATCATTCGAAAAATTACTATCTTTATTATTTATCTATGTATTCTTAACTAATATTTAATCCAAAAAATAGAAGGGTTTGATCACATATTCTTATCATATTGATTTAATTTTTGTCTCCAAATACCACCAATAACTTTTAAAGTCTTATACTATGAATGTATATACCATAATAATATAATCTCCAAGATATATTAATCATTTACAAAAGTATATTAAATTACCAAAAATACATAGTAAAAAAGATATTCTACCCTTGATTTATTAAATAAACCACCCTAGTGTTTTAATTTCTATATTAATATAAGGTTCCCAAAATCATGAACTTATTCTAAAATAAAATTAATCAACTAATCATTAAATCACTTGTCCATCCCAGGTTTATCTATATAATAACTTATATTCTCCCAAAATCAGTGGATTCATTATCTTTAAAATTGTATGAGTGAAAAAAAATTCATTATGTCTATGACATCACATAGTCTAGTGGTTGGTGATACACCATTTAACCATCTGGTAGTGGGTTTAAGTCCCATGGCCTTGCTGAATGTGATATGTTTTCCTTTTTCTAAAATTATACCAATATAATTCTTATAAAATTTCCATAAATGTGGTGAACATCATAAAAATTAATATAAACCATAAAGGATTGAATAAATTTAAACATATTTTGACAAAATAAAAGGATAATTCTCTATCAAATAACATTTTTAAATTTTAAACATAGGGTTATATATTTCTTGAACATCCATGAAAAAACAATAAATATATCCCAAAGTGCTTCCATCACATAAAAAAAATAAAAATAGTATTAATTTATTTAGTCTTGTGATCATCCTTATATATAACAATATAGTATAAATTTTTAATACCTAGATATATAATCCATAATCATTCAATGTTATTTATGATCTATTAACCATTATTTTCCATATTATTCCTTAATTCTTCCTTTATACTAACAAAAATATGAATCATGTACTAAGATTAACCAATTTCATAACATAATCAACTATATAGTTCATACCTTTCATATGTAATCTATAGTTTCCAAATCTTTAACTGTAATTTAATTATTCTTTTCTAGGCATTTATCTATACAATCTTTTTTATCTCATTCTTGAGATTCCCCTTCGGAAATTGATTTTCATAATGCCCAAACTCCCCAAATTTAAAAAATTCAATTAATACCTTGGGAATAATATTATTTCTCTTAGTGTAATTATATAAAATATTCCTATTTTTCTTGGAATATTTTTGATTTATTCCACCATTTTCCGCACAAAAAATTATTCTAGTTCTCTTAACACATTTTATTGGGTTCTATTAATTATTTTTATGACACATAGTTCGTTGAAACATTTTATCTTTGTAATATGTATCACCTAAACTTCTGTACATATCCATTATTCTCTTGTTTGGTGCATTAGGAGACTCACATGGGTCTCATTTTTCAATAATAACTCTTGATAGTTTGTTTATAATAACAAAAATATTTTTCACTACAACTCTCAGTCCATTTGGTTTCTTATTTAGACAACCACCACATTTTCCTTTACATCCCTTATTAAATTTATTTTTTTGGATCTACCCATTTACTAAAAGAAAAAATTGTTCATGTGAGTATATAAAATAAAACATAAAAAAGAATCTTATATGGAGAATAAATACTAATATTTCCTTAACTTTTCCATTATCAATTAAACTCTTTATTTTTATCCAAAGTAACTATAATCATATTTATCATACTAATCTATGTGGTTATATAGAATTTTTAATGTATGCTTGTATAATATCCCATATTCTAAAGTTATATAAAGATTGTATCTATTACCGACTATAAGTACTTGACCATAAAAATTACATATTCATGTGACTTTAAAATTAAATTCACATTCTCACAATTCCAATTATCTTTTAGGTTTAGTCTTTTAGATAGATAGTTTATAAATCTTTCATAACAAACCCATATATATATAAAGTGGACACTTTTAATTAGTATCAATTTTTCTCTGTATAAAATTTTTAAAGTAAAACATGATTTTATTTCTAGAAAACTCATCATGAATTTCAATATAATTATTACTTGTTCTTACCCATGATTAAACCAAGTGAAAAACTTTTTAAAATATCAGATGATCCCAAAAAGATTGGTAAATGAAATATAAAGAAGAAATTCATTAGCCAAGTGAAAAACATGAAAAAACCATTTAATGGTTTCATTAATCTTCAAAATTATTTTATTTTATGAAATAAAACATTTCCACATGAAAAACAAATACACATTTTTCTTTATAAAAACCTTTAAAACCCATAAGAAGAAAATAAAAAACCCCTTTAGGAAACACATATCATAACATTCATATCCCTTTTTAACCCAGATTAAAAATAACTCAAGAACAACAAAATAAAATAGAGAACAGTCTAGTAACTCTCTCCCTCTTTATTGTTATGATAAGAAACATTAACTATTTCATTAGAGTGCCATATGGGTGAACCCATCATTTAAGTTATATCATGCTCACCTAGTGTTATCAGGGTGAACCCATTAGATAAGCTATATTGGGATTAACAATGAGAATTAACAGGGATAAAACTTTCATATAAGGTGTATCAAGATAAACTATTTCTCATGTATAATTATAATGTATGAATTTAATAAAAATGTATTCTTGATCTTTTTAATCATAAGACTCTTAAAAACACTTTTAAACTTGTATGCAAATCATTTTCAAAAATCCAAATAACTTTTGGTTTTAAAATCACATTTTTAATTCCAAAACACTAAGAATGATGGTTTTTATTGGAATAAAATATGAAATCTTTTAATGGTATCCAAAATTCAATTAAATAATATTATAGTGGGAAAAGTTGTTTTTCCCATATAGGTTAAAATAGAACATTCCTTTTGTTGTTTGTAAAAAAAGTTAAAATTCCAAACAAGGAATCATTTTAAAAAAAATATTGAAATAAAGACAAAAATATCATTTATAAAACTTTAATTTACATATAAATACATTTATTAAATAATTTTTAAAACAAGGAAATGGATGAAAATAGAACTAGAAGGAAAATAGTGAAAGATGATTTGTTTAAAGAAAAATCTCTTAAAACTTTGGAAACATTTGAATAATATACCCCAAGAAAGAATAACATTAAAAAAATAAATATTATTATAGTAGATAAATTTATGATATAAATTTTCAATGAGAGTTTATATTTAAATTATAAAAAAATACAACTTCATGACATCAAAATCTGTGTTAATGAAAGGAAATTCTGAAAAAGTCTCTTAGCTTGAGTATAAATCGTCACGTATGTTATTTTTATTCATGAATAATAAACATTAGATAATGATTTACTTTCATAATAACCTTTTTAAAGTTTATTATTCATTTTATTTCTCTTTTTATAGTGTAAAACATTATAACTTAATCAATTATAATTACATCAGATGTTTTAATGATATACGGATTATGTGTCCAAATGAATTTAGTAGGTTGAATATGGTAAAATAGGTTATTATTTAAACTTATTAATAATAATAATCATGAAATAATAATAATTTTTATATAAAAAATATATTTAAATCCATTTGTATAATATGTTTATGACCAACTAAGTATGTTGTGAACTTGGTGAAGGATTGTAGTATGTATAGATGTGTAAAGTTTCCATTTTTCAATTATCATTATGCAAAGATAATAAATAATATATTATATTTAAATATTTATAATCATATAATAAATACCATATTATTTCTAAAAATATATTTATATATATATATCATCCATGTGATTTAGTGATAAAAAAATAATAACACCACTTCATGGAGGGAGTAGTCCACATGTATACAAGAACAAAATTATCATTTTTCAGTGTAAAACATTAAATGATATATTATATTTTAATAAATATAAATATTTCATAAATATCCTAATTATGTCATATATATCAAATATATTTATTATATTTATCCTTATTACCTTCCATGAGATATGTTAGTGAAAAATGAATCACATCATTTCATTAGGCGGTAGTTCACCTTATACACAAGTGATGTTATCATATCCCCCCCATGAAATAGATAATAATAAGTTATATGTTAAATAATAATTAAATAAGTATAATAATGTTATAAATATTATATATATACATTAAATTCATCATTATTACATGTTGTGAGATACAATGATGAAAAATGAATTATAAATGTTCTTGAGGCGGTAGACCGCCATACACATGAATGATGGTTTTGTTTCTAGTTTAATAGAAGAGGAGATAAATTTTAGTTATTCCATTAAAAAATAATTAATTATTATATGGTATATTTTTATTTTATTATAACATCATTTTTGGAGAAGATTTTAAGTAGGTGGAAGAAGAAATAAAATAAAATTTCTTACTTAAGCATGATAGATCTTCTTCAGATAAACTCCTTAGGTTAGAATTAGAATATTTATTAGAATTGATTTCTTATGAAAATTGGTTCTCTAAGTAATTTGGAGGGATTTATAGATGGAATTAGGGTAGTTTTAGTATTATCCAAAAGGGTTGGGAAATGTGCATAGGATAGTATATTTTATGGACTTTTATATGTGAGGTGAGGGGAACACTTGTAATTTTCAAAACAAAACAACGATATCAATATTTCTTACATAAAAAAGGGATAAAAAATAGATCATTATATATCCATAGACAATATAAGATCTAAATATTTCAACAAAATATATTTTAGATAAGTTTTTAAGTCATTTTAAACCTTATATTTATAATTTAACCAATGGTAAATCTGTTTTTACCTTACCAGTGGTAAAATATTTTTTACTATTTTCACTATTAATTATTGAAAAAAATTAATTTGAACATATTAGATAATAGAAATTATTATTATTAAAATTATGTAATCTATTTTAAAAAAAATTTGATACACATAAGTTGTCTAATTTAATTTAAAATTGAACCTGCATACGTGATACAAATGATTTTTCAAGAATAGTATTTTTGAAGAAAAAATGATTTTATATTAACTCTATCACTATTAATAATTATTATATGAATTAAAAATAATTTTTTTATATATATTATAGAAATTTATTTTTAAAAAATATTCATTATTTTTTTAATTTATTAAAATGGAGAAACAATATGCACTTTAGAATATTTTTTAGAAGAAAACCATGTTTTAAAACTTAAATAAAAACTTATAATAAAATAATATATAAAGATGATTGAAATATAATTTAGTGGAATAAATATGAATAATTAATTTTTATTTTTCTCAAACTCATATTCAAAACATAATTATATTTTTAAATTGCATAATATATTGAAAAAATGACATTTTTACAAATATAAATATTTTTTACTATTCATCAGAAAATCAATATTTTTCAAAAAAACACAAAATTTAAACCTATGTTAATTTGAGTATGATGATTTCAAAATTGAAGTTAATTTTTTAAAATAAATTTTCTAAATGATCAAAAAATTAATTATAATATTTTTTTACGTAAATAAATAAATATCATTTTTCAAAAAAACATAATTTTTATGAATAAAATTACTTTACTAAAAATAGATTGATTATTTAATAAATATTTATCTATATATTTATATTTATTTGTTAATTTATATATTTATTTCATAAATTAGTCAATAGTATTCATACCATCCAATTTAATAGATATGTTATAATGACCATATTTAAAATAATATTATCTCATGGTTTGTTTAAGCTCGGTGTTATGTGTCTTGTATGTTATTGACCATGTCTTCCTTCTCTAAAGTCTTGGGTTATAACATTCTCACCCCATTTTGTAACACCCCGACCCCAGTTACCCAGATTCGGTGCATTATTACATATCATTGGCATGATTACAAAAGATCAAGTCTCGAAAGACCGATTAGTTTAGTAGCCTTCGAATCACTAGATAAATTCACAAAGTTTACATTACATCACAAAGTGAAAAACTACAACAACATATTGTATCCATAGACCAAACTCATATCCCATCACACTATCCCTATAGGTCATTCCTAAAATAATCCTTCACATCTTGGGAAAAATAAAACATATAAAGGGGTGATCTCAGATGCCAAGTAAGGATTACAATATAGCGGAAACTTTCATAAATAAGCATAAACATTTAAGGAAATGTATAACTAAAACAAAAGCCTTTTAAAATTTAACTTCAGAATAACATGTAAGAAATAAAATGAAATAATTCCATTTACTTATTCACATGGATAATCTACTAGTCTAATAATCACTTGCAATATCAATAACCACTTTCATAATGATGGAATTGATAAGGCCAAACTATCATAACCACATAGTCAAGGCCTTGTGCCAAGACTACAAATAAGATTTTATCAAGGCCTTGTGCCAAGACACTAGTTTGTCTCATGAGACCTACCGATGCATCGAGGATCTATAGCGGGCTCCACCCGTCACTTATTAAGTCTAATGCGTTCCTCATATAAATAGTTTTAAACATAACATAAACATTCGTATTAAAAATAGCATACAAAATGTCAATACCATATCGATAAACCATGAATGGTATAAAAAAACACATCCACAGTCAAACATATCACAAAACCTTCAATACTATATGGGTGTTTTGTATCATAATAAATCAACTTCAAATAAGCTAAAAATCCATCAATGGATGTTGACATAGATGAAATCAAAACTATTTGAGAGAAATATCTCTTTTTTTGAAATCATTTAAAACTCCCATAATTATAAAATAAAAAATTTACTTTGAAAATATTCTTATAAGCTTGTAAGGTAAGATTCAAGGATTTTATAATGGCGGAAAATAGCCTCACCTACCGTATAAGTTAAAAAAGATATTCTTACCTTAATTCTGTCGAAAAGGTTAAAAAGGACCTTATTTGGAAAACGACGGAAATATTCCTTTATAAAAATATTATAAAAAGACAAACAAGGGTATAAATGACTTTAATCCATAGTCTATAAAATAGTAATAATGTTTTGAAATACATTTTTAAGAAACATGGATGTGGATGATTAAGAGGTCCCATTAGATAATTACGTATAAACAACCTCGAATAATGAAGAGATTGTGAAATAAACCCTTACCTTGTACTTTTCCTTGGTCAAGGGTTGGTTAAACTCCTTTATAATGGTGAAATAATTATTATTAAATTATAAAATAATCATATACATTAATATGATATCATATATGATATTTTAACATTGCTTTGTTAATAATATATTTGTATTATCGTTGTTTTGGGTGTCAACTGATTCGTTTTCATTTATATTCTTTGTTACATAAGCCATTTTTGTTATGGATAGGTTGTATCTTATTAATATCCAGAATTATATTTAGTCTTTAAACATTATTTTTAACCATCAAATGAAAATTATTCTTGAATGGATACAATGGGGAATGAATCTCATCACGTTCGTGGAGATGGTAGTCCGTGCATACGCACGAGCGACAATATCATTATTTTTATATTAAAATAATATATAATTGGATGGTATATCATATATACAGAATCATTATAATGTTATATTTATTATTTAAATCAATTACACATCATTATCATACACATCCAAATAATAATGTATTGAATAACAATTACACCACGAGGTAGAGACGGTAGGTCGTGCGTACACACGTATTGTGACATGTCATTCAAAGGATGGATGGAATACTGAATATGGTTGTACCATATTTTTAATAACATCACAGTATATAAGAGATATTTAAGTTATTATTTTAGAATGGAAATAACAAATAAATAAGAAGTGGAAGAAGAAAGGAACTTGAAAGAGGGTGGTGAAATCATTACCTCTTCTTTGGGTTCTTCCTTTTGATTTGATCAAAAGGGCTCCTTAGGTTGGATTTTCTGATCAAACTAAGGCCTCTAGGATGAATTGAGGGAAGTTGGGAGGATATTTGGGTAGGGTTTGGCTGATTCAAATGGCTTTGAAGGTGTGAACTAGAGAGAAGGGGGAGTTCCATTTTATAAGAGAGGTGAGGGGAATCTTAAGAAAAGATTGAAATATTATTTTATAATAACTTCATATTCAGTTAATAATGGCTCAAAAATAATTTATTTCTAAGATAAGGTGGGTATGGGTCTAAACAAAACTCAACAAATAGGTTTTTGATAGGTTTGGGTCACTTTGTTAATCTTATCTTTTAGTTTTAACTCTTAGTTAATTAGTTTGACATTTACCATGTCTCTTTGTATTTTTATATTATATGGTTAATAAACTTACTATAAACTTCCAAGAGACCCCCAAGTGGTTAATTAATGATACATATATCATTATATAAGTCATGTTTCTGAACCTTATATTTTTTTGGAATATTATATCAATTTATAATATAATATTTGTTTTAAAAACTCCTTTTTGTCAATTTTGACACTATTTAATAATTGATTTTTGTTAAAGTCTTAAAAACTTTATTAATTCAAACCAAATTCATTTAAGAAACCCTATCAAGTCATATTAACCAATAAAATTCGTGTATGTTATCAAAACTTTCAAATTATATTTATTTTAACATTTATAATACCAATTATTTGATTCTTTCATTAATTAGGAAAATACTGCATCATTATTGTGTCATAAGTAAATTTAATTGTTAAATGTATAATTTTTTTAAATAAAATACCATTATTTAGAAAATATTTTTAGCTTTATAATTAATATTTATAGTCGAAAATATAACATATATAACTCTATTTAAAAATTGTTTTGCTAAAATATATATGCTTATGTCATTTTTGTATTTACTTTAACTTAATTAATATAAAGTGTCATAATCACTTACAAGTAGCTCCATGGGGTCCCAAAATCGACAAAAAGATTCCAATGGTCGTACATGTATCAAAAAATAGGGTTAAGACACGTTTTATGGCAATTTAATATTATTATAATACTATTTTTTACCCTTATTTACAAGATTTCCCTTTTAACCATGGTAAATAAAATATTTACCGAAGTAATTATTCAAAATGTCTGAATATAAAATTTACCTATTTACACAATTTGGGCTTCCTAATTCTAAATATGGAATCCATTTTTCTAATTTCAAAACACAGAGGTGATAGAAATTAATTTAAAATTAAATCCCATTGTCAAAACAAAAAGCGTTTTTCAAGAAATAATAACTATCAAAAGATTGACACTTGCTTATGTCCAGTTTAAATGTGAAATTATGTCCAATGAACAACATTGGATTAAATGGTAAAAATAATATCTAATTATACTTTAAAATCACTCAAATTCATAATTTATCACTATTAATTATTTCGATTAAAATAGTTGTTTTTAATTAAAATTTAGTAATTTTCACTATTCATCAAAATATGAAAGTTATCAGAAAAGTACCAAAAATTCACCCTAAGATAATTTTGATATTCCGAATCCAAAAAATGAAGCTCATTTTGAAAGATAAAATTTATAAAATTTTAAAAAGTGAGTATTACTATTCATAACGGCTAGTTTGATTGGTTGTGGTGTGTTAGAACTCGAAGTTGTGTACAACACACACTACTGTGTTATTCAAAGAGAAGCGTACCATGAAAGCTTTAGTTGTTACACATTTAATATATTTATTACATATAAATTTAACTTTATATTATAAATCAATGGTTTGAAATTTGAATGTACCTTTTTTGGAAACCAAAATCATAAAAAGGGCTAATAAAACATCATCTTGATAAGAGAGGAAATGAAGTTTTGATGATATCTATAATATTTCATAATAGGTTTTAGAATAGGAGAAAATAAGTTGGATGTGATTATTTGGGAATAGAAGAAAAGAATAATTCCCAAATTTTAATGGAGAGTGACATTGATCATTTTTGATAAGAATGTTAATGATTGTGAGGAAGTTAATTACGAAAAAACCATAAATCAAAGAAGTTTGAAAAAGATCATCATTTCATCGAAAATGAATGCAATGCGATAATATTTTCCCTTTTAAAATTATTTTACTAAGTTTTAGGAATTATTTTCCATCTATATGAAGAAAATATATACATATAGTTACTTGTAATGTTTAATTTCTTCCTTTAATCTATTTCCTCCACAATCTGATATTTTTCTTCAAATGATGATAATTCAAGATGATTTTTTCATTCCCGAATCACTAAAATAATCTTGTAAATCATTAACTAATCATAAAAGGATAAAAATATATTCAACATATTCTTAGATATTAAACAAAAAAAATGGAAAGAAAAAGGTGAGATAATTCCAAAAATGAATAAACCTTCCTGTGATGGAAAAAAATCTCCAAGTCCCCAAAAATAATACTAAATGTTTATCTTATATCATTCGATAAATAACTATCTTTAAAAGTATCCAATATGTTCATGAATAAGATTAAATCTCAAAAATTATTAGGGTTTGATCATGTATTCTTGCATCATTTTCATATCACTCTTACATATAATGGATATCTCCAAGATACATAGGGAGTAACCATCATGGTTACACTTGGAATGACCATCGTTGTATATTCCCACAATCTCTGAGGAGAAACCATGTAACACCCCTAGATTTTATGAGATAAATTATTTTTAATTTCTTTGATGTCTTCTATTGTACAGTACACCAAGATTAGCTTGTACTATACGCAACACTGTATTAGGTTGCAGTATACGCAACACTATTCTTGGCTCGTGTTACACACTATTTCAAGTTCGTTTTGTAGAAATTATTCTACGCAAAATTAAGTATAGATTTTTTGTAATGCATAAATGAAATAAGTTTATATTATGTTATAAAAAACACCAATGGGAGCTTGCACTACACGCAGCCCTGACTTGGCTTGCATTACACGCAATTGCGACCTTCCTCGATAGCGTGTGTAGTACGCAATACCAGGTTTCACTAAACAATGATATATTGTTATAATATTTTTATGAACTAGCCGTTATGAATAGTATTAACTAAATTTTTATTTTTATAACATTACTATTCATCTTACACATTTTCAAGAACATGGTATGAGAACAAAATAAATTTTTCGGGTAAAATAAGTGTTTTTTAAAAAATGCAGTTTTTCCCCCTTTTGATGGCATACTCACTTTAAATATAATTTTTGACATGTTTAAAAGTTAAATTTGACAAAATAAAATTCTTATTTGGAATCAGGATATAAATATTTACTTTGGATAAATTTTTCATATTATTCTGATAACTTTCATATTTTAATGAATAGTAAAAACATGTTATATTTTAATAAAAAACAACTTTTTTCATCGTAATAATTTACTTGGTTAAATTATAATATTGAATGGTTTTAAAGTATAAATAGAATATATTTTTACCATTTAATATAAGTTATGTCATTAGAATTAATTTTACATTGAATTCATAGGTAAAATCATTTCAATATTTTGCAATATTTTAACTTTTTAAACTTGTTTTCTTAACAACGTGATTAATTTTAAATTAATTTATGCAACTTCTATGATTTGAATTTGGAAAAATGGATTCCATATTTGGAATCAGTAGGTCCAAATTATTTTACTTGGCTACTTATTTATTTTTGGTCATTATGAATAGAAACTACGGTAAATTTTATTTACCATAGTTAAAGGTAAATCGGGTAATTAATGGTAAATATAATATTATAAAATTACCCTAACACATGTATTAATACAATTGGATGATTATATTTTGTCCTATAGAAAATTTGGGTCAAAATGGAATCCATTGGAACCCACTTGGATGTGATTAAGACCTTTAATTTATTTAATTTTAAAGAAAGTGAATATATCTCACTCAAACATTAATAATTAAAGTATTTTTAATATAAGGTTATACAGAATATAAATTCGATTATAAATAATCATTTGAAATATAATTTTTTTTTCTTTATTATGGTAATTTATTTGATCATTTGGAGCTTTATAAAAGCGATTATGACACTTATATTATTTTATTTTAAATGATGTCAAAGTTGTCACCTTCATAATTTAATAAATATAACATTTTACATGTTGTGATTTTAAGATGATAAATTCGAGTAAAAGTATTCTTTTAAAATATTTAGCATCATCATAGTATTTTATTTTTAATTTTTATGCAACTAATAAGTATATTAATTGATTATACAAAAATTATGTAGTAATTGTTTTAGTAAGATAAATATCAAATAAATGGTTTTATAAATATTTAAATTAACATTATATGAACTAATTAATGTTCTACACAAATTATATAGATTAATATGAAATTTTATGAATATATTAAACATTTTGTTTCATATATTTTCTCTGTGTGTATTTTATTTAAATTCAAATAAATGAATAGTGTGAAAATTAACACTATCGTTATTTTATAAAAATAACATATTATTAAATTGTTTAAAAATCACAAAAATATTTAAAAATTATAAATTTATATTTATACGGTCTAAAATTTCATAAAGTACCCAATTTTGGATAATTCACCACACATAAGTAATTATTGAAAATAATTTAAAATTTAGAATATTATTACCACAAATAAAATTAAATAGATTAAATAAGGATAAATCATATTGATAAGTTTTAAAATAAATTTCCAACATGCATAAATTTTATTGGCTGATGAGATTACAACCATATCTCATCATATATTCGTATTTGAGTCATTTTGGAAGTTTTTAAGTGGGGTTTGAGTTTATATTAACTTAATATTTTTGAGGTTTCCAAAGGTGCCCCTCTCCTCTCTTATAAAAGGGAACCTCCTCCCTCTTATATTCACACAAATTTGAGCCTTCAAGATCAACCAAAACCTGAACATTTCACTTATCCACTTCCATAGAAACCTACTAGAGGTACTGGTCTTCTTCAAAGGCCAACTTTGTGACCTAAGAGGAGGTTAAGAGGAGGCGCGTCGAAGAAGAGGTAATCTCTTCTACCGATTCTTTCAAGTTTGTTTATTCTTATACTTCATCTTCTTTAGTTGTTTCATTATAAATTAATTACATCAGTATAAATAATATACTGATATGTTATTATAAATATGAAACAACCCCATTTCACCTTCTATCCATCCTACCGAAAAAGAAATCACCGCGCATGCGTACGAACAAAATACCGTCTCCACGCCGGGGTGTAATTTGTTTTTCCGCCACCACCTTACTTGGATGGGTATAATAGTGTAATGACTAACTATATATGGTTATTATAACATCATACTGATTATGAGATATTATATCATCCACTCCAATTCCATTCAATAATTATGGGAATGATATCAGCGCCCGTGCGTACGTACGGATTACCGTCTCCACGACGTGATGAGATTCATTCTCCATGTTAACCATTCAAGAATGATTATAAAGTATATATAATGAATAATAATGATATATATGACATAATAATTCTAATTTATTTATGTATATATATATTTCATCTACTTACTTCCATTCAAGTCAATAAGGAAATGAAAACAATATTCATGCGTACGTATGGCATGCCGTCTCAATGAATGGTGTGTTTCATTTCATTTATCTATCTATTATTTATATACATATATACTGAATATATATGATATATAAATCATGTTTTAAATTCTGTAAGTAAGTAAATCATGATATAATTAATAATAATATCAAGAACAACAAGTCCAAACACGTATGATAAATGAAACGATTTTACCCAAAACGCTGCTTCAACATGGAATTGACAAAAGAACGGGTAATATAAAGTCATAAGTGAATCATATATGATATCATAAATTTTATTATGGTTCTGTTACAAGTTAATAATATGTTTAAACCCACTATACAGAAGTTTTGGACACGTACGTAAGAAATTGGACCTAAGGTAAGGGATAATTTTGCAATCTCATTTTTATCCGAGATTGCTTATACACAAGTATTTACTAGGGTTTTATTTTTCATCCATGCCCATAAAATGTTTTTCATTAAGTTTTTAATATTATTCCATGTATTTCTAATGGAATATTTACCCCTCTTTGACTTTTACTTTGTGTTGTGGACGGAATCTTTCTTTTGTTTACCATACGAGGTACTTTTTGATTTTTTCCGGTAAAAGTACGAGGAAAATGTTTTTTTAACTTATATGGAATGAGTGGATTTTTATGGTTTCATAACACCTTTTATTCATGAATCTTACTCTACAATAATTCATTATTATTTTCAATAAAATTCTTTTCTTTTAAAATTTCGTGGCATTTTGTGAAAAGAAAATGATTTTGAAGAAGAAAGGATATTTTTCTCAAGAATTAATTTCAAGTGTTTTTTCAAAACTATTTTCCATCTAAGATGGAATTATTTAGCAAGTTTTTGTTTCAAGTATAATTTATATATTATTTACATGGTTTGATTTTTATTATGATGAAATGATATCCATTTGTTTTATATGGATTATGTCACGATGGGATGATGTTTATGAAACCCATTTTATTCATTGGGTAATGATGAATGATTTATGATCGTTTTTTCGCACACGTAAGAATAATTTCAATATGAGATGGGTGGGACCTATATCTCCCTCTAATTCATTGGGTAAAGATTTATATCTCATGAGATAAACATGGCTAGAACAGAAAGTAAAATCCGGTTCAGTAATACAGGGCTAGAACGACAAGTAAACCCAGTTCAGTAATGGACTTTGTCTACTATGATGGTCTTGGAAGCAATGCCTTGGATACTATGGAAATCATAACATGTGCTTAATGGATGACACAATTACATGTTTTATTCCCATGCTATTTTATCATTATTAATGTTCCTTTATGATCTATTCCTTATGCACTGCCATGTTTTTTGTCATTTCTCAATATTTTGATGTTTAGATTTTATGCTCATGTTTTTACGTTCAAATGTTTATTGATTATTTTATGTTCTACATTTTTACCCTTACTGAGAATTTGATCTCACCATTTTTATGTTTTCTTTTCCCCATGATATAAATAAATGTTTTAGGTAAAACAAAAAGGGGAAGAACTTTATGGGATATGTTGAAGATATTTCACTATGATTAGAAGATTTTGTTCCGAGTTTCCAAAGACACTAAACTAATACGATATTTGGGAATTTTTTTGTTATGTATTAAGTATTCTACAAAAGTAATGTAACATCCATGTACGTTAAGCTTTGGGTCTCTACATTTGGTATCAGAGCGAAGGTTTAGCCAACCTTTGGAAACTAGGATGTGAAAAATTTAGTGAGATCCCTTGAGATATTTCTAAGGTATGTATAGGGATGTCCCCAAGGATTAGTATAAGTATAGGTTATTGTCCTAGGATTACGGTAATGATCATTGAATTAAACCTAAGATGTTAGATATTGAAAGTAATCCCCCTTTATTATGTTGTTTTCCAAGCATGATTTTTGCCTCTTACACTACTCTTTTTGGGTTTTTGACAATGGCTAGAACCAGAGTGAACCATGTTGATCAATGTAATGGGAAATGCAATGATTGTACTCCTGAAAAAACTAATGTTATTGGAGATGGAGTGAAAAATATTATTTCTATACTTACACAAGCTATGAATCATTCTAGATTTCCAAATGAGCAGAGAAGGGAACAATATTCTATTGAGTCCTTCATGAGGAAACTTCCACCTTCTATCAGTGGGTCTTCTGAACCACTTGTTGCTGAACAAATGGATTAGTACCATTGAAAATATATTTTCCATACGTCGATGTTCAGAACATGAAAACGTCATTCTGGCTGTTTACCATTTAGAAGGTGAAGCAGACCAGTGGTGGACTCTAATTAACAATACAAGGCCCCAAGGTGAAATTGAATCCATGGAATGGGACGAGTTCAAGAACTTATTTTTCAATAAGTACTTCCCTCGTATTCTTATAAAAAATAAGGAAAAGTAGTTCCTTGAGCTTAAGAAAAAGTATGATGAATCTGTTGGTATATACGAGGCTAATTTTACAAGGCTTACAAGGTATGCATTTGGATTTATCATCCAACCTGAAAGTAAAGTTGATATATTTTTTAGTGGCTTAAAACTAAGTCTTCGAAGGGAATTAACTATAAGAGAATTTAGTAGCTATGAAGAAATTGTGTATTGTTCTATTAAGGTAGAACTGGAAGTTCGTGTTACATATCCATCTCATGGTTTTGACAAGAAACAAGAGATGGAGTTCAAGGAAAAATATCAAAACAATGGTGAAAAGAAGACAAATGTTTCTTTATGATCAAAGTGTGGAAAGAATCATGGTGGAGATTATCTTAAAGGGGAAATAAAATTTTTTAAGTGTGGAAAAGAAGGTCATCGGGAACCTGAGTGCCGAAGTAATGGGAAGAAGGTAGTTAATGATATGAATTGAGAAAAGACTACAGAGAATGCACCACCAACACTTCAATGCTTCAAGTGCAAGGAAATGGGGAATTATGCTAACCAATGCCCTAATCCAAGGGTTAATGATTATCGAAATCAACAACCTCTTAAGGAAAAGGAAAAATTGGAAGTCATATGCGATCACTACTGGCGATGTTGAATATGACAATGATTTGTTGGAATGATTAAGTGTTTATGTAACGTGGCTCCAAAATAATGTTTTATATAGTATCATGGAATATTGGAGTATTTATGTATTGGTCTATTGTGGTTTTCAATAATTTTATGGTACTGGTAACCATTAAAAGTGGTTGACATATTTTTGTAAAGCAGATGAAATGCACATAATGAAGGGATAAGGAGAAAATAATATGTATGATAGTATTCATGAGCTCATGACTGATATAAGGACAATGTGATATAATGGTATGAGTATATCAAAATTTTGGGATTTTGGTATGTGGAAAGAGTTAACTTTTGACAGCATTCATGTTTTCACTAATGTTCTATGGTAATTCATGTTTCAAGAGAATACATTATTAAGGTATTCACATGTTTGGAATGTGACCAACAAGATATATCTTTTGATATAGGGGAGATAAATGATGGTATTCACATGCTTGTTATATGACCTTTCTGGTAATTGTCTTTTTACTATGAGATTGGAGAGAAGTATTTTTGATAAGCCTAAATGTTGTAACAGATTAAGTTAGACATCAAATAGTATTATTAAAGGATATAACTTATTTTTCGATATTATTTCTGAAATGTTATAATAGTATAGTTTTAGAAAAGGACAACCCGTAGGATGGGCGACGACCTTTCGCATCGGACAAGGATGTGGAAATCGAACCCACAACCGAAGTGAGACATGCCTTTATCGCCTACCAATGGCTTACAGGAAGTCCCAGGTTAGTATAAACTGGTTTTATTTTATTAAGCGGTATGATAGATGAATTATAAGTCCATTTTTAGAACCATATACGATTAATCTCACAATAGATGGACTTATGTATATAACTTTTTCTAACCTTATATTTGAGACAGATGGAATGACCTATCATTCTATCGCATGATCTGGTAAAACTTTGAAAAAGACAAATTCAACTTCATTTCTTTAAGATATGAAGTAGAAATTGTTCATGGCACGAGCAACAGTAATATTGTTACAAAATCAAGTAAGTATTTCTTTTAATTAAAAAATTATTCAACATTTGGGAAATGATCTTGAAAACCAAAAATATTGTCCTAGTGACCTAATATCTGATGAATGAAATGGTACCTTAGATCATCACAAATTTATGTCTTTGTGATTGTTGGCTTTTTCATAGCCATGTCCTCTACCACTCTTCATCTGAAGTTGATGGTTATATTTCTCTTCCATATCCATATTTTCACCTATGTTACCCTATGTGGAAACCCAGTGATGAGTTAATTTGCGTAACCATTACGTTTCTTATTTTACTTTTTAAAATTAAGTTTTAGTATTCCTTTTTACGATGTGAGTTTCTATGAAAGAAACTATCAAGTAGTAAATGATTTATAACCCCGACGAATTTTGAGTACAACCCTAGATTTTATGAGATATATCATTTTTAATTTCTTTGATGTATTCTATTGTACACTAAACCAAGATTAGCTTGTACTATACGCAACACCGTATTAGCTTGCAGTATACGCAACACTATTCTTGGCTTGTGTTACACAAAATTTCATGTTCGTTTTGTAGAAATTATTCTACACAACATTAAGTATAGATCTTGTTTAATGCATAAATGAAATAAGTTTTTATTATGTTATACAAAACACCAAAGGGAGATTGCACTACACGTAGCCCTGACTTGGCTTGCATTACACTCAATCGCGACCTTCCTCGATAGCGTGTGTTGTACGCAATATCAGGTTTCACTAAACAACGATATATTGTTATAATATTATTATGAACCAGCTGTTATGAATATTATTAACTAAATTTTGAATTTTATAACATTATTATTCATCTTACATGTTTTTTAGAACATGGTATGGGAACAAAATAAAATTTTTCTGGTAAAATAAGTATTTTTCAAAAAATGCAGTTTTGTCGCCTTTTGGTGGCACACCAACTTTAAAACTAGTTTTTGACATGTTTATAAGTTCAATTTGAAAAAATAAAATTCTTATTTGGAATCAGGATATAATAATTTAATTGGATAAATTTTTCATATTATTCTGATAACTTTCATATTTCAATGAATAGTAAAAACACGCTATATTTTAATTAAAAACAACTTTTTTGATCGTAATAATTTATATGCTTAAATTATAATATTTAATGGTTTTAAAGTATTAATAGAATATATTTTTACCATTTAATATAATTTATGTCATTATAATTGATTTTACATTGAATGCATAGGTAAAATCATTTCAATCTTTTGCAATATTTTAACTTTTAAAACTCGATTTCTTAACAACGGGATTAATTTTAAATTAATTTATGCAACTTCTATTATTTGAATTTGGAAAAATTGATTCCATATTTGGAATCAGTAGGTCCAAATTATGTTAATAGGATACTTTTTATTTTCGGTCACTATGAATAGTAACTACGGTAAATTTTATTTACCATAGTTAAAGGTAAATCGGGTAATTAAGGGTAAATATAATATTATAAAATTACCATAACACATGTATTAATATAATTGGATTATTATATTTCTTTCTAAGGCATATTTGGGTCTAAATAGAATCCATTGGAACCCACTTGGATGTGATTAAGACCTTTAATTTATGTTATTTTAAAGAAAGTGAAATATGTCTCACTCAAACTTTAATAATTAAAGTATTTTTAATATAAGGTTATACAGAATATAAATTCGATTATAAATACTCATTTGAAAGCTAAAATGTTTTTTTATGGAAATTTATTTTTAATTTTTAAGAGATATTTAATTACCTTAATAGCTTATTCATTAATGATGCAGAAATTATTTATTTAGTGAGAAATCAGTAATATAGTTTTTATTATAATAATAATACCCATTAAAAGGCCCAAAAAACCTGAAAAAAACTTATTGGTCGTATATATCTAAACCATAACCATCCAATGGTCTAATTGTTGACCATTTGGATCTCTATAAAAGAGATTATGACACTAATATTATTTTATTTTAAAGGATGTCAAAGTTGTCACCTTCATAATTTAATAAATATAAAAATTTACATGTTGTGATTTTAAGATGATAAATTCGAGTAAAAGTATTATTTTTAAAGATATTAGATTTATAATCATCATAGTATTTTATTTTTAATTTTTATGAAACTAATAATTATATTAAATTATTATACAAAAATGATGTAGTAATTATGCTATTAAGAGAAATATCAAATAAATGGTTTTATAAATATTAAAATAAAAATTATATGAACTAATTAATGTTCTACACAAATTTTATAGATGAATATGACATGTTAGGAATTTATTAAACATTTTTTTTCGAATATATCCTATGTTTGGATTTTATTTAAATTCAAATAATTGAATAGTATCAAAATTAACACTATTGTAATTTTATAAAAATAACATATTATTAAATTTTTTAAAAATCACAAAAATATTTAAAAATTATAAATTGAAATTTATATGGTATAAAATGTCATAAAGTACCCAATTATGGATAATTCACAACACATAAGTAAATATTTATAACAATTTAAAATTTAGAATATTATTACCACAAATAAGATTAAATAGATTAAATAAGGATAAATCATGTTTATAAGGTTTAAAATAAATTTCCAAAATGACTAAATTTTATTGGTTTGTGAGATTAAAACCCTATATCATCTAATATTCTTATTTGATTCATTTTGGATGTTTTTAAGTGGGGTTTGAATTTATATTAAATTAATATTTTTGAGGTTTCCAAAGTTACCCCTCTCCTCCCTTATAAAAGGGCACCTCCTCCCTCTCCTCTTCACACAAATTTGAGCATTCAAGCTCGACCAAACCCTTACCATTTCACTTATCCACTTTTATATTAACCTAATAGAGGTCCTGGTCATCTTCAAAGACCAAATTTAGTGCCCTATGAGGAGGATAAGAGGAGGCACGTCGAAGGAGAGGTAATCTCTTCTACCGATTCTTTCAAGCTTAATTATTCTTATACTTCCTCTTATTTAGTTGTTTCACTGTAAAGTAATTACATAAGTATAAGTAATATACTGATATGTTATTATAAATATTATGAAACCCCATTTCACCTTCTATCCATCCTATAGAAAATGAAATCACCGCATGTGCGTACGTATGGAATACCGTCTCCACGCCGTGGTGTAATCTGTTTTTCCACCAACCCCCTTACTTGGAGGGCTAAAATGGTGTATGGAATAACTATATATGGTTATTATAATATCATACTGATTCTGAGATATTATATCATCAACTACAATTCCATTCAATAATTATGAGAACGATATCATCGCTCATGCGTACCTACGGATTGCCATCTCCACGACGCGATGAGATTCATTCTCCATGTTAACCATTAAAGAATGATTATAAGGTATATATAATGAAAAATAATGATATATATGACATAATAATGCTATTTTATTTATGTATATATATATATGTTATCTAGTTACTTCTATTCAAGTTAATAAGGAAAGGAAAACAACGTTCATGCGTACGTATGACCTACCGTCTTTATGAACAGTGTGGTTCATTTCATTTATCTCTCTATTATATATATATATACTGAATATATATGATATATAAATCATGTTTTACATTCTTGATGTATGTAAATCATGATATAATTAATAATAGTATCAAGAACAACAAGTCCAAACACGTACGATAAATGAAATGATTTTACCCAAAACGCTGCTTTAACGAGGAATTGACAAAAGAACAGGTAATATAAAGTCATAAGTGAATCATATATGATATAATAAATATTATTATGGTTCTGTTACAAGTTAATAATATGTTTAAACCCACTATACATAAGTTTCAGACACAAACAGAAGAAATTGGACCTAAGGTAAGGGATAATTTTGCAATCTCATTTTTATCCAAGATTGGTTATACGAAAGTATTTACTGGGGTTGTATTTTTCGTCCATGTACATAATTTTTTTTCATAAATTGTTTGATATTCTTCCATGTATTTTTAATGTCATTTTTACCCCTCTTTTACTTTTACTTTGGGTTATGGAAGGAATCTTTCTTTTGTTTACTATACGAGGTACTTTTTGACTTTTTTCAGTAAAAGTACGAGGAGAATGGTTTTTTAACTTATATGGAATGAATGGATTTTTATGGTTTCATAACACATTTTATTCATAAATCTTACTCTACAATATTTCATGATTATTTTCAATAAAAAAAATTTCTTTTAAAATTGTGTGGCATTTTTTGAAAAGAAAATGATTTTGAAGAAGAAAGGATATTTTCCTCAAGAGTTCATTTCAAGTGTTTTATCAAAACCATTTTTCATCTAAGATGACATTATTTAGCATGTTTATGTTTCAAGTATAATGTCTCTATTATTTACATGGTTTGATTTTTATTATTATGAAATGATATCCATTTGTTTTGTATGGATTATGTCACGATGGGATGATGTTTATGAACCCCATTTTATTCATTAGATTATGATGAATGATTTATGATTGTTTTGTGGCACACATAAGAATTATTTAAATATGAGATGGGTGGGACCTATATAACCCTCTAATTAATTGGGTAAAGATTTATATCTAATGAGATAAACATGGCTGGAATGGAAAGTAAAATCCTATTCAATAATACAGGTCTGGATGACAAGTAAACCCGGTTCAGTAATGGACTTTTTACACTATGATGGTCTTGGTAGCAATACCTTGGCTACTATGGAAATCATAAAATGTGCTTAATGGATGCCATAATTACATGTTTTAATCCCATGCTAGTTTACCATGATTAATGTTCATTTATAATCTATTTCCTTTGTGCTTCCATGTTTTATGTCATTGCTCAATATTTCGAGGTTTAGATTTTATGCTCATGTTTTTACGTGAAAATTTTTATGGATTGTTTTATGCTCTCCACGTTTACCCTTACTAAGAATTTGAGCTCACCCTTTTTATGTTTTCTTTTCCCCAGGATATAAATAAAAGTTTTAGGTAAAACAAAAAGGGGAAGAACTTTATGGGAGATGTTGAAGATCTTTCACCATGATTAGAAGATTTTGTTCCAAGTTTCCAAAGACACTAAAATAATACGGTCTTTGGGAGTTTTTTTATGTATTAAGTATTCCTCAAAAGTAATTTAATATCCATGTACGTCAAGTTTTGGGTCTCTAAAAACCTAATCGGTTAACTCTATCCCATTACCCAATACTTTTGAGATCTATAATGGACTCACCCTCCCACATTTTATCGTAGAACCACCCACACTCATAACAAATCCAAAGAACCATAACATGATCATAACACATAAATATTGGATAAATAAAACATTTTTAAGGAAATTAATGTTTACATTTTGAAATCACTTTTCATTTTCAAGAAGTCATTGACCTATAATTGAAATCATTTTATTTGAAAAAAACATAAAATTTTGAAATATAAAAATTTAGTCAATAAGTAACCATGAAATTGTGAAAATAATCTTATGATGTATAAGTGAAAAAAAATTTCTTTAATAAAAAGAGTTTTATCTTGAAAAGATGATTTAAAAAAAAATCTCCTACCTTTTTCCTGAAATCATTCTTCATTTTTACTTAATGTTCTGGATAATCAAATTAGATTAATTAATTACTTAATTTAAAACCTAATACACATATATTTTATTTATTACCAATTTATTAAGCTAATTTATGGCCCTTTTGATGAGTTATAAATATAATAATCGTTGCTTTAGTAGCATTCGTTTCATGGAATTATGGTGGGTTCACTTGAGTATAAATATGGGAGTTATTTTCAAGTGGGAGAAGTGAAAAGAAATTTTATTAATATAATTCCTTAATTTTTAATTATCGCATATATCATTTTGTTTTATGATATGTGGATGATTCATTAGCTAAAACATTAATTATAAACATTTGGTTTGTTTTTTGCTGTTTTTCTGAGAATCACGAAATAGTTTCATTTTATTTAATTATTACGTATATAAATTAGTTCCATAACAATAAGAAAGTTGTAATATAAAAATAAAAATATTTTTTGACCATAATAATGTATTTATGCCTAGATTTGAACATGGTAATGTAAAATGAGAACCCATCATCCATGAAGGTGGTGAATCGATACATCACGGATGATGTTTTCATTTTTTTAGAATAAGAGGATAAGAGAAGAGGTTTAATAATGGGTGTTAAATTTAAAAAATAAAATAATAGTATATATAGGATAGAATATTTATCACTCTATTTTGTATATGGGAGGTGAGGATAAGGTATAAAGAAAGAAATAAATAAATAATTTAAAAGGGAAAGAAGGATTTAACTCTTGAATATCGTCTCCTTGAGAACCTCTTTAGGGCAATTGGTTTTGGTATTTTCATAAGATGAGAAGGTCACAGACATGGGTAAGAGGCATGGTAATGTAATTTGGAAGAATTTAGAAAAGATACAAGGCTTTGGAGGTTTGAGGATAAGGGGTTTTGAGGGGTGGTTTCTATAGGGAGTGGAGAGGAGTGTTTTTTATTTTTTGATTCATTTGTCTATTATTTTGGCCCAAGACAATCAATAGTGTTGATTCTTGTGACTAAGTAAAGTATCTAGGGAATTATAGTTCAAACTAAAGGGATAATACAATATAAATGAATCAAAAATCTATATATTTGACTTATAATGTTAAATAAGGTAAATTACCATTTTTCACTATTCAAAAAAAATCATCTATTTCAGAAAAATACCAAAATTTCATCCTAACCATGTTCAATGTATAGATTTGAAAAATGAAATCAATTTTTGGAAAATAATTTTTTAAATATGAAAATTTTAATTTTTAATTAAAATTATCATTATTCAAATAATACCAATTTTAATATTATAACCATTTTATGAAAGTTTGAAAATTAATTAAGTTCTCAAAAAATTATCATATAATTATAATAAAACAAAATATTAATTTAGGGATCTATTTTATGAAAATAAATTTTTTTTTAAATCATTTTATTAATTATAAAATTCTAAATAAACATTTACGTTTCACAAAAATACCAACACTTAATTTATCATTTTTAAAAAAACTTATTTAATTATTCCATGATATAAAAATATCATATTTTACTTTTATGAGATACCAAAATTTTATTTATAATCTCATAGGTTATGTTATTATTCTAATGGATATATTACGATTACTAATAATCATATTACTATTCTTATGATCAGGTTACTATTCCATTAGTATATATTCTTTAATTTCTATAAGTATCACTTGTTTCATTATACATTTATAATGAATTTAAATATTTAATTCCAGAATGAAAAAAATTATCTTATAAGGGCTTGGGTTGTTAAATTCTCCACCCTTATGGAAATTTCATCCCTGAGATTTTATTCAATTATTAAACAAGTGAGGATACATTTACCTCATAACATTTTCAGATTTTCATGTTGCTTCTTCAACCATGTGGTTTTGCCAAAAAACCTTAACCTGGTGAATTAAATTATTCTACAATAATTTCTCCATATGATTAAGAACCTAAATAGTATTTTCATCATATGAAAGGATATCTTATAACTAAACAATATCAGGGATCAGAACATGATATAAATCTTGGACATACTTTCTTGTCATTAAAACATGAAAAACAGTGTTTACTTGGAACAAACTTGGAGGTAAAGCTACTCTGTAGGAAAATAATCTAACTTTATCTAGGATTTCATAGGGTCTAATGAACCATGGAATCAGTTTCCTCTTATTAACAAAACCAATCAAACTCTTCCATTGGGAAACTTTTAGAAATTCATGATTACTTACCTTAATATAAAGATACTTCCAATGATTATCCACATAACATTTCTCCCTACTCTGAGATATCCTCAAGTGTCGTGTTATCATCTCAACCTTTTCTACCACTTTCTCTACCAATTCTAGACCCATCAACATTATTTTACCTTCTTCATCCCAAAATTCTAAATTTTTCCACCACTTTCCATATAATTCTTCAAAAGGACCCATCTATATATTAGATTCAAAAATTCTATTATAAGAAAACTCAACCAAAGAAATATGATGGTCCCAAATTCCTAGGTAATCCATTAAACAAGCTCAAATCATATCCTCCAATGTACGAATTGTTCACTATTACCATCCATCATATTGTGGATGAAAAGTAGTGTTGAAATTTTATTCAGTTCTTAATGACTTATGATGGCCCTTCCAAAAGTTAGAAGTGAACCTGATATTATGATCAGATACAATAGAGAGAAGAAATCCATGTAACCATACTATCTCTTTGAGGGAAAATTGATAAATACTGACTAAATACATATTATCTAAAATAAATGAAAATTTTAAGCTTTAATTAGTTGATAAAAAATAAAAAAATCACATTGTTACCTCAAGAATTTTTTGGGTAATACCACTACAAAATCCATGGATATATTTTACCATTTCTTCTCTAGCACTTGAAAAGGCCAAAGCATCCCCTTTATTAATTTTCATTCTTCTTCTTTCTGTTGATAAGTCAAACATCTCTGGGTAAAGTCAGAAATATCTCTTTTCATTCCATCCCACTAGTAATACTCCCTAAGGTCTGTGTAAATCATATTTATTCCTATATGAATTGAAAATTGAGAATGATGAGATTAAATTAATAACTCTTTCTTAAAATTTGGAACATATGAAACACATAATCTCTTCAAAAATCTAAAAGCATAATCTTTATCAATGTTAAATTATGGAAAATTACCCTTTTAAAAAATTATAACTTTTTCTATAAAACATTGTCTTTCTTATATGTTTACTTAATTATATCAGATAGAGAATATTTCACTGAAACCTAAAATAAACTCAAGGAATTTCCTCCACCAATAACATCCAGGAAAAAATTCATCAAATCATTAAACAAGGAGTCTTTTTATAAATATAATATGGGTAATGTAGCATGATGTTTTCATCTCAAGGTATCCACCACTTCCTTTTATTTTATAGGATATTAATTTATCATGCATGAAAAATCATTTATCAGTTCTATCCATCTTCTCTACCACATGTTCAATTCCTTCTGAGAGAATATATATTTAAATCTTTTATGATCAGTATATATTTTACACTTTTATTTATATAGATGATGTCTCCAAAATATTAAATTTAAAACCAAAACTAATAATTCTAAATAATGTGTTGTATAATATAACTCATGATGTTTTAGTTGTCATGAAGAATCTATAATAACCTAATCATTCTACATCAGAACACAACCAACTCCCTTTAAAGAAGCATCAATATAGATGAAAAACTCTCCAGTTCTAGAATATAGGGAAAAATTTTTAGTATTTACCAATCATATTTTTAGTTTTTGAAAAAAAACATCACATTATTCTATTCAAATAAATTTAACACATTTTTGTGTTAACTTAGATAGAATTCTAGATAACCTTGAGTTTTTTAACAAACCGTCGATAATATCCATCTAATACGATAAAATGAAGAATATAATAACCATTATTTGGACTTGTATACTCATCAACCACTTATGTTTTGGATTGATCAACTCTTATTCAATCCTTATTTAAAATGTTCCTAAGAAAATAAATCTATTATAACCAAAATTCACATTTTCTAAATTTCCCATAAAACTTATTTTATTTAATGATTTGTAGAACAATCCTTAGATATTTTTCATGATCCTAATAACATTTTGAATAAACCAAAATATCATCATTAAAAATAATAACAAACATATCCAAATATTCATGGAATATCCAATTCATAAGATCCATAATTACTTTTGGGTCATTTATGAAGTCAAAGGTCATAATGAAAAACTCATAATGCTCATATATAGTACAAAATTATTTTTTTGGAATGTCATCCTTGTTAACCTTCATATGATGTTCCCCAAATCTAAAGTAAATCTTGGAAAAATACTGAACTCCCTAGAGCTAGTCAAACAATGCATCAATATGTGGAAATACTTACTCGTAATAGAGAAGTTATTCAATTCTCTATAATAAATACAAATCCTTGTTGAACCATTTTTATTTTTTTACAAATAAAATAGAATCGACCCATGGTGAAGTAATCGTATGAATGAAACATTTATCTAGAAACTCATGCAACTACTTTTTAAATTATAGAAGTTCTACTTGAGCAATTTGATAACAGGGTTTTGAAATAGGTTTAGAATCAAGGACTAGATCAATAGTGAACTGAACCTCCCAATCAAGAATAATACCAGGAAACTCATCAATAAAAACATTTAGATAATCATTTACCATTTGAAAATCATTAATTTTAATCCTTCACTTATGTTCAACAATATATACAAGATAAAGTTTATTTCCATATTTTAAAACCTTCTCATAGTCCTAATATGTAATCAGTGGTATCAGTTTATTCTTGTATATTAACTAATAATGTTTCTAAAAAACTTATTTAGCTCTAAAATTAATCTTAACATGGTATATAGAAAGTCAATCCATACCCAGAATAAAATCAAATTATACTAGGGGGAATATAACAAGGTTTTCAGGTAATTACTTACCAAAAAAATCAACAGGAATATTCTTATAATTCATTTTTTCCTTAATATTTCCCCTTGTGTATTTACCATATGTTATAGCTTCATTTCATGAGGTGAGATTTGTAATTCACTAGAAAATTTCTTAGATATGAAAGAATGTGTAGATCTTGAATAAAAAAAGATATTATAAAAATCTGAGTAAATAAACAATGTACCTGATATCACTTCATTGGACGACCTAATATCTTTGGAATTAGTTTCAAAGGATTTCACCACATCTTTATGTTTATAGTCTAGCTACTTCCCATCATTTAGGTTTCTATTCAGTCACTCGTTTTTATAATGACCCATCTCATTACATTTAAACCATTTTATGGTTATTATATCCTAATTATTATTACCACTTCCATGATCTATTTTTGAAATAATGAGCCATATTCTCAAGAGTACCACATCAAAAACACTTACCATGCCTCAAAATGCATTCATATGGGTATTTTTTTATCAGAATTCTCAAAAATTTAAAACTAAATTTTCTCACCATCAATATTATATGATGAATTATTTCCTTTTTCCTCCCATATTGATCTATTTTTTTGCTAATTTTCAATGAAAACATGATCATTAGAAGACTCCATTTTCACCTTCTCCACACATATAATATGTTTTTCTTAAATTTTTAATTCAAGAGAATCAAATGTCCTTCAATATTTTTGATTAAATCCGAAGTCAAAATGATTGAATTTACTATCAAGACATCAGATAAAATTTGGAGCATACCTTACCAATAGAGTGAATTTTTCTTCATCATCCTACCTAAATTTTAATAATTGTTTTTCCATCATAATTTCATTTTCCTTAGGAAAATATTTATCAAGGATTTTTTTTAAATTCATTCCATCCAAAAAATAAATCTCCTTGGTATTCCTGATATTCTTGACCATTGAAAACCACTAATCAACTTCACCTTCAAAACGGTAAATAGAAAGACAAAACTTTTGATGGTATGAAAGCCACATGACATATAATATCATTTATAGGGCTTTAATCCACCCTTCAACTCTTCTTGGTTCAGAAGATCCACTAAATGCAGGAGGGTGTGGACTCATAAAATATTACACCACTGACTAATTCATATGAGGTTTATCTAGTTGATATCATGCATGGATGTCATAAGCATTTATAGACTGCATCAACTAATCCATTACTATAACAAACTTCTCAGTTCCAATTCCCACCACTCTAGGTTTGGAATTTAGAAGGATATATCCCTCTCAATGCCTTCCTACTTCAGCTTCCCTGTTTCTTCTATGGAAAACCATTCTGAACAGACATATCTTAAATGAAGCAACATGGTAATATTTAAATTCTATATCATTTCAACTTAACCATAAATTAAAAATCAGTTATTTGTATTCAATTAACATTATCCTAACCTCTAAAGTTATCTAAACCTTGATCTGATACCAACTATAAGGATGTGATCTTAATTATTACATAATCTAGTTAATTCAACTATAATCCACTTTCATACGTTCATAAAGATATTTTAGGTTTAGAGTTTTCAAGAATTAGGTCATAAAAAATACATAGAAACTCATATATTAAAAACTATACGCTTCTACTCAATATCCATTTTTCACAATATGAAACTTTTAAAACAAAACATGAGTTCTTTTCATAATAAAACTTCACAAATTTAAACTTGAATTATTATGTTAGTTTACCCATCCAAAAACCCTATGGTAAACATTTTAAAACATGGTATGAGCATAAACGTCTCATTAAGGGACACAAAATGAAGAAATAAACTATTAGTCCATGAATGAAAACATTTTCATGAATTTATAACTTTTACACATAAAACATAAGCTCTATAGCTTACCTTGTGAAATCATAAGTTTCCCATAAAACTATAGAAATAATATATAAATAATAAAAGATAAATTATATAATCATCTTCATATCACTATTATATATAATGTATCTCTCTCGGCTACACATGGAGTAACCATCATGGTAACACTTTGAATAACCATCATTGTATATTCCCATAATCTCTTATAAAAAACCTAACAGGTTAAATATTCACCTTTAACCAATGCATTGGAGAGATATAACGAGAGAAACCAACCACATTTTATATTGAAACCACCCAATATAATAACAACTTTCAAGGACTATAACATGATAATAACACATATATTTTTCATAAAAGAAACATTCTTGAGGAAAATAAATTTTCCATTTTGAAATCACTTTTCATTTTTAAGTAGTCGTGGACCTATAAATGAAATCATTTTATTTGTAAACAAACTTTCAAACTTGTGAAGTAAACATCAAATAAATAAGGTGTCAAGAAATTGGGAAAATATTCTTATGTTGTATAATTGGAAAATAATAATTTTCATTAATAAAATTGATTTTAACTTGAAAAGAGGATTTTTAAAAAGAAATTACCATACCTTATATCTAAAATCATTATTGACTTGTACTTAATGTATTGTATAATAAAATTAGATACATTAATTACTTAATTCAGAACCTTTTATACATATATTTTATTTATTAACATTTAATTAAGTTCATTTTTTTCCATTTTTATTAGTTATAAATATCAAAATCGTCGTTCCAGGAGCCTTCGTTTCGTAGCTTTATGGTCGGTTCCCTTGAGTATAATTATAGGAGTTCTTTTTAAATGAAAGAAAAAAAAATAAAAAAGTGGATAGAAATTGTATTAATATACTTCCATAATTTTAAATGATTGCATATATCATTTTTTATTTTTATATGAGGATGATTCATTAAATAAAACATTAACAATAAATGTTTGGTTTGTTTTTGGTGGTTTTTCAGACCATCACAAACTAGTTTCATTTTATTTAATTATTATTTATAAAAATTAGTTCTAGTACACTAAAAAAGTAATAGTATACATATTAAAATACGTTTTAACCATAATAATAGTTTTATGACCTTCTTTAAAGGTAGTAATGAAAAATGAAAGCTTTTCATCCATAAAAGCGGTGAATCGACACGTTACAGACGATGTTTTCATTTGTTAGAATAAGAGGATAAGAGAAGATGTTGGATTATGGCTATTAAATTAAAAAATTCCAGTATATTTATGATACCGTTGTTATCATTCCATTTTGGATAGTGGAGTTTAGGATAAAGTAGAATGAAATAAAGTATTTAAAAGGGAAAGAAGGATTTTACCTCTTGAGTATCATCTCCTTGAGAACCTCATTAAGGCACTTGGATTTGGTATTTTGGTGATACCAATAGGTCTTGGACGTGGGGAAGAGGAATGAGAATGTAATTGGGTAGATTTTATACAAGATACATCAATTTAGAGGTGTGACTAGAAGGGGTGATAAGGGGTGGTATATATAGGGAGAGGAGAGGTGTGTTTTTTATTTTTTTATTCATTTTATTATTATTTTGGCTCAATAAAATCAATAGTATTGATTATTATGACTAATTAAAGTAACTAGTGTTTTTAGTTCAAAAAATGGGTTATTACATCAGATATGACTCAAAATTTTAGGTATTTATGCTATCATGTTAAATACCGTAAATTGTCGTATTTCACTATTCACAAAAATTCAACTATTTTAGAAAAATATAAAAAATTAACCCTAACCACTTTTAAATGTGTAGATTTAAAAAATGGACTCCATTTTTTTAAAATAATTTTCTAAATATGAGAAATTTAATTTTTAATTAAAATCACCATTTTATAAAAACAACCGATTTTAATATTTTAACTCATTTATTGACCCTTTGAAAAATTAATTAAGGTCTCAAAAAATTATCAAATAATTATAAAACAAAAAATATTTATTTATGAATATATTTTATAAAAATAAATTTTATTTTAAATCATTATATTAATTATAAGGCTATAGATAAACATTAATGTTTCACAAAAATATCAATACTTAATTTATCAGTTTCAAAACATTTATTTAATTATTCCATGCTTTAAATATATCATATTTTCATTTATGAGATACTTAAAATTTATTTATACATTCAAAGGTGAGTTTATTATTCTACTGTCCAGATTACTATTTCTAATAGTCACATTACTATTTCAATGGTTCGGTTACTATTACATTAGTATAAATTCCTTAATTTCTATAAATACCACTTAATTAATTATACATTTATAATGAATTTAACTATTTAATTCTATAATTAAAATAAATTATTCTATAAGTGCTTGGGTTGTTACCAAAACTGCACCCTTTTCACCCTTCATTTGTGGGTTCAAGCCCCCCAGAATTGCCGGAGGGAGAATTTTTTTTCTTTTTCTAAAGTTATACTAGTATAATTCTTATAAAATTACCATAAGTATATAGAAAATCATAGAAAATAGTCTTAGTAATCAATGATCATATAAGAACTATAGGTTTCAACACCCTTAAAATTATATCCCTAAAACAAAAAGATCATTACCCCTCAGATAAAAATTTTAGTTGTTAAACTTAAGGTCATATATAATGTAGACATATTTCAAAACTCAATAAATAATACCCCCATCACATAAAGCATAAAAAGAGTATTAATAATCTTAAACTTATGATCATCCTTAAATATATCGCTACATCATAACACTTGAATCCCTTGATGTAATAACCTTAATCACCAAACATTCTTCACCATCCATTAACCATGATTTTGCCCCTTACTCTTAAATACCTCTTTCCTATAAAAAATATTAATCATTTTATAAGATTGAATAATTTCAAAATAAAAGTCAGGATATAATCCATACCTTTCATATGTCATCTAAAGGTTCATTATATTCGACTATAAAGACATTAATAATTTCAAGGAATTTATCTGTACAGTCTTGCCGATCCAATTCTTAGTCTTTCCCCCTAGGACACTGATTTTCATAATTCTAAAACTCCCCACACTTAAAACATTAAATTGATATTTTTTGAATAATTTTATAATTCCTCATGTTTTTAACTGAAAAAATCCTTTTTTTCATGGTAGATTATTACTTTATTCCCCACTTTACCACATTCAAAAATTCTTCTAGTTCATATAAGAAATTTTCATGGTTATTCTTCCCATATGTTTGACACATATGACATTGAATCATTATACATTTTTTATATTTATCACCAAAAATTATACGAAAAACAATTTTTCTCTTGTTTAGTGAATTAGGAACTCACTTGGTTCTATATTGTCAAACATAACATGTGGTACCTAGTTAAGAATATCCATAAGAGTTTTCACTATAGTCCTCATTCTGTTAGGGTTAACATTAATATAATCACCATATTTTACTTCACATCTATTATTAATTTGTTTTACGCTTGATCAATCCATTTACTAAAACAAAAAAAGTTATTTTTTGTATATGAAATAAGTAATAATAAAATATCATAAGTGGTTGATAAATAACAATATCTCATTAAAAATTCTATCCTCTATTAAGCTCTTTTTGTTTATCCAAAATTACTCTAATTATAATTAGCATTATAAAATTTTTAGTAATAGATTATTTTTTAACCTAAGAATAAATAGCATAATAACTGCTAAATTTATCTAAACCATTTCTCTAATACCAACTGTAATGACCGGTCCATAAGCATTATATATTCTAATAACTTTAAAATGGAATTCACTTTCTTATATTCAAAAATATGTTTAAGTTTAATATTTTTAGAGATCCATTTCACAACTCTAATATAACAACCCATATATATATATAGTGGATACTTCAAATCAGTATTAATTTTTCCAAAAATATAAAAAATTTAAAATAAAACATAATTTATTTTCATGAAATATATTCATGAATTTCAACATGACTACTTCCATGTTCATTTAAACCCTTAAAACACATAAAAAATATTTTAAAACATGGTATGTGAAAAAATATCTCAGTAAGGGACAAAAAAAAGAAATTTTTTAGTCCATTGAAAAACATGATAACCCATATAATGTTATCCTTTATGATCAAGTTTCTTTGAGAACATGAAATAAAAAATTTCCACGTGAAATAAACACAAACTATTTTCTAAAATAAACCTTTAAACCCCATTGGAATAAAATAAAAACCCATTTAGGAAACATAGATCATCATATTCATTACCTGTTTCAAATATTTTAATAAATAATTAGAGTCTAATAAAATAAATAGTAAAAATAATATGGTAAATACCTCATTATTTCTAGTTAATACAAGGAACAAAACCCAATGCATTGAACCACTATCTAGGAAAACCCACTGTATACAATACATCGGGGTAACTAGACTATATCTGGGTGCACCCATCATATAAACTATATTGGGATCACCCATTAGCTATAATGGTTCTTAAACATTAATATAAGCTATATCGTTCTCAACCATTTCTCATGTATAATTATCAAGTACCATTTCATGAACAAAAAAGATTATTTTTTCACCTTTGCATCATAAAACTTCTGAATATTAATTTTAAACTCTTATTCAAATCACTTTTTGAAATCAAAATAACATTTTCTTTTAAAACCCAATCGTCAATACAAAAAATACCCAGAAATAGTTTTTTTATTTGAGTGAAACATAACTGCTTCTTAATTTATCCAATATTTAAATAATGTTTATGGTGGTGGAAAATGTCATTGTCACTATATATGGTAAAATAAAACATTACTTTTGTCGTTTATAAAGTAATTAAAACATTCCATATGAAGATTATTTTTTTGAAAAAAATTTAATAAATGAAAAAATACTTTATAAAACTCTAATGTCTATAAAATTATATACATAAAATCATTTTATAATAATGTACATTGAATAAATAGAGATTTATATTTAAAACTTTAAACCATAATTTTTATAAAGAAAAGTCTCATACCAATTTAGAAACGTTTGAGTCATAATCCCCGTGAAAGAATAAAATTAAACAGAACATTAAATATTATAATAATAGAAAAATTATTGATATAACATGTTAATGGGGATATATATACATCTCCTAAAAGAATATAGGCCCACAAAATAAAAATATTCTTCAATGAAAGGAAATTGAGATGAAGTATCACACATCGAGTCTGAATCGTCAAGTACATTATTTTTATTTATGAATAATAAACTTGTGTTATTGATTTAATTTTTTAAGAACTTTTTTAAGTTTATTATTCCTTTTATTTCACTTATTACCATATTATATATGATTCCTTAATCAATTATGTTTATGTTGGATGTTTTGATGATATTTGGCATATGTGTCAAAAGTGACTTCTGTAGGTTGACTATGATCAAAGAGGTCATTATTTAAACATTTACAGAGTAATAATCATGAAATAATTATAAATTTTACACAATATTTATACTTTTTAATCAAATAATGAAATATATTTATGAAAAATGGACTATATTGTGATCATTGTTATGGTAGTTCATACGTACGCATGAGAAATGTTTCCATTTTCAATGATCATTATAGATAGAAGGTAAGTAATATTTTTTCATTATAGAATTATTATCATACCATAAATACAATATTATTTTTAAAATATACTTATATATATCATCAATTTTTTTTAAAGGTTGGGGTCGAAGCCTCAATTTATTATTTGAAAGCAAAGACCTCTTAAGACTGGGTAGAGGGAGACCCATTACATAGCCCGAAGGCCCAAGGCCAAGTGGCCTGAATACAAGGCTTGAAAGCCCATTTTTTTGGCCCAAAGGACCCCTCGGTGAACAGTACTGCTACAGTACCCGCGCTGCTACAATACCGCCACCGCAACAGTATCTGCTACAGTCCCTCCACCACTACAGAATGGAATGTGTGAAATTATATTTGATAATATATTTACATACATAAAAATATTTTACAAATATATTATATATAATTTATATACCCCATTATAACTAGTTGTGAGAGATTATGTTGAAAAATGTATTACATCGTTTAATGAGGCGATAGTTTTCCCTACACACAAATGATTGTTTATTTTCCCATTTAGTGGATGAGTAGATTTTTTAAGGATATTAAATTAAATTATTAAAATTTAAATATATGGGAGATAATAGTGCTATTATATCATACCAATAGAATATTTTTTGAAGTAGGTTGAATTAGTAAAATAAAAAGGCTCGGCTAAACACAATACCTTTTCTTTAGACAACATCCTTATGTTAGCACCAAAATAATTGTTTGGATGGATTTCTAATCCAAAAAATGGGATGTAGTTATTTTGGAGGTTATTAATAAATTTATTTGTTAACTTATTGAGTGAACCAATATTATTTTTTGGATTATAGAGAGGAGGAGTGGAGGTCACATTTTATAGCTGAGGTGAGTGGTACACTTGTAATTTTTTGAATGAAAAAGTGATACCCATGTTTTTCACAAGAAAAAAGGATCCAGAAGAGACTATTATTGATCCTTATAAATAATAATACTTATATAAGGAAAGAAAATTTATTTTATAAAGTTTTTTTGTCATTTTAAACTATATATGTTTAACTTAATATTGAATAAATCAGTTTTTACCTTAATTGCGGTAAATAATTTTTCATTGTTTTTTCTTTTCATTGTGAAAAATAACTAAGTTGAAATTAATAAATAATATAAATTATTTTGATTATAAATATTGAATCTATTTTAACATATTAAATTCATATATGTGGTATAATTTAATTAAAAATTAAACCCACAGGCATGATGAAAAAATGATTTTTAATAAATATATTGTACATTCATAAGATGATATTATATTAACTATATGACTAATAATTATCATTAAATGAATTAAAAATAATATTTATAGACAAATATTCTATAAATTTAATTTAAATTATACCTCATTAGTGATTTTTTAATTAATTAAAATTGACAAATATTATGTTCTTTTAAAAAAAATTCAGAAAAAAAACATTTTTTAACCCAAAAATAAACTTTTACTGAAATAAAATATAAACATGATTAAAATTTAATTAAGTGTATTAAAAATAAAAAAATTAATACTTATGTTTCTCAAAATAATATCTAATACATAATGGGAGTTTTTAATTACTTAGTGTATTAAAAAGAAATGACACTTACAAAAATCAATATTTTCACTATTCACCAAAAAATAATATTTTCCAAAAAATCAAAAAATTTGACAGTAAGTTAATTTTCATATTATGATTTAAAAAATGATGTTAAAATTTTCAAAAAAAATTTAAAATATACATAAATTAATTGTAATATTTTTATAAAAAATCTATAATAATTTATAAGGTATTAAAAATGTTTTCATTATTATAATAAATCTTGCTATAAATGGTTAGGTATAATATTTATCTTGGTAATAATAAGATTTATCACCACAGAATGAGATTACAAGGATAATATCTTATAAAATATATGAATTAAAATTCACATTATGTTTGTTCTTTCTATTAAAACATAGAACCTAAAATTTACCAAAACTTGACAAGAATCACCCTTTGAAATTATATGTCCTTAACAAATTTTTATATGGAGTTGTGAATTTAGGGATGAACACATAATTTTGTATTGAACATAGTATTTTCGATGTGAATTGGTATTAAATAATATTATAAATTCATCATAATAAAATACAATTGATATTAAATAATAAATTAATATAATATTATATAATATTTAAAATAATTACTATAAGAAAATATTATATTGGGTTAAGAGAGAGAGGGGGAAGGTGTAACAAACCATCCTGGGATTCCCTAAAACTTGGCACCCAACCCAATTCATCATATACCCAAAGGGAATTCTCGATCCCCACGGGCTGACAATTAGTACCTGGGCATGGCATGACATACCATAGGGAATGATTTCACCCAACCTAAACAAAACACATGACATATATATACACGATGAAAGAAGAAAAAATGGTAATCCAAAATATATATTCCATAACTATAAGAAAGTAAATGGAAAAAAATGAATGTAAAAGTAGCCAAAACTCTAAGAGACATGTCCAACTACAAAGGAACAAAACCAAACAGCTACTCCATTTAGTGGCATGGATGAACTCCCACCATTTAACCACTATCTACCCAATGCATCTGACATGAAACCACACCACCTCACTTGTGCGCCTTGTCTTTCCCTACATTGGATGAAATAAAAAGGTCTACACATCACCGAAGAGGTGCAATGGGGTGTGAGATAACAGGATCAATAGGATCCCACCTAGTTGTTCCCTAACAATTATCCGTATAAAATTTCTTGTATGATCATTTTAAATAAAACAAGGCATGATATGTAGTAAAGATGTTTTATAGAAAACATGGTAAACATTTTCTCTTTATCACAATTTCAAAATAAAATCAGGTATATCAATTTCATATCACATTATCCATATCATCTTTCACAAGAATAAATATTCATATCAATGCTAATTCTTTACAAATCCAGGAAACACAAAAAAACAGTAGATGTACATGTATCACAGTACTATGGAATACAATAGGTCATGAAACATACTAATCATACCAAAAAATCGATGAATAATACATTGTGGTACCAGAAGCCGATTATCTACACTCCAAGACTATGGATACAACCCATAAATTGAAACCCCAAAATTATATAAGTAACTAGAGACAATATTCTACACTCTAGGACAAGAGGAACCCCCTAGAAAGTGAACCCCCACAATGGATAACCGCCTTAAGATAAGCCTTCCACCTAGTACCCAAGGTAACCCACGTGCTAATTTTCAAAATAATATCAATGTTTTGAAAATAATTTCAAAACCATTTCACAAACCCTTTTCAATTATTTGAAAATACCCATTTTATTTCCATTTATCAAAAATTAAGGAAAAATACTTTTATTCAAAATATATTTCCAATACACATGAACACTCATTCCAATTTCACACCAATTTATTTGTCAACCAATTTATAAAAATGGAACAATTCAGTTTATCAAACACATTCTAGAGACGGAACCACCTATCTCAAACTCGGGTCCCACATGCCCATAACAAGATCCACCAATAATGAAACTAAACAATTCCAAAGGAGTCCCTAGAATCCAATATACATATCTTTGGATTGATCCAATTGAGAAAGATGATTAATGGAGAAGAGTAAATAACACATACCTTGAGGAAGAACTCTCATCTCACCATGACTGATAAAGGAATGACCTTTAGAACAAAATTACATAATAAATCTTAGTAGGAGACAAGATGAAACATGAATATAGATCAATGTATCATATTATACAACCCAAGGTTTCTACCATGATCTATGTAAATGAAGAAGCAGAAATATCCCTTACTCGTAGAGATGCACCATAATCGTAATGAAGATAAAACGCTGAACAAATCAATCTTGGAGGAATAGAGTCTCCCAAAATTGACGAAGAATTTCCCTAGGTCAAGAGAAAGAGAGTTTTCAGAAATAACAAAAAAACAGTAACATGCCTATTTCAAAAATAGTATGAAGGTTGGTACATGATGTGTAACCTGGTTACACAACATGTAGACGCCAAAGTCCCACATGCACTGGAAAACCTGTCACCTTAGATTAAAAACACAACATTTTATTAAATCAAAACATGTAAATGACCTTCAAATCATTTAACCATTCACAGTGTGAATCCTTTTAGGACTTGTACCCATTAATACTTACATGTCGTGTAACCTAGTTACACATTGTGAAATCCTCCTACAGCCCACCAAAAAATCCGATTAAAGCTGAGAGTCCAAAAAATATGTTACCCCACCATTATAGGTATCCTATCTATTCTTTCTTATCCCTTTAAAGGCAAAGAGAAGAGTATAATGACAATGAGTTAAAAGACGTACCTGACATATCGGTAACAAGATGTATCCAAATCCCCAATATAAAGGCTTTCTATCCCCTGGAAGTCATGTGGAAGATGTAATCCCTAGAAAAAGATGATTCCATTACTCCCTCATCAATGTCTCATATTCCCAAGTCTTATGAGAGTCTGATCCATGTTTCCATATTACCCTGACCAACATGATCAACTTCCCATGCAAGACTTTCACTTGAGGGTCAACGATCTCCACTGGTTTCTCAAAAAAATAAACCCCTCACTCTAACTAAATTTCCTCCCAACTCAAAACATGGGTGGGATCAGGGTGATACATCCTGAGATGAGACAAATAGAAAAAATAATAAATACCCGTCAACTGAACTAGAAATACTAACTGATAAGAAACCCATCCGAGCCACTCAATGACCTCAAATGATCCAATATATCTCAGATCCAAATTTACCTATTTTCCAAGTCGATGGTGACCAAACCGAGGAGAAACTTTCAAGAAAACCCAATCACCAATGAAAAACTGAAGAGGATGACATCACTGATCTACCTATAATTTCTATCAACTCTGGGTTGTAACCACACATTGATGTACATACAAAATCTTCGCAGACATCTCCTGAGCCAAACTTTGTCCAACCAAAGCTACTTCTCCCACCTCATCCCAACAAACAGTTGATCAACACAAGTGACCAGAAAATGAATCATTGGGGAAAATTATGATTGATGAATAATAACTATTGTTATAAAAAAACTCAACCAGTCCTAGATGGCTATCTCATGATCCACCAAAGTCCCAGAACTAGGCATGAAGCATATCATCTAGGATCTGAATTACTCACTTTATCTGACTGTCTATCTCTGGATTTTATGTTGTGATTAAAACTTGACACGAGTTCCCATTTCTTCTTGGATACTTATCTAGAACCTCAAGGTAAATGTAGGATACATATCTGAAACAATAGCAGATGGAATCCCATGTAACCTCACAATATCTTGCACATACATCTTACCAAGATCTTCAACCTTAGTGGAATCCTTGATCGGAATAAAATGAGAAAACCTCATCAGCCGATCAATAACCATCCATATTGAATTCCACCCTCAGGGGGTCTTTGGTTATCTGGTAATAAAATCCTTGTATACCTCATCCCATTTACATTTCGTAATTGGAAGAGGCTAAAGAAAACTAGAGGGTTTCAAGTGATTTTCTTTTATCCGTTATCTTGTGTAATAGCAGGACACATAATCTGCAATGTCACAATTCATACCTAGCCATCAGAATCATCATCTCATGTCATAATACATATTTTTAGTACCTCTATGAATGAACCATAAATATATGTGATAATAAAATAATATTAAACCCCTCATAGATGATGGGACAAAAACCTTCTTCCCAAAATAGTCCAACCTTCTAATTAAGGAGACCAACCAAAAATTATCTCCCCACCAAAAATCATTTCTCAAACTTTAATAAAGTCACCATCTTGATGCTGACTCTAAAAAATAGACACCGTGAGAGATGATGATAACTGAACACTTGTCAGAACCACAACTAAAACATCCTCCAAATAATCCACGTGTAATTGAGTGAAAACCCCCTTAATATTACACCCATGCTTCAATTTTAGAATAGCCTGCAACATTACTTTCTTACTGAGAGCGTTTTCATCCATATTTCCCTTACCTGTGGTGTAAGAAATATCAAAATTAAATGTCTTAAGGTATTCTACCCATAATCTCTATCTGATATTCAAGTATTTTTGAGAAAAGATATAACTCAAACTCTTATGGTCAATAAATATTGTGAACCTCTCCCCAAAAAGATAGAGCTGCCAATATTTAAGCGCATGCATAACTATAACAAGATCTAAATTATGAGTGGGGTAATTATTCTCATGTGGTCAAAGATAAAGAGATATTTATGCAACCACATGGTCATACTTTATAATTAATCATCCTAAAACACAACTAGAAACATCTTAGAACACCACATACACCTTACCATGCTCATGTAAGATAATAATAGGATCTGATTTTAGAGGTCATTTCAGTTCATCAATAGAAGATTGACACTTTGCATCCTATGTGAATTTCACCGCCTCCCTAGTAAGAGTAGTCAAAGTAAATTCCAACTTAGATAAATCCTTAATAAACCATCGATTGTATCCAACAAGACCTAGGAAGCACCGTATCTCAAAGAAATTATGTGGTTCCTTCCATTACATGAGATCCTTCACCTTCTCAGGATTAATTAACTATCCATGTTCAAAAATCTTGTTCCCAAAGAACTTCACTTCTTGATATAGAAACTATATTTTTCAATATTACCATACAAATGGTGACTTCTCAAAATTTCCAAAACCAAACTTATATGGTTCTCATGATAATGCTCATATTTTTAATAAACCAAAATATCATCCACAAACACTACAAAAAAAGTGTCAATATATTCATGGAATATTTGATTCATCAAATCCATAAAAACTGTAGGAGAATTAGTCTGAACAAAAGGGATCACAATATATTCATTAGGGATATACCAAATCCTAAAATCTATTTTTGATATATCATAATCCTGAAATCTATGCTGATGATAACCTAACTGAAGATATATCTTTAAAAACTACCTTTCCCCTTTCAACTCATCAAAAACATCATCCACATGAGGAAATGGATATTTTATCTTAAGTTTTACCTGATTCGACTTCTGATAGTCCACACATAACTAAAGTGAACCACATTCCTTCTTGTTAAAGAGCATAGGGTCCACCCAAGGTAAAAATCTAGGGAAAATGAAACCTTTTTCCAATAGGTCGTCCAACTGAATTTTTAGATCTTTCAGCTCTATTGGTGTTATACGATAATAATGTATCAATTTCAGATACATATATGGCACCATGACAATAATAAACTCTACCTATCTTTCTTGAGGAATACTAGATAATTTTTTTGGGAAAATGTTGTAAAATTCCTGAATAATGATGGGAAGAACAATAATGGAAGAAACGTCATCGTGATCACTTGAAAAGACAGACAAAAAACTCTGGAGCTCTACACAGGAAGGTCCTTCATGATCGGAACTCGGGTCCAACTCTCCCTAAAACAAGTGATAGCTCCCATCGGTAGAAAGAATTGAAACATGCCAATGATAACAATTAACCTCATATCAATGAGAGACAATCCAATCCATACTGATAATGACATCAAACAGGTCTAGATCGGGAATGAGAAAATTCCAAACCAGCTTTGTATTTGCTATTATTAATGAAAAACAAGGATATAAACACCCCTGACCATTCCTCTTAAAAGGTGGTGTCTATAATTCCATTACAAAGGATATAAGTTTCATTGTATGTTTAATAACATCAACCAAATGCGCAGATATAAATTGGTGGGAGACACTAGTATCAAATAAATAAATTGCTACTTTAAATGCAATAAGGATAGTACCACTCACTATTATCAGACTTGAATTGACTTCCATTGGACACTCATATACTATGTGAAAGTGCTTTACTCCTGAGCACTATGGATAGATCCCTATAGTCTTTAAAGCTTCTAACTACACCATGGTAGCATTTGGGGATGATGAACCTGACCATAATGAGGCGTAGTTATAACATGATAGAAGTGTTGTATATGATCAATGCATCCACAACTATTGCACGTCTTCATGGGAATATAACAAAAATGTCTGGTGTCTAACCTTTCCACACTGATATCAAGTTATAGGCATAATGCTTGATGTAGAAGACTATGTGGAGGAGGCACACTGCTGAGACCCACCGCCACCTGTTCTGTGAAGATCCTGTCACTTGCTATTATTCCCATACATGCCACTAAAACTGCCACTAGATAGAAGATTAAGGATGGTAAAACCAACCTTTCCTTCCATATCCATATCTTCCATCATATCTCTCTCTACCATCTCCACATATATAGAAAGTTTCATCATAAATACCTATGATCTGTTATATAGTCACAAACCCTGCAGGCACTTCTAAGCCTTCATCTAGTCATTCTTTACTATGTTCAAATCAAAATGTACAAGCTCATAAAACTGGTTGGTATATGCTGACACCAGAAACTCTCCCTGTTTTAAAGATAGAAACACCATATACTTTTCTAGCATCAGCGATTCTGAACAAAACTATTGGAAGAACTGGGTTTTAAAACACATCAAAACCAAGTCCACGTGCCTATCTTTCTGGACCATTGATCCTATCCATCCAGTTCTCCACCTATTGAGGTTAATTCCTTCCTTTAAAGGATTGTGACTTTTTGTATAAGAAATATCGCTATGTATATCTCTCTCCTAAATCTCCTAGATATACCCAAACAACTCTATTATGAACTAGTAGTACATCCTAATCAACAACACAAACTTCCTATACGATGGCTTCAATGAGACTCTAATCTATTGGTAGATTCACTTCAGGAGAACCAGTTGTACCCTCTTGAGGAACTCATGGAAGACATATCGGAGGCATGCTGTTGTATATTGTAAAATAAGGAACGATCAGACAACAAAGTAAATCTCAACTTAAACCGGAATACTCATAAGTCGAAAGTGAGATTCAAAACAAAACCCAACACTTAGAGACACATATCCCAACATCCCATGGAAATTTAAGTCTCTTAATTAAAATATCTAGCTAGATAGCTATCGCAACATACTCTAAATTTATGATAACCCTATCTCTAGTCTAATAGACATTCCAATATAAGGAATCTGGAGGATATACCTCATATAATACTAAATTGTAATGAACTAACTCTTCTTTCCCTAAAACCTAGCACCCAACCCGATTCATCACATACCAGAAGGGAATTCCGGATCCCCATGAGCTGGAGACAATCACCTAGGCATTAAACGACAATCCATAGGTAATGATTTCACCCATCCTAAACAAAACACAAGGAATATATATACACAAAGCAATAAGAAATATCATAAATTCAAAATATATATTCCATAACTATAAGAAGGCAGTGGAAACAAATGACTGTAAAAGTATCCAAAATTCCAAGAGAAAAGTACAACCACAAAGGAGAAAGACCAAATAGCTACTCCATGTGATGGTGTGGATGAATTCCCACAATCTCACCCCCAGCTACCCAAATTGGATAACATGAAACCTTGTTGCCTCACTATGGTTACTTTCCTTTCCCTACATTCGAAGACATAAAAAGGTCTATGCACCACTGAAGTGTTGTGTAGGTTGTGAGATAATAATATCAATAGGATCCAACCTAGGTGTTCCATAACAAGTCTCTGTATAAAAAGTCACAAATGCTCATTTTAAATAAAATATTGAATGATAGGTAGTAAATCAATTCTATAGAAGACATGGTAGACATTTTCTCTTTATCACAGTTTTAATGCAAAAGCACGTACATCAATTTCAAAGCACATTTTCCACATCATATTTCATAAGAATAAACATGTATATCATGACTAATAGAATAAAATTACAAAAAATGGATAACAATTGTAGAAGAACATGCATCACAATACCAAGGAATACAACAGGTTAGGCAGTAAACTAATCATTCCAAAATATCTATGAACTTTGCAATGTGGTACCTAAAACCAGTTATCTATACTCTAAGACTCGGGAGACACCCCAGAAAGTGAAACCCCAAAATCATATACAAACCTAGAGATAATAATATACACTCTAGGATAAGAGGAACACCCTAGAAATTGAACCCCCACAATGGACGATGACCTCAAGCTAAATCTTCCACCAAGTATCCATGGTAACCTATGTGCTCCTTTTCAAACTCATCTCAATTTTTCGAAAATCATTTCCAAACCATTTTAAAAAACCATTTCCAATGCTTGGAAAATACCCCATTTCTTTCCATTTATCAATAACCAAGGATACCCACTTTTATTCAAAATCTCATTCCAACACAAAAAATCAATCATGTCAATTTCATACCAATTTATTTTTAAACCAATTTATAAAAATGGAACAATACAGTATATCAAACATAGGATAGAGAAAGAACCACTTACCTCAAACTTGGGTCACACAAGTCTATAATGGTATCCACCAATGATAAAACCCTAAAACTCCAATTTAGACCCTAGAATCTAATCCACACATCTTGTTATTGATCCAATTGAGAAGTAGGGTCAATAGAGAAGAGGAAATACCACATACCTCGAGAATGAACATATGTTTCATGAAGACCGACAAAGGAACAACCTTCAAAATGAGATCTCACAAAATATATTGAAAGAGACAAGGAGAAACACAAATTTAGATCAATGTATATGATAATGAAACCCAGGGGTTCTACCACGATCTATGGAAACAACGAAGAAGAAATATTTCTTACTTGGAGAGATGCACTACAACTGCAACGAAGATCGAACAACGAACGGATTGATCTAAAAGTAATGAAGTCACCCAAAATCAACTAGGAATTTACCTAGGTCAAGAGAAATAGATCCTGAAGAAAGAACCAGAAAAAAACCCACACATCGGTTTTAAAAACTATAGGTGGGTTGTTACACAATGTGTAACCCGATTACACGACATTTAACTGCCAAAGTCCTACATACACTGGAAAACCGGTCACATCAGATTAAAAACTGGAACTTTTATTAAATCATGACTTGTACCCATCAATACTTACACATCGTGTAACCATGTTACATGGCGTGAAATCCTCATGCAGCCTGTAGAAATTCCGGTTAAAGCTGAGAGTATAACAAATCTGTAACCTCAAAATTATAGGTATCTCTCAATTCCTTCTCATCCCTATAAAAACAAAGATAAATGGAAAACCACAATGAGGGAAAATACATAAGTGATATATCAGAAATTAGATTTTATAGAAGGGACGACAACAGTTTTTTTTGGAATAAATGTTGATAAAAATAAAGGCATAATAAGATGGAAATTTAAATAAATTGAAAATATAATTATTTTTATTCATAGTATAATTTATATTAAGTAAAAAATACTAAATATGAAAAAGAGAGGACAATATTTAAGAGATAATATTATGTCACAAAATACCTTATATTAAGTCTCAACCCACTGTGTATTATCTTCTATCCTTCTAAAACACTAAATTGCATGTAATAATGTCATTCTAATGAACCATATTATTTTTTAGGTTACTAATTATCAACATTTTATATTTATTTATTTATTATTTATTTTTATTTAATTCAAAGTGACTATCCTAAGATGTTTATTTAACAGTTCTACTTGTGTGTCAAGATATTGGTAAGTGTTTTTATTTTCTATTTAACGAGTATTTAAAATATATTAGTATAAAGTATTTTTTTAAAAAAATCATATGTTCATTAGTTTCATAGTTTTTTAATAATGTAGAAAACTCAAATGCATAAAATATGATATCAAACTACATTTTCCATTAAGTGATTTTACCATCCATATTTAATTCACACAATATGATCAATAAAATATAATTTTTAATATTAGAATTCTTTGTCAATATATATTAATTATTAATGTTATATTATTTAATAAATAACAAAATTATAACAATTTGTTATGATAATGATAGTTATTTAATAACAACATTCATAAAGGTGGTTGACCAGACCTTGAATGACCAGTGTTATAGAAATAATAAAATAAATTTTATTATTAATTCAGTCTTTATGTTATTATAATTATAGCATCATATTTTTTCCTATTATCATATTATTTTTCAAGAATTATTAAGATATTTAAGAATAAATTAAATGAAATAGTTTAAATAATAATTATTACCTCCCCATTAATACCACCCCATTACCACGTGACTTAAGACATCAAAGGATGGTTTTTTTGTTAGTATGTGGATAACAAATAGAGATAAGTGGGATTAGTTAAAGAGTTTGTTTGATCTTAATATAAGTATAAGTTTTGGTGTTGAGTAAAAATTAGTTAATATGGGTTGTATTAATAGTTAAATAAAATTATTTTTTAAAAAATAAAATATAAAGAAATTATTTTTTTTGTATTTAGAAACGAATACTATTAATTAATGTAAATAATAATAGTGTTAGGTAATGAAATATATTTTATTGACATAAAAACCCTTATGAAATAAAAGAGTATCATTGAAACAAATTATATATATTAAATAATTAAAAATATTTTTTTATCAAATGATATAATTTTGACTTTGGAAATTACATTATAGGATTTGGAATTAAACTAATTTTTTAAATAAATTTTTAAAAACATTTAATAAATGTTAATATGTGTAACATATTTTATAAATTATTAAATTAGTATTACATAAACAGGCATACCTAAAACATAATGTATACAAAATCCTTATTTTCCCTATAAATTTCAACAATTTTAGAGAATATTACATAATAATTCATTTTTAATTTCATTTTTCTGACTCTATATTTATATTCAATTTTTCAAAAATAATTTTCTAGTTGAGAAAAATATATTATTGAAATTGAATATAAAATTATATGTATTATAAAATAAAGATAAAACATACCATATAAATTAATTAATATGGAATATATTTATTAATTTTCTTATTCATTTATTCAATTTATTATTCATATTTTGGTTTCTATTTAATAATGTATTCTTTTTATATTTTAATCATAATGATTATTTTACAATTCCAATGTGAAGGTTAGTATTTAAACATATATATTTCAAATTTATACCATACCCATTAAAATGGGCATATTTCTTTTTACTACCATATATATAGCCATTAAATCCTATAAATATAATTTAGTTTGGTTTCTCACAATGTAATCTATATTGATTTTATGAAACTCAAATATTATTTTTAGTGGTTTTATTTTTTTAACAGGGATGTTCATAACTATGGACTTTCTGTGACATTATGTCCCAATATATTTACAATTTCTAGTTTTTCTATTCTCTTGTATTTATTGTCACATTATAATTTTTAAAATTATAAGAAGTGTAATTAATATTCATTTTTATATTTTAATTATGTATTAGCAAATTAATGATCATTTTGTTGTGTGATTTATATGATTTATTTATGTTATGAAAATTTATATAAGTTATTATTTTTCCAAAACCAAATATTGAACTAATTTATAAAGATAATTAATGGATAAATATATATAATTTTTTTATATCATTAAAAGAAGGGAAAAATATTCATTTCATTTTTAAATATTTAAATTATGGTAAAATGAAAACACATACTCTACAATAAAGTTTATTACATATATTATAATTAGAATATATTTTTGTGGAATAATATTTATCTTTTGTATGATTTATGGGAGAATTTTAATATTTAATAATAATCATGGTAGTGATAAGTTAACATAAGGAATCAATGACTATAGTTTTTCCCCAAACATGGTCACTAACGCTTCAATGATATGGAAATCCCTATGGTGGTGGAATATCTATTGACTTCAGTTTTAAAATATTATTCTTGAAATTTAATTATTTTTTTATAAGTTAACTTTATTGTTCCCTAATTTAATTTTTATGTTATAGAAAATAGATGAGTAATTTGGAGTTTTATGAAGGAATTGGTTTGGTAGATGTATTCTCAGTGAAACTAGGAACCAAGTGGGGCTTATATGAAGTATATTTATTTATCTAGAGTCATTTAATGAATTTGTAAATCGCTAGAATGATGATAGAAATACTCCAATAACTATTTGAGTCCTCCTAAATTCAATGGGGTGATACTAGGATATTTGTGAGTTAGATCAACCCCATTTTTAGTAAGGTTAATTTTAGTCGTATCGGTGAAGTTTTTTTAGAAAATATTATGGGGTTTGATATGAATATTACATTAATAAAAATCCTCAAAAAAATATTTTTCTCAACTTCAAAATCCAAGATATGTAGCCTTTCATATGTCTCAAAATAAAAAACCGCTTTTTATTGGACCTCAAATAGCAAGGTGATCAAATGAATCTGGGATTTGTCTTATATTTTAATTTAAATTCTTATGATGAAATTTATTTTGTTTAGGTAATTTATTTATTTTTATATAACTTTAGAGAAATAAAACCTTAGTTTATTATTTTGATCTCTTTTTGGGAAATATATATATGGTCTAGATCAAGTCCATTATTTTAATGGACTACTACGTGTTTATTTTGATAATGTGGTGTATAGATATGACTATAGTTTGAATAAATTACTATTAACTATTATCAAAATTTTGGACAAATGATTTTTAATAATTTGTGTTATTTTATTGAGTATCTATGATGTGGTTTGTTTCTAAAATTATGAAATTAATAATAAGGTGGAGGTTATATATATTTTATAAATATTGATATATTATAAAATAATATTCTAAATAAATTAAAAAAAATAAAAGTTATTTTTTTGAGGAAAGTCAATGAAATGATTTTTATTAAATGTTTTTTGTTTGATTTGACCCCTGTTGTGATTTTAAATAGTGAAATTTAATTTTCAATGACTTTATAAGGAAAGAAAATTATGTTTTATGGGGGAAAAATTCTTATACATATTGGAAACTATTAAAATATATGGTAAGTTTATATAAAATAGTCATATGGTTTTGAAATTATATGAATGTGTTGAATAATGTATTAGGGTAACTACAGATTGGTTTGGAAATGTCATTTATGATTAAATAATTGTGATAAATCAGGGAAATAGAAAACTTGTTTGTAAAAAAAATGTTGTATGATTATGAAAGGGTGTTTGTATTTATAAAATACTATCAGGGATTTAAAATAAATTTTTAATATAATATAATTAAAATTTTGATATTATGTAATTGTTCTATTTTATATGTTTTTGGTAGACACTAAGACATTTCTTGTCTTATCGGGTAATTAATGGGTTTATATAAGAGGTTAATATAGCGTTCTAGTTGACTATGTCATGATTTTATCTTTGGTTAGAATTATTTCTTATACTTAGAAAATTCATGAGTTACTTAATTAAATATTTCATCCTTATGTTTGGATAGGTCACTAATAAATTCTTCTAGTTTTATATATGACTTGGTAGAGACATTAGGTTTCCACTAACATTTCTAATATAGGTATATAGTTGATAATGATGGATTTATAAGAACATATAGGTGATTGTTGTGAGATATTTTTTAATCTTAAATGAATTAGATAGAATTATATGATACACATATAATCTTGTCAGGATCCTTGAGATGTTTAGTATATAATGTGGTGTTTTACTAGTATAATTTATCAAACTATCTATGTTCAAATATCATTAAGATTAAAAAATTTCATGTCTTTAGAAAAGTATGGGAAATGACTATTTGCATCTAGTAATTAGTTACCAAAATAATTATATTTATTTATAAAATTGTTTGTATCATATAAAATGATTATTTTTATAGAGTTTTGTCATTTGAGATGTAATTTATTATGATACATGTACTTAATTTATGTTTTATAATCTATTTGGGCATATATCATATTGGAAATTATTGGTATTTTGGTTATTTATATATTTGATGATATTTTTATCAATGTCTACTATGATTTGTTTTAAATATTTTTATCGGTGAAGTTATTATGATTATATATTTAAGGAAAACTCAACCCCTATATATGTTATATCCCAAATGCTAGTAGTCTTCTCGTATTTTTTTTGAATGCACTTGAGATCATGTGTCATTTTATCTTGGTGGTACATTCATGTGGGATATGGATGTTTTTGTTGGAGATATTCCCTCTATCTATTTGATATGTTTATTCTATACCTTACTGAATGATATTTATATGTAATAGGGTATCATATACATGAATCACATGAGATTTTTGAGGAAATATAGATTTATCATTCCTTACCATATAGATACATCGTAACATGGACGCCTTATCCATATCATTCCTTATGATATGGTGATATCAAAATCTACTAATATACATAAATTGTATATAAATATTATATATGTTAGTATATTGTTAAACACTGATTTTGAAATATTTTTTCTATGTAAATTTTTTATTCATAAAAATTTAAATAACCCATAGAATTATTAAACGTGTGTTATTTTTTCTATTGAGTATGTCTAAATTCATTGGTTATGTTTTGAGAAATTTTTTAAGTGAAATACATGGATCCACTATCTAGAAGTTATTTTCAAGAAGTTCCCATTTCATGTGATGAATCATAAATGTAGGGAGATGTGTATCTAGAATATGAATCATTATAAAGACATGTTGATTCTAACAGAATTGATAAATAATATAATAGTCCACAATACTATTTGAGAATATATTGTACATGAAGCTAAACTATTTAAAAATAATTATATAGATAATGTCTGAAGTATAACTGAGGAAATGGATGCTTGATCCGAAATGTGAATACAAAAGAATAAAAGTGTATATGTTTTTAAATATTGAAAGGTGAGTCTGGTACGATCATCCTAAGAAGGATGTATGTGGAAACAATCAGTGAAGATGATCATTTCATATTATATGAATTTATAGTGGTATTTGAGTGCTGAATGCAATAATAACTACTACAGTTGACATTGAATACTAATAGAAAATTCAAACTGTATTAAAAATGATGATATTATAAATTTATTACATATGAATATGTGAAATATTTATAAAATGGAAAATGAATATATTTGAAAGATATATAGATAGTAAATCCTTTGGTGGTAGTTCTTGTTAAGAACTTCAAAGTATGGCCTCAGGTTGAATTTTTTGAGTTTTAAACAACTACTAAAAATTCATTCATCTCATTCAATGTACTGATTTATTCAATTTTTCTCACACTCTAAAAATAAATTAGATGAACCTTATTTGTTTTTATTTTCAAATAAAATAATTTTTTGGTTTGGGAAACTCTAAATCATCTAGTGCATTTTATTTATTGAGTTCTTTGAGTACCATGTTCATGAGTTTGATTTTAGGTCTTCTAAATTCACTAAAAACATTCAAGAGGAAGAATATGGCATGATGGGGATAATTATCACACCTAGAAGTAACATTTAATCATTTTTAATAATACTACAATGGATGCCCATGAGTTTGATGTTTATAAGGATAAAAATCTAATTTTGGGAACTTTTTCTTAGTTTCAAGGTTTCCACATGGGTTTTTATACAATGGTGGAAATGTTTGTGGGGGTGTGATAGCTTTATATCCAATTGAATTTACATGGTTTTCACATGGTTCACTAAACAATACGGGTAATCCATTCCACTTTCATTGGAAGGTGAAATTTTATTTTCTTTTTAAATATGGTTCTTCCCCTTTCCATCCCCTCTTTGAACATGATATTCATAATTTCTTCAAGTGTGATTCCCCTAACTCATCAATGGCTCCATGGGGGATTTATTCTTGTATCTTCAAGGTATACCCAATTTTCACTACCTTTTTTGTCCTCTTTCCTTTATCTCCATCCAATACTCCATTGTTTATTCTTATTCCTTTCCCTGATGGTCAAGTTGGAATAAATAATTTCTGAGGGTTGGTGTTATCATCATTATTTTGATATTTATGGAATATATATCCTATATTGAGACCAAATATAGTGTCTTTCATTGAATGTGACAATATTCCATCCGATTTAGGTTGTTAGTTCAAAGAAATTAGGTTTATTTTTTAGGGACTGTTTCCCTGACCATTACAAAACCATATTTTAATTATAATGTACTTAGAAATTCTAGTATTCATGGAGGTTAATTAGTTTTATAATGTTGTTTTTCATGTCTGATATAAAATTATTATTTCATTGATTTCAATTCTCTATACACCTAGAATTAATTCAAGAGACCTTCAAGTGTTTGAAAAAATGATGAAGAGGATATTTACAATGAAATTAATAATTATTATGACATTTATATTTTAAAATGATGACTAAAATGAATTATCATTGTATTAATTTTTTAACTAATTTTTACAAGGTTCATGGGGTTATTTTGATGGAAGTATATATATTATTGTGTTTATATATCTTATTTGATATCTTCTCAGGTTTCAAACCTGAAAAATTAAGTTTATAATATGAGTTTTATGTTTAATTTATTCATAATAAAAATTAATCAATATTTTTTCATTTTTTAGTTTTTTTACTCCTCTTTGAGTAATTTTATATTTCGAATCAAAACATTATTTCAATATGGTATTAAAATATGGTATCATAATGGTTTATAAAAAATAAAAGTTTTTCAATGAATAAATTAAATATAAAGTCCCATTTGGAACCTATTTTTAATTAATTTCATAGAAAATTATATATAATTTGTTTAAGATTTGATTCACTATTCATTATTTTAGTGAGAGTATGAACTTAATAGAATTTGACTATGGTTAAGTGTATAAAAAGTGTTTTCTAATTAAAGGGTATTTGGAGTTGAGATGAGGTAATGATTTATAATTTCATTGTGTCTATATATGAACTAATATTTGATATATATATGACTTATTATAAGGATTTTTTCACATATTGTTGGTCTGTAATGGGAAATCAAGATCTCATGTAATTAATTCTAGTAAAAGTTCTACTATGACTTGTCTTCCATAACTAGCCTTGGATTTTACTACAATTTTAACTAAATTATATTTTATATGTATAATGTTTTACTTCCTAGGGTGTCTCCATTATACTAGGCATTTATATTCCTTTCCATAGTGGATTGGGCACAATTTTATATAATTTTTTTGATCGTCGAGGTAAGACATGGTCTTATCTTATCTGGACCTTAGATTCCCAAATTATTCTCCCCTGATATCATTTACTATATTCCATTTATATTTTATCTTTTCAGGATGTTATTTCCATTTTTTTGGTTATTCATTCTTCATATTGAATATAATTTTAATTTTCATATTTTTTATTTCCTGTTTGAAATTGTAATAAAGCATAATATAGACTTTTTTATTTTAATTATTACTAAATATTCATCTATATTCATATATTTCCTCTCCACTATTATTTTTTATTGTTTTTTAATAAAATATTTACTATGATGTTTATTTTTAATATATATAGATACCCACAATTTTTGTACATATTTATTTCATTTTATTAGATGAATAATCATTACATAACATAATGATCCATCTAAGAATCATATTTGTCTATTATCTCTAGAAACATGCATACATAAACAATTGGTTCATAAATAAACCACATCATATAACTCTATATTATTCATAACTATCACCATATTAGACATATCATAATGAATACCTTTCTTCATAACCTGGGGAAAGGAAACACGAGAATGGGTGATCTCATATGATAAGTAAGGGTAAACAAGTTAGATATCATTGATAACATAAGCATAACATGAGCATAAGGTTATGAGAACAAGTGAATAAAATTTTAAAACCATACCCAGTATTTCATAGATATTAATCTTGATTAATTGAATAGTTCTTGGTAGTTAATAAAATATGAATCATAAAAAAATAATAGAACATAATCCATGAGAGAATAACATTTTTATAAGACTTAAATTTTTATCATACACATAATCATAGAAAATATTTTCATTAGTAATCAGATATTATTTAAAATAATATAATAGTGGAATGGTTTCACTCCCCAAACCATCATAGTAGTCAACGTTCACTCCCATGATTATCATATTAGAAAGATTCCCTTACGAAACTAGGTTCACTCCCCATTCGAGTCTGGTTTCTCTTATGAGATATCCATATTTACACAATGAATTAGAGGGATATATTATTTCAATACCACACATAAAATGATTAAAATCATAAATATGTGTTTCATAATATCATAAAACATTAATCATATCATAACCCATGAAAAATAAATGAGTTTCATACTCATTTTATAACAACAATTCTCTTTATTACACGTTAATTCATAATTTATTATATAATATTACGCTTAATACAACCTGTAATATCGATAAGTATAGTTTCTTTTGGAATTTGGTACATTAAATGACAATTTAAATAGAAAAATCAGTATCTTTATTGAAAAATTCTTAACATGCTCGCACTTAAAACTGCATAGGATAACCAAGGGATATACAAAAGAAAGGGGTGATCTAGAAAGCCCGGGATAAAATCTAGGTGGGTGCCAATTTCTAGATACTGTAGGAGGTACTGTTGTAGGGGTTGTGCAGAACTATAGAAAGTACTATAGCATGCACTCTTTGGCACTATAGTAGCCATGAATATTACCCCGTTTGGGCCTTTGGGCCATAGATTTGGTCCCCAAGTCCTTTAAGGCCTTCAGGACACCCAGGCCTTAGGGTCAGTAAGGCCTTCGGGCCACCTTAAGTGCAGATGTAAACCAAAAAACCTACAAGGAACAAACTTTAGAAGTAGGAGGAGCAAATAAAATTCACCATAGCGGAAGATAAAGGGATTGCAAGAATGAGAGGGTATGGCACCTGCCATAGGGACAAGCATGTGCATGCATGGGAAAAGCCTATCCAAATAGCCATGCGAAGGTGGAGAGCTGATTTCACGATGAAGATCCTGTGTAGGATCAGTTCTAAGTAGTTAGTCTGGGATGTATGTAATATTTGAATCCTACATGCAATGAATTCCTCTAAGGCCTATGATTCATGTAATACTTACGCCTACGGTCCTTGTAAGGATTCCACCCCACCCCTTGAAAGGTGGACTATCAAAATCAATAAAAAATTAAGGCCTTCGGGCCATTGGGGGAGGAGGGGTGAACTAGAAAGCCCAGTAAGGGAATAAAAATGCAATAACATGAATACGTTAATACGTGTTTTATAATAGGAATATCAATGGGTGATAAAATGAGTTAGAATCATAAACAAGGATAATGGGTTTTGATATAGTACGATAACATAAAGGCAACATGAGAAATATGGCCACAACATAAAAAACTGAATCATTAACACAGTTCAAGGCTAAACACCAGGTCATCATGATGTAAAGATTCTCAAAGAGGAATTTGTTTCACTATGTATCCCAAAATTACGTCTCATGAGAGTAAACATCATCTAATTAATTGAAGCGCTATATAATTTTGGGTGCACCCATCACTTTCATTTCACTTTCACACTTCTGTGTTCCACATAGATTGTAAAACATGGATACATTCATCATCATATTTTTTCCATGATCAAGGAGTGTGGAATAAAAAAATTTAATTCAAAATTCAAATAATTATAAGGGTATAAAGTTGAACACACTTGATAGAAATTGGTATGGTATTCAGTGTATAATTTTTTTGTCATGGAAAATCGTGATGAAATTTTGATAGCATAAAAGCATCACTTAAAAATTCATAAAATGGGTTTATGAGAGATAAAAGTGTCTCTAATAATTTTTAAATAAAATTGGAAGTAATAGGGACATGTAAATACATATCCCAATATTAGTAATTATAAATAGAAGTAATAAGATAAGAAAGAAACTTTAATAAAGAAGAGAAAGTGAGAATTCCTTACTTGAGTTTGTGGATCCGAATGAATGGGGTGGGATTCTTGATAGATTGGGGAAACTTGGGAGGACTACAGAGAGGGGAGGTAATATTAATTATGTTCTAAAAGAAATTTGAGTGAAGATAAATGGGGTCTTTTCTCGGTTTATGTAGGAAATGAGTGGGGATTTCTTTAATTTTTCTCAAACCTAGGTTTTGGACTCTATATAATAAAATTAAAAAAATCTCAAACTATCCCATAGTTTTTGCCCTTGGTTTTTGATGAATTGGAGTGTTTTTAATTATTTTATAAAACCAAGTTCTGAACATAACTAAATAATACCGTTTCTTATGTGGAAGTGAGTCATACTCTTAAAGAAATGATTTTTAAACCTAAAAATATATTAATAGTTTTGGAGGACTCGTAATGGATTTATAAAATTAATAAAATAAAAATAAATCAAATTATTTTAAAGGTAAAGAACATATTTTATCATGGATTCATTTTATAGTATTTATTACATTTCTTTTGGGTCATTATGATGTCATAATACACATTGTATATTTATATTGTATTAAATTTTTACCTGAAAATTAGACTCTCTTAGAAAATTAAGAAAAATTCCCTGTTGGATAATTTTTAAATTATGATTCTAGAAATAATATTCAGTTCATCAAAATCAATTTCAAAATATGTTCATTTTTACAATTTTTGAGAAATGCTGTGTTTTTTGACAATAACAGTTTTCGTGCCCTTATAAAATTGAAAATTGACTTCATAAAAATTATATGATCATTTATATTTACTAAAAACTATTTAATGATACTATTTTATTAAAATATTTTTTATTAAAAAAATCCATTAATTAATCAAAATAAATTACTTAATTAAATGTGAATCTTAACCAAAAATACAATTTGTATTTTATTTTATCAAAATAAAAAACATTTATAAATTACCAATAATAAGATGAAAATATATTCATTATTATATACAAAATAATGTACATAATAATATTTCTATGGTATTGATACATATCTCTTTAATACTTCATTGAATTCCTGGAGAGTAATGTGTGCGACTTTGAGACTTTTATGGGTTGGTTTGGTGGATATGGTTTTGTTTGTGATCTCAATGAGCTTGAACTTCTACCTTGAATGGTTTCAATCATGCTTAAGTTATTGGATATCATCTTGACCTTAGTCGATGGAAAATACTATTGATGTTATCTCCCTTGGAATCTCTAATAAATGAGATTCATAGGGTATGATCCTATTGGTTGAGGTCATCACTTTGTTTGTATGAGTCAATTAAATTTGTTAAAGCCATATATTTATAATAATTATATTATCACTATTTAACAAGCATAATATCAAAGGTAATGAATCTTAAAGATCTTTTAATTGCGATAGGATATAATAAAACCAAATAAGTGCATGTTTTTTTGATAACCATAATACATAATAAGACATTTAATTAAATCAAGATTGGAATTTTGTTTATAATAGTTCGGGTCATTAAAATCTTCCCCCATTAAGAAATTTCACCATCAAATTTTTATTTCCTTCACTAAGAAAGATGAGGGTAACTCTATTTCATCACCTCATCTAGTTTCCACATCTCCTCCTCAAACTTTTGGTTTCTCCAAAACAATTTTACAAGGTGAATTGTATTACTTCATAGTAATTTGTCTCTGCATTCTATGATATTCACTAGATTATAATCATATGAAAGATAATTCTCAAATGGGACCACCTCTAGATTGATTAAATGTGAGGGTTTTGGTATTTTCTTATGGGTATTCTTGGGGGCCGTGGATTCAGCCGCGGCTCTCTCCTCTGTTGCGGCGGCATCTCCCTTGCTAGGGTTCTTTGGGAAGCGCGTTTCGAATGGCGACCTGCATTGATCGTGGCGGTGAGGGTTCAGTTCTGGTTTTCTTCATCATCTATGAGCAACGTGCTATTCTTCTTCGGCTTCTATTCCAGTTCTGAGCGGTTCTCTTCTCCATAGCGATGGCTTTCATTGCGGTTAGGGTTCTTCAGGATTCGCGTTTCAGACCTTTTTCGGCTTCATTTACGGCTGCGTGGGGTCAGATCTAGACACTTTGTATCTTCTTCATGCGGCTTTACAGGTTGTTTTTATTTGGTGGTTTCTGTTCCAATCCGGTGGTGGATTATCTCATCCCGGATTTTGATGCTTCTGTGGGGGTTCTATTTCATATTTACGGCTCGAGTTCTTCGGGCATCGTGGTGACTCGAAGGTATGGATCTGATTTGGTTTTTTCGGATTTCTGTCATATTCAATGGGTTTTATACTTGTTCGGTGTTGGTTCTTTTCTGATTGGGTCTGTTTATTTCTTGTGATGGTTGTGCTTTGTCGGCCTATGTTGAGTGGAGTTTGGACGGATTTCTGGTCTCCCGATCGGTGCTGGTCTAGCCGTTGTTTCGTCCTGCACAAGCCTGTGTTTTCTCTGCTCTGGATAAAGGCTTCCATCGTTCTCTCTGAGGTGAAGTTGGGAAGTGGTTTCATGTCTCTTTGGGATGTGAGCTCGAGCGGGAAATGTAGGGAGAGTGATTGTGATTATGTTCCATCGGCGACAATGAGGTATGGTAAGGCTCTGATGTCGATGATGATGGAAGTTGGCAGAGATGCGTCTGTCAGTGTATGTTCGACGCTGGCGGGCTTGCAGTTCATGATCTCTTATGAATTTAGAAATTTGGTATTATGACTATTGGTGGGAAGTTTGATTTTGAATTTTTTATGGCTTTAATATTTCATTGTGTGGGTATTGGGGTTTGTGCTGGACTCGACTACATGGATCAGGCCCTGGATGATGTTTTAGAGCTGGCGGTTCATCTTTGCAGAGCTTTTCGGTTTGGGTTGTTTGAGAGGGTATGGAACTTGCCATCCGATCGGGCCTGTGCTTTGACATAGGACATTTTCTATCTGATCATTCATGCAATGGTGGGGAGCTTCATCACGATCAAATGCTGGGGCAGGGCACCTTCTTGTTGTTAGTATGGTTTTATTCTCTAAGATTTTCGTGTCGTGATATGTTTGAAGTTTCTGATGTCTTTCTGGGCTTCCTCCTTCTTCCCTTAAAAGGGGGTATTATTATAAGGTCTTCGGGCCATTGGATGGATGGTATTTACTTCCTCAAGAGGGATACATGGAATAAATCATGTACTTGAGATAAGTTTTATGGGAGTTCTAGTCGATAGGACACCACTCTAATAAGATCAGGGATCTCAAAGGGTCTGATAAATCTTGGACTAAGTTTACCCTTCTTCAAAAATCTCTTCACTTTATTCCATGGAGATATACATAGGGATACCATTTCCACAACATCAAACTCTATGTCTCATTGATAATTTCCAGCATAGCTCTTCTGTCGATTTTGAGCAGGCTTTATGTGTTGTTGAATGGTCTTGACCTTTTCTACCATTTCCATGACCATTTCTGAACCTAGCGGTACTCATTCCCCAACCTCGTACCAGCATATACGTGTCCTACACATATTCCCATAAAGGGATTCATAGGTATCCATTTATATGCTTGAGTGGGTACTATTATTGTTTGAGAACTTGACTAGAGAAAGATGTTGGTCCCATCCTTCTTGAAAATCAATTGAGCATGCTATCAATATGTCCTCCAGTGTTTGAATATTCCAATTAGACTAGCCATCAGTTTGGGGATGATAGGACATACTGATGTTCATGTCAATGTTTAGAGAATATTTAAGACTTTTCCAAAACATGGAGGAAAATATCATATCTCGATCAGATACAATCGATAGTGGTACTCCATGCAGCCTCACCACTACTTTGATGTATATCCATGCACGTTTTTCAAGTGAGAATTCCTATAGATTTGTAATAAAGTATGTTTTCTTTGTAAGATGATCCACAATGACCCATATAGCCTTATTTCTTATGGATATCTTTGGAAGTCCAATGACAAAGTCCATGGTGATGTTTCCCCATTTCCAATTTGCTATGGGTAATTGTTTCATCAACCCCTTAGAATATTTATTTTAGACCTTAGATTGATGACATACCAAGAACTTTGATGTATATTCAGTGACTTCATTTTTCATATTTCCCCACCAATAGTTCTCTTGGAGATCTAAATACATATTTGTACTCCCTGGGTAAATAATTAAGGATGATCTATGTGTGTCATTAAAAATCTCTCTCTTTATCTCTTCATTGGATGGTACACATAGTCATGATCCAAATCTTACAACTACTTCTTCATTAACATTGGAATTTATGGATTTACCTTTTCTTATAGTGTTCACTTTCTTCTTAATTCCCACATCAACTTTTTGAGCACCCATTATCATCTCGAAAATGGATGGTTGATGAATATTTTGTGAAAGGATTAATGACGTTATTTCCATTAGGATTCTCATGTACATAATTTACAAATCTAAGAAGATCAAACCCATATCAACCCTCATCAATGATATAATTTAAAGATCCTTTCTACTTAGATCATCCTCTAATTTATTTTATTTCCCTGTATGGTAGTTAATTGAGTAGTTACTGTTCTTGATCAGATCTAATCATCTTCATTGGTGAATATTCATCTCTTTCTGTGTGAATATATACTTGAGGCTTTTGTGATCTGTATATATTATAACCTTCTCCACAAATAGATAATACCACCATATTTTCAATGTGAATATCATTGTAGCCAACTACAGATCTTGTGTTGGGAAATTTAATTTGTGAAATTTCAACTTTCTTAAATCATAGTCTATGAATTTGTCATTCTACATTAACAAAAATCCCAATACCTTATTCAAAGCATCATTGAATACCACAAAAAGTTCTCCAATTATGGGTAGTGTGAGTATAGCTTTAGTAATATGCATCTTTTTTATCTCCTTTAATATTTATTCACATTCATTATTCCCAGAAAACTTTTCTCCCTTTTGATTTAGCTTGGATAGAGGGTTTGACAATCTTGAAAAATTTCTCACAAATATATATTAATAACCAGATAATCCAAGGAAACTATAGATATCTATTATAGATAGTTTCCTCAACCATCCTTAAATTTATTCTATCATTGAAGTATCCACATACATCCCATTATTTATGATGATATACCCCAATAATGAGACTTCCTTCAACCAAAACTCATATTTTTTATATTTGGAATAAATATTATCCATTCATAAGGTCTTTATCATAGTGCTCAAATTATCCTCATGATCCTCCATGCTTTTGGATTATATTATAATATTATCTATTAATACTACCACAATCTTGTCAAGGTAATATCTAAACACTCTATTCATTAAGTCAATGAATATTTCTGGATCATTAGTGACTCTTAATGTAATTACTATGAACTCATAGTGCTTGTACCTTGTATAAAAATAATTCTTAGGGATATCCTCCTTCTTCAACCTAACTTGGTATTATATCAACCACAGATCAAACTTCGTTAAGTATTGTGATCCATGTAGCTAATTGAAAAAGTCATCAATCTGCGGCATATTATACTTTTTCTCTATAATGATCTTATTGAGATCACAATAATCAATGAAAAAGCGCATTGACTCATCCTTCTTCATGATGAATTGGGCTGGTTCACCCCATGGTAAAGCACTTGGGCATATGAACCCTTTATCTATATTCTCCTACAGTTTTTGTTCATCTCCTCGAGTTCCAAAAAAATACATTCAATATGGAGTCTTGGACAATATAAATTATCTAGGTATAAGATTGATTGAAAAATCAACCTCTCGTCTTGGAGGACTACCAATGAATTTCTTGGGAAACACGTTAGCATATTCCCTCACAATGGGAATGTCTTCAACAATGATTCATTCCTCAGAATCAATAATTTGAGATATATATAGCTTGGCCATAGATGAATAATATACATGATTTATATGTTGGTTTTAAAGAATATTTATCCTCCTCTTTGTACTTGTACAGAACCAGAGGATGAATCATGTTACAGAGAGTAATTTCCTCCTCGCGGAAATTTTGTTGGCTCTATATCAGGAAAACCAATCCCTAAATAGAATTGAATAAAATTTCCCCAAAGGGAGTATGAAAAGGTTATCTGGGAAGTTTAGTAAACAAATTTTTATATGGTAGGATTTATATAATTGAGATATAATAATTTTTCCATTTTTCATTTTCACTAACACCTCTACTTCCATGATTTTTGGCGGTATTTAAATAGATCTACTAAACTTTCATGATATGAAGGAATGAATAGAACTAGAATAGGAAAGTATGTTCATTATACTTGAATGAATAACTATTATACCTATCAAATTTTTTTTCTAGATCCACCTCAATGGTTGTGATGGAAAAAACTCACCCTTGCTACTAAGGAATTTTTGGTTATCTCTAAAAACCCATGGCTTATTGCATTGGATTTCTAAGTTCCATGGTTCCTTATATCTGAAGAAATTAATAATGTCCTGAGTTTTTATTGGTTCATTCCTTTAATTAATTGCATTAGGGGGTTTATCATATCGATAATTTCTAGTTAGGTGTCCTTCCTTCATGCACCTAAATCATTTGCTCCCCCCAAGGCAATGTCCAAGGTTATTTTTTCCACACCTTTTACAAGTGGTTTGTTGAAATTTTTTATCACCATAAGATTTATCCATTGGACCACTAGAATTAATCTCTAATTTAGTTTTCTTATCCTCGTGATACCCTTGAGATTATTTGACCTCCATATAGACTTGGGCACATCATACAATTTCATCATTGCTATGGAAGTCTCATATCGCCACGTATTTTTGTAGACTAAGTTTTAGCCCACCAAAGCAGTGGTAAAACTTGTATTTTGTGGTAACAAAAAAAGATGGAGGTGTATTGTGAAATTCCTATGGAGTTTTCCTCCTACACGTTGATAGATTCGTCCTCTTTTTTATGTGAAAGGAAGTCCCTTTCCATTTTAATTCAGATAGTGTGAGGAAAATATTTAATGAAATTTTTTCCATAATTCTATTCATCCTATCACTTTAATATATTCCTCAAGATTATAATTTTTTATCAATGTCCACAACTGATCATATTATCCATCCATTTGATAAAAAACCAATAGAACCTTTTCTTGCTCAGTACATTGAAGGATGGAGAATATCTTCTCAATAGATTTGATCCATTGTTCCATGATTATGTGATCGGATGGTCCATTCAAAGTTATAGGTCTTTTTCCCATAAAGGTCTCAATAATAGATTGTTCTATCTAAGGGGGATTTGGATGCTCTACCTGATCAAAGTTTCTTTTCATAACCTAAGTCATCTAAGAGAGTATCGTCATAGAGGTTGTGATTCCCACTCCCATTGGGTTGGGCAACTCATTGGGATTGTCATCACATTTCCCTTCGCATTGGTTTTTACCTGATTCCTTATTTTTTGGGCCATTACCTAGAATAAAAAGAAAATTATAGATTAGTATTTTTATGTTATTAAACACATAAAGGTTTATTCTAATTAAATTAATGGTTTCACTTATAAATTGCATTTATTTTTTAACTTATTAATTTATAGGCTTCAATCTATATTATCCATGATATATTTCCTAAAATATATTCTTATGGACATTATTTTATTCCCTTCACAATGATTCATAACGATCTTATGAATTTAATAAATAATATCCCCTGTGAGTGTCAAACTAGGTGTGCAGCAATGGCTATTGTTGTGAACCAGTTCCCGGTCGAGTATAGCTCAACCTGGTGTTTTCAAGTTTTACCCCTATGTCCATCTATGCAAAATCGACATCCAATTGCAGTACCCAGACATGGATTTATTTTATTAATAAATCACTTAATCTATACTTACCAAAATTTAGGGATGTTTTCTTATACCTAGTCTTATACCTAAGGCTTTCACTAGAGTTTTCTAATCCTAAACCCAAAAATAAATAAACTTTCCCTCTGATACCAACTATAAAAAATCTTTTATTTATTACACATTAATTTATTATTTATTACATAATATTACACTTAATAAAACCTGAAATATCGATAAGTTTAGTGCTGTTGGGAATTAAATACATTACAAAACAATTTAAACATGAAAAACTTCTTCTTTATTGAAAACATCCTTCACATTCTTGCACTTAAAATAGCATGGGATAACATGAGGACATACATAAGAAAGGGGTGATCTATAAAGCCCAGTAAGGGAATAAACCTGGAATAACATGAATAAGGTAATACATTTTAGACAATTTTCATCTAAATGGGGAATAAAAGGATTGATAATCATAAACATGAACAATTAAGCATGATATATCATTATTACATAAAGGAAATATGGTAAATGTGGAAACAAATTAAAACATGACATCATAAACATTGGTCAAGGATAAATTCCAAGACTTAATGATGTAAAAAATTACCATATAGAAATTGGGTTAAATCCATGTCCATACATGACATCTCATGAGACTAAACATTACCCAATGCATTGGAGCGATATATAATTTTGGGCATTCCCATCACTTTCATTTTATTCTCACGCTTAAGTGTGCCATATAGATTATAAAACATGGATCCATTCATCATCATATTTTTTTATAAAATCATGGAGTGTTGAATAAATACATATAAATCCCAATTCTAATAAGTAAAATTGGAGAAATGTGAACAACCTTGATAGAAAATGGGTATGTTATTCACTACACAATTTTTTTGGCATGGGAAATCGCGGTGAAATTTTGGAATCATAAAAGCATCACATACAAATTAATAAAATGTGTTGATGATAGAGGAATTAATTTATCATAATTTTAAATTAAAATTGGAATTAATATGGGAATTTAAAGAAATTTTCCAACATTTTTATTTATAAATAGATGGCATAATATAATAGAAAAACTTTAATAATGAAGAGAAGGTGAGGACCCCTTACTTGAGCGTGTGACTCCAAATTCATGGGATGAGCTTATTAAGAGATTGGGGGTGACTTTTGAGGAATATAAAGTGGGGATGGAAGAGTAAGGATGTTCTCCATGTATTTTTAGTGAAGATAAATGTGATCTTGTGTGGGTTTATATAGTAAATGATTGGGGATTTCATTAATATTTCTAAAACTTAGGTTTTGGAATATATATATTAAACTAACCAAAACCAAAAACCTAACCTTGGTTTTTTCACATGGTTTCATCCAAATGGGAGTGGTTTTCATTATTTTATAAGGAAAATCACTAAAATTTACAAAATAATATCCTTTCTTATATGTAAGTGAGTCTTACTCTTAATGAATGGATTTAAAAAATATAAAATATATTAATGGTTTTTGATGGTTCATAATGGATTTATAAAATTATTAAAATAAACATAAAATCAAATTATTTTAAAGGTAAAATATATATTTGGTCTTTTATAGCTTTTATAGTATTTATTGCATCAGTTTTAGGTCATTATGATGTCATAGTACACACTATATATTTATTGGGTATTTAATTTTTACCAAAAAATTTCATTGTCTTAGAAAATTATAAAAAAATCCCCGTTGGATAATTTTGATGTTATGATTCTAAAAATAATATTCGTTTTATTAAAACAATTTTTTAAATATGTTCATTTTAACTTTCAAAATAATAATTAATTTTTATTGAGAAATGTTTGATTTTTTGACAAGAACGGTTTTTATACCTTTATAAAATTAAATTTGACTTCATAAAAATTATATGATCATTTTTATTTACTAGTTTTGTAAATAATAACATTTTAATTTAAATATTATTTATTTCAAAAATCTATTAATTCATAAAAAATAAATTCTTTAATTAAATTTTAATATTACACAAAAATGCAATTTTTGTTTTATTATATCAAAATAAAAATCATTTATAATGTAACAATAATAGGATGAAGCTGATTCAGTGGTAGAATAGTGGTGAAAGAGAGGGCTAAAAAATTCCATTATTTTGGAGGTGTAGGGTTTGATTCATAGGAATCCACTCTTGGGAAAATTTCACCTTCCCCTAGGATCCACTCATCTTATCGGGCCACTTGGTTCCTGAATGGGTGGGTAAATTGAGGCGTGACCCACCTATGATGGTGGATTGCTTTGTCGAACCATAACCGCTCAGGCCATCACCCTATAGGATACTCTTTCTTATTATATGTAAATGACTCCTTCCCATCTAGGGATCTCTCTGGAGTGATCCATTCATGTAGAGGAGGGTTTACTGGTGTGGAGGTTTCAAAAATGTCACACCTGGGTATCCCCTTATTAAAAAATAGAGACAATAGGATGAAAATATATTCATTATTCTATACAAAATAATTTACATACTCATGTTTCTAGGGTATTTATACATATCTCTTTATTACACCTATGAGTTACTTAAGAGTAAGGTGTGTTACTGTGAGACTTTCATGGGGCTATTTTGAAAACATGGTTTAAGCCTTGATCTCGATGAGCTTGAACTTATCCCATAAACGGTTTTGGTAAATATAAGGACCCAGCCTTAAACATTAAATAATATTGAATTAAGTTGATAATTAAAATTGAGGATCTTTTCATGTTTATAGATTTATATAATTAGGTCATAACATATACATAACAATTTGTCTATTACATGTAGACACTTCTACTCAGTATCCATTTTTTTCATAAAATAAAAACTCTTGAAAAAAAGAGTCTTGTCTAGTTCCATATTTTAGACATAATTACTTTTCATTTATCCCTCCTTGAACCTACTCATATTTAAGTCCCATGAAAAACATTTCAAAAAAAGACTTGTGATGAGAATAAAAAGCTCAGTAAGGGATACACAAATAAGGAAAACCATTACTTTTTCAAAACAAAAAGTAAACCACGAATACTTTATCATAAGTAATGATTTTCACCTTTATGAAGTAGTAAATACTCTACACTTAATAAAAGATCATTTATTACCCTTTTTTTACCAAAATACTATCATAAAACCCAAAGAAAGAACACATAATATATAAAGGTAACTTGGGACATAAACATACTTAAATAGAATAACCATAAGGTCGACTTCCACACATATCACTAAATAGAATAGCCATACGACTGACTTAAATACCCAATGCATTGGAGGTTATAACGTGACCACCCATCCTGGTTTATCATGGCACCACCCATCATTTGGTTTATCACGTAACCACTTGTCAAATGTCCAAGTACCATTTTAAAATCACAACACATAAAATATTGAAAATATAAACATTTCCCTAATAACATTTCATTTTATATAACAAGAAATCATTTCTAGATATTGAAATAATCATTAAATTTCAAAAACCATTTTCAATACCAGAACACCCAAAAATAGAACAAGGGATTTCTTTTCCTTTTAAAAATATTAAGGTTTATAGAGGAAGCCAACTAATGATTACGGTGGCGGAGAGGTCATTGTCACCGCAAACATTAAAAAGATTCCTTTTTCCATTTAGTAAAAAAATTAGTAGAAAAAATATTCCCTTTGAATGAAATTAAAATTCAAATGGGTTTATTATATACCGTATAAAAGAAGGAGGTGTATATTATCAAAACATGCCACAATGAAAGGAGATTGAGGTGAAGTCCCTTACAAAGGTCATTTGGTAAATAAAATAGATCGATTAGGTGTATTCACTATAGGTACACATATGTAATTTATAAATACAATATAGGACATAAAAATTTATTTCTTACATAATCAAGGCATTACATAATTAAAAGTAGAATATTAACCCAAATAACTGAAGTTGGGTTAAGAAGTTCCTTTACCTCGTGTCTGACTTGACCCGTTCATTCTTTAATTTCCTAAATAATAATCTTAAGTTATTTTATACTTGATTAATAACCTTTTTCAATTTTATTATTTCATTTATGTCACTTATTACCTTGATATAACAATTATTTAATTTTTTGAGTTCATATTGGACATTTTGTCGATGTTCGTAAATTGAGTTAAAAATGAACCTGTTATAATTATAAATTTTCCATGTGGTAAAAATTAAATTATATCTAGAATGATATTCCTGACTTATATATCATATATATCAAGTATATATGTATTTATAATAGTCTATATCATTTGGATATATGAAAATGAAATGCACCGTTCATGGAGACGGTAAGCCGTACGTACGCATGAACGCAACTTCCATTTCATTTTTTCATTTTAAAATGAATGAAAACCAAATGATACATAGGTATATTATTATTAAAGTATAATATAATATTTTATATACATTAAATAATTTCATTAACACCATCCTTTATACATTCCATGTATGGTATGAATGATTCATATCACTTTGAGGGGGCATTAGTCCGCACTTCCTCAAATGAAATTATCGTATTTACCCATTACGGAAACCGTAAAAATATGTAATAATTAAAAAATACCTAAGTATAGATAAAATATAAATATAAAATATATAAAATATAAATATAGTTACATCATAATGGCCACCATTTTAGGCGGTTGAAGATATTTGAACCATCGTCGTATCACGAGACAGTAGTTCACCGTCCACAGAAACAGTATGTTCATATCCATTAGATGGAGGTGTATGGAAGTGTAGTTAGAATAAATATCATAAAAACAAATTAGTATATCTAGGATATTGTTTTTGTTATAAAATAAAGGAATAAATAGAGTTTAGGGGGTTGGAGAAGTAAAATAAAAAAAGAACTTAAGAGAATACATTACCTTTAAATCGGGTAACTCCCATTGGTTTGAACCAAAAGGCTTCCTTGAAGTGCCTTATACCTAAGGTAAGGCTTATAGTAGTAAGAGAGGGATGGGTAGAGCTTAATTAGGGATATTTTGGATGATCCAAGGGGCTTTAGAGGTGTGAGTAATGGGTTAGAGGTGATGGATTTTTATAAGGGAGAAGAGGGGCTCTCTAGGAAAGTTTGAAAATATTATTTTATTATAAACTGATTTTCGACTTCAAAAAGTCCAAAAATCATTAAATTCTAATAAAATATGACTCGTGTTAGAAATAAAATCATCCAATAATAATTTGATAGGTTTTGGATATATTGTTTTAAAATTTTATAATCTCGTTTATTTAAATCATTCATTAATAATGCAATCATTGCATCATCATTGTGTCATAAATAATTTTATTTATTTGATGAATAAAAATTATAAATAAAATACCATGATGTAGGAAATATTTTTATATTCTGAATGAATAATTATAGTCTAAGATATAACTTATATTACCCCATGTAAAAATTTATTTACTAAAAGATATATGTTTATGTCATTTTTGTCTTTACTTTAACTTAATTAATATAAATTGTCATTATCACTCCCAAGTGGCTCCATGGGGTTCTAAAATCGACCCAAGGATGCCCATGGTCGGACATGTATCAACCAATAGGAATAGGACACATGTTAGGGTAATTTAATATTATTATAATAATATTTGTTTACCCTTATTTACTAGATTTACCCTTAAATCATGGTTAACAAAATGTTTATTGAAGAAAATATTCATAATGTCTAAAAATAAAAGATAACTATTTATAAAATTTGGACCTACTGATTTTAAATATGGAATCCATTTTTCTAAATTCAAAACATAGAAGAGGAAGAAATTAATTTAAAATTAATTCTCGTGGTCAAAACAAAAAGCGTGTTTTTAAGAAATTATAACTATCAAAAGATTGACACTTGTTTATGTCCAATTTCAATGTGAAATTACTTCCAATGAAAAAAATTGTATTAAATTTTAAAAATATAATATAATTATACTTTAAAACCATTTAAAATGATAATCTAACCATATAAATATATTATATTAAAAGATAGTTTTGAATTAAAATACAGTATTTTTCACTATTCACTAGAAAATGAAGATTATCAGAAATATACCAAAATTTCATCCTAGGAAAATTTTGATATCCCAATTCTAACGAAGAATATTATTTTTTAAAATATAATATATAAAAGTGACAAAAACTAGATTTAAAAAGGGTTTTCCATCAAAAGGGGGTAAATTGACCTTTTAAAGAATATTCGAGTATTTATGAATAAAATTGGATCCATTCACATTTTAAGCCTATAAATTTTATTGGATAACTGTAAAAACATTTAAAAAACATGTATAATCATATTTTATTTATTTCTATTCATTCCTTCCATTATAATGGCTAGGAGTTAACTACCATTTGAAATAATAATAATATATTATTATTTTTCAGTATAACCCAAAGTTTTGTGGAACATAAGATTTCCAAGAAACCCATTGTTGATTTTCGGGTATGCCATCGAACATAGCATCCCTTTAAAGTAAAATTAATATTTAATTCACAAATATTAGCAAACATTCAAATGTATTACTCTTTATTTACCCGGGATGTTACACTCAAGCTTAAGTTGTTGGATCTTAGTTGGGGATTGGTTGAGGGAAATACCTAGTGATTATATCTCCCATGGAAGCTCTGATAAAGGGTCTTTATAGGGTACAATAATACTACTTGAAGTCATCATTTCCTTTGTCACAGTCAATTTTATTTGTCAAAACCCTATATTTATGCTAACAATATGATCATTATTCAATGGCTATATTATCAATGGTAATGATTATTAATGGTATTTTAAATATTACAAGATATAATAAAACCAAATAAGTTCATATGTTTTCTATACATATATTATAGAATTAGACATTTAATTAAATCAAAAGCCGAATTTTATTTATAATAGTTTAAGTTGTTATACATTCCATCATAGAATAACCCATGGAAGATAAATGAGTTTCATGGAAATAATTTCATCATAATAGTACACCATTAAAAGAAAAAATAATGATGGTATCAATGGATCATATCCCAATTAAATTCTAAGAAACATAAATTTAAGTCATCCTTGATGGAAAATAATTTTAAAATCATTTGAAACATTTATTGAAGAAAATATCATTTTTTTACAATGAAATCACTTTCAAAAAAATATATGAAATATTTAATAAAAAAATTTAATTAAAAATAACCTTGAAATATTTTATTTGAATATTAAAATAATTAATCATTCATGATAGAAGAAAATTTCATTAATTATATATAATTTAAAAGAAAATATTCCTTTCAAACTTTTATAAAACATCCAAAACTAACTCGTTCAAAAAATGACAAGAAGATTCTGTTTAAAAGAAATATAAAAAATAAATAATGGGAATATATGACCTTAAATACTCATAGTAGAATATTATAAACACTTTTGAAAAAAAAATTAGAAAAAATTGATAGAGAATAAAAAGGAACATTGACCGAATAGGGAAATAATTACAGTTTTTTCCTTAAACATATTCTGATTTCCTCAATACATAAAGAGAGTAAAATTATAGTTAAAATTTTACTATAAATAAAATACTATAGGAGAATAAAATTAATGAGTTTCTTAATAGTTTTATCATAATATTTCATCATCATAAACATGATAATATACAATCCTAGTAAACAATGAGATCATAACATAAAACCCTGACCTCAAGTATGAATTCCTTTATACGTGTTCAAACCTCCTATATAATAAATATGGATTTATTATATATATATTATTGTATTAAAGTCATATATATCATAATATATATGATTTTATTATAAAATTTTAGCATCCCTTTATAAATAATTCTTTATTAGAATCACCATTTTGGGTGATAACTGCTTCGATTTCCAATTATGTTTTGATTTGGTAGTTTTGTTCCCTATAATTTGATCATGGTTCCATAATATAAAGAAGTATAATAATGTGGTAAATATCATATATATTCCTTATTTATATCTATATATATTTCATTTAAATATATAGATAGAAAAATCAATTACTCTGTTCGTGAATATGGAAAGTCGTACGTACGTATTAATGTTGTTTTCACTTTTGGATGAATGAAATGAAAAAAGGTAAATAATAATTAACTTATATATATTAATTATTATGTAACATAAATAATATATATTCATAAAAACCATCCTTATTACCATCCATGTAAAACTAAAATGAAAAACATTCATTTCTTCATGGATGTGGTAATCTACACATATACACGAGTGACGTTATCATTTTCCACCAGTTTGGAATGTAAGGTTGATATGATATTATAGTTATAGAAGAAGTTTTATGTTATAGATATAATATATAAACATTAAACACATCATATTATCGATCCAAAAATTATCAATATGCAAAATTAATTATTTCTCTATTTAGATATAGTAAGGCATATATACACTTGAGTGATACTTTCACAACCCATTTGATTGGAAAGAGGGTGGATAATGGTGGTTTCATAACTGTAATAACATTAAAATATAACTATCATAATCAATTTAATATTTTGTGATAAATACCACATAATTATAGGATGTAAAATAATAATTAAAAAGAAAGTGATGGGTTAAGGTGACTACCTCTTCTTTGAGAGAACTCCTTTAGATATCCTATTAAGGACTATAGGGTTGGTTTTTTCGGAAGACAGTAAATTATAAAATGTGGATAGGTAAATTTAGAAGAACTTTTTTTTAGTTTTGGTTGGGAAATTAGATTTATTTTTTTGTAAGGAAGATAAAGGAGGGGTTCCATTTTATTAGTGAGAGGAGGGGTACTCTTGGAAATTAATAAAAGATTAAAATATAAGAATGGTCTCAATCTAGAAAAATTCTTGTAAATGGCCAAATATTCAAAGATACTATAAGGTGTGGGTGAAATGCAATAACTTAAAAAAATTAGTGGTTTAATTGGTTTTCTAAAACTTTTTATTTGGTTTAACACCTTACTTAACCAATTGTATTCTTAGTTTTGTAACAATTATTTCAATATGATGTTGTTGTATCCTTACTTTTAATATTTAAAAATAATTATTTTATTTTTCTATTAATTGAAGAAATACTATGTACATATTGTGTAAGAATTAAAAGTAATTATATAATTAAAAATAATTAGAAATAAATTAACACCCTGCAAAATATTTCATTATCTTTAATATATCCATTAATATTCTTTCACAACTTTCTTTCTTACCTATGTGAACACATAAGAGTTATTCAAAAGAAGGAGAGTGCCACTTTTTCTTATTCCTTACATAACATATTATACAGGTCACTTTCATGGAATAGTACCATAAAAAACATTTAGCCTAAGGTGATAAGGATTAAAGTACCATAATCCAATAATATTGAAGTTGAAAAGTGGTGGCCTTATCAATTAATTTTAATGTAGGTTATCCTGATTTATCCTTTAACCACGGTGATGAATTTTTACTGTTTATTATGTCCAAAAAATTAATCAGACATAGTTAAATAATATTAACAATTTTTATTGGAAATATGTATTTAATTTTACAAAATAAAATATCTATAAGCAGTCGGAATTCATTTTATTAGTATCCCACAAAGCATGATGAAGGACAGTTTTCTAAAAAAATACTTTTTAAGTCTAAAAGTATTCTAATAACAAGATCACATATAATGTTGATTCATATATATTTGATTATATTTTTATAGATAAAGGATATTTATGTTAATATTTTATCAAATCATAATTATTGTAGGGATTTTTCAATGAAAATAAATGAAAATTTTACCAAAATAATTGTATTTTCAGTATTCGTTGAAAAATCATTATTATCAAAAAAATCTCAAAATTTTAGCCAAAGTTTATTTTGAAATGATTATTTAAAAAATTAGGTTCATCTTTTTAAATACATTCTAAAAAATTAGTAAAAATTAATGTAAATATAAGTTCAAAAAACATTATGAAACCACATTTTAAAAAAATATAGTTTTGAGAATAAAATTGTATTTATTCATATCTCAAGCCTAGAAAAAAAATTAGAAGATAAAAAATTTTGTTGAACATATAATATATAAATTACATTAAAATAATTGATCAATAGAGTTAAAAAAATTATTAATATAAAAATACATTATGTTGATAAAAAATTACTTTTACTTTCATATGATTATTGTTTTCATTTCTAATCAATTGATAAAAAAATATTTTATTTTATATTTTTGTACACAATATACATTTTTTTAGTTAGTCTTATTCTTACCTAGAAATTTAATTTATAGGATATAATTATAAACTATATTATGGTTTATTTAAACTCAGGGTAATTTGTATAGCATGCAATCGAAGAGATTAAATTTATTTAAAATGAAAAATATCAACTAATATTGGGGGGTTTCATTCTACCCACCATAAAATTAATTTTTCCCTCAAAATTCCATTAATCCAATAAACAAAAGTGAGGATATATCTTCCTCATCAAATCCTTAGGTTCCCACAAGGCTTCATTGAATTTTTTTTATCTACAGAGAACTTTGACTAGGTGATTAGTCTTGTTCTCTAGTAATTTATATCTATGATAAAATATTTATACCAGATATTAATAATAGGAAAATCATTTTCTAGTGGTATAACCTATGAGATCTGTACATGTTAAGGATTAGGTATGTACTTCCCCAGTAAATATAAATGGAATACATCATTAACTTAAGAGAGTTTTTGTGGAAGTGCCAAGGAATAAGCTATCATCTATACATGATCAATAATATTTAAGGGGACAATATACATGGGGTTCAACTTTAATTTATTTCTAAATATCGTAACCTTCTTCCATGGATAAATTCATAGAAAACCTTTTCCCTTACTTCAAACTTTATAGATCACTGATGATTATTATTATAACTTTTTTATTAACTCTGTGATGCCTTAATGTAAGGTTGAAAATCTCTGACTTTATCTACCATTTCTTAAATAGGAATGGGTACTAGTATCTTTATTTCTATAACTTCATCCCAGAATGTTCAATTTCTACACTTCGATCCATAGAGTGATTTATAAGGATCCATATTAATGTCCAAGTGAAAGCTATAGTTATAAGAAAACTCAACTAGAGGAAGGTGATGATACTAACTACCTTTGAAATCCATAGAATAAGCTCTTAGAATAACCTATAGGGTTTAAATGGTTCTCTTATATTGACCATCTTTTTGATGATGATACTCTAAACTAAAATCTACTCCAAATCTTGAGCCTACTAAAGAATTCACAAGAATATTTAGGTAAACCTCATATCCTAATAACATATAATAGAATGTGCTACTTCATGAAACATTAAAACATCCTTAATATATATCCAATAAATATGATGTAGATATAAATGTTTTCTATTTTAAATGAGGTTTTGATACTTTGTAAAGTGATCCACTAGAAAAAAAACATTATTACTTTTAGATATTTGGGGGAGTCTGATGAAAAAATATATGGTAGTGTTCTCACATTTCCATTCTTGTAAGGGGAATGGTTATAATATTTCCAAATAAATCTATCTGTCACCCTTAACTTACTAAAATACCAAGCACTGAGATAATTTTTTTGAAATTTATCTCTTCAAGTTGTTACACCATAAATACAATTTTATACAACTTCATACTTCAAGTATTAATATAGAATGGTGAACTATGAGTGTCATCGAATAGCTCATTCTTAAAATTTGTTATGGATATGACACATAAATGCTTCTTGAATATTATCATTCCATCAAAATCATTGTTAATCTAAGGAACATTTTGACAGTATTCTATCATCTCATCCTTCTGTACCTACTTAATCCTCACATGGATAGAAGGTTGAACAATAATTTCAAAAAGATAATATTTCTCCCCTTCCTTGAAGATTTCCAGATACATTCTTTAAAAATCCATAAATATTATATCCTTTTTCATCCTCTCCATAGATAATCTAGCATGATAATTTCAAATTAAAGCATCTCCCACTTTTTCACTTTCCAAGGGTGGTAATGTATTGAGAAAAAATAATCGTTTATCAATTCCAACCATCTTATCTAGAGAATATTAATTATTTTCTATGTAAATATATAATTCAAAATTCTATGATAGTTATATATATCACACTTTATTTTTATTCACATTGGAAAATCCCAAGGTTCTTGGATCCTTTACAAGTTAACTTGGTATTTTTATTAGATATCATGAAACATATCTACAAAGAACTGATAATATACATCCAAACCAAGAATATTATCAATCTCAGTTAAAGTGATTATTCTAGGACAATGTTCAATAACTTCTGTATTTGATGGATCCACTGATATACACTTTATTTGAGATTATATGACACAAAAAAATATTTATTTATCTAAAATTAACACTTTCTAAATTTCAAATACATCTTCCCCTTCCTTAGGGAAGCTATTTCAATTTTCAAGTAATCTTTATGCTCTTAATTTCTCTTTGAATAAATAATATTATCATCTATTAATACTACCATAAACTAATCAATTTAATCCCTAAAGAATGTTTTAATTAAATAAAAAAATATTTTAGGGGAATTATAAAGACTAAATGGATTTATTATAAACGCATAGTGTCTAAACCATGTTTAAAAATAAGCCTTGGGTGTATCATTTTTATTAAACCATAATTAATGATATCCAGAACTAATGTGAATATTGGAAATGTATTGATATCTGTGAAATTGGAAAAAAAAGTCACCAATACAAGGTAGATGATACTTTTAATTCATAGTGATCTTGTTAGGTTATTGATAATCATTTTTTGAGCCGCATGATACATATCAATTATTAAAAAATAATAGGTGCACCCTAAGGTTAAGGACTTGGTCAAATAAATATCATTTCAAAATTCTCATGTATTTTATTCTTAAGTTATTAAAACTCAATTAGGTCCATTATATACGGAGCCTTTGAAATAGGTGTAACCCTATACATGACTTCTATTAGGAACTTATCATTATGATTTACAGTAAGACTTGGAAAATATTTTGGAAACACATCAACAAGAACCTTAATAATATGTATATAACTTAATTTTAGTTTCTCCCTAACAATCTAAGATAAACACCACTTTTAAAACTCAATCAAGACATATATAATGGATATGATTTCAATCAAAATTTCATAATTGTGTTCACACTGATATATTATCATAGGATGGTTCATAATAACAATTATTATTTCCATTCCTCATAAATTGATGTGGGATTTAAATAATAAGTCCTATCCATTCCTAATATAACATTACATTCAACTAGAGGGTGAATTAAAATATTTGGAGGGAGCACATTCCCACAAACTTCCAAAGTAAAAGAATCATAAATATTAAATGAAATCATCATTCCATTAGGGATTTTCAGTTCTAATTCAATATAAAATTGTTTATGTATATGAAATAAAATTCTTTAAGAATTTTCCTAATCTAAAATAGGGTAATTAAATATTTGAGATTACCGATTACCACCTCAACCTCATCATTCTATCTTTGACCACCCCTAATAGAATAAAAATGGTTAGAATGACCGTCAATCATATTTTATCAAATTGATCAGTCACAAAAAAATAATTCATAGGGAATATTAATTTTGAAGCCATTTTCTCAATATTTTACACATTAGGTTTAACCTACTTTATGGTTGATTATCTTGTATTCAAATTCTTCATAACAATTCATAAAAATAATTTTTGTTATCATGGAATATACCCAAGGATTTTCAAAATATGTGTGTATTAAGGGAACAATCAACATGCACTAGAATGATAGGAATAGTATACTCAAGCAAATAATTTTGGGGTTATCACCAGGAGGTGAATCTATACTAAAACCATGTCCGCTTTTTGTATCCAAATAAATATTTTTTTTCTAGGAAAAATCAATTCATTTATTTAAAATAAATTCATAATTTTTCTAATAAATAGAATTATCCTCAGTGTTATCAATAATGTTTTCTCAAACTAGTTTCAAAATGTAATTAAAAAAATACTCAGATACCAACTATAGATACCGATACATTTCATACATATATTTTACATCTTATTATATCAATATTCATTATATAACTTAATAATACATGCATGAATTGTATAGGTCCCTTATATTGGGAAACATTTATACATAAACAGCTGGTTCATAAGTAAACCACATCATATCCCTCTTGGTTATTGATAACTATCACCCTTATATGTCATATCTTACTTAATAGTTTTCCTCTTAACTTGGGGAAATGAAACATAAGGAAGACTGATCTCAGATGCTCAGTAAGGTCAAAAAAGTAGATATCAATGATGAAATAAACAAAATATGATCATAAGTGCATGATAACATAATAAAAAAAATTAAAACCATATCATGGATATCATAGATCATTATATTGTTTTTTTCATAAATATAGGTAGTTCGTATGATATGATTTATAAAGGAATCATTGAAAATGATTCATGAGAGCATTATATTTACATAAGACATTGATTAGTAGCATAAAAATAAGACAATAAAATCATTTCATTTGTATTAAAAGTTTAATTTCCAATACAATATTAGCACAGTGGGTTCACACCAAAAAATATCATAGTAGTTAATGTTTACCCCCAAGACTATCATAGTAGACAGACTCCCTTACTAATCTGGGTTCACTACACATTCTAGTATTATTTATCTAAAGAGAAATAAATCATTACCAAATCAATTGAAGGGATATATAATTCTGGGATCACACGTCACATAATTAAGAGTATATATATTTATTCCATAAGACAATGAAATAATCATTATATCATATCCCATGAAAAATAAATCGGGTTCATATGCATTTCATCATGGTACAACCCATGGAAGAGAAAATAGTTTCATGAAAATAATATCATAACAATAATAGACCATCCAGAGAAAGAATAAAAAATTCAAAAATTGATCATATTTATAATAATGTTTTGGAAACATCAAATCATATAATCATATGTGGAAAATTCTATTAAAGATCACTTGGGATATCTATTAAGGAAAATATCCTTTTAAATTTTGAAAATACTTTTTAATTTTTTTTCCTAAATATTAAAGTAAAAAATTTCAATGGAAATAAACTTGAAATATTTTAATTTAAGATTAAAATCATTGATCATACATGATTATGGGAAATTCCATTCATTTTGTATATGTTAAAAGGATATTTTTTTTGAAAATTTATAACATTTCAAAAAGTACCTTTTTTATAAAACAAAAATAAGAATAATTTAAAAAAATTAAAATATAAAATCATGGGTAAAAATAAATTTAAATAATCATATAATAATATTATAATAATTTGAGAAAACATTTTTAGAAAACATTGATATGAATAAAAATAGATCTACAACCAATGAGAGAAATAATGTTGGTTTTCCCCTAAAAATATAATGGTCTCTTGAGCTCATATAGAGAGGAAAATTAAAGTAAAATATGTATTATGAAAAAATTACCAAAGAATGAGGAAATTATTGAGTTTCTTCATAGGTATATCATAGGACTTCATCATTAGAAACTTGATCCTAAATAATCTTGAAAGGTAATGACATTTTGATACAAAACCCTTACCTCTAGTTTGAATTCATTCTTACAAGTTTGAATCTAATTTATAATAAATTTCGATTTATTATACAACTATTTGAGAAACATACACATATATATCCTACAATATATTATTTACTTATAACTTTTTATGACCCATTTATTGAAAATTCATCATTAAAATCACTATTCTGTGAGATAATTGCTTAATATTTCATATATGATTTTCTTCTATTATTCTATTCCTTGTATATATATTGTGGTTAAATAATATATATAAGGTTAATATTGATATAAATATCATATATATATATTCATTAAATACATATTTATATTCAAGAATTAAAGTTATGGATTAAACTGGTAATGGGGATAGTTGGTCATACGTATGCATGAACATTGTTTTCACTTTTTGGAGGATGGAGTGAAAGAACAGTAAAAAATTAATCACATATCCAGAATTATTATTATATCATATACATTATATATATTCATTAAATCCATATTTATTAGTATCAATGTAAAAGGGTAATAAAAAATGAATTACATCGATTCATTTAGGTGGTAGTTCACACATATGCATGGGCAACATTATCGTTTTCAATGGATTGGAATGTAGTAAGGTAGATATGAAATTGTAAATCCTAAAGAAAAATTAGGTTATATATATCATATATAGTCATTAAACCCATCATAATATCCATCCACAAAATATGGTGATGAAAAATTAATTGCATCGCTATGTGTAGAGGGTAAGGTGCACGTATGCACGAGAGATACTATAAATCCCATTTGATGAGAATGATTGTGGATGATGGTGGTTTCATAATAATAATTTCATTTAATTATATTTAGGATACTGAATTTTTTTAATGATAAATAACATATATTTTTATCATTTAAAATAATAAATAAAAATAAATTTATCGGTTAAGGTGATTATCCCTCCTATGAAAGAACATTTTTAAATCTCCTCTTAATGATCTTAGTGTTGGTTTTTTGGGAAGATCAAAAACTATAGAATATTGAAATTGATTTGTATAAGATATTTTTCCAGGATTTGGTCAATATAGAAAGATCAATGTGGTTAAAAGAAGAGAAAGGAGTGGTTCCCCTTTATAAGTGAGGGGAGGGGTAATTTTATAAATTCATAAAAGATAGAAATATAAAATGGAAATTCTCTGAAAAAATGATTCAAAATGGTTAAATATTCGAATATACAGCAGGATATGGTTAAAATAACAAATAAATATAAAATTTGAGCATGTTTATGTGGTGTCTTGAACCTTATCTTTTGGGTTAACCCCTTCATTTACATATTTAAAACTTCATCATGCTAACAAAAGTTTCATTAAAAATGGGTGAAGAATGTTAACAAAAATAGAAAAATGAATCATAAATGGACCGTGGTTCATATGTTTAACCATATTAAATTATATTAGATTGTAGCACACCCAGTTTATGGTACTTGAACATATATTTAATTATTTTAAATATATAAAATAGTTGGGTTAAGTTTGCAGAGGTATGGCAGAGTTCTTCTATGTTTTTGACATGTTTTTGGAGGTGCAAGGTTTGAACATGGTTTTTAGAAACCATACAACACCACCCAAGTAATCATGAATCTAAAAAATATGCATTGGGTAGGTACAAGGTTTGAAAAAACTATGTGTATTCCCATTATAAACCATGGAAATCTAGATATAGGGGAATAATATGATTGGTGCATGAGCTGTGTGATCCAACCATGTGAGGTGTGTTTGGAGGCAGTGGCTAGTGCATAGTTTTCCTAATTGTATGTCCTAACTATGTGACATTAAAAATAGTTAGTTCATAACTATATTTACTCTTCCTCCCAATATTGTGGAGACCATTCCTCTGGATTTAGGAATGATTCCTAGGTTAATCTTGGTGCATTTGTGGCTATATTTGTTGGTAAGTTATTGTTCTTCATCATTTTCTAGATATTTCTTCTTCTGACCTCTCTTTAAATCGTGGATCTAATTTTTTATGCATAGATACATGTTTTGTGATTCTATTCATGATGATATATGGTTTTTTGTATGATATGGAATATATATAAGGATGTTTTGAAGAGTTTCAAGGCGGGTTTGTGGAGTTTGGTGCCATTTTTTGGTTTCTCCAATAATTTTGAGGTTAGTGGCTTCACTCTAGACTACTATTAGTTAAAACATAATGGATTAGTTTAAAATTTATTTAATTATTTGAATTATTAAATTTATTTGAAATTATTTAAAGAAAACCAAATTAGTGGTGGTTTCGTTAGATTATAAAAAATAGATGGTTTGGTGGAAAGTTCTTTTGGTTTATGATTTTAACCTGGTTATTTTAAAATTATGGATTTTGTTTTGTCTCTTGGAAAATGTTATAGAAATGTTTTCAACAAAAGTTTAGTTTTATTGAATTATATTTTTAGGGTTTTTGGCATAAAACGGTTGGTGTGTATTCATGTTCATTTGGGATGGATAAGGGCTTGAGGATTCCCCTGTTAAGATGGTTCTTCAAGTCATGGCTTAGTGAAATGACAAATCAACACTTAAGATTATAGTAAGGTATATGGTTGTCATGTATGTGTGGATTTGTTGAAATGTAATGGGTATTCCAAAATGAGATTTGAGAAAAGATTTTATGGTTGTGTAATGATTTTCCTTGGAACTGCTTTGGTTTTATTATAAACTATTGAAATGTTTTTAAACTGGTGTATATAAATTGTTTTATATAAATGTTCTAAGAAGTTATATCCCAGTGGTCTGAGTTGGGAAGTCATTGGGTAAATCCTACTTATTTTTATACTCACTCATTTATTAATAACATTTTTGCGTTTGTAGATATGATATATCGAGACACAGGTAAAGGCAAGCTATCCAAGTTCTTTTGGGGAGCATCGAGGGACTATAAGCATGGATTTTTTATTTGGATCTTGTATCATGTTGGGAGATATTTATTTGATCACTTTGGTGTCTTTGAGTTTGTTGGTTTTTTTCCACTTTGTAACCTCATATAGTTTTGTTTGGTTTGGTTTTATTCTAGTTTTATTTTTTACTCATACATCATACTGAGGTTATTTGGTTATGGTTATTTTTTTGTATTATTTTAATATTAAAAATCATCCCCCAATATTTTATGAAGTCCTTGTAATTTTTTATAGACTTTTGTGTCTTTGGGATGTCACCTAAGGCCATTAAGAAACACCACATCTTCCCAAGACAACATGTGAGGGGTGGGATGTTCCAAATGGTATCTATTTGTTTAGTCCTATGGATGATATATAATTCTTGTTAGGTACTTGATTTTGGATGGAATGAAGGATTAGTATTGTTTATACATGAAATTTAGATTATAAAAATGTGCATCTAATCTATTTATGTATAAGTTCAAGTTACCATGGAGTTTGGTCACATGAGTGTTTGAGATACTTCGAGGACTTGTAACCTAATCATCACGGGTTTAACTGATGTGAAGATAATTATATGCATTGATATAAATGACTTCCCACTAGGGGTTCATAATCCATTTTAATTAATATTTTATGATGTGAGGAAAAATTATTGATTTTTGAGAATAATTGAGAATGATTGATTTTAAGAAGCATGGTGGAATTTTAAAAAATTCCTTAAAAACATGAATTTTTGACTGTTGTAAAGGATTTTGGTGATATATTTGATGTGGTAAATTTGAAATTTTTAAGCCATAAATATTTAGGGAGTGAGAATAAATGGGTTTTTATTTTGTTTATAGAAAATGAAACCTTGTAAGTGTCATAGAAACCAACCGAAAGAAGCTGATGAGAATTTGGTTTCACTTGAACCACAAGTGAACCCAAAGTTGGTTCAGAGTATTGTATAATAATTTTAAGCTATGGAAAAACGGGAACATAAATGTTTAACTAAGACAAGTGGTTCATTTTGCTTAGTTATAGAAGCAAAATCTTCCCATATTTCGGTATGATTCCGAACTAGAAAATGAATAAGTGTGGTTGAATATGATGAATCAATTAATTAATTTCCTTATCACACCAGCTGAGTTTTAGGTAAAGTTGTTAACATATATGCTGGAGGATATAGAATGTTAGTGGTGGGATTTAATAGTTCAGGAAAAATTGGACCAAGAAATTGCATGGGAGGACTTTGAAAAATTGTTTATCAAACAATTCTATCTTTACATGTTCATAAATGCAAGAATAGTGAATTTTTTCACTACCATCACAATCAAACCCAAGGTTCCTTATTTTGATCAGGGTTTTCCCAAACTTCTGATATATATAAGGGAATTCATAGAGGCTTCAGACCTCCATTGGCTCTCTTTGGTGGCTCGCTTTGGTCGGAATCGACCATCTGTTGAAACCTTTGACAGATTCATTTCCGATTCATGGGTTCTGCATCACCATGATGGAGTTGGGATCCTGGATCCCAACCATATTCTCATCTGCTTCAATAAGGAAAATGACCTTATTTCCACCTAGTCTGGTAGCCGAAGATCCTTCAACAGTGTTCATTTCTTCCAGGTCTGTTGGTCTTTCTACTTCTATCGGTGACGGGACCCTCTAACACCACCAATTTGGGTCAGTATCCTGAGCCTTCCATTACCTTTTCTGAACCCTACAATTATATCAATGATTGGAAACATGGAGGGTAGATTTTCAGGCTTTGATCAATGATCCTGAACCCTTTTCCATCTGATTTATCCACTCATCTGTGTAGATGTATATTTTTCCAGACCTCTGAATAACTTTGTTTGGATTGAGATAGAACACGAATAATGGTTAAAACCGGAGGTGTGTTTCGAATATGGGAAAGATTTTTTCTCCTCTTTATGTTTTCTAGGTTACCTCTAACAAGTCTATAGGCGTGGATGAACCCCGAATATGGTTCATGATGTGGAGAATGCAAGTAGTGAGAAGATTAGCTCTTATGTAGGTGTGGCCTCTCTACCCTCAAGGGTTAGGATGGGCTCTTTAGATGCTGATAGGGGTTCCACCCTTGTTTCTTCTACTGAAGGGGTGATGGGAATTCCTGGGGCTATTTCAATTTTCCCGCACCCTAGATTAGTCCCTTAGGTTTACTTAGTGAGACTCAGACATGGTTCCTTGGGGTGAAAGATAAAGAATATGAAGGTAGATTCCATAGTGTATTAGGATAATTCTTGATTGGGAGAGTATGAGGAGGTGTGTGGGGATGTTACAAAGGTGATGGAACTCATTAGGCTACTAGACATTACAAGTGTGGAGTCTATCTCAGGGGTGGATCATCTCCTGTAGTGTCCTTCCTTGGTTACTTCCATTTCTATGAAGAGTGTGAAGTCTAAGGAGGTAAATCCAGATATAGTGGATGTATTTTCCTGTATAAAACATGATTTAGGTATAAAGACATTAAAGTTGGTCAGAAAGGAGGTTGTGCAGGTGGGTGGAATAGAAAAGGAGAGTCCCTTGGACGATGCCTTGGTGGAACTACTGGATACAACCTGCACTATCGATGAAGGTGAGGTGAAATTGATATTTAGTGATGTCCAAGGTCTTGATGAAACTCATGGTCAAGGTTGGGAGGAAACTAACAAGCAACCACAATTTATGAGATGTAGATATGAGAAGCCCATAGGCTGAGACATGTTGTAGGGGAATTATTTCTTGTTGGGTGTAACAGATTCTCTTTGTGGATAACGGAGGCTGGACGAAGTGAGTTTCTTGGGGCCCTTAGACCCAAACACCCTCAGTGCCAACTCTGAAATCCATATGAATTCTTGTAATGGGATTAAGAATAATGGTTTGGAGAATAAAGTAGGAAAGTAGGAATATATGTGTACTTAGAGACCCCTCAAATAAGGATCAAAGATTAAGATGGGGAACCTATTTGAAGGTATAGATGTTCAAGAATCACCATTGACTCAAGATGAGGAAACTTCAGGGGATGACATATTTAGTAAACTCACAGTGTATAAAATGTACTAAATTCAAGGGAAAAGTCTTCATAGCCCTATAAAGAAGAATGGAAAAAAGGAATTTGAGACTCAGGGTGTAATGCCCTGACCCCAGAAGCCCAGAGTCGGTGCATTATTATGTATCATTGGCATGTTCATAAAAGATCAAGTCTTGAAATACTGATCAGTTTAGTATCCTTGGAAGTACTAGATACATTCATAAGGTTTACATTACATCATAAAATGGAAAACTACAATAATATTATTTCCATAGATGACACAGAGATCCCATAGACTGTCCCTAGAGTTCAGTAATAATATAATTCTTTGAATCCTGGGAAAAATAAAACATATAAATGGGTGATCTCAGATGAACAGTAAGGATAACATTATAGAGGAAACTTTCATAAATAAGTATAAACATTTAAGGTAGTGTATAAGATTAAAACAAAATCCTTTTAAACTTGAACATTAGCATAATATGGAATAGATAAAATAAAATAATGCAATTTACTTATTCACATGGATATTCTACTAGTTGAATAATCACATGCAATATCAATATCCTCTTTCATAATTATGGAATGCATAATGCCAAACTTTCATAGCCACATAGTCAAGGCCTTATTCCAAGACTAAAAATAAGATTTTGTCAAGGCCTTGTGCCAAGACACTAATTTTTCTCATGATACCTACCAATACATCGAGGATCTATAGCGGTATCCACCCATCACTTACTAAGTCCAATGCATTCCTCATATGAAAAGGTTGAAGCATAATGTGAACATTTGTATTAAAACTGTCATACGAAATGTCAATATTTTAACCACAAACCATGAATGGTATAAAAATAGCACATCCACAGTCAAACATAACTCATTCAATACAATATGGAAGATTTTATTATAATAGATCAACCTCAATAAAGAATAATGAATGATATTTACATAGATGAAAATAATCGTCAAAACTATTTAAGATAAATATCCCCCTTTTTCTTGAAAACATTTAAGAGTCTCACTATTTATCAAGAATCCGTTTCAAATAGATTTTTGAATAAAAGTGTCCCATACCACTTTGAAACTTTTAAAAGGAATTTTAATTTTAAAACTTTAATGTCCATATAAATAAATCCCTAAAACCATTTTTTAAAACATGGACATTAATGAGAAAGATTTATAATAATAAATCTTTAAAACATTTTAAAATGATATTTTAGTTAGAGTTCATAACCAAAAGAGAGACACTTGAATAATAATAACTTAGGTAATCAAAACTTTTTAATATCATGAGAATAAAGGTATTCCTGATATACTCTACCAAAGTACATTATATACACCATATAAAAGTTATTTGGTGTATAACAACAAAAAAGTCTCAATGGAATGTAAATTGAGATAAAATCACTTATAAACACCATATCATTAGGTTAATAATAAATCAACATAATAATTATGTGTGAAAAATATAAATACACTCAATATTATTGTATATTCAGTGTAAATCAATCCGAGGACATTCATACATATTCTTGTAAAAACAACACCAATGAATTGAATATTTAACTCAACAAATGGAGATTGAGTTAAAATTACTCTTATCAAGTTCATATCGATGACTTGAGAAATTATAAATGGATTGATTATGTGTATAAAAAGTATATCCATAGAAAGGGGAGTGTAAATTATTACATAAGAAAATGATTAGTTATTCCACACATAATCTTGGAGTAAAATAATCAATGAAGTATGCGTAAAGATGAACGAGTGGAAAGTGGAATTTCCAATTCCATTATCGATTTGGTAACTTACGAAACATACACCCATGAAATAAGGATCATAAAATGATGATGTAAATATCCATAAATTAAAGTATATTACACAATGAATACAATCATGGGAATTACACACACCACATGCAATAAATAAGTGGTGAACAATGGAAATCTCACAGAATTAAAAGTGAGATAAGAAACCCCTTTCTTTGTACTTTTTAATTGTTAGAGGGTAGGTCAAACTCCTGTATAATGGTGAAATAATTGCTATTAAATTATATAAGAATCATATTCCTTAATATGATATCATATATGATCTTTTAACATTGCTTTGTTAATAATATCTTAGTATTATTGTCGTTTCGGGTGTTAAGAGATTTGTTTTACTTTATATTATTTATTATGTGAGTCATATTTTTTATGGATGGGATGTATCTTATTCATATCCAAAATGATATCATGTCCTTAAACATTATTTTTAATCATCTAATGAAATTTAGTCTTGAATGGATACGATGGGGAATGAATCCCACCGCGTTCGTGGAGATGGTAATCAGTACGTACGCACGAGAGACAATATCATTCTTTTGATATAAAAATAATATATAATTGGATGTTATATCATATATGCATAATAATTATCATGTTATATTTATTATTTAAATAAATTACACATCATTATTATACCCATCCATATAATAATGTATTGAATAACAATTACACCACGATATGGAGACGGTAAGCCGTACGTACGCACGTATGGTGACATGTCATTCAAAGGATGGATAGAATAATGAATATAGTTTTACCATATTCATAATAACATCACATTATATATAAGATATTGAAGTTATTTTTTTAGAATGTAAACAACAAAAAAAGAGGAAGTGGAAGAAGAAAGAACTTGAAAGAGGTGATGAAATATTTACCTCTTCTTTGGGTTCTTCCTTTTGATTTAATAAAAAGGGCTCCTTAGGTTCCCTTTATGACTAAAGGAGGCCTCTAGGATGAAGGGATTACATTTTAGAGGGTATTTGGGCATATTTTTTCCTATCCAAATGGCTTTTAAGGTGTGAATTAGAGAGAAGTGGGAGTTCCCTTTTATAAGAGGGGTGATGGGAACCTTAGGAAAAGCTTGAAATATTATTTTATAATAAAATAATTTTCGGTTTATAATGGCTAAAAAATGTATTATTTAGAGGATAAGGTTTGGATGGGTCGAAAAACACTCAACCAATAGGTTTTAGACAGGTTTGGGTCACTATATTAACTTTATCTTTTAGATTTAACTCTTAGTTAAATAGTTTCACATTTACCATGTCTCTATGTATTTTTATATTATATGGTTAATAAACTTACTATATACTTCCAAGAGAACCCAAAGTGGTTTATTAATGATACACCTATCATTATATAAGTCCTTTGGCTGAAACATATATTTTTAGGAATAGAATATCAATTAATAATATAATATTTGTTTTAAAAACTCTTTTATGTCAATTTTGACTCTATTTGGTATTTTGTTTTTCTAAATTCATAACTGCATTATTACTTCGAAACAAATTCATATAACCAACACTAATATGTCATATTAACCTAGAAAATTAGTTTAATTCATAAAAAGTCTCAAATTACATTTATTTGTATATTTATAATATCTGTTATTTTAATATTTCTTTAATTAGGTAATTACTGCAACATCATTATGTCATAAATAAATTAAATTATTTAATGTCTAAAAAAAATATATAAAATACCATTATGTAGGAAATATTTTTAGCTTTATAATGAATATTTATAGTCGAATCTATATAATGTTTATCCCTATATTAAAAATGTTTTAGTTATTAAACTTTGATTTTAACTCTTTTAACTCTTCGTTAAATAAAATAATAATAAATGTCCTAATCTATTCCAAGAGGACCAGAGGTTCATATTTTATTACTAAGGTTATTTTTGGTCGAATTATACTTATCCAATATATTTAGGACATGTGTTAGGGTAATAAAAATATCATTTTTACCCTTAATTACCCTATTTACTTTTAACTGTGGTAAATAAAAGTAAAAAGTTACTATTCACCTAAAATTATTTTTTCTTATTGAACCATATTTTAATCCTTTATGTTAACCATGTCTCTGGGATTTTCTAAATTCAACTCACAGAAGCGGTAAAATTAATTTTTATGTGAATTTGCAAATTCTCATAGGAGGTGGGTAAAAGACGGTTAAAAGTTCAATAAAATTTTTATATATCTAAAATTATTATAAAATGACACCAATGAATTATATTGGACTTATATAGGTATTATGTATCAATTTTGACCTAAAATAAATTTAAATAAAATAAATAATTATTTAAATAAAAAGTCGGTTTTAACTAGTAACTCAGGGTTTTCCACTATTCATCGGAAATTGAAAGTTTTTAGAAAAATACCCCTGAGATAAATTTGATATTCTGAATTCAAAAATTAATTCTATTTTACCAAATTAAAAACATATAATTTGAATTAATTAAATTAAAATTAATTCCTTTTGTCAAAACCAAAAATCTTGTTTTTAAGAAATAATAACTGACAAAAGATTGATACTTTTTTATGTTCAATTTCAAAGTGAAATTATTTAAAATGAATAAAATTGGATTAAATGGTAAAAATATAATCTATTTATACTTAAAAATCATTAAAATGTATAATTTAACACTACAAATTATTTTGATTAAAAAATTTATTTTCAGTTAAAATATAGTATTTTCACTATTCACCCAAATATGAAAGTTATGAGAAAAACACCAAAAATTTATGGAAACTAGATTCTTATGTCGCGATTATAAATAATAAGTTTATTTTGTAAAATTGAATGTATAAAAGTTTCAAATATTGGATTTAAAAAGGGTTCACCATTAAAAGGCGGTAAAATTGCATTTTTTGGAAAATACTTCTTTTATCTGAAAAAAATGAATTTTTTCTTACATTATGTATAAGAAACTGAAAATATGGATTCTAAAATTATAAGGATTATAGAAAGTTCAAAAATCAGTAAATACTATTGATAACCGCTTTTGAATGGATTGTTTGGAAATTCATGGTGCGCTTTAACTTGGTGTTGTGTGTAGTGCAAGTTATTGAATTACTTTGAAGAAATAATGTACTATGAAATCTTGGGGTGTCACACAGGGAAATGTATTGTGGTCCAAGGGAAAAAACCAAAGGGACACAAGGATTAATCCCACTTTCCAAAACCGATGGGGACTAGGTTGACTAAGAAGTGTAGAAAAAAAGTCAAGCAAAGCCCTGAAGAATGGGGAAAGTGAAGAATAAAGTGGAAATACACGAGACAGGGAAGAAGATGATGGGGAGTGCTTGAATCCTGTCCTACACTCCAAGGAATAAATGCTAGAAAAATTTGTCCAGTCTAATGTATCAGAAGAGGAGATTAAAATAATTTATGCAAGAAGGTTTCCAATTGATGCCAACAAGGAGAAATAAGTGTGGATAAATAAACAAGATTGTATCCTAGCCCGGGGATTCAATAAGAGAAAAATAAACTTGGAGGGATTTATTCAGATAGTAAACAGGATTGTTGGGTCGAAAGAAAAACGGGGAAGATGGCAAGAGGGGGGGGGGGGGTGAATTGCCTTTTAAAAAAAAGATTAACAAATTAAAAATCAAAGTTGAAATGCAGCGGAAATAAATAAGGCAAGACACAAGAAATTGTTAACGGAGTTCGGCCAAAAACCCGGCCTACGTCTCCGCTCCCAACTTAACCGTTGAGAGATTCCTACCGCTTTCTTTTCAATGGTTTTAGCAAGAAACCCACTAGGCTTTGAGGTAGCACTAGGACCTATTACAGCTTGCTTTTATTGGTTTAGAAAGAACCCACTTGCTTTTAATGGTTTAGCAAGAACCCACTAGCCTTTTTAACGGGTGAAGGCTAGCTCACCGAGACACAAGCCTTTTAAAGGAAAAGCTTGAAGAAACCTCTTCACACCTTAGTGGTGGTGTGAGAACCCAAAGAAAGGGGGATGAGAAAAGGGTTTGGGGTTTGTAGGCACAAACCCAATTTTAAAGCTCAAAATAGATAAAACAATAAAAACCGTAATTGGGAGAAGCCTTGGGCGCCTTTGATGATTGGAGATGTTGAAGGCTGCTTCCAAGCTTCTTTGAAGGAGCTCCTTGGATATGGAAGTTGTTGGAGCACTTGGGGTTCCCTTGGTGGAAGTCGCCGGAGGTTGGCCAATTGATGCAAAATATGTCCGTGGGCTTCACAAGAGTTCCGGTGGGTGTCCGGGGCTTCCTTGGCCTTTATTTATAGGCATGGAACCCTTGGGGAGTCTTCGGAGCCGTTGGAGAGGCTAAAAGAGCCGTTGGGAGCCAAGTGGATAGGCTGGTCAACAGCCCAACGGCTAGTTTGACTGTGTCCACCGGCTGGCCGGTGCAGGGCCACCGGTTGGCCGGTGTTTGCAAAAAGGCATAGGATTCCTTTCCAGGGGCCACCGGTCGACCGGTGCCAGAGCCACCGGCTGGCCGGTGGTGAGGCAGTAGCTGACACTATTTGGAGAGGGTGCCACCGGCTGGCCGGTGCTGAGGCCACCGGCTGGCCGGTGGGGAGGCAGTGGCTCCCTCTTGATTGCAGGTGCCACCGGCTGGCCGCTGGTGTGCCACCGGCTGGCCGGTGGTCTGGACAGAAGGATGCCTTCTGTCCAGGCTCCATCGGCTGACCGGTGGTGAAGCCACCGGTTGGCCGGTGGACTGAATTTCAGTCCACTTTGCCTTCTTTCTTTCTTGGCCCAATTCCTTGGCCACCTGATTTTATTCCTATCAACCAAAAACACTTGAAAGAGGATTAGATAAAAAATAGGGTGATTGTGATCATGAAAATAAAACCTTGAGGGGTTCGAGAGGTACAACAATCTCCCCCTATTTTGATGATCACAATCACCGAAACAAACAAATGAAAAATACTGAAATTGAAAGGAAATGCAAAGCATGATGAAAAAGGATTCTCCCCCAATCAATCAAGAAATTTCTCCCCCTTTGTGATTATCAAAATAGAATGGGGCATAAAACTTGATTGAGGGAAAATTGAGAATCAAGATTTTAAAATTTAAAAATCAATTGAAATTTGAAATTTGAAACCAAATGAAATTTTTGAAATTGAGAGTTTTGAATCAAAAAGAAATTGAAACCAAGAGTTGAAAATGAAAGATTGAATCGAAAGTTTTGAATAAAAAATTTGAAATGAGAATTTTGAAGAAAAATTTTTAATTCACAAAAAGGCTTAAAAGAACCTAACTCCCCCTAAATAAAAACAATCAATCACCGGGGAGAGGGATTTTGAAAAGAGATGATTTTAGGCCCGGAGAGACTCGCTAGAAGGGATTTTTCAATCCAAACTTGTCTCATGGCGGGTCTTCTCCTATAGAATTCGTCCGAAAAGAAAATAGACTTGGGTTGGCCATAACGGGCATTTTTACAATTACATTCATAAATAAGGTGCCCGGTTTTCTTACAATAATTGCAAAATTTAAAATCGGAGCTCCCCCTTACAAAAACAGTGGGTGCATGGGAGGAGGAAGCTTGGTTGGTGTAGCCAAGTCCATTGGTGGTTCTAGATATTCGTTGGGAACCTAGGAGATTGTTCAAATTTTGTTCCCCTTTGGTGAACTTAGCTAGGGTCTCCCTTAGGTCTTTGATGGTTGATTCCATGGAATCAACATTTGGAAAATTTTGGATTTTAAGGGTCAGTTCCTCCTTCTCTTTGAGAAGTTGGTCTTTTTCGGAGGAAAGTTTTTTGAAAGACTTTTTCAAAGAAACAAATTTTGAAGAAAGTTCATGAAAACCTTTTTCTAATTGATCTCTAGCATGTGAGAGTTCTTCATATGACAAATGATTTAAAGAATTGGAATTTGAAGAGCAAGAGGAGGAAGAGGAGGAAGAGGAGGAAGATACCTCATGTTTTGCCATTAGGCATTTTTTACCTTGGTCGCTCGAGGAGAAGGAGGAGAATGAAGAGGTGGAGCTATCACTCCATGTTGCCTTTGAAGCCTTCTTCTTCACCTTTTTCTTGGCCCTTTTCTTGTGAAGTGGGCATGCGGGCACGGATTTTTCATCGGGTTCTTGCTTTTGAGCGGGTTCTTGCTTTGGAGCCTCGCTAGTACCTTCATAGGTTAGTTCTAAAAACTTCCAAATATCATGAGAAGATGTGCAAGAAGAAATACAATCAAAAACATTATGATCTAACCCACAATGTAGAGCATTCATGGCTTTGCCATCAAGCTCGAAATTTGCAATGTCTACGGGGGTCCATTTAGATTCATCGGGAGTAGAAAGTGAATAACCATGCATGACAATTTTAAAAATAGGATAACTAATGCTTTTAAGAAATGTAGTCATGCGGGTTTTCCAAAAAGAATAATCGGCTCCATCAAAGAATGGAGCACGATCCAAAGAAAAACCTTCGGGGGCGTAAGAGGTTGAAGCGGTAGAAGCCATCAAAAAGGATCTTTAATTTGAAACCGGTTAGGGAATTATTCAAATACGTCCCTCTGATACCAATTGTTGGGTCGAAAGAAAAACGGGGAAGATGGCAAGAGGGGGGGGGGGTGAATTGCCTTTTAAAAAAAAGATTAACAAATTAAAAATCAAAGTTGAAATGCAGCGGAAATAAATAAGGCAAGACACAAGAAATTGTTAACGGGGTTCGGCCAAAAACCCGGCCTACGCCTCCGCTCCCAACTTAACCGTTGAGAGATTCCTACCGCTTTCTTTTCAATGGTTTTAGCAAGAAACCCACTAGGCTTTGAGGTAGCACTAGGACCTATTACAGCTTGCTTTTATTGGTTTAGCAAGAACCCACTTGCTTTTAATGGTTTAGCAAGAACCCACTAGCCTTTTTAACGGGTGAAGGCTAGCTCACCGAGACACAAGCCTTTTAAAGGAAAAGCTTGAAGAAACCTCTTCACACCTTAGTGGTGGTGTGAGAACCCAAAGAAAGGGGGATGAGAAAAGGGTTTGGGGTTTGTAGGCACAAACCCAATTTTAAAGCTCAAAATAGATAAAACAATAAAAACCGTAATTGGGAGAATCCTTGGGCGCCTTTGATGATTGTAGATGTTGAAGGCTGCTTCCAAGCTTCTTTGAAGGAGCTCCATGGATATGGAAGTTGTTGGAGCACTTGGGGTTCCCTTGGTGGAAGTCGCCGGAGGTTGGCCAATTGATGCAAAATATGTCCGTGGGCTTCACAAGAGTTCCGGTGGGTGTCCGGGGCTTCCTTGGCCTTTATTTATAGGCATGTAACCCTTGGGGAGTCTTCGGAGCCGTTGGAGAGGCTAAAAGAGCCGTTGGGAGCCAAGTGGACAGGCTGGTCAACAGCCCAACGGCTAGTTTGACTGTGTCCACCGGCTGGCCGGTGCAGGGCCACCGGTTGGCCGGTGTTTGCAAAAAGGCATAGGATTCCTTTCCAGGGGCCACCGGTCGACCGGTGCCAGAGCCACCGGCTGGCCGGTGGTGAGGCAGTAGCTGACACTATTTGGAGAGGGTGCCACCGGCCGGCCGGTGCTGAGGCCACCGGCGGGCCGCTGGTGTGCCACCGGCTGGCCGGTGGTCTGGACAGAAGGATGCCTTCTGTCCAGGCTCCATCGGCTGACCGGTGGTGAAGCCACCGGTTGGCCGGTGGACTGAATTTCAGTCCACTTTGCCTTCTTTCTTTCTTGGCCCAATTCCTTGGCCACCTGATTTGATTCCTATCAACCAAAAACACTTGAAAGAGGATTAGATAAAAAAGAGGGTGATTGTGATCATGAAAATAAAACCTTGAGGGGTTCGAGAGGTACAACAAGGATGATTACTCACTTTGAAGATCTTATCAGAGAGGATCTGGGTATCCAGGTTAGTCTGCTGTAATGGGAACTATATAGAGTTGCAGATTCAAGTAATCTTAGTCTTATGTTTCATCATTTTGTGAACTCCTTCAGCATGTAGTGTTATCTTATTTTCGAAATATGGTTTGCCATTTGTACATAAAATTGATTAATAAAAATTTACATTTGGTAAACCAAAGAGTAAGTCTTTATGTTTTGAATATCATTACTTCAATAAAATTAAGAGAAATTGTATAACCATTAGAGCATGTCATAATTTCAACTAGGTGGGACTTCTTTATCACTATTGTTGTAGTTCTCCAAGGTCAGTTTATGGGGAAACATCTCATTTTTTGTAGATATTGTATGCTTTGATGGGAAAAGGGTATCATAATAGTTCACATTAGAAAACCCAAGCATGTCATGGTGATTCTAAGAATACCATGACTCCTCAACTAGTGCAATATCATCATGGTATTAAAATGAAAAGCGTAGTGAGTAAGATATTGTATGGATCATAGAAAGTGATAATGGATGATCAATATAGACCATTGATAAAGAGTGGTATGATTCTCTTGAATTATACCCTTATACAAGCTTTGTTTGATATGGTTTCATCCCATTCGTTTATTTCTTATCATGTTGTTGATCATCTGGGTTTCCATTTTGAGATGATGATCTCAATTTTGAAACATCAATATCATATTGGCTAAAGATAATGTAAAGCCTTTATATTCAAATCATGTTATATAAAAATCAATGGGGTTGAATTGATTTGGGATTTCTTTGTGCTTGATATGGATTTCTATGACGTAATCCTGGGTATGGATTGGATAAAAATTTCTTAAGCTCACATTGACTGTTATACCCAAAGATGTAGTTTTACAACTAATGATGGCATAAATAATATCTTTATAAGACATAGGAATTTAACAGAAAATGGAATTGGATTATTGGAAATACTAGTTGAAACTATCTTGTATGAGTTTAAATCCTTGAACTTAGAATCTATGGCTAAGATTGAGAATAGTGGGTTTCTAACAACTTTTTACCAGCATCCGGATTTTTCTTCCAATAATTTATCATGGTTGTCACTAAAAATAGAATTGGTGTTTATTATTGATCTTTACAAGGGAACATTCCTATCTCACTTCCATCTTATCATATTACACCAACATTATTATGGGAATTAAAATTCCAGTTAGAAGATTTGGAAATCAAAGGGTTCATTCATCCTAGTATGTATCGGTGGGTAACACAAGTTTTTGTTAAGGCAGATTGAACTATAATTCTTTTTTTATATTATCATATGCTTCACCAAGTTATAATAAAGAATTTGTATCCTCATCCCTGAATTTATGACCTATTTGATCAATTTAGGGTAGCTCAGTGGTTTTGAAAAATTGACTTTTGTTCAGGATATCACTAGTTGTGTGTTCAGAAGAAGGATATTCAAAATAAATATTTTAGAAGTAGATATAGTCATTAAAATCATGTGGTTATGCCTTTAGATCTTATGAATGAACCATATATATTTATGAAATTGATGAATCATATATTTCAAGGGTATCTGAATTCTTTTTTGGTGGTATTTGTGGTTAACATGATGTTATATTCTTAGAAAATGGATGATCTTGAAAAAGACCTAGTGATAGTGTTGGGTATTTTTAAGGATCACCATATGTATTTTGAACTTTCAAATTGTGATTTTTTTAATCAATTGGTATGTTTCCTCATACATGTTATCTCTAAAAAATGTGTTTCTATGGATCTATAAAAGATATAAGTTGTTATGTATTGAAACCAACTAAAATGTCTCTGAGAAATGTAGTTTCCTTCATTTGGTTGGTTATTATCAATGTTGTGTTCATTAATTTTCACGACTAGCTTCAAAAATGATAGATTTTACAAGGAATAGTGTTTCATTTCAATGGATTGGGGAATTTTAGAAGTATTTTCAAGAGATTATAGTTATCCTTACATCACCAAATATCAAATCCATGGTTTTATTTTGAGGTGTTCTTTTGTTTATTTTTGGTCTCATGTTTATTCTTTAGTTTCTCCAGTAGAGTTTGGTGAAAAATGGGGATTTTTATCCTGATAGAAGATGGTGCACGGTTGGTGCATATTTACAAGAAACCGTGCACCCTACCCTAAGAAAGTGTGCTGCTAGTTTCCACCTGGAATGAGGATACCACATAGTAGTCGCATGGTTTAGAAAACTATGTGTGCTAACGGTGCAACATTTTACTCTTGGATAGTAAGGGACACAAGGTTCCCGCACAGTTTGGAAAACCATGTTGAAAAAATTTATGATTGGTCCCGGTCATTAAAAGTGTGAAATTCATCTTCTACTATTTTCAATATTTAACCCCAAATCACCATATTCTTCCCCCAATTTAGTTAGTATAACACGAGGTGGATCCTCTATCCTTCCTCACACCTCAAACCTCTTTACATGGTGAACCTAAGGAGATTTATTCAGGTTTTGGGGCTATATCTTTAATGTAATCACTTAATTCTTCCTCATATTCCTTTTCCTTCTATTTTCTCTTGTGTTCCTCTTCAACCTTGGTCTCTTGGATATATGGTTCAAGTTTCACTATATTTAAATTGGGGGGTTTTTTAAGGTTCCTATTGGATGTTTGTGCTTTCTTGAGCCTTCATGCAATTGTTTTGGGTGGATATTATTGAAGATCCATTAGTTTGAGGTAGGTTTCCATTTTTATTTTCCCCTTAAATTTAAGAATCATTGATTTATTGTGTTTTACACCATCCTAAGATATTAAAGAGTGAATTATGATTTTTAGAATAATTTTTTTATGATAAATGAACTAGTTTTCTTATTTTTTTGAAGTATATGAATTTTTATTGTTATTTTATGAACACCAAGTGATTGATAAATTTCATGGTTGGATTTTTAAAGAGGAATATGGCTTTTAAATCATGGTTTAGATTTGTAAATGTATTCATGGAATCTAAAATGGAGGTTTGTATTTTTACAATGGATTTATAAATGTAATTAACTTGAAAGTGGTGTGTGTTTTTTTCTTTGAAAATGGTTTGAAAATTTGAAAAAAAATATATTGGTTTTCTTTTGGAAAGGGGTGATTTCTTGAAGTGTTCTTGAGGGATGTTTGGAATATTTGTGAAATTGGAGGTTTTGAAATCTCTCATTGGATAATTCTCTTACCTTGGTTATTTTTAATGTTGCGGGAGTTCCATGGTGAGGGACTGCCTTGTGATTAAATGGTTGAAAGGAAAGATATTTTCCTTAGGATGACTTGAGGGTGATTTTTTGTATGAGTTGCTTGTGTATGATGTATGTGAATGTGATTGGATACTTGTTTGGAATTGTTGTATCACCCCCACTTTAGTCTTTACTTGGGAACCTAGTATATCTAGAGGATTTTTGTTGAATGGTTTCTGTAATAGCTTAGGATTTTTCTCTGGATAATGGCCCTTACCATTGACATTTCCACTCTTTGAGGCAGTTACCCTGAGTCAGAATAGGTAGGGTGTGATTAGGCATGTGGGTGAGATGATGCCATCGGGTGAGGCATGCCTTCAAGATGAGTCAGATGTAAGTATGTTCTAGATTATCACCCTGATCTTTTAGGTTATCATAAGACCTTTGGCACCTAGTTATCTATAGTGGATGGTTGATATGCCATTTTGGATGGTTACTTGTAAGTGATATTTTTTCAATCCCTTGTTATGTGATTATTGTTATTATTCAATTACATAATTTACTTTTTTGAAAAGTGATGTGATGGTTTTCAAAGGTTTATAAAAAAATTTTGGAAACATTTCACACTCATTTTTTTCCTTTTCAAATAAAAACTTCACTTTGGTCCTCAAAAATTTTAATCTATGTTTCTTGTAAAAGGATATGGATTTACATGGAAAATTTAAATGGATTGTGTTTTGTTTTAAATTTTAAATTTGTCAAAAACCTATTTTTTATATTTTATTTCAAATTTGAAATTGATGTTTCATTATTTAAAGGGAGTATATTGGGAATAGATTGTTTGGGCACACCTATTTAGTTTTAATACTCACACCTATAATACTTTATTGTTTTCAGCTTTTGGTGTAGGTTCTAGCTTGGTTTCGATTGCAGTAAGTGATGGTTGGTTTTGGTATCAGAGAGTGACCTCTAAGTCACATGGATATTTAGTGGTCATCAGGTTTAATTTGGGTTTTTTTGTTCAGTTTTTGGTATTTTCAGTTTTTGTATAAATTATATTTAACTTGGTAATTGTATTTATTTTTGGATACTCTATTTATTTTCTATAGTTCAGTTTATATTATTGGGACAAATCATTCCCTTTATTTCTCTATTGATGCTCTGGAACTAGTTTTTAGCCTAGGAAGATCGAGAATGCCTCTTGAGCCTTTTCTTAGGCCAACTTGGGTGACCGGTTCAGGGTCGATTCGGGTTGGTTTATGATAAAATTGTGTCAAAGGAGGTTGGGTTGTTTGGGGGACCTACCTTTCAGAGCACGCTTTCTTATTATGGGTGTCAAGGTATATTGAGTAGAACTTTTGGAACTTGGGGTGTGGGTATGAGGGAATTTAAGTTCAACGCATTTGATTCCAAACCTTGGGTTTCAATGTGAAGTTGGGTTTTATTTGTTTAATATGGTTCTTGTTAGATTTTTGATTTGTGATATATGAAATAGGATTCAGTCTAGTGGTCTTAGTGAGCTTGTAGGTATGAGAAATCCATGTAGAGTCGGGGATATGGTCCTAGAAGATTCTCTGTGATGTTCATGTGATTGGAATATAGCCACCAACCATATGTTCAAGTCACCCTGAAACACTAGTTTCCCCTTGTGAGTTGTTTTGGGTGACTCTTGATTCAAAAATTATTTTGAAAACCCTTATTTTGAAATTGTGAAGACTGGATTTTCAAGGGTAATAGTTTGCATTTTTGTAAGTTCGAAAAGGGGTTTTTACAATTATTTTGAAGTGATCTTTAGAAAAAAGTATTTTTATAAAATGATATTTGGGTAAAATGGGGATGGGTTTAATGAAATTGTATTTTTATAATCAAAACCCAAGGTTTATTGAAATTATTTTTTTGGGAAACATAACTTTATTTTAAAGTGTTTTTTGGAAATCTATTTAAAATGAGAAGTAATGTATGAAAAAATTATTTTTAATGAATTTTTTTATAGAATGATATTTTTTAAATTGATTTGAATGTTTTTAATGGGATAAATTTTATTTTTTATGGTATTAATGTGATTTTTTAATGTTTTGTGATGTTTGAAATGGGAAGTAGATTGAGGAATTGAATCTTTGGATGAACGTTGTGTTTCTAAAATGTAAATATCTTGTTTTTACATTTTTTATTTGTATAAGGGCTTACATGGAAGGATGTTTGTTTGAGATAGAGGATTGATTACATGAGTTGATGGGTTCCTGGTTTCGAATGAGAATAAAAATGTATGAGGATCCATGGAATACCATCAATGAGTGTGAAAATATAAGATCCAAACCTTTTCTAGAGAAATATCGGGTGTTTTCAGTATTTTTTGTTGTTATTAAGTAACATGGGGTTGGGGTATAACTTGGTGTGTGTTTTCATGGAGTTTTTAAGGATTTTGGGAAGATAGGTGTTGCGCACAGTTTGCGTACGGTTTGGAAAAACTGTGCACAAGCTAATAGTGCGGGCATAGGAGATCAGCATAGTTGGTGCACAGTTTGCCTAAACGTGCACCATTGAGTTGTGCAGGGAGTGGGAGACCACATGGTTGGTGCACAGTTTGGCCTAATCGTGCAACCTCCCAGGTGAAACTGTGTGTGTGGAGAAGTTTAATCCTAAAATTGGTTTTAAAACCACCCAAACCACTTAAACCCCTCTAATTTGACCTAGGCTCAGTCTTGAAAATTTTCGGGTGATCTCAGGGCCTTCTAGAGGGATTCCAAGGCAATACGAATTCCATTCATCGAGATCTAAAGCCCTAATCAAATATCCATTCATGTCCCAATTTTTAGATTTCTTCTCTTTGTTTCTCCCATCCTTTCTGTTATCTTTTCTATATATTTTCCTGGAAGATATCCCCCATTCTCTTGGATCTAAACCTATGAGTTGAGATCTAGATCTTGGATTATGGATTTAGATCTAGATTTGAAATATCTTGATTCCATTGATCTTAATTTTGGTATAGGTATTTAGATCTGAAGCTTGATTGATGACGTTGTGTCACTCAGATTTTGGGGATTTTCATTGGGCTAAATTCCATCAATAAACCAAGGTAGGTTGTCTAAATAGAACTCTTGTAGTCATTATTTAGATATGTTTATTTTATTTTATGATTTTTTTGATTCCCTTGATAATTTATTTCCTAAATTGAAGTTATTAGGAAAGTGGAATTGAGTTGAGTTTCCCTTAGTGATTAATTGATAATTGAATCATGAAACAAATGATGGGGGGTTTCCCAAATAGGTATTTTGGAGATTTTTTATGGGTTGAGATATTGTAGTTGAGATATTGAATTGATTTTTTTAAGATACTTAATTGGTGGAATTAATTACGATATGATGTTGGCTATGAAAGATAATTAATTTTGAGAATTAATTATGTGCCATAATGTTGATCAAAGATAATTAACTGTGAGAATTAATTATGACAATTTGATATTTGATATTGATAATTAATTGTGAATAATTAATTATGGAATGAGATTTATTTTGATTGATTAATTAATTGATGAATTAATTAATGGGTTATGTGCTTAGTTAATTTTCGAGTTAATTGACGGCCCTTTAAATTTTTAACTAATCATTAGATTAGTAATGGAATGATGTGGAAAATTCTCGTCAATTAATGAATGATTAAATGGATGAGATTTTTTGGTGCTAGACATGGACTTCTAGACCGATTAGAAGTTAGGACTTGGACATTGTGTTCCTCCCCAATAGTTATCCAAGCTTTAGATTATGGGGTGCTAGGAATGATGACCTAAACCAAATGAGATTATGGGGTGCTAGGTAAGGCAACCTACACTGAATGAGATATACAGTGATAGGTATGGTGATCTACACTAATGAAATTTGGTGTGCTAGTGATGATGACCGACACCAAATGATTAATGATAATGAGTGATGATTCAAATGGGAAACAAGAATTGAAACTGATCCCAATGTGATGATTACAGATTAAATGATAATGTGATAACTGTTTAATTTTTAATTGCATTTATTGCTTCATAAAACTACATGCATTATCTTTTGAATGAAATTGTTTTAGACAATGTTGGTGGTCGCTTACTGAGTTTTACTCAAACCCTATTTGGGCCTCCTGATCGGTACATGTGTAGACTTTATTGTAGTAGGACAGGGAAAGGGCAAGTCCCTATGGTAGATTGCAGTTTGGGATTAGAGAATAGAAGAGGGAACTAGACATGGTTCAGGACCCTCTTTAGAGTCGTTGTGTCTTTACATTCATTTTCATTGTAGGCACTTGGAATTTTCATTGTCATAGCATGTTTTACCTTTAAGTTGAGTATTGTATTTTTCATGTTTTAGTTATCATATGACATGGATTTATTCTAGTTATTTTATACACATCCGCACTTGGTTATTGTTGTTTCCTTCTTCTAGTGTTTTGATTCTAATAAAAGAGGGTATAGTTTCCCCAAGAATAACTTATCAGACCATCACAAATAGTTATCACCCTCTGGCATACATGGAGGTGCGCTTGAGGGAATGTGGCCAACCGGCTTGGCGCACCATTCAGTGACTCCAGGGTCAAGAGGTCACAAAGTGGTATCAAAGGGGTTTTCTTTTCTTTCTTCTTCTTTTATCTTACAATTTTGGGAAAGGTATACAATAGACTAGTAAGAGTCTAGGATTGGTAATGAGCTCATGTATGGGAGTTTCAAACCCATGTATAGGGGAAAATCCGAGTACACATGGTGATACTGTTGTGATTTCAGTTTGTTGTTATAGTTGGATATTATTTCACCTTGGGTGACGCACTTGTGGTGTGATGTGATATTTGTTTTGAAAATTGTTGAATTTTGATTTTTGGCCTAAAAAGGCATGATACTTGAGTCTACATGCATCATTCTAGGCACTCAGGGTTGTTGCGACATGCATCATTCTAGGCACCCACGAGAAAACTATTTATCGGTGTGTTGTTGAACTTGAATTGTTTTTCCTTGTATAGAGAAATAAATAATGATGAAAACTAAGAATAAATGGGTTTATAATGAGAACCTTGATTGATTAAATGAGTGTTATTAATTAATTAATTGTTTAATTAGTTAATTTGAGATAATGTGATTAATTAATGGTCTAATCAATTAATGAGAATGTATGTACCCTTGTTAACCAAGACCTATGAGTAGGATGGTTAAGGGAAGTGATAAGGGCTCGGGGTTGACCGTGTGGTGAGAAAAAAGGGAAATGACTTGTTGAAATATGTTGTGTTAGTTTCTCCTCTTAAGTAAATTTTTTAAGGTTGCATTATAAGACCTAAGACATGTGTTTGGACTTTTAGAGACACACCTCCATGATGCTTGTTGAGGGAGAGACCAAGGGGTATGGACCGAAATGAACTTCCAGACAGGGAGCTTGAGGAACTGTTGGTGTAAGATAAGGAGGAAGGGGAATAGTTCTGAGAGAAATTTGTTTGTTTCATGAAGTTTATGGAGAGATACCCAGGTTGGGTTTTGAAAATCATGTGTGAGTTGACAAGGGATATTCATCTATAGCACCCTCCTACTTTTACTAGAGCGGGTAGACCTGAGAGATATTAATTCTAGATTGAATCCATAGTGATGATACTTAAAAATTTGGAGACTCTGACTAAGTGGAGGTTCAAGTTGGCTACTAATATTCTATGGGGTTTAGTGAAGCGTCGATGGGACATTGAAGTATGATATGGAAAGATTGATGATATCTCATCAAAGGACATTCTAGAGAGGTTCTTGGATCACTTCTATCTAAACAAGCTGATAAAAGAGAAGGTTTTAGAGTTTATGCATCTAAGGAAAGGAAGAATTTCCATAATGGATTATGATTATATTTACACATATTTACATCTTTTTTCTCCATCTTTGGCGGTAGATGAGGATTCTTCAGAAAAACCATTTCCGGATGGACTTAAGTGTGAAATTATGTATGAGGTGAATATCTTTAGGATGATGGAATTCTCTAAAGTGTTTAATAAGACTCTCATTATAGGAGAACCTGAAGGATGCTTCCAATACTGGACAGGTAACTATCACTGTACAGTCAGGTGGTGTGCCTTCTAAGAGCAGGAAGCGTCACTATGAGAATATTAGTTAGGACAATGGAAAGAAAGGTGGATAGCTAGGAGGAATAGTTGCACCATATCTTACTCATGTGCTTTTCCATCAGTGCGGTAGTTTGGGAAACTATCATACATATTGTCATCAACCACTAGTGGAGTGCTGGTTTTGTGGAAAGATGGGGCACCTATAGAAGTTCTACAGGAAGCAGTAGCAGTCTGGTGCTGAGGAAGCAGCTGCTCAAAGTCAGAGTGTGGGAAGTGGTCTTCTACATCATATAGGTCTGGCAGCAGAAGTTCTACTGGAAGAGGTGATAGAGGTCGTGTAAGTGGTGCTTCAGGGTATGAGCACTCATATCAGCAGTGTGATTCTACTAAGTGGAGTCAAAAGACACCATAGGAAAGATGAGAAAAATAGTTACATGTAGTGCATCCTACACTTGTGGAGAGCGAGGCTGGTCCATCGATAGTGAGTGGTACTGTTCTAGTTTCTTCTATTTTATTTACTACCTTGTTCGATACTGGTACCTCTCATTCCTTTATATCTATAAATCTAGTTAATTTTTCGAGCCTAGGGGTGGAGTCCATAAGTAGGGCGATGAATATCGACACACCATTGGAAACAAAATCTAGGGATATCTGTATAGGCAAGGTATGTTCTCTAGATATCGGAGAGTGTCATTTTATTTGGGATATCTATGTCCTTGATATAACAGTATTCGACCTGATTATGGGTATGGACTGGCTAGTCACATACCAAGCCCTGATAGATTTTTACCGCATGAGAGTGACCTTTGTATCTCCGGAGGGTGACCAGTATGTTCTTCATGGAGAATGGGATGTCCATATAGGCATATCTGGGCCAATTACTCAGCAACTAGGAGAGCTCACATCCCAAGTTTCTATTATTTTGTTGGTTGATGGGTGCAGCAGGCAAGATGTCCTTCCACCAGTTTTAGAACTATTTCCATTTGTCTTTCCTGAAGAATTTTTAGGGTTTCCACCTAAGAGAGATGTGTAATTCACTATTGAGATCATGTCAGTGGATGAGCTGCTATCTATTCCACCTTATATAATAACACTAATTGATTTTAAAGATCTTTAATCATAGTTGGAGGAGTTAGAGGATAAAGGGTTTATCCATCCAAGTACGTCGCCTTGGGGATCACCTTTTTTTTTCAAAGAAGGCTGACAGGAGTTTATGCTTGTTTGTTGATTACTGAAAGTTGAATAAAATGACTGTGAAGAACCAATATCCTATTCTCTATATAGATGATTTGTTTGACCAAGTGAAGGGGACTTGTGTGTTCTCAAAGATTGATCTTAGATCAGTGTATCATCAAGTGAGGGTTCAGACCTCTGATATACCAAGAATGGCTTTCAGAAGTAGGTATGGCCTTTATGGGTTTGTTGTAATGTCATTTGGGTTGAAAAATTCTCTATTAGTGTTTATGACCTTAATAAACAGGATATAATCCATACTTAGATCAGTTTTTGGGGGTGTTCGTGGAAAACATCATGGTGTACTCTAAGACTCATGACAATCATTCCCAACATCTTGACATCGTCATGGGTACACTGATAGAGCATCGACTATATGCCAAGCTATCTAAATGTCAGTTTTTGATTTACAGGGTACACATTTTGGGGCATATCATCTCGGAAGAAGGTGTGGTAGTGGACCTAGAAAAAGTGTAGGTAGTGGTTCCTTGGGAGAAGCCTAGGAATGTTTTTGATATATGAAGCTTTTTGGGATTATATGGTTATTACAGGAGGTTAATCAAGGACTTTTCCCAATTGGCAGCACCACTTATAGGTTTTAAATCGAAAGGGATAGAGTTTTATTATAGAAGAGCATGTGAGAATGCATTACAAGTTTTGAAGAACCCTTTGAAATCAGCACCAATTTTGATCTTACCTGAGCTGGGTGAGGAGTACACAGTGTATTGTGATGCATCTGGGATCATACTTGGAGTTGTGTTGATTCAAGGGGATAGACTCGTTGCTTATGGGTCTTGGTAGCTTAGGCCAAATGAACGAAATTAACCTATGCATGAACTTGAGTTAGCTACAATGTACTATGCTCTTAAGTATTTGAAACACTATCTTTTGGGTGAAAAGTTTATAGTTTTTACAGATCACAAAAGATTGAAGTATATCTTTTAATAGCGTGACTTGAATCTTCAGCAGTGAAGATAGGTTGAGTATATTTAGTCCTTTGAATTTGAATTGGCATATACACACAGAAAGGGGAATAATGTGGCTGATTCCTTGAGTATAAAAACTCAGACTCAGTTGGTAAATGAGTCCAGTGTAGAGTGGAAGATAATGGCTTTGCTGGAAGAAATGAATGTGGTATTTTAGTAGAGTCAGAAGAGGATGACTCTGGTTTCTGTAGTAGTGGAGTCTGCACTCATAGAACGGATCAAGGACAGGTAGTATGATGATCTAGAGTGTTTATACTTAAGGTAAAACCTTTAAGGTGGGGATACATCTTTATACTGGATAATAGATGAGGATGAGATCATTAATGTGAAAAATCAGTTTTTTGTGCCTACGAGTTTGCGAGAGGGGCTCATTCAAGAATCTCATTCATCAAAGTGGGTGGTACATCCTTGGGTGAAAAAAATTTACTGTGCCCTTTGACGACAATTTTTTTGGTCAGGTATAAAAAAAGAGATAATAAGGATCGTAATAAGATGTTTCATCTCTCAGTAGGTGAAGGCAGAGCATCAACGCCCTGGAGGCCTATTGTAGATGTATCCAATTTTGGAATGGAAGTGGGATGATGTGAATATGGATTTCATAGCAGGAAATCCAAATAATCATAGGAAGAATGATGCTATTTGGGTCATTGTGGATCTAATAATGAAGGTAGCACATTTCTTTTCTATCTAGAAAGCCTTTACGGTATAATAGTTGGGAGAACTATACATGAGAGAGATGGATCAATTGAAAGGGGTTCCCCAAACTAGAGTTTCAGATCTTGATTCGTGCTTTACTTCATGATTATGGAATGTCTTACCAAAGGTGCTTGGTACACGGGTTTTGTTAAGTACGTCCTTCCACCCAAAGATAGATGGGCAGTTGGAGCGTACTATACAGGAGTTGGAGGATATGTTGTGAGCGTGTGTGCTTGACTTTGGTGGTTCATGGGAGAATCCCTTTGCTTTAGTGGAGTTCTCCTATAACAATATTTATCAAGAAAATATATATATGGAACCGTATGATTCACTTTATGATAGACCTTGTATATCACCTCTATGTTGGTTAGAGGTGGGTGAGTCAAAGCTTTTGGGATCAAGTCTCGTTCAGGAGACATCAGAGCAGGTGCACTTGATTCATAAATATATGGCTATAGCTCAGAGTAGGCCGAATTCATATTATGATATATGGAGACAACCCCTAGAGATCATAGAGATTGATCATGTATTCCTTCAGGTGTCTCCTAGATTGGGTTAACAAAGGATACAGAGGTAGGGAAAGTTAGCGCCCTGGTTTGTAAGACTGTTTGAGGTGCCATAGAGAATTGGGTCGGTGGAGTACTGATTAGAACTTCCATGGAATTTAGTGATATGCATGATGTTTTCTATGTGTCACAACTACAATGGTATCACCCCGACCCTTCTCTTGTGATTGATGTGGAAGAGGTTGACCTCGATATAGATGCATCCTTTGAGGAGCATATGACATGTGTGTTGGGTCACAGTGAGAAAGTGTTAAGGGGAAATACTACGCTGTTAGTTCATGTGTTATGGGAATATGGAAGTGTTCAATAGGAAACTTGGGAATGGGAAGTAGACATGAGGGCTCAATGTCGTAATATTTTTGGCTCGAAATCTTAAAGATGTACGGGAGTGAAACTCGAGGACGAGTTGTTATAAGGTGGGGAGATTGTAAGATCCTGGAATTTTATAGAGCAATTTTAGGCATGTTTTCAAGTAATTTCGGTTGTTATTAAGTACCTTTGTGTTGGGGTATGAGTGAGAATGTTTTTGGGTAATTTTGTTAAGGATCTTGGGAAGACATGGGTTGTTCACATTTTACGCATGGTTTGGCCAAACCGTGAGAAAGATAACCGTGCGAATAGAGGAGGTCGGCACAGTTATTTCATATTTTTTCTAATTTTGCACCATCAATCCATGCAGGCAGTGGAATATTTCATGGTTGGAACATGGTTTGGCCTAATCGTGCATCCTCCCAGTTGAAACCATGCACGCTAAGAAGTTTAATCTAAAAATTGGTTTTAAAACCACCCAAACCCCCAAAACCTCTCTAATTTGACCTAGGCTTAGGCTTGATAATTCTGGGTGATCTCAAAGACTTACAGAGGTATTCCAAGGAAATCAAAATACCATTCATCAAGATCCGAATCCTGGATTTAAGATCCTTTCTTGTCCTGGTACGTAGATTTCATCCTGATGTTTCTTCCGTCCTTTCTATTGTCTTTTCTAGATCTTTTAATGGAAGATCTCCTTCATTTTATTGGATATAAACGTATAAGTTGATATCTAAATCTAGGATTGTGGATATATATCTAGATTTTTAATCTCTTGATTCCTTCTATATTAATTTTGGTTTAGGTATTTTGATCTGAAGCTAGATCAATGACGTTGTGCCGCTCGGATTTTGGGGATTTTCGTTGGGCTAACTTCTATCAATAAACTGAGGTAGGTGGTCTAAATCAAACTCCCATAGTCATAATTTAGATATGTGTATGTGAGTTCATGATTTTCAATATTCCATTGATAATTGATTTCCTAAATTAGATTAATTAGGAAAGAGGAATTGAGTTGAGTTTTCCTTGGTGATTAATTGATAATTGAATCATGGAACAAACGATGGGGGGTTTCCCAAATAGATATTTTGTATATTTTTTATGGGTTGAGATATTGTAATTTAGGTATTAAATTGATTTTTTTAAGATAATTAATTGTGTGGAATTAATTATGATATTATTTTTTCTATGAAAGACAATTAATTGTGAGAATTAATTATGTTCCATAATGTTGATCAAAGATAAATAATTATGAGAATTAATTATGAAAAGTTTAGATTTGATATGGATAATTAATTATGGAATGAGATTTGTCTTGATTGTTTAATTAATTGATGAATTAATTAATGGATTATGTGCTTAGATAATTGTTGATTTAACTAATGGCCTTTGAAATGTTTAACTAATCATCGGATTAGTAATGGAATGGTGTGGAAAATTCTTGTTAATTAATGAATGATTAAATGGATGAGATTTTTTTGGTGCTAGACATAGAGTTCTAGAATGATTATAATTTAGGACTTGGACATGGTGTTCCTCTCCAATAGTTATCCAAGCATGATATTATGTGGTGCTAGTTATGAATACCTACACTGAATGAGATTATGGGGTTCTAGGTAGGACAACCTACACCGAATAAGATATAGAGTGATAGGCATGGGAACCTAATATAATGAAATTTGGGGTACTAAGCATGATTCCCTACACCAAATGATTAATGATAATGAGTGATTATTAAAACAGGAAAAATGAATTGAAACTAAGCCTAATGTGATGATTAAAGATTAAATGAAAATTTGATGTTTATTTAATTATGAATTGTATTTATTGCTTTATAAAACTGCATGCACTATCTTTTGACTGGACTTGTTTTAGACACCATTGGTGGCGGCCTACTGAGTTGTACTCACACCCTATTTAGGCTGCCTGATTGGCACCCGAGTAGACTTTGTTGTTGTATTACAGGACAAAGTAAAGGCCCTTGGATAGGTTTCTATTTGGGATTAGAGCATTGGAGAGGGAACCACACGTGGTTCGGGACACGCTTGAGATTGTTTGTGTCTTTACATTCAGTAGCATTGTAGGCACATAGAATTTTCATTATCATAGCATGATTTACCATTCATTTGAGTATTGTATTTTCATGTTTCGGTTATCATATGAAATGGATTTGTTCTAGTTATTTTATATGCTTTCTCACTTGGTTATTTTTGATTGGATCCACTGGTGTTTTAATTATGATAAAAGATGGTATAGTCTCCCCAAGACCGACTAACCAGACCCTCGCTACTAGTCACCACCCTCTTGCATATGAGGGGGTGTTCTTAAGGATATGTGGCCAACCGGATCGGGGCACCATTAAGTGTATCCCAGGTCGGGAAGTCACAGAAAACCATCAATTTTGTTTTTTCTTTTTCAAAGTGTTTTAAAGATAAAGAAATTATGATGCTTTGAGAATCAATGATTGTGTAGAGAATTTTATTATGATTTGGGAATGTTGTTTAAGTGGGGTTTTGAGTTTGAGATATTGATAGTGAGTTTGTTTTTTATTGGGTTCTTGGATTTCTTATTATTTAGTGTACACTGCCATGATGGATTCAATGGATATTCTAGCTGCAGCTATTGGTTGTTCACTATTAGAAGACCCTCCAGTTAATCAAATTATGGAATTCATTCTTGATTTTTGAAATTTTAACCCTACTCTCTTTTATGGTCAAGATAATCCTCTCTAAGTGGAAGAGTGGGTGCGGAAAATTGAAAGAATCTTTGGTTTCATTGAGTTTTCTGAGTCTCTAAAGACGAACTACACTACATTTATGTTTATTGGTCTGAGTTGGAAGTGGTGGAAGTCAGTCATAAGGACGAAGCCTTGGGAAGATCTTACATGGGAGTTCATCATGGCTTCATTCATCTAGCGGTATTTCTTTGAGGTGGTAAAGGTGAGGAAGGGAATGGAGATGTTATATCTACTTCGTGGTGGTGGATCAGTGTTGGAGTTTTTTTTTCATCTTTTGCATATAGTTCCTTAAATTATGGGTTGGGATATAGAAGATTACTTGAATTCATGATGATTTGAGAATGGGATTCACCCTGATCTATAGTTTAAGGTGTTGGAGTTCTATATAGCCACCTTTTTTTGACATGGGGAGGCAAGCCGTTCGGGTTAAATCTGAGTTAATAAGAGTTTGTTTTCTAGTAAAACTTCCTCTAGTATTTTTAAGTGGTGAAGGGAATTTTAGTAAGGATATGGGGAATTGACCTGAAGCTGTTGGTGTTGGTCATGAAATTTTAAGGCATCTAGATCTTTATATAGATTATTCTAAGCGTAGGATCATGGTGTGTCATTAGTAAGGAAAGATGGATAATAAAAATCTATCATGTCCAAGTTCTCCTAAGACCTATCATACCTGTAGATTCTTAGGCCACTTGACACGATTCATTTGGGGTGTTTTGAGGAAGCGGTGTGGAGCCAGATCCACCCTTTAAAAAAACACCCTAGTCTATTTGTAGGAGTAGTGTACTATTTTTGGCTCTCTTTAAATACCCTTTTATGTAATTCTTCTTTTGTTTTAATTTTTGTTTATCATGGTATTTTTTGGTGTTTTATTTTCTTTAAATTTTTAAAATTTTGTGTTTTTTATCACCAAAGTACTTTTGTTTTAATGGAAGAATGTTTTTATTTTATAAATTCTAAACTTTTACATCTTAAGTGGAGATGTGTCTTGTCATGTGTTTTTTTCCTACACTGTCTTGTTTGGTTTTAAAGAAGATGAGGTGGGTGTGTATCCCTATCTTGGTGAAAGTGATTTTTTTGAACAATGTGAGTCTTGTGGTGTGTTGTGTTCTTTTGGTTTTACCTAGGGTATTTTGTGGATTCTCGTGACACAAAAATAAGGAGTTATGATTGGGGATAATTATCTAATGGATGCAAGGAAGCAGATTATTCAAGACATCTGGGATCCAACCATGGGTCCTGGAGTGAAGCTCTTCATGTAATTTGGAATTTTCGGTGGTGTGTGGTACTTTGAATATGCTCTTATCTCTATTTTTGGGGCGTAGGAAGTTTAAATGTTCTTATTGTATTCTTCCTTATCATTTTAAAGTTATACTTGTTTCAAAAATATTGATGGTCTTATCCTCCTCTAATTCTAGTGGTTATGCCTTTTTGGATGTGAAACTTTGATTGGTTTTCCTTATGTGGTTAGCCATTATGAGTCAGTTTTGGTTTTGGTTTGTGTTCATTTGGTGATGTTTGCGTCTAGTGTAGATGATGAATCATGGATTGGATTCCTATTGGTTTAGAGTTTATTTCATCACCCCTGCCCATGTGGTGCAAGGTTAGTTTGTATGGGGAGTTACTTAGTTGGTATTTGTTGGGTTTCCCATGTCAATCATTTCTAGTTGGTTTCTAATAGCGGGGAGTCAATTTTAGGCTCCCTTGTTGGAAACCAATTTGGTCTCTGGTGTTATTTTGGAACTAGGTGGTTTATTTAATATTTTTATGAATTTGGTTATTTTTTTATGTATGTAGGTCTTTTGGATTATTCTTGATGGTTATTCTTATGGCATGGTGTTAGAAGTTCTACCTTGAGTTTTTTTAATTTTTCAGGATGTGGTTTTGGATCATTAGATCATTTTATGTAATAGGAATAAGATCTATTAGGAAGTGTTTGAGATGTTCTTTGATTTAAGGAGTTTAATCACATGAGCATGTGAACTTTTTCCATTGAATCAATCAACTGGGGATTTTGTGACTTTTTGGGGACAGAAAGCATAATGGTGGGGATAATTTCCAAATCCATGATTTTATTTTGAGGTGTCAATTTGTTTATTTTTTCCCATGTTTATTCATTATTTTATCTAGGATTTTTTTGGGAAAATTTCTTATTTTCATCTTGATAGTGGTTGGTGCATGGTTAGTTCATGGTTAAAGAAAATTAGGCACCCTCCCCCAGAAAAGTGTGCAGTCCTTTATCTCTTAGAAAGAGGAGACCACATGGTTTCCAAATAGTTTAGAAAAACATGTAGGCTAACCATGTGGCATGTTCCTCTAGGACAGTGATGGACTCAAGGTTTCTACATGGTTTGTAAAATTGTGTGGGAAAACTATGCAACGTGTCTGAATCATCAAAAGTGTGAATTTCCTCTTCTAACCTATTCAAAATTTTACCCTAAATCACCATATTCTTCCATCATTCAGTTCATATGACCCTATGAGGCTCCTTCCTCATTCATCACGACTCCCACCTCCTTCCATGGTGATTATATAGTGATTTATTCAAGTTTTAGGGGTATATATTTAAGGTAATATCTTTTTTCTTGCCCCTCTTCCTTATCCTTCAATTTTCTCTTGAGTTCCTCTTCTCTCTTGGTATCTTTGATCTAGGGTTCAGGTTTCTCTATGTTTAAATTGGGGGTTTTGTGTGTTTAAGGTTCCTCTTGGATGTTCTTTATTCCTTGATCATTCCTAGAGTTTTTTCTTGTGGTAATTGTTTAAGATCACGATTTTTAGGTAGGTACCCCTTTATATTTTCCCTTTAAATTTAAGAATCTTTGATATTTTTTGTTTTTCACCTTCCTTGGATATTAAATAGTTTGTTATGATTTTTAGAATAACTTTTTAATGATAAATGAAGTGGTTTTCTTAACTGTTTTTAAGTATATGGAATTGTTTTGTTATGTTATTCACACAAAGTGTTTCATAAATTTACATGTTGGCTTTCACAAGTGGAATATGGTTTCAAAATAATGGTTTGGCTTTATAAATTTATTTTTGGGATCTAAATTGGTGGTTGGGATATTTCAAATGGGTTTATAAAAGGGTTAGTACTTCAAAGTGGTGCATTTTTAGTTCTTTGAAAATGGTTTTATAATGTGAAGGAAATGTGTTGGTTTCCTTTTTGAAATCGGTGATTTATCAAAGGTTGTTTGAGGCCCATTTGGAACTTTTGTGAAATTGGTGGTCTTGAAAACTCTCCTTGGATAATTCTCTTGGCATGGTTATGTTGAATTTAGTGGGAGGTCCATGCTGAGATACTCCCTTAAAATTAAATTTATGAAATTAAATATCATTTTCCTTACGGTGACTCAAGGTTGGATTGATGTGTGTGTTGCTTGTGTATAATGCATGTACATGTGACTGGCTTCTTGTTTGTAATTATTAGTTCACCCCCACATTAGTATTCAAATGGGAACCTGATGTAGCTAGAATATTTTTGGTGAAAAGTTGCTGCACTATCTTAGGATTTCTCCCTGGCTAGTGGCCCTTAGAATTGACATTTCTTCTCTTTAGGATAGTGCCCCTCAGTCAGATTAGGTTGGGTGTGATTGAGTGAGTGGTTGAGTTGATGTACTCAGGTTAGGCATGCCTTTAGGATGAGTCAGATTTAAGTATGTTATAGATTATTCCCCTTATCTTCAAGGTCCTCCCATGTCCTTTGGGACTCAGTTATCTATGGTGGATGATTGAGATGCATTGTTGGTTGGTTAATTGTGTGTGGTATTTCTCCATTTCCCTTTTTATGTGATTATTGTTACTGCTTTGTTCTACGGTGTACTTTTTTGAAAAGTGATGTGATGGTTTTCAATGGTTTATGGAGAATGTTATGGAAATTTTTAAAAATACGTTTTCCCTTTTTTAATAAAAACATCATCTTTCTCATCAAAAATAATAATTTCTTCTTTGTGGGAATGTATCTGGATTTAAATGGAAAAAGGGTAATGGACCATGTTTTTTCTTAGATTGGAAGTGTTTGAAAGACAATTTTTTATATAGTATTCCAAACCTGAAATTGATGATTCTTTATTTAAAGGGAATGTATTGGGAATAGATGGTTAGAGCATGCATAATGATTTTTAATACTCATACTCATATTTCTTTATTGTTTTATCTTCTGGTGGAGGTTCCGTCATGGTTTCGATCATCGTGGGAAATGGTTGATTTTGGTATTGGATAGTTACCCTTAGAGTCACAAGGATATGTTGTGGTTTTCACGTTCATTTTGGGTTTTGTTGTTTGTTTTGCTGAATTTTTTATTCTATATAAATGATGTTCAGTTTGGTAATTTTATTTAATTTTGGATGCTCTATTTATTTTCAATTTTTAGTTTATTTTATTGGGATAAATCATTCCCTTTGTTTCTCTACTGATGCCCCAACACTAGTTGTCAGCTTGGGAGGATCGGGAACACCTCTCCGGTTCTGTCTTGATCAGACTCGTGTAACACGTTCGGGGTCGACCCTGGTTGCTTCATGGCAGCACTAATCCTAATATTTCCAAAATCAGGATAAGGTTATGCGGTGTATTATGATTCTTTGGGATATGGGTTGGAGTTTTTTCTCATGTAGGGAGATCATGTTGTTTCATATGACTCTGGGAAATTTTAGTTGTGTGAGATGAACTACCCAACACAAGATTTGGAATTATATTTTTTATTTCAATATTTGAATACATGATTTTATTACCTATTTGGTGAGAAATTAGCAATTTTGACTAATCATAAGAGTTTAAAACACATTTTATATCAAAGCTATTTGAATCAGAGACCAAAACGATTGATCGAGTACCTTCAAATGTTTTACATTTACTTAATGTATAAAACAAGTAATGGAAATTTAGAGGTGGATTAATTAAGAAGGAAGTTGTATATTTAGTTGGAAAAATAGGCTTTAGACCAATGGAAATTGATTTAAGTGATAGTTTATATGAACTAGGATTTGGAAGACTGAGTTAGTATAGAGTTTTTCATTCCAGATTCTTTTTTCATGATTTGGTTGGAAAGGTTAAAGAAAAATAGACATCTAATTATGAATGTGTTTTTATGAGGCCAAAATGAAATGGCTGGGAGACCAATAAGGTATGGAATGTTGAAATAAGTTCGGTGTTGTGTTTTCTAGATCATATGTTTATGCATTTTTCTTATTTAAAACAACTTCTTCATGATTACCACTATTCCAGATGAGTTGTTCATATTGGAATAAAAAAATGTATAGGGCATTAAAATTACAATTTTTATGGGATAGAATGAAAAGAAGGGTGGTTGAGTTTGTTTTAATATTCCTAACATGTCGGTATGATAAGGTAGAGCACCAGTATCCAATAGGTATACTATAGTCTTTACCGATTCTTCTATGTATATATGAGTATATAACTATGGATTTTTTAATAGGTTAATCAAGGGTGGTTCAGAAACATGATTTCATATGGGTGGTAGTGGATTAGATCAAAAAGATGACCCATTTCATCCCTATTCATGAATTTAATTTGGTGGAATACAAGAAAACAATATATATCCAATAAGTGGTAAAAAGGCATGGAATACATGTTTCAATAGTATCATAATGAGATCCTAGGTTTAATTATCATTTCTAGAAATCCTTATAGAAATCCCATGGGTCATAGTTGACTATGAGTAATGCTTATCATCCCCAAATTAATGGACATTCTGAGTGGAAAATCCAAACGTTGGAGCACATGGCTAAGGCTTCTATAATGTATTTTGGTGGCTCAGGGGAGGAGCACATACCATTGGTGGGGTTCTTTTATTGAAACAATTATCAGAGCTCGATACATATTTCTCCATTTGAAGAATTATATGGTCATTGTTTTCATTCTCCACTTTGTTATGTGGAAAAAGTGATACTTCAAAAGTTGGGTCAAACCTTGTGTATGAGAGAATAGAGAAGATTGATTTGATCAGAAAGTGGATGCAGATGACTCTAAGTCATCATAAATTGTATGTAGATCATAAACAATGTTCATTGTCATTTGAGGTGAGTGATCATGTATTATTGAGGATCTCTCCAAGGATTGAGCGTCACTATTTTTGGAAGTAGGGAAATATATCTCCTTGATATATGTTAACTTTTTATATACATGAATGGGTAGGTGAGGTGGAATATTGGTTGGATTTGACACCATGGTTCAGTTTGGTTCATAATTTCTTTCACATATCTCAATTGAAGAAGTATCAAACTGATCGTAACTATGTGATTTGATGGGTTCATATTGTCATAGAGCGAGATGAAACGTTTGTTCATAAAAAACTATGGATTGTGGATAGGAAAGAGAAAGTATTTCTTATGAACATTATCATTCTATTGTAGGTTTTAGGGAAACATGGTCAGATTTAGGATGAAAAATTGAATCTTGCTAAGGAAATGGTAGAGTGATGGCCTGAAATTTTTCAAGATAATGGAAATTTTCAACATTCTGTAGATGGAAAGACCAATGGTGGGGGTATTGTAGAATCCCCAATTTCAGGTACATGGCTGTTTATTTCTTTATTTTAAGTATATTGAATTATTTGGATATGTTTAGGGAGGTTTGGAGGATATTTTGATTATTTTTTAGGCTTTTCTTGAAGTTTACGTCTTGATCATGGTTAGTATAAACCGTGAAACACCTCATAGGAAGTCATGAAATTGAAACATCATACACTAGATAGGTTCATCGTTAGGCGCATAGTTTGGACAAACCATGCGGCTACCCAGAAGAAACCATGAAAGGATAGATAGATGAGGATAGAATTTTTGGTGTATGGTTTGTATAACCATGTGATCTAATAGTGCAATATGTGTTTGGTGGTTATGGATAGTGCACAATTAGTGCATGATTTTCCTACCCATGCACCATTAAAAATTATATCCATATTTTGTGGATCTAATTTTGAATACCTTTTAAACTAATATCTTTCCACCAATGGGGTCATAACCCAATTTTCTATTCCTCCCAAGGTTGTGGAGACCATTCATCTAGATCCATGAGAGATTCCTAAGTGGATTTAGGTTCATTGGAGGCTGAATTTGTTAGAACGTAATTTTTTTTGTCATTTTACTTAGTTTTATTATTATTTTTTCTATTATAATAATGGATCTCATCAATTGGGGATATATCCAGGTTTTTTTATTCCATTCATGATGATATATGGTTTTTTTATGATAGGTTGCAAGATATGAGGATGTTTTTAAGAGTTTCAAGATAATTTTTTTGAGTTCTGTTTCATTATCTTCTTTTGAAAAAGTTTGTTAGCTAGGTGGGTTCACTCTCAACTCCTCTTATTTAGAACTTGAATTCTTGGTTTCAAATTTATTTAATTTCTTGAATTTAATTTTTAAATGTGTTTGAAATTCATTATGTAAAACAACTTTAGTCATGGTTTTGTGGATTTGTGAAAAATGGATGGTTTAGTTTAATGTGCTTTCGGTTTATGATTTCAAAATGTTGATTTAAAAATTATTTCTATTGTTTTGTCTCATGGAAATTTCTGTAGAAATTTTTTACATAAATAATTTTTTTATTAAAATGAATTTTTAGGGGTTTGGGAATACATTGTTTGGTGTGCGTTTATGTGAATTTGGGAAGGATAAGGGTGATAAGTTTCCCTTGTCGAAAATTAGGATCGATAAGGGTGTGAAGCTTCCCCCATAAAAATAGTTCACCAAGTGATAGCGTGGTGAAATTTTGGCTCACCACTTTCGAGTATAGGAAGTTCCATGGTTGTCACAGATGTGTGGATGTGTGAATGTGTGGAAATTGAATGTGTATGACAAAATGGAATTTGAGAAAATGTTTCATGGTTGTAAAATGGTTTTCTATGGAACTTCCTCGGTTTTGTTACAAACTGCTAAAATTAATTTAAACTATTTTATATAAATTTTTTCATATTAATGTGATAGAATGTTCAATCCTAGTGGGGTGAGTTGGGAATTCAACGGGAAAATCCTAACAAGTTTTATACTCACCCCCTACTTTGAAACTTTGGTGTGTTTGTAGATGTTATATATCAAGACACGGGTAAATGAAATTTATCTTAGTTATTTAGTGATGCATCATGATACTATGGTAATGGCTTGTTGAGTTGGATCTTGAAGAATGTTGGGAGATGTTGAGTTAATGTAATTGGTGTATTTGGGTTTATTTTTGGATTCCTCTTTGTAATCTGATATAGTTTTGTTTGATTTGGTTTTCTTTTATTTTTATTTTATACCCATGCATCCTATAGAGTTTTTTTGGTTATGGTTAAATTGTTTTTGTTGTTTTATTTCAAATAAAAAATCATCCCCTAATTTATTTTAAATCCCTTGTAATTTATTTCCAACCTTTGGTGTCTTGGGGATGTCACCTAAGGCCAATAAAACCCACTACCTCTTCCCAAGTCAATGGATGAGTGGAAGGATGTTACATGGATGATTATAATACTTTAATGAAATTTAATTCATTATATAAAATATTATTAATTCTAAAACATAATTAATATATTTTTTTGGAACATTCATTTTATTTCACTTTGAAAACAACATCAAAATCATGTAGTTTGAATATATTCCATTCAAACCTCTCTAAAATTTTATGTGTCTATATATATATATAATTCATGGAAGTAAATATTTAATTTAAATTATATTATTTTTAATATTTTTAAAATCACTTTTTAACTTACTCTTAATTGGATAAATACAACGTTCGTGTTGAATATGAATTTAAATTAATTATAAGATTATTAAAATATATTAATAAATTATAATCTTGAAACTAATTTCATTATGAAAAAAATAAACATTACTATTAATTTCAAACTTTTTTTCTCTATGTGAACATCTAAGAGTTATATTAATGTAAGAGAGTAACAAATTGTCTTTTTCATTAAACAACATATTATATTGGTCACCTTCATAAAAAATTATCCCATAAAAAAATAAATATAAATACTAAGATGATAAGGGTCAAAATAACTTCCTACAATAATATTTAAGATTAAAGATGGTGGCCTCGTCACTTATTTTTAACCTAGGTTAACCTGATTTACCCTTTTACCATGGTGACAAATTTTTATGGTTTTTAGTATTTATTATGAAAAAAAATTATGTTGAACTTATTAAATAATATTAATTATGATAATTAAAAATATATAATCCATTTAACAAAATTCATTCTCTGTAAGAGGTAGATATCCATTTTACAACTTTATCTCAAATCTTGATGAAATATTATTTTCTAAAAAATTACTTTTAAGTCTAAATTTATTTTCATGCCATAATCACATATAATTTTGATTCATTTGTAATTGATTCTATTATATACAAATAAATTTAAAATATGTTAATTTAGTACCAATTTTATAATATTATGGGGATTTTAAATAAAAATAAATGATAGTTTTACAAAAATCATTATTTTTTAATATTCATAGGAAAATCAATATTTTTAGAAAAATCCCAAAATTTCACCCTAAAATAATGTTTACATGATTATTTTAAAAATTATGCGTATTTTCTAAATTCATTCTCCAAAATTGAAAATAATTAATTTTAAAATAAGTCCTCTAAATAGTGATGAAACTTCTTTCTATAAAAATAAAGTTTTAAAGCATTAAAAAGGATTAATTCTTACCCCATTCATGGAAAAAAATTATATTATAATCATTTTATTGAGATCAAAATATATAAATTTCTTTAAAATCACTCACCACTAGTGATTAATTTAATATATTAATATAAAAATACATTACGTGCATAAAATCATTCCTTTTACTTTAAAATGTTTTTAATTTTCATTTCTAATCAACTGATAATCAATGAATTTATTTTATACATGTGTAGGAAATATACATTTTGTAACCTAGTTATTCCTATTTATACATTACAATTTAATGCATAAGTTATAATAGGAAACGAGATTATGGTTTTTTTAGATTGGGGTTGCCTGTAGAGAATTCAATTAAATAAATTAAATTTATATGTAAAAAATATCATAAAATATTCATAAGTAGAAATATTCATGTTATAAAAGTAATTTATATCTAGTTTTGTGGTTTTATGTTACCCTTATTTTATTATTCAATAATAATTCCTTCTTTATGTTTTTGTTTAATAATTCCTTCATTTATTTGAGTATATTTTATATATCAAATGTTTTTAAAAAATTAAAGGGTAAATCTAGGTTTCTAAAATCAGTTTCAATGCTCATATAAAAAAAATAATTCATTGATTCTTTTATTAAAAGGTTTTAAAAAGAATATTGATGATTTAATCCAGTTGATTTTATAGTATGGTCATGCTCTATAAATATGTTAATGGTGGTGTATTAAAGTTATTACATTTCATAAATGATAAAAACATAATTTTCATGGGGTTTACTTCAAACTAGAATTTACATGCTAAATTATAAAATGAATTTAATTGAATATTTTATTTGTTCAAACCTACTATCCTTTTTAGTTTTCAACCGAAATACACATCCATGTGTGTATATAGATACTATGTATTCTATAGATTCATATTTTTTCTCTAGTTTGGATATAATGCACTATTTTTTAGTTTTTGTATGTATTTGGTTTTAGAGGTGACCTCAGGTCACATAGTGATGATCATTTCGTACCACTGACTAAGGGTTCATTCTTAGAGGATCAATATATCAAACACGACATCTTTTTAATTTATTTTTTGTCTCTTTTTTATTATGAACATTATATAACATGGTTTATATTTATCACCAAATAATGTTTTTGGTTTTTTATTTATGTTATTCATGAAATTTCATGTTTATTTATGTGATTCCATTTTTATATTCAATTAATATTTGATGAAACATATTTTATTTTCATGGAATTATAACATACAAATGGTTCTGTAGAATTTCAAGTACAATTCCAATATGTATTTACTTATATTTGGAAAAACTAATTGTATCATGAGAACTTTTGATTCCCTTGAAACTTTTTCCTATTTAAAAGGATCGATAATTCTCTTTAAGCCTTATTAATGGCCAACCAGGGTAATATGTCAGGTCGACACAAGTTGGTTAATTATAAGGGTGGTTTAATTATGTATTTAGTAACTGGCCACTTATTAATCTCCTTGATGGATTATTCACATTCATCTATCTAGGGAAACATTACTCCCATCCACATCATCTTCATTATTGGATTTGAAAATAATGATTAATTTCTCAAAAATCATTGCTAATGTCTAGATAATCCAAGAAAACTATGGATTTCCATTATAGATTTTGGCCTAGGAAAATTTTCCATTACCTTTTTCATTGAGTGATCCACTAACAAACCCTATGATATGATTATAAGATCCAAGAAAGACACTTTTTATACTGAGAATTTATAATTTTTTAAATTTCAACATAGTTTCTCCTCTCAAAAGTACATAATGAAAAAATCTCAAATATTTTAACTTTTCGTGGTTTCTCTCATAATTTATGACATTATCATTAATAAATACTACTAAAATTTGTATATGTAATATATATATATAATATACTCAACAAATACATGAATATATAAGGGTTATCTACATGTTTGAATGGCCTAACTATAAATTCATTGTGTTCATATCTTATACATAATGGTATCTTTGGTATATCTTATCTCTTTATCATTAATTTATGGAATATAGATCAAATATCTTACTTCAAGAAGTAATTATCCGCTCTATGTTTATAAAACTAATAATTAATAAAGTGTTGGGGATACTTTTTATTGACTGTCATCATTCTATATTCCTTATAATTGATGTAAAGACATATTTATCCATTTAATTTAATGACTAAGAGGACCACAACACCCAAGGAGAATAACATGGTAACATTAAATTCATTTTGGAAATATTTTTAGGTTACTACTTGAATTATTCCAATTGAATTAGAGATAATATATAAGGAATATTCTATATAATAATATAAATTTGTATGATTTCAGTTGATAACTTGACCACACATTCTTGGAGTAAACTAAGAATATCATTAGAAAACACATCAACATATTATCATACAAGTGGGTTGAATTTTATTTTGAGATCGTCCTCTACCACTTGATAAATGTATCAATTGTTATTGTTCATCAGGAACTACATCATGAAATTAGTTTTCAAAGGGTCTCCATAATAAAAATTTTATTTATATTAAATCCTAGTATTATTAGGTTATAAATGTGGTCATTGTATTATAATAATAGATATGAGATCTATGTAGGGAGTGTCAACATATTATAAAAAACAAAAAAATACAACCAAGATAAGAAGACTTATATTTACATGGATTATCTACCTAGAAAATATGATCGGAAAATATTTATATATATTAGATACATTCACCACACAACTATCATTTTTCGACCATAATTCAATATCCAAGCCCCAACACGAAGAATCAACTATCATGGAAAATTTTTATGATATGAGAAAAGTAGAATGAGTAGAATCAAATAATACTTTATTTCATCATGAGTGTAGAATTACTATACTATTCAGAAATTCCTTATCCTGATCCACTTTAGTGATAGTTATTTTATAGACTCTTGCTTATTACATTACTTTTACTGGATTATTATGTCTATTATCCACATTATACCTTATATTGGGAAATGATTTTATTAATTCAAAAACTCATTTCATTTAATGTGTTTATTTTGGGGGTCAATAATTACTTAGGACATTTTTATACTCTATTGTGTCAATTTCCCACTTTTTAATTCTTCTGCAATTTTTGTTTGATGACATTCTATTTTACAAGAAGAGCATGTTATTGATCCTTTGTGAAAATTTCATGTTTTTTCCTCCAACATTTTTGGAATATAGGAAGTTGAATTTTAATTCTTCAATGTGAATTTCCATTTTTTTTCTTCCTTAAAACTTCATTTTTATTTAATTTTTTTCTAAATTCATGAGAATAATGATAGTTTCCAATATCCATTTACACATTTTTTTCATATTAAACAAATTATTAATATTTATCGAAGTCTCTTATGTATAATTCCATTAAATGACTTTGTTTTTTGACTCTAGAAATGATTGATCCTACTTTCATGGATATTAATAAAACCAATAGAATGCCTTGTGAGTCTCATGATGTTTCTATCATATGAACCCATATGTTATCCTATTTTTTATTTAAGGGAATATATTTTCTCTTTAACTTAAGATGAAGAGTTAGAGGAAAATATATATTGAATAAATTTTATTAAACTCCACCCATTCCAAATTTCCAAATGCCTCATTTTTTCTTTTGTTTTTAGTAAAATTCCACTATTGGTATACATCACCTTCCAGTAAATATGTAGTGATGATTACCAATTCACATTTAAAGCATTGAAGAATAAAAAATATCTTTTATGTAATATTGATCCACTACTCAACAACCAATGGTTCAGAGGATACAATAAAGGATAGTGGTCATTGAAACATAAAGGAATCGATAACATACTACACATTCTTTAGTTTATGTAGGTGTTTCGTGTGATTTAGCTTATTATTCAAAATGTGGGAAAACATGGACACAAGGGTTTATACAAAATCTACCATACTATTTGGTTCCTCATTTGGAAAAACAAAAAATCCCCAATCAAATTAATTAATAACTCAATTTCTCTTTATTCAAGAAAGTTATTAAAATAAAAGGTGTGAACTTGAGTAATCAACCATGGTATCCTAAGAAAATTGAAGCAAAAAATAATATGTAATTGAAAAATCAATACCATATTTTCTTTTTTGATGTTGAAAAATATGACCAATATATATTTGAGAGGTATAACGAGTTAATGATGCTAAATTTATTCAAAAGAAATATTCTCATGCTAATTGTGTTCCAATTTTTTTTTTCTGATTTCTGTGTTATTCAAGTTAGTTGTTCCACGCATGTCTAAGATTTCCATGATATGGAATGTTCTACAAGTTAGAGACAAATGGTGTTACACCATCATTGTGTTCTGAACACATAGGATTTCCACTAGCGTTAACCATTCATGACCCTAAGAATAATAAATATACACCAACATTTTATTTTAAGGTTTTGGACTTTAGATTTCATATTTTTAGTATGTCGAAGATCTCATATCACATAACATAAACATCCTCACATCATGCACTCTAAGAAACTAATATAGAATATTATTGGATAGATCATTATGAGGATTAACAGAAAAATTCCCAAAAATGAAATGTATTTAACTCAATAATACTCAACGAAACACTATCTAATGAAAAAATCCATTCATATAATAGATGAAAGACTCGCCAATTTTTGGTCTCACACAACAAATTTCTTGATTAAAACAAATACCATAGAAACCCATTTCACTCCTCCTCCATGAAGTCAATATCTATTATAGTTTATAGACCATGGGATCCAAAAATTTCCAATTAGAGGCCACTCATTAGAACTATATATTCATGACCATAGTTTTTGGTATCCCACCTATTGTTATCCATATTATATAAGGGCTCGGAAACATCTTTGTAAGCCCCATGTGTATCCTTAATACTCCCATGTAGGATCTGAGACTCCTACTATAAGTAATCCCAGAATATATCATCAATGATGTTATTATACCTATTCAGTTCAATGATTTATACATCTAATTGGGAATTCTTTTAAATTTATTCCCAATAACATACCTTCACCTAATAAATTGTCCTATTCAATACAACATGGATTTTTTTCAAATAACATGCCCCACTAAATCCCTTGATTTCACTCCTTTCTCGGCACAAGAATCCTTAACTCATCACATTAAAATGAGTGAACCTATCAAATAACATTGATTTAAAAAATTAAATTCTAAATATTTTATTTTTTCTTCCAAATCTAATAAGATACATAAAATACTCATCTTAGGTTCAATATGAATATCCAAATATCATCATTATATCATCTCCCCCTTGATAAGTGGTGTCCCTCAAGATTGATCTTCTTCTTTGTGTACACCAAACATTCAAATAGTTTCATATAGAACTTAATCCATGACCACCATTGTGTGATGATTTTAAATGGACCATCCCAATAGGACATAAAATATTGAGCACCCTTCTATGAAATGTATAAGAGAACACCCCCCCAAAACATGAAATGATGACCACCCTTATATGATAAACATAATAGGAACCCTTAATTTCTTTATTTGAATAGCATAATATTATTTGTGAGATGATTATAGGATTACCCACCATACTGATGCATCACTAACCCATCATTACCCATGTGAAGAGTGTAAAATACCATATGTGATGAGAATAGGATGACGTAAGTGATGATCATAGGATTCATTATATGTTGATCATAAGATGATTTAGATGATGAGCTAAGGATTATATATTTGATGATCCCGGGATGCCTTTATTTATGAGCATAATAATTTTTCATGTGAAAACATGATAATGATAAAACAACCTTATTTCCAAGAAAAAAATAAAGACACATGATTTTACATTGTATAATGAACCTAGGATTCCTAGATATTTTAACATGAGGATGATAGAAAAATAAACATCCAGATTCCCAACATTTATGTCGCTAAAAAAATCTTATGATAAGGTTTTCATCCTAGTATGATTAAAGGTAACATAATTAACTAGTGTCCATATGGAAATAACATCAAGAAAAATATTCTCAATAATTTCTTATATCAATGAGAGAATCCCAGACTAGGAAAAAACCCTTTTATGGGATGATTGGACATTCCATCATCTCATTCCTATTAAATGATAAATTATCATCACCGTAGTGGTGGTGTGAAACCCACCTTTTAATGTGAGGACACATGTCCTGGATCATGACCCCCATGGAGTAGCTTGAATAATTTATCTAAAAAAACATCAAACAAAATATTTTTGAGCTTCACATTCATCTCATCTGCTTAAAAAATTATAGAATGTGAAACATCAAGTACACTGGGTATCACAATCATTATACATGTACTCATGGTTATATTTAAATACTTTTATAAAACCATACACTACACATGCTAGGTGTGCTACTCATAACACTACTAACATCAATTGGTGTAGGAGGATTCCCTAAGATAATGATGATACTGATTAACTAACACATGGAACTACTAAAAAAAGTATATCCAACACTAGGGATTTAACAGCTCTATCTAAAAGCACTATTAAAGACCCCCTTTGTTAGTGCTTGAAAGAGTTTTGATAAAGGGACCCCTTTAAGAGTGATTTTTTAGCATTGTTAAAGAGAAACTTCAGCAACACTAAAAAAAGCATAGATAAAGGGGTGTCTTTATCATCGCTTTTTTGGAAGTTCTGATAAAGACCCCACTTTTATCAGTCCTTTTTTATTAGTCAAAATATAGGGTATATTTCAAAAAAATATTTCATTAAAAATAATATATAAATGAATAAATATATTTTTACTAATATATATATAATATATATTTTTTAAATATGTTATAGATAAGTAAAATAGAAATTTACACTTAATATAAAATATATTTAGTGAAAATGGATTATAAAATAATTAAAAAAAATTATCAAAAATTTGTTGATTAATATCGATTAATAGTCTTTTAATAACAATTAGATGATATAAAATCAAAAAATTACTAAAATATCTAAAATAAGTTGAAAACATAGCTCAAACATCAAACATTAATGAAATTTTTTATGAGTGTATGTTTGGGATATAGAACATATAAAATTGAAACCTCCAATGAGCTCTACATCCTTGGTGATATAGGTAAACCTCTGCAATTTTTTTCGAGGCCCAAAATTTCCAAGAAGGGCTCCAAAATTGAGTTTTTAGTCAGGGTACCCTAATGTTTTAACATTCGATGGAATTACAGCCTCGTTTAAAGGGTTATCTTTCTCGTTATCAGTGGGGAATTAATTTATTTCCATTGATTTCATTCATATTGACATTATGGTTTACAAATTTGATCATTTTTTTACAATTTAGTTTTATTTATAATTAAATATATGCATTTTTTCTTATATTTAATTTTAATAAATTACTTTTTTAAATTCATATATAAAAATATTTATATATAAATATATATTTAAATATATAAAATAAGTATTTATCATTAATTTTATTTAAAGTAAAAAATCATCCATTTTATTTACCTAATTAAAATTCATTAACATGTATATAAAACTTTTATATATACATATCTATGTGTATTAGTAAACATATATATATATATAATAATATATATATATATATATAAATGAATATCATTATATAATATATTTAAATAAATATAATTGTTTGTATATATATATATATAACATTTCAAAATATATACAAATAAATAGAAAATTTGTTAAATATACAACAAAATATGCATGGCATAGTTGTAAAAAGAATTTTTTCACATAAGGGAGGTCCTGGGGTAGAATACAGGCATGCACGGTTATTTGGTGTGGCCTTATAAAACTAAGAAATGGAGGTGGGGTGTGTGATGGCAGATGGATAGTGGAATGTGCTGAGAAAGGGGGAAATAAGCACTGAGAAAGGGAGTTGGGAGGTCCTTCAAAAATTATTATTTTTTCCATATTTTTTGACAATGATTTTTTTAGTACAATTAAAAGACCCTTTACCGGTGCTAAAAAATGCTATTAACGGAACCCATTGACAATGCTAAAAATACTGATAAAGGGTTCCTTTAACAGTTCTTTTTAGTGTTGTTAAAGGGTACCTTTAACCGTTCTTTTTTTAGTACTGTTAAAAATCCCCCCTTAACATCACCCATAATATCTGCACCATTGATAAAACCCTTTACTAGTTATATTAATTCCCCAATTTTTAGTAGTGTGGGAATATTCAACACACATAGGCCCAGGAATTGACCACCACATCTCCTATGACTATAGAATACCTTTTCCCCCTTTCCCCATTGAAAATCATACAATGATAGTTCATCAATTACATTATTAGATGCTATAAATTCGACTGAACCATACAGTTCTAGTAGATTTCTCCTGAGAAACTAGAATCCATGTCACCATGCTAGGTCCTCAAGAAGTAGAGGTCCTAGATGGTGTAGGCAACCCATGTCACCACTACTAACAATAATGAAATCCTCATCTTCAATCACACAAATATAAATTTTACCAATGCTAAGGATGTATGTGAAATCCAAGGTTTAACTACCTTACATATTAACTAATTGTTACTAAGTAGGGATCCTAATAACCATCATCACTATCTTCATAGGATCACCCAGTTAGTGACTAAAAATTTTGACCATAATCCTATTTTGGTCGCCCAAATTTGGACTTCACAACAACCCCATTGAGGTAGGATGAAAATACTTCTCCATGAGATGCTACTGCTACATATTTCACTCTATAAACTTCCATATTGACCACTATTATACACACATCCTTTTTAATATGGTATTGAAACCCCATTCACCAAGTAGACATGCATGATTGGAACCCCCGTTCAATAGTTTCACTATTATCCATAATAGGGACCATACTAAAGATGAAGTGGTTTACCAAGGAGGTTCTACATAGGAAACTAACAAAATAGGAAGTTCCCCACCTAATATAGAAAATAAAACATTATAAAACTCTCCATGTGTAGTAAAAACGTATGACACATGAGTAATTACCACAAAAAAATAAAAAACCTCACACAGTGTATCAATATAATTTCACAACTGATCTTTCATAATCATACAAAAATTATTTCTTTGAGTATATGTTTATACATCCATGAATAAAAATCCTTTTTGGAAAGCACCATATGATTAAGGATTTTTATTTTCGAGACTAAGGTTTGTAAAATCCTTTTTCCTTAAGTATTTATGCATAGAGGATATCTTATTCCTTTCCAGGGTTGTCTATGATACCTTCCATTAAACCATCCACATCCTTTTATTCTACCTATACACTAGTGGTGGGGGTAACATTAGGATCCTACCTTATATTTTTTTATATATAATGTAATCTGGAAAATTTTACTGAGTCTAACAAGCTCCTTCAACATTAGGATATGGACTCGCTGTCTATCATTGAATTTTTTTTTGAATCTTTATCTCTCTCAAAAATAAAACTTCACAGCCCGAGGAAGTTAATCCAAGATGAAAACAATCCCTCAAAAGGATATGTTAGAATTTAGGTATTCATCTCTCCCCATATCACTTCTTACTAACTCACTACTTCTTTGTAAGATTTCCCCTCCATGTAAGATAAAGAGGAAGATGAGATCTTATGGGAGACCCAATCCAATGAAAATCATTTGATAATTTTATAGATGTAGATGATCCCCCAAATATCTATCATAGAGATAATTACTGAATATTATAACGTGTGTCTCTAGAATAATTTGTGATCCATGTTTAAGTACCTTCGCAATAGTATTTTATGTTGTATAAGAAGCTCGAGACACCTTTTATCCATTTACCAACATCATTTAAAGGGAAAAACTCCTAGTGGATCAAAAAAATAAGTTTGTTGGGTATCATCAAAACATTCATCAAGATCATTTTTAATGACTTGAAATTTTGTTTCAAATCAATGAATATGTGTGTCCTCATAGGGAAGTTTGAGGCTTGGGTCATTATAAAACATTATAGTTTAGACCCCTCATATAAAATCAAATTATTCTCAATATTATTCTGAAAAAATAAATCAGAAACCATTTTATACTTCTACCTCAACCATTTATATCATCATAGTTGGTCTTAGTGACAACTAGGATAATGATACAAGTGATTAAGTAAGAAAAAAAATTCCTTGAGTGGACCAGCCATAATAGGTGAAACTATTTGATGTGTTCACACTTATCAACTGATAAAATCTAAGGGAGTTAGTATTTTTCCTTATATTCTACTCACATAAACTATCCAAACCCATGATAAAACTATGTGTATAGTTGAATATTATAGTATTCATTATGGTTATGTTATTACTCAAATATATAACTAAATCACAATTTTTTTCTAGATCTTAAGGGTTATAAGTATCTTAATAATGATAATGATCAATTATATATTAATTAACTTGGGGGTGTTCATGATTACACTATCACACTTTTTATAGAACATTTTCAATTTATTTTTCTAACATGACTTCCCCAGGTTGAAAAAAGAGATCACACAAATTTGAGACATGGTCTAACATTTCCTATAACTCTATCTCATGTTGATCAATATGACTTCCCACCATAAAACCATGACCCCTCCACTTCATGAGTGATTCCACTTGATAGAGGATAAAGATTTATAAAATCCACCTTTGATGTACTAATTTATTTCATTCTATCTCACCTATAATATATAATGATGAAATGAGTTTTAGTGAAGCCTGAAAGGAATCCATAACTAGAGTAGAAGGACCATATATGCCCACTACCAAATTTTAGTGAACCATTCCTTTCATCCTTCAATTGAATAGTGTATGCATAGTGTCACCTCATGAACTATTTTTCTTGGTGTGGCCCAATGTTGGGTGCCATGAAAGACAAGAAGTTTCCATGCTCCACTACATAATCTAGACTTCATAAGGACCTATAATTTTCCAGTAAAATAATCTTGGACAAGGTTCTATAACCACACCATAGGTTCTTAATTAGAAAATTCCCTACTAGTTTATCTCCAACTTTCATTGGACAAGTGTCTTTATCCCTACTATCTATAATAAGTGAGAGAATTAATATGCCACTAACATCATCGATTTGTGAAAAGGTCTATCATAATAACTTGATATCCATCTTCCTCATGAGTAGCTATTAAGAATGTGTTTGGATAACATATATAATGAGACTTTCCAAACATTCATCTTATGAATTTCATAGTTGGATTATAAGATTACATTAAATTGGATCCATTTATTAATGAGTCTATGTTTTGGGTAAAGAAAGTTCTCATCCAATCTCTCCTTCACCCACATGAATTTTTGGATGAGTATATATGAGTTTCTTCTTATAGACCACGACTCCATAACAAATCCATATCATATTTGACCTTTATAACAAGATTATCTATGCATATAATTGTTCTAATAATATTTACAAGGGACCAAAATTGAGAATGAAAACCCCAACCTTCATGGATTGAAAGAATAGTATCAACTTTTTCATGGATGGGAATATCCTTGGCTTCTTCATATGTTCCAGGGAAAAAAATTATCTTACCAGTTTTCAAGTAGATTAAATAGGTTGAGTTGAAAAACAATCCTAAAATTTTACCCAATAAATTTTTCCTTAGAAAAACTATATAAGGGTGTTTTAACTTCATAAATTGGCTAAAAATCATTGTTTCCCAAAACATAGTGGAGTCATTGATTCAATTGTTCTTGTCACATACATTAAAACCACCCCTGATAATTATTAGGAATCCAATTCATTACAATAGGTCTCATTTTGATAAGTGAAAAAGAATAACTATTAGTTATAAAAAAATTTGATCATATAATCACATGGGATAATTCAAGAATTGAAGATAAAGACAAACCCTCCACATCTAGCTCATTTTTAGTGGTGACACTATTAGATTTCAAGACCTGTAAATCCTAAAGTTACTGAGATAGATGTCATAAGGATAATCATGTGCCCTTTTTAGTGCCTCCAATAGCATATAGCCTTATAGAAATCATACACCTTAAATTAGGAGTCAACTAAATGGTTTTTTAGGTGATCAAGGTATCATATGATGGGGAATAGAAGTATTCTGCATTCAATGCCATCTTCTTGGTAGACCATTTTGTGGTTCCCAGAGATAAAGTACTCTAACTGAATCCATGTATAACTTATCATCAATGATCTACTACTAAGGGAAATTGTTCCTCATGAAACCCCAATTCTCAATGAATTATCTTTAAAAATTACATTTATGCTACAGAGACATGAAGATATACATTTCATATTTCTAGATAGAAATAACCCACTATGGAAATGTCCACTAGTGTAATTTCACATCCTAATAATCCTGTAGACCATTTGGTTCAGTTGAAATAATCTAATAATTATTTTAATTTTGGATGTTCCAACCTTTAATATATATCCAACCAATAGGTCCTTCCACACTTAATATGGAATGAACCCATTAGAAAACAAATATTCCCCATATTTAACATAACGACATGATCAAGTAACTCACTAGTATCCAATATCTTCTTTCAAACATTGACACGTTCCTTCTATGAGAGGAACTATGTGAGGCCCTAAAATATGTCATGGATATCCCTTTTTAGTTTTAGAATAAATTATTTTCCATCAAACACAATAATTTAAAATAATGAGGGAATTGAGAGTATCGATAAATTATCAACTTATCTGGGGAAGATGATGGTTTATTAATAAAAGTGCACTTTCACCCCCTCTATAACATAGGAAATCTAAAAAACAAAAATTTATATTAGTGAATGGTCGATAATATATCTGGAATTGAGACTATCATGACTTGGATTAGCAATAATCTAGGACACATAGTGTCTGATCAGGCCTTATCCATCATAAGATTCATTGATATGAAAAGATCAAATAGAATCATCATGGCTTGATCCAATTTACAACCAATTTTAGATATTTGGAATGGAATACCAAATCCATTATTTCTTATAAGACACTGAATTCAACTCCTTAATAGGAAGGCCCTAAATAAACCTTTATGTCTTTTTTACACCATAATATCATGAGTTACTCAAAGACTACCTTAGTGATTGAGTAGGGGTTCAACATATAGATGATTCTCCCATTGACCGAAGTTAAACTTGATAGATTGACATCAATTATTAAAAATGTTTATAAAATATTCTCCAAGTTAAATGAAGTGAGTTCATAAATATCCATAATGATTTTTTAACCACCATTTCATATCCCTTTTATGAATTGAAGAGTATTTTCTATCAAATTATCCACTATATGAAAGTAATAACTTAAAAATTGGGAATCAGTTCGTTATTCCGGAGAAAATGAATTTTATTCGAACAACTACTACTCATATGAATGATAGATAAATAAAAATATAGTAATACACTCCCACATCATGTGTCAAAAAGGATTCCCTTTTAATATGAATATCCATATCAATCAATTTTACCATTGAGATGGATTGACCCACTTGTGGAAAATACAGCCATGATGTTTCATTAGGGTGAGGAAACCACCTCATCAAATATCTCATGATTTATGAGCCATAATTTCTATTAACATGGTTTCAATGATTCATCCCCTACATAAGATATTGATTCTATCACGTAACTTATTTTTATCAAATAGTTCCCTCCACCCACTATCCCTTATACCTCTGAAGGGGAAGAGTTGGATAATTCCATTCTTATCATCAAAAACATAACATCCACTATTGTTAATGAGTAGATTCATGCCAAACATAGTATAGACATGAACCTAAGTCTAACAAAGATCATTCTCATCATTAGTTTTGATGAAAAATAGTAGTACATTTGGTTTTTGAAGTATCTTTATAAAATATTATCATTTAATTAAAAGGAGATGCTAGGGGTTGATCCTTAGGTCCCCATCCACAGTCTCAACCATCCCATTAGCCACTATAGATACATATAGGAACCAATAAAAATATTCACCTCCCATGTTTCCATGGTTGTGTATAAATTCATATTATGATTAATGAAAACTTTTTTAGGGTAAATAAGTACCTAATTTTCATGTCCAACATTATCCCAGTCTAGAAGAAGAATATATTGAATAGAGTCTATATTAACTACCAACACCGCAACTAAAAATTCTCTAATAATGAATTAAATATCCCTAATATAGAGTTTCAATTAAACATAAATTAAGGATTATGAGATTTCTAATTCATGGATGTATACAAATTTAAAATAAAATCCATATGTCTCATAAAGATGAGGAGTCCACCACATTTAAAAAACAAAATAAATTTACTACTACAAGGTGATTCCCTTTGAATTTCATAATTCTAAAGAGACCTATCAATGGTCCATGTATCAAATCATCAATACCCTACTATGTGTGATTGTGTAGTGATATATTGATGATTTAGTGGTCAAATCATTCAAATAATATAACCATCTCAATGATATAGAGACTGTGTCACTCATTTTCCATACCCACAATATAATAATGAACTACTTGTAGTTTTCATTCAAGGTCACCTATAAGAAGTTCATAAACATCATTGTATTTTACAAAGGCATCTAGAGAAACCTATATATGATCAATGATGTCATTAAAAAACCCACTTTCTATAAGGTTCTATAGCATTGAGGATTACAAAGTTATCTATATTACATCTGGTGTTTTTGCACAACCTAATAGGAATATGTAAGCCCTTCTCGAAGCTTATAAATAAAGGTTCTACCTACCATGGGATGAAGAATAAAATGTCACATTTACTATCATCATGTAATATTTTTTATATCCTTCAATTTTGATTGTCTTTATCTAGTGGAAATCATTAATCCTCAATGTGGTATCCCTTGAGTGGTAATTAGGTTCTCTCTTAGACTAAAAGAAAAATGGGGTAAAATAGAATATTTTTTATAACTTTTGTTGTATAATTCTAGATACTTAGGATAGATATTATTAAATCAAGAAAAAAATTCCCTACTATTTGTCGTCAAAAAGTTGTATCATTATTTGTAGCAATATAAAGTGCATTTAAACTATCATATTTTCCCACTAAATACATCATTAATCATACCATGTTAATTAGATTACTTTTGTTATGTGTAGTGATCCCCCAATAGTTTGAAATCAATTTTAGTCCATATATTTATATCAAGGGTCATGTGATGAAATAGTTCTTTAAAATCCACCTGAACCCCAAAGAGTTTCCCCATGGTTGTCAAATTTACAAATGAGATGATTATATTAGTTATCCAAGTAAAACAATATAGTAATATTCACTTTGATGGTGCCACTCATAGAAGAATTGGGGATAAGATAATGCAACCTAATCTCAATGGGTTCTACCTTATAGTTATCTCTATTACTACATTAATGAACCATATACAATACTAATTCTTTATTTAATCGTGATACACCAAAAATAAGGCCAAATATTAATCCTTCATTACTGACCTAGTTTTATCCCCATAGTATTGTGATATCTTGGTTACACAAGCAGGGTGACTCTAAGAATGTGATAATGGGAAAATACATTATGACTATACAATCACAAAAACTGATCGCATCCCCTATTTGATCACACTAGTTATTTGATGCATATATTTTACTTGGAGGTAAACGTATATAATGTTTTACTATCTCAAAATGAGAAGATAGATTTCTATGAAAAAATGGTCATTCGCCTTGCTGATATGGATAAGGATAATCAGATCAACCACATGATATAATAAATGGTTATCCCTCTCACTTCCCCCAATAAAGAGGGAAAATATGTGAATCAAACCATTGCCAAGAGTTCCTAGGAGAAACCCTCAAATTCACATGATAAGGGAGAAATATTATATTTTATGAATACCATCATAGATTACATCCATCATGTCATTCATTCATCATGTTGAGATGAGTAGGAATAGTTCCTCTTGAGTGGGGGGAATTTCATCATCTATGATGTATCTAGTGCAGATAAAGTCATCTATAAGAATATATTTGATGGAATCCTTATCCAATACATCCTAGGGAAGTAAATTCCCCATTACATACATGAGGTTTATCCAAGACATGTGGAAATGATTATACAAGATTTAAGTTCTCTCACTAGATCTAATTATTGGACTATTTCTAACATACCATTGTTTTTTAAAACATGGGATTCACTAATAGGATTCATTCCTTCTAGGATCATTCAAGCATCATTCATCAGCCTCAATAACTTCTCTACAATACTAATTACAATTATCCCTTTCATGTTTTGGGAATCTAAACCGTTATTACCTACCAATTTAAAGCACCATGATTGAACAAGTTTATTATTAATTCTATAAATTTTATCATGAAGTGGGATAAATCCATCCTTTGAAAGTTTTGGTGAAATGGTAATGATAGAGATTTTAAAATCCCATGTTATTAATCAATTTTATATCCCTCACACTATTATCATCAAAAATTAAACAAACTTCCAATCATTGATGTTAAACAAGGCATATGTTAAGTATAACATCTAGTAAAATTAAACTTCCCCTATCATGCTCTAGCGAATGTAAAAATTATGGAATTCAAAAAATACATTTATAATATTCTATAAAATATTTTATATTAATATAATATGAAATTTATGGGAAAATTTCCAATGTGTTGTGGGAATATCAGACCACGACAGAGACTTCCAACCTTGTGAACCCATAATCTACGGTGCATAGAGTTAACGTACTACTAGCTATACAACATATGGCTCCATTTATATAGACATCATTATAAGTATAGTTAATGTTTTATGAGAGGTCATATGTTGGTATAGATGAATTTGAAGATCTTCATGAAAAAAATCCTCAGAGAGCTTCACAATCTTGATGTTTGTAATGATCGAGTGGCTCAAGAATTTAATATTAATTTTCACTTATACTGCTTCTTCTTGAGTGACTTGGTGCTAGTGTTAAAATTATAAAGACATGAGGATGAAATCCATTGAGGTTGGAGAGAAAAAATTAAATAACCCAAATAAATAAAATCATAACATAATTTAGGGGTGGGTTATATAAAATTTTCAATTGGTATTTCATAAGATAAAATCAATAATTGGTTCATTTGAAATCAAAAATCATGTCACCAAACTAAATAATATCATTAGATATTTTAGTTGAGATTCACGAAAGGTAACTCCATATTAGATAAAACTTTTAGAGATATGGTACTAAATGTAACACCCCAAGGTTTTACAAATAAATTGAAACGTATGAAACTTTTTTTTAAGTATATAGTTTTAAACTATCTGTTAAACATAATTTTTCCACTTCTATGCTTTTAATTTCAAAAAATGTTCATCTACGATTGTGATCAAAAATTTATTTTGAGTCTGATAAAACCAACTTGTTTTTTGGTGTATTTTAACATACCCTTATGAATAGTAAAATGAATAGTAATATGACCCTTATGAATATTAAATCACATCATTATATTATTTTCTTAATTTTATAATATAATGAGATCTTAATATATTTTTCAAGGTGATATAAAATGAGTTCTAGTTTTAAAATCGTTATTTTCCGAATAAATTATTATTTTATTTAAAAATTAAATTAATCAAATTTAGAAAATTAATTTTGAAAAATGGATTTCATTTTTTAATTATACATGTTAAAAAATGGTTAGGTTTTTTTTTGAGATTTTTATGAGATAGTAGAATTTTCAGTGAAAAGTAAAAAATGTAGTTTTAAGTTTTCAGGTGTTTAATGACATCATAATGATGTAATCATTCTGTTCAACTCTTGAGATCAAAAGTATTATATTAGGTATCCCAAGTGGTAAATACCATGGGAAAAACCCATGGTCAAGCCCATGGTTTTGAAAATACTACTAATGAGGTGTTATTTTAAATTAATTAAAAACTCCCTCACTTTCAGTATAAATACCACCCTCACCCCCCCTCTTCCTATCACACCTCTAAAGCTTTTATAATTGTCTAAATTCTACCCAATCCACTTACCAAGTATCTTACCCAAGTCTAATATCTTCTTGTCTCACCAAAAGTCCATAACTAAAGGCTTTAAAAAGGATCTCAAAGAGAAGAGATCAAGAGGTATGAATCCTCTTTCATTTTGTTGTGTTTTCTTTTCAATTATTTTCTTTTATTTTACTTTCATCCCCTCCCCTTATCCAAGAGGAATTAATGCTCTAGAATATTATATATTCTGGATGTTTTCAAATTTATGTAAAATATTTATCATCATTCTTCCTCTCATCTTCCTCTAATTCTAAAAAAACATCGTATGTGATGTGCCGATATACCAAAAATTGTGGATGATGTGTCTTCGATTTCATTTACTTCCTTCAAATCTGGTTGTAAAACCATTTTAATGGTTTAATTGGATTTTAAATTTTATTATATGACCTCTCTTATGTTTGGTAATTAACTTATATGCATAATATTAAATGTATATGATGAAACAAGTTTCAGGTAAGATGAACACAAGGTATGGGAATTCTTAACCCAATTTCCATTATTTAGGTTAACCTTCTATTTAATTAATTATGTGGTACTAAGATTATTTTTGTAATTAATTTAATTCATATTATGTTTTATTATGTTTATTTATAGTGTATACCCATATTCCTTTCATTCTATCAATTCCCACTTCAATTATATGATATTTGTAAGGGGATTTTTCTTTAAAAATTCTTTTTAAAAATTCTATTTTATAAAATTAAAAAGATATGTGTTTATGAAATTATTCAAATTTTATGATTGTGTTCTGGTTCTTTGGAATTTTTTATGATTAAGGTTGGGACCTATATCTCCCTCCAATGCATTGGTTATGTGTAATTTGGAGGTCGGTCGTATGGTTACTTCAAGTGTAACTGTGATGGTTAAACCATAAGGTAGTCGTGAGGGTTATATTGTAAGGTAGCCATGAGGGTTACAAATCATAAGGTATCCATGAGGGTTACAATATAAGTAAGTAATTCCCCCAGATACCTTTATGGATTTATATATGTTCTTTAATGTTTTATGTAAATATCATATTCCACAAATTAAGTATATATGGGTGGGAAGTATGTCTTTGTGAAAATGATTTCATATGATTATAAGTATTCATGGACTAATGGTTTATTTGCTTATTTTTATATCCCTTATGAAAGTTTTATAATCATCCAATGTTTTTAAATGTTTTTCATATTTTATAATTATGTGTAAGAGAAAGAATTAAGTCAATTCAAATTTTATGATGATTTTCCAAAGAAATCATGTCTTTGTTTTGTGTTAAAAAAATTATTTTTTGTAAAAAATTGATATTGTTTTAGTGGTAACTACGTTGTATTATTGTGGGTTGATATGTATGGTTTATTTCCTAAATTTATAAAAATATAAACTAAAAATAATTTTGGTAATGTAGAGAAGTGAAATCTAGTTGAAATAGCTATACTATGTAATATTTAAGGCAGGGTCCTTATAGTGGGTATCAGAGTACGGTTTAGATAACTTTAGGAGTTATTATGATGTTAACAGAATACCATAAATTATTATTTACCTTATATTTATGTTGAAATAGTATATCATTTAAAGATTACCATGTTGCTTCATCTAATATATGTCTGTTCAGAATGGTTTTCCATAGAAGAAACAGGGAAGATTAAGTTGGAAGGAACTGAGAGGGTGATATCTTTCTAAATCCACAATAGGGAATAGTGGGAATTGTAACTGATCCATTTGTGATAGTAATGGATAAACTGAAGCATACAATAAATGGAGGTGACATCCATACAAGATAACAACTACAGTTATCATAAAGGAACATGATGATAGTGGAACGTTTTATGAGGCAACACCCTCCTTCTTTCAGTGGATCTTCTGACCTAGTGGAAGCTAAAGGAAGGATTAAATCCCTTGAAAAGATATTATATGTTTTGGAATTATCAGATAATAACAATTTTAGTCTTTCTATTTATCATTTTAAAGGTGAATCTGATCAGTGGTGGTCAATGGTCAATAATATTAGGGATAAAGAAAATATTGAATCCCTATAGTGGTATGAATTTAAAAGTCTTTTCCATGAAAAATATTTTCTTAAGGTGGTTTGACTTAGGATGGAGAATTATTTCCTTTAATTGAGGAAAAAGGAGGAAGATTCAGTGGTTATGTATAAAGTGAACTTCACCTAGCTAGAAAGGTAAGCTTCAAATATTATTTGGGATCTTGATAGAAAAATCAACCACTTTTACTCCAGATTAGAGCCAAGATATCGAAGAGTATTGGCCCTCAATAATTAAAAAGTTATTAGAATCTTGTATAATGTGCTGATAGGGTATAAATTGAGTTTTTTGATGATCATGTGTACATTGAGAACAAAGAGAAGAATAGTTCCAGATGACTAGATATGGGTAATAATCAATCAAAGAAATATGATGGTAAAAAAATTTAGTTTCCATTTTGTAAAAATTTTGCTAAAAAACACTCTAGGAAATTCCTTACTAAAAATGGGAAGTGTTTTTGATGTGTTATGTTTAGGCATACGGTCCGAGATAGTAATAAAAATGATGTTAATATCAATTGTGAAAAGAAAATTGTAAAGTGTTTCAAATGTGGTGATATGGGTCATTATGTAAATGTCTTCCCAAAAAAAGTCTGAGTGATGCATAACAGCTAGACTATAAGAAGAAAGGTGTAGTGAGATCCTTTATGACCAAGTCAGTATATTTCAAACCATAAAATGAAGTGGTATCTAGTGCATTGTTTATTTACTCAGTTTTTTTCTAAATTCTTGTTTGATATGGGGTCTACACATTCTTTTATTTCTGATAAATTTTCTAGTAAATTGGAATTATCTCCTAAAAAAATTAGACCATAACTTATTATTAAAACACCCTGGGAAAATGTTATATAGAAAGGGAATTTTCATAATCTTTCTATTGTTATTTGTGGAAAGAAATTACCTGATAACCTTGTTGTTTTTTCCTTAGTAGTGTTTGATGTCATTATGGGTATGGATTGGCTTTCTGGTTATCATGCTAAGATTGATTATAGAGCTAAAGAAGTTATTTTTCAGAATGAGTTTTTGTTTTCATACAAGAATGAATACATAAAATTGATAACATATCAAGAAGCTAAGAAAATGTTGAAATATGGAAATGAATGTTATCTTTCTCATATTGTTGAAAATAAGGGAACTGTTCAAATTAATTATGTGTCAGTGGTAAATGAATACCTTGATGTTTTTTCCAATTAGTTTCCTGGTGTTATACCTGACTGGGAAGTTGAATTCACAATTTAATTAGTTCCTAATTATAATTCAATTTAAAAATCCTCATATATAATGTCTCAAATGGAAATTCTTGAATTTAAAAATTAGTTGCAAGAGTTTCTTAAAAAAGGCTTCATTCATCCTAACAATTCACCATGGGGAGATCCTGCTTTTTTCATTAAAAATAAATATGGTTCCATGAGACTTTAAATTGATTATAGTGACTTGTTTGATCAACATTAGGGAGCTCAATAATTTTCCAATATTTACTTGATATCCGGGTACCATCAACTACAGTGAAAGAGGATGACATTTCAAAAATATCATTTTTAACTCGATGTGGTCATTATGAATTTTTTTGTAATGTCATTTGGGTTAACAAATGCACCTATTGTATTCATGGATCTTATGAATATATTATTTCATTTGTTCTTAGATAATTTTGTGGTTGTTTTTATTGATGGAATTATGGTATATTATATAAGTAAATAGGAGGATAAAAAATATCTAAGGGTTTTTTTAAACAATAAAATAAAAGAAATTGTATAGAAAATTCAGAAAGTGTGAATTTTGGTTATAAAAAAATCTTTCTCTGGTCACATTGTTTCTAAAGATGGTATAACTATTGATCTTGATCAAACAAATGTTGTTGAAGAATGGCTAAGACCCACAAATATAACTGATATTTGTAGTTTTCTTGGATCGGTAGTCTATTACCGGAGGTTTGAATAAAAATTTGCATGGTTATCTAGTCCACTGACTAAGTTAACTCAAGAATGAGTTAAATTCATATGGAAAAAATAATGTGATGATTGTTTGCAGGAATTGAAAATAATATTAGTGAATTCTCCAATTTTAACCTTATCTTGGGGAAATAGTGATTTTGTCACGTATAGTGATGCTTTATTAAAGGGACTTGGTTGTGTTTTGATGCAGATTGATCATATAATTGTTTATTCTTCAAGACAACTAAAACCTCATGAGTTAAATTATCCCACACTTGATTTAGAATTAACATCTATGGTTTTTGCTTTAAAAATTTGAAGGAATCATTTATATGGAGAGAAATTTAAAATATATATTGACCACAAAAGTCTAATGTATATATTCACTCAAAAGTAATTAAAAATGAGGCAGAAAAGATGGATTGAATTGATAAAGGATTATTATTGTATGACCAATTACCATCCGTGAAATGTAAAAAAAGTGGTAGATACAATAAGTAAAAAATATCATGCATTATTAACTATGCTACGGCTGGAACAAGACCCTTTGATCAATGATTTAATGAATTTTGGATTTGAAGTTGTTGGTGTAGTAAATTACTCTATTTTTTTTCAGGTTTCAGTGTAGTCATCTTTGTCAGAAAAAATTAAGAGAAGAATGTAGATGGGGATCAACAGAAAAAGGTAGAATTGGTTAAAATTGAAATGTTACTAGAATTTTACCATGATAAAGATTGTATTTTGAGATTTGGAAAGTGATTTTTGTGGATTGTGATTATCAACTGAAGAAAGAATTGTTGTGTGAAGCTCATAGTTCTCTATTATCAGCTCATCCTGGCAGTACAAATATGTATAGAGACCTTAGGGAGTATTACTGGTGGGATGAAATGAAAAGGTATATTGCATATTTTATCATGAAATTTTTTTAATGTCATCTGGTTAAAGTAGAGAAGCAGTTACTGAAGGGGGTGCTTCAACCTTTATTAGTTCTAGAGTGAAAATGGAAAAATATATCCATGGACTTCGTTGTGGAAATACCAATGACTTCTCAAGGTAATAATGAAATATAGGTTATTCTTGATCAACTGGATAAATCTTCTTATTTCCTTCCTATTAGAGATAATTTTCCTTTGGATCAGCTTTCTTGACTATACCTCAAACAAATTTTCAGTATACATGGAGTTCCTCTTTCCATTGTATCTGACCATGATCTCAGGTTCACTTATAACTTTTGGAAGGGCCTTCAAAACATGTTGGGAACAAAATTAAATTTCAATACAACTTTTCATCATCAAACAGATGGTCAGTCAGCACGGAAAAATCAAACTTTAAAGGATATGCTTTGATCTTGTTCAATGGAATACCAGGGACATTGGAATCAAAAACATTCATTAGTTGAGTTTTCTTATAATAACAGTTTTCATTCAAGAATACAGGTTTCTACTTTTGAGGAATTATATGGAAAGAGGTGTTGAACTCCTACTTTTTGGGATTAAGTCGAGGAAAGTAAGTTGATGGGACCAGAATTAGTAGAGGATGTGGCTGAGAAAGTTAAGATGATCCAGAAATACATGAGGACAGCTCAGAGCAGGTAGAAAAGTTATGCAGATAACAGGAGGAAATACTTTTCTTTCGAGGTAGGTGATCATGTTTTTCATAGAATCTCATCATGGAAAAGTGTTATGTGTTTTGGTAAGAAAGGGAATATAAGTCCACAATTCATTAGAACTTATGAAATCTTAGAGAAAGTTGGACTATTTTCCTACCGAGTAGTTTTACCTATGAGTTTATCTCAGGTACACAATTTTTTTCATGTTTCGATGTTGATAAAGTATTTTCCATATTCATCTCATGTTTTGAGCCTATAATTAGTTCATCAAGAAAATAAACATTCTTTTTAATAGAAACCTTTTAAGATTCTGAATCGAAGAGAAGAAGTGTTACATAATAAGGTAATCCACTAGGTAATGATTTTGTGGAGAAACGAAATGGTTGAAGAAGCATCATGATAATATGATAACTCTATGAGGTAAAGGTAACCTCACTTTTTTAATAAGTAAATAAAAGTGTGAGGAAGTAATTTCCAGAAGGAGGAGAGAATGTAACACCCCAAGGTTTTAAAAATAAATTGAATTGTATGAAACTTATTTTTACATAGATAGTTATAAACAAGAAATTAAACATAAATTTTCCACTTCTATGATTTTAATTTCTAAAAACGGCCATGTACAGTTGTGATCAGCAAGTTATTTGGAGTATGATAGAACCAAATTTTTTTGGTGAATAGTGACATACTCTTATGAATAGTAAAATTAATAGTAATATGATTCATATGAATAATAAATCATATAATTATTTTATTTTCTTAATGTTATAAGTTAATTAGATCTTTATTAATTTTTCAAGGTGATATAAAATGAGTTATAGTTTTAGAATTGTTATTTTTTGAAGAAATTATTATTTTCTAAAATAATTAAATTAATCATATTTAGAAAATTATTTTCAAAAAAATGGAGTTCATTTTTGAATTATACATGTCAAAAAATGGTTAGTGTGCTTTTTTGGTATTTTTCTAAGAGAGTTGATGTTTCTGTGAATAGAAAAAAATATAGTTTTAATTTTTTAGGTGTTTAATGACATCAAAATCATGTAATAATGATGTAATCATTCTGGATGAATTTTGAGGATTAAAATATGATATGAGGTGTCCCAAGTGTCCAATAACATGGGAAAATCCCTGGGCAAGGCTATGGTTTTTTAAATACCACTAATGAGGTTTCCTTTGAAATTAATTAAAAATCCATCACTTTCACTATAAATATGACCCTCACCCCCTCTTCCTCTCACACCTCTCAAGATTTGAGAATTGCAAAAAATTTACCCAAGAGGTATGAAAGATCTATAATATTATATATTATGGATGTTATCATGTTTATGGAAAAAAATTATCATCATTCTTCCTCTCCTCTTCCTCTTATTTTAAAAATAAAAACATCATCTTTGAAGTGCCGATATACAAAAAATCATGGATGATGTGTCTTCAATTTACTTTACTTCCTTAAAATATAGTTGTAAAACCATTTTAATGGTTGAATAAGATTTTAAAGTGTATTATATAAAACATCCCGGTTCTGGAAGCCACCCAGAGGCGCCCCGTACCCGGTTGGTCACATGGCCTCAAGCGCATTTCCCCAAACGCCAGAGGCTGCCGACTAGCAGCAAGGGCCTTGGGTGTGATAGTGGTGAAACTATGACCTCATTGGCAGAGTACACAACGAAAATAGATAAACATGCAATAGCAGAAGCAGTGAATAACCAAAAATAATAAACAACAAAATACTAAATCAACAAACTGGAGCACACATATATATATATATATGGAATGATGCAAGATACAACTCTAGGAAATCATCCAAACAAGTCACAATGCTGAAAACACCATAGTACCAAAACAAGTACAAAATAAAAGTAAACAGCTCCTCAGCATCGCAAGCCAAAGCTTGGTCTCATGCTCTCCTGCTCCAAGCAATCAAGTACCAGAACTCGAAGGGCGTTTTCCCTTGTCTATACCTGAAACAACATAGTCTTCTTGGGCCCAAAAGCATGGCCCAAACAGGGTGTGAGAGAAAATCCCAGTAGGCAACCACCTGAAGATATGTTCCTAACAGTTAGTGAGTATATGGAAGGTAATATTATAGTAAGAAGCAATAGTAGCAGTAAACAAGATGATACACAACAGTAATCAACCACAACAACAGCAGCAGTAAAGCAAATCAGCTAACACAAATAGGAAACCCTCTGGGAAGTACCCGCAACCATCCCCTATGGTCCTAACCACGAATTACCACAACCCTCTGGGCAGTGAACTCTTCCTAACCCCTCTAGCTTGGTCATATGAATTTATGAGACTCTCTGTGGAAGCACACCCGGTCAATTCCCCTTGTAGTATAGGGTAGTCAGGGACTCTCTGGGGAAGATCATGTGGTCTAACCCTCTTAGCCCCAATGTTTAGAGACTCTATGAGGAATCTATCTTAGTCAATTCCTCCTATAGCCTTAGGTATACCACAGACTCTCTGAGTAATCTCACTCGGTCAATTCCTCCTCTAGCCTCGGATGGTTCTTAAAAAGATTCAAACAAGTTAAGACTCTCTGAGGAAGATCACTCGGTCTACCCTCCTGTAGTCTATAAAATCTGAAGGCACTCTGGGAAGCTTGCTCGGTCTATCCCATGTGGCCTATAATGTCTAAGAATCACTGAGGAAGCTCACTTGGTCTACCCTCCTATAGTCTATAATGTCAAGGACTCTCTGGGAAGCTCACTTGTTCTATCCCTTATGGTCCATAGCACCAGGTTCTCTCAGCCTCGTGCCAGCCAGTGCATGATAATGCTATAAGTACAAAGTAAACCTATAGAGCTACTTGGCTAACATTCTACAGAACAACAAGCATGTTATACAAAACACTCCATCCTATAGACACAAGGCATGGAAACAATCATAATGGCCAAAAGCTAACAAGACCCAAAGGTCGTAAACAGAGCAATCATGGGCAAAACATACAAGCACAACAAATTATCCTCTAACATGATTAATTTACCTCTACACAAGCATACAACAAAGGAATGCAAACAACAAGGGAAAAAAGGTAAACACACAATACCCCATTCACGACTATTGGTGGAATTTTCACATAAAACTCAAAGACTTTGAACAGTAAGGTACAAACCACCTACCTCGATCCTAAGAGATCGATATACTTGAACCACGACGACTGATTCTCCCATGGACGTCTTAGATCTGAGAAAACTTCCAAAACTCTCAAACCATGATAACTTGAGAAAGAGGAATAATCAAGGATTGAAACTCAAGAATAAAGAAGAACTCACCGTTGCGGTTCCAATGCAATTGATGGCGGTCGAATCGGCCAACAGATGGAGTCTCAGGAATCCGGAGAAGTTTTGCGACCATACGGCGTCTCTCAGTCGAACCAGACCTAGAAGAAGACGTTTATGGTGATCGGGCACGACCCCATTCTGTTTAATGAAAAAACAAGTACATGGAGTGTACTTTTAGAGTACACGGCGTGTACTAGGTCTTTTTGTACTTCACCAAAATCTGCCTCCACATCACCCCTACACACTGTGTGTGTGGTCCGGACACGGCCAACACACAGTTTCGAGCGGGAAAAGAGTACACAATGTGTACTCAGAAAGTACACAGTATGTAATTCAAAAATTTCCAGAAACTTCATTTTTCTCAAAAACTCCATAAAAAGGAAATACATACCTGAAAATGACGATCCAGGTTCTTAGAAACTTCCCCCTTAAAGAAATTCATCCCTGAATTTCCCTAGTGAGGCGTAGAAGAAGAAACACTGAACAGCTCTTGCCACTGTGATCGTACATCGGCCTCCCTCTCCCAGGTCTCTTCTTGTACTTTCCCATGCTGCCAAAGCACTCGTACTAAAGGAACAAACCACCCAGGGAGAACCTTCGTACTATGATCGACAATCCGAATGGGATGCTCCTCAAACGATGCATTCGCTTCGATCTCAACCTCCTCAGGTAGAAAGAAATGTGATGGGTCTGAAAAGTAATGTCATAGCTGAGAGATGTGGAAGACGTCGTTCATGGTTTGGTACCTCTGATGTAACTACAACCGATAGGCAACAAGCCCAACTCTCTCTAAAACCTCAAATGGCCCGATGTACAATGGTGAAATTTTACCCTGTCTTCGAATCCTCTTGTGTCCCAACCTCAGTATGACACGTAGGAAAACCTGATCTCCGACCTCGAATTCCAGAGGTCATCTCTGCTGATCAGCATAAGACTTCTGTCGAGACTGTGTTGTATCCATCCTCTTCTGAATCAACTCTATCTACTCTGAGGTCTCCTGAACAAGATGAGGTCCTAGCAGATCTGTCTCTCCAGCCTCCAGCCAGCATAAGGGTGATCGGCATGGCCTACCGTACAAAGCCTCGTAAGGTGCCTTCTGAATGGTCTCCTGAAAACTGTTGTTGTAGGCGAACTCCACCAGAGGAATATGCTTCTCCCAAGAACCGCCGAAGTCTAGAATGCATTCTTGGAGCATATCCTCAAGCACCTGGATCATGCGCTCAGACTGGCCATCTATTTGGAGATGGTATGATGTACTCAAAAGTACTCGTGTACCCAAAGCCTTTTGAATCCCCTGCCAGAACTGAGACATAAAGCGTGCATCCCTGTCTGAGACGATGGAGTGTGGAACTCCGTGCAGACGTATAATATCTCGGATGTACAGTCGTCCCAGATCATCAACACTGAAGGTCTCTTTGATAGTTAAGAAGTGAGAAACCTTTGTAAGCCTGTCGACGAAAACCCAAACAGCATCGTTCGCTCGAGGCGACCAAGGCAATCCGGTCATGAAGTCCATCGCGACATCGTTCCACTTCCACTCTGGAATGGGTAACTACTGTAAAAGGCATGCTGGTCGCTGATTCTCTGCCTTCACCTGATGACAAGTAGAACACCTTAAGACGAAACTAGCAACATCTCTCTTCATACATGGCCACCAGTACTAGCGATGAAGATCCCAATACATCTTGGTGACGCCAGGATGAACTGCCCAAACTGAGGAATGGAAATCACACATAAGCTCCTCGCGTATGTTTGCTGGCACCCATACGCATCCCTGGAAATGCAAGATCTCATCCTCTCCCACTGTCCATCCAGGAAGAGGGTCCTCTCCTGACACACTCTCTCGCAGGACTAAGCCTTCTGAGTCTGATAGCTACCTCATATGTACCCGATCAAGTAGTATAGAGGTAATAGATACAGGAGATAGGTAAGTCTGTCCCTGTCTGTCGTGCACTTCCAGATGCATCTCAGAGAACAGAGCCATCAGCTGCCACTCACTACTGGCCTTCTGAACTACCTGAATCTGGGTTCTCCTGCTCAATGCATCCGCCACTGCATTGCCCTATCCTGGCGTATAGGAGAGCTCAAAGTCGAAATACTGAAGATACTCGACCCACCTACATTTTCTCAGATTCAGATCATGCTGAGTGAAGATATACTTGAGACTCTTATGGTCGGTGAAAACTAAAAAGTGCTCTCCCAAAAGGTATTGTCTCCAATAGCGTAAGGCATGAACAACAGCTGCCAACTCCAAATCGTGCGTAGGGTAATTCCTCTCGTGTGGCCTCAACTGCTGAGACCCATACGCAAACGACTCCATCTCCCTACATAAGAAAAGCGCCCAGCCTGATACTTGAAGCATCACAATAAACAATGTAGCTTTTTCCTGGCTCTGGAAAGACTAGTATCGGTGCTGACGTCAACCTTCTCTTTAACTCTTGAAAGGCTGACTCACAAGAATCTGACCATTAGAACTTTTCCCCCTTCTTGGCCAGACCTGTCAAAGGTGATGCTTGCTGTGAAAAGTCCTGAATAAAGCGTTTTTAGTATCCAGTCAGCCTTATGAAACTCCGTACCTCAAAAATGTTCTTCGGCTACTCCCAGGAAACTATTGCTCTCACTTTCTCTGGGTCCACATATACTCCTGCCTCTGAGGCGACGTGACCCAAGAAGTGAATCTGATCCATCCAAAAGTGGCACTTCGAGAGTTTAGCATAAAGTCGATGTTATCTCAGTGTCCTCAGAATGATCTCAATATGGTTACCATGGTCGTGTCCTGTGTGAGAGTACACCAAGATATCATCCACGAAGACCACGACAAAGGAGTCCAAGTAAGGATGGAACACTCGGTTCATTAGTGCCATGAAAACTGATGGTGCATTCGTGTGACCGAACGGCATGACTGTATAATCGTATAGACCATACCTGCTCCTGAAGGCTGTAAGAGGTATATCTGATGGTCTAATGTGAAACTGATGATAACCGGACCTCAGATTGATTTTCGAGAACACCTGGGCTCCTCAAAGCTAATCGAAAAGTTCATAAATCTTTAGAAAGGGATATCGGTTCTTGACCGTCAACTGGTTCAACTTCTGATAATCCACATAGAGCCTAAGGGTACCGTCTGCCTTCTTTCCAAATAGGACAGGCGAACCCCAAGGAGAAGTACTAGTTCAGATGAAACCCTTTGCCTGCAACTCCTCCAACTGCTTCTTGAGCTCTTGTAATTCAGGTGTAGCCATCATATAAGGATGAATGGACACCGGTGCTGCTCTTGGAACGAGCTCAATCGAGAAGTCTACCTCACTCTCTAGAGGAAAACCTGAAAATTCCTCTGGAAAGACATCCCTGAAATGATCCACCATTGGGGGAAGTTTTACAATGAAGTCCCCTGGTCATCCAGATAAAGACAAGCAATCTGGGCTATAACTCCTCCTAGCCCATGATGCTCGGCTCCATCTCTACCTGCCTGGACACCCCACTCACCTATATGAAGAAAAGATCTTCCCTCTGGTGATACGAAACTCACCCTGCAGTGATAGAAATCGACGACTGCCTGGAAGGGAACCAACTAGTCCACACCGAGAATTACGGCATATCCCATCATCTCTAGGACATAGAGGTCCCATAAGAAATGCACCCCGCAACCTCAAGAGGGAACTCTCTGCACTGACGTATGCTATATGTCCTTGTTCCCAATGGCATGTCAAGAGTCAACAAGTCAACAGACGAAAAGATACAGAGCCCAAGGCTCTCCACAACCGTAATAAAGATAAAGTTATGCGAAGCATCAGTATCAAAAAGAGCTAAAGATAAAACTGAGGCTACGAAAATTATTCCTCGAATGGTAGAAGGTCCGGGATCCTACTCCCGATAGGTCTCTTCCATGGCGAAAGACTGGCATGCACCACAGCCTTGCGACCCTGCCTGACCGCTCTGAGCTAATACACTCTGTTGTCGCAAATGACCTGGTGACTGACCACCCCAGCTGCGACCTCCACCTCGTCCCAAACAGTTGGAAGAACTCCAGTTCCCAGACTAGTCAGAAAATGTCCGAGCATCTCTAGAACGCGGGGTCATAGAGGAACCCCGACCACCAGCTGAAGGTGAGAAGATGTGATAGAAGCACTGAAGATGGCCCATCTTACTGCAAGATCTACACTCCATCGGATCTCTCTAGCACTGAGGCCTGGTATTCCCACTCCTACCGCACTGGTAGCATACAACCTGGATGCCAGAAGACGCATCCCGCGAACCACGATCTCCTCGAGAAGACTCTCTGCAACACTTCCTACTGTCCATAGGAGGAACACCAGCTTTGGGTGTCGTACATCCCTGGCTCACTGCTTCAGAATCCCCCAGATTGTGCTCAGTAATCAGTGCCTGGTTGACAATGTAGGATATATAAGTCAACTGGAAGATATTCACCTGGGAGTGGATCTCCTTCCTGAGACTGTCCTCAATCTTCCTAGTAATGAACAACTCATCACCTACTGGGATTGGTGTGAAACGCTGCAACTCAGTAAAACAGGATGAGTACTCCATGACAGAAAGAGTACCCTGCTGCAGACTCATTAACTCCCGGGCTCGATCGGCCCTCAGGGTCTCCGGATAGAAGTATTCATATAAGGTGCCTCGAAACTCATCCCATGACATACCCTAATGGCATCCTGACTGTGAGATCACCTCCCACCACCTCTTGGAAGTGTCTCGGATATTATAGGTGTCCAGCTTTACCCTCTTCTCTGGGGGTATCTCCAGATGCTCGAAGATAGTTAGGGTGTCCTTGAACCACGACTCTGCATCCTGGGGTCCTCCATCCCCTAAAAAAGTAGGAGGATGATGCAGATGAAAAACCCACATCAACTCATCCATCGACGGGGTAGGAGGCGGCACTCCCTGAAAAGTCCGCATCATCTTCATGAAATCCTCCCTGAACTGCACATCGGCGACTAAGACGGGTATAACTGCTGGTGCCAAGGCTGGCATAGCAGGAGGATCAACAGGAGGTCCCTGATCGTCCATATCCGGTGTCTGGTCACGATCCGGTAACTGACGTACAACCGGAGGATGTCTCTGAGGCATAGCTCTGAAAGATCAAAAGCACACCTTAGATCCGGATAACAAAGTCTGAAAAAACAGGAGTATAAAACGGGAACAGGGGGAAGAAACTATCATGTTTTATAAAACACAACAACACGGCGTGTATAAAAACTACATAGTGTGTACTTTTAGCCGTTAACATGGGCGTGTACTCCCACCACTACTGGTCGTGTAACACCCCAAACTACACGGTGTGTTGTTCCCATACACGACGTGTACTTGAACTCTAAACCCCTGCCCAAGTCTCCTTACATGGATAACCCACACAGTCCAACTAACCCCAGACTACACGGTGTGTTCCCTAGGGACACGGTGTGTACTAGACACGGTCTCGGTGGCCCGTGTTGTTAGTTACACGGTCGTCTACACGGCATGTTCCGAACAAACACGGCGTGTATAGGAGAAGGTAACACCGACCCGTGTTGTTCGTTACATGGCTGGGTACCTGGCAAAAAACTACATGGCGTGTTCTTTACCAACACGGCGTGTTCTACTCGAGCTTCCCCGGCCCGGGTTGTTAGTGACACGGCTGGGTACATAGCTCTAAACTAGATGGCATGCACCTACCATACACGGCGTGTTCCTGAAGTTATTTTCATGACACCGTGTTTCTGCTCACACGGTCAGTGACACGACCTGAAAACTACACGGCATGTATCCAGAAAGTACACGCCGTGTATTCTGGGTTTTTCTGGGCAGTAGCTCAGAAACTGCACAGAAGCCCAGAAACACTGAAAACAAGGCAAAGAGGTGCCGAATTCCGATCCGTGAGGTCTCATACTCCCCGCAAATCAAAGCTTGGCATCTCCTACAGTCATGTACAAGAGAAAAAATAATCATGATCCACCAACTTCCGATTCAAGAGGGACCATAACACCTCAAGAATCAAAATTTGGCATTCATTTAACATAAATATAACAGAATCAATTTCTCAATCACAACATCTAGGATTCTATCAAGCATCTATCACAATAGCATACATAATCTACACAGAGTCTATCACAACAACATGAAATCGCTAATTCACCCTAGATGGCATGGAAAGAATGCATGGCATGTGATTTCTAACAAGTGCCTATATGATGCATGAGATGGAATACCCTCATCTCATCGAGTTGTGACAAAAATAGAACTGTAATATCAAAACAATAACAGCACAAGGCATGTGAATCACTCTAGGTGAAATCATATCTACCGTAAAATCTAAAAACCAGAAAACTACAATAACGAGGTAGTATGGATGTTCCCTGTACACGGGTTAGCTACTCCTGGGCACAGATTATTACCAAGTACCAAATTCATCCAATCCCTGGCTAAAGTTTCCAAACAATAAATCAAGAGAAAAGAACTCCTCTGATACCAATTTGTAACGTCCCGGTTCCGGAATCCACCCAGAGGCGCCTCGTACCCGGTTGGTCACATGGACACAAGCTCATTTCCCCAAATGCTAGAGGCCGACGACTAGAAGCGAGGGGCTTGGGTGTGATAGTGGGGAAACTATGCCCTCATTGGCAGAGTAGACAGTGGAAATAGATAAACATTCAATAGCGGAAGCAGTGAATAACCCACAATAATAAACAGCAGAAGACTAAATCAAAAAACTGGAGCACATATGTATATATGGAATGATGCAAGATACAAATCTAGGAAAGCAGCCAAACAAGTCACAATGCTGATAACACCACAGTACCAAAATAAGTACAAAAGAAAAGTAAATAGCTCCTCAGCATCGCATGCCAAATCTTGGTCTCATGCTCTCCTGCTCCAAGCTATAAAGTACCATATGTAGAAGGGTTATTTCCCTTCTCTATACCTGCAACAACATAGTCTTCTTGGGCCCAAAAGCATGCCCAAAAAGGGTGTGAGATAAAGTCCCAGTAGGCAACCACCTGAAGATCTGTGCATAACAGTCAGTGAGTATATGCTGGGTAATAGTACAGTAAGCAGCAACAGTAGCAGTAAACAAGATGATACACAACCGCAATCAACCATAACAACAGCAGTAGTAAAGAAAATCAGCTAACACAAACAAGAAACCCTTTGGGAAGTACCCGCAGCCATCCCCTCTGGTTCTAACCACAAAGTACCACAACCCTCTGGGCAGTTCACTCAACCTAACCCCTCGGGCTTGGTCATACAAATTTATGAGACTCTCTGGGGAAGTACACCCAGTCAATTCTTCTTATAGTCTAGGGTAGTCAGGGACTCTCTGAGGAAGATCACGCTATCTAACCCTCTTAGCCCCAAGGTCTAGAGACTATCTAAGGAAGCTATCTCGGTCAATTACTCCTATAGCCTTAGGTATACCATATAATCTCTGAGGAAGCTCACTCGGTTAATTCCTCCTCTAGCCTGGGAAGGTTCTTAAAAAGATTCAAACAAGGTAAGACTTTGTGAGGAAGCTCACTCGGTCTACCCTCCTGTAGTCTATAAAATCTAAAGGTGCTCTGGGAAGCTAGCTCGGTATATCCCCTGTGGCCTATAATTTCTAAGACTCACTGAGGAAGCTCACTCAGTCTACCCTCCTATAGTTTATAATGTCAAGGGATCTCTGGGAAGCTCACTCAGTCTATCCCTTATAGTCTATAGCACCAGGTTCTCTCAGCCCTGTGCCAGTCAGTGCATGATAATGCTATAAGGACTAGGTACACCTATAGATCTACTTGGCTAACATTCTACAGGAAAACAAGTATGTTATACAAAACAATCCATCCTATAGACACAGGGCATGACAACAGTCGTAACGTCCCGGTTCCGGAAGCCACCCAGAGGCGCCCCGTACCTGGTTGGTCACATGGCCTCAAGCGCATTTCCCTAAACTCCAGAGCCTGCCGACTAGCAGCGAGGGCCTTGGGTGTGATAGTGGGGAAACTATGCCCTCATTGGAAGAGTACACAGTAGAAATAGATAAACATTCAATAGTGGAAGCAGTGAATAACCAACAATAATAAACAGCAGAAGACTAAATCAACAAACTGGAGGACATATTTATATATCGAATGATGCAAGATACAACTCTAAGAAAGCATCAAAAGAAGTCACAATGCTGAAAACACCACAGTACCAAAACAAGTACAAAAGAAAAGTAAACAGGTCCTCAGCATCACAAGCCAAATCTTGGTTCCATGCTCTCCTGCTCCAATCAATCAAGTAACAGAAGTTGAAGGGCGTTTGCCCTTGTCTATACCTGCAACAACATAGTCTGCTTGGGCCCAAAATCATGGCCCAAACAGGTTGTGAGATAAAATCCCAGTATGCAACCACCCAAAGATCTATTCCTAACATTCATTGAGTATATGGTAGGTAATAGTACAGTAATCAGCAACAATATTAGTAAACAAGATGATACACAACAGAAATCAACCACAACAACAACAGTAGTAAAGAAAATCAGCTAACACAAACAGGAAACCCTCTGGGAAGTACCCGTAGCCATCCCCTCTGGTCCTAACCACGAAGTACCACAACCCTCTGGGTAGTGCACTCAGCCTAACCCCTCTGGCTTGGTCATAAGAATTTATGAGACTCTCTGGGGAAGCACACCCGGTCAATTACCCTTATAGTCTAGGGTACTCAGGGACTCTCTGAGGAAGATCATGGAGTATAACCCTCTTAGCCCCATGGTCTAGAGACTCTATGAGGAATATATCTCAATTAATTCCTCCTATAGCCTCAGGTATACCACAGACTCTCTGAGGAAGTTCACTCGGTCAATTCCTCCTCTAGCCTGGGAAGGTTCTTAAAAAGATTCAATCAAGGTAAGACTCTCTAAGGAACCTCACTCGGTCTACCCTCCTGTAGTCTATAAAATCTGAAGGCACTTTGGAAAGCTCTCTCAGTCTATCCCCTATGGCCTATAATGTCTAAGAATCACTAATAAAGCTCACTCGGTCTACCCTCATGTAGTCTATAATATCAAGGACTCTCTAGGAAGCTCACTCGGTCTATCCATTATAGTCTATAACACTAGGTTCTCTCAGCCCCATGCCAGTCAGTGCATGATAATTCTATAAGGCCAAAGTACACCTATAGAGCTACTTGGATAACATTCTAGAGGAAAACAATCGTGTTATACAAAACACTCCGTCCTATAGACACAAGGCATGGAAACAGTCATAATGGCCAAAAGCTAACAAGACCCAAAGGTCATAAATAGATAAATCATGGGAAAAACATCCTAGAACAACAAATTATCCTATAACATGATTAATTTACCTCTACACAAGCATATAATCAAGGTAGGAAAACAACAAGGTCAAAAAGGTAAACACACAATACCCTGTTCACGGGTATTGGTGGAATTTGCACATAAAACTCAAAGACTATGAACGGTAAGGCACAAACCACATACCTTGATCCTAGGAGATCGATATACTTGAACCACGGTGACTGATTCTCCATTGAATTTCATAGATATGAGAAAATTTCCAAAATTCTCAAACCATGATAACTTGAGAAAGAGGAAGAATCAAGGAATGAAACTCGAGAAGAAGGAAGAACTCACTACTATGGTTCCAACACAATCGACGACGGACTAATCGGCCAACTGATGGAGGATTAGGAATCCGGAGAAGTTTCGTGGCCGCACGGTGTCTCTCGTTCAAACTAGACCTAGAAGAAGACGTTTATGGTGATCGGGCGCGACCCCGGTCCATTTAATGAAAAAAAAGGAAGTACACAACGTGTAATTTTAGAGTAAACTATGTGTACTAGGTCTTTACATACTCCACCAAAATAGGCCTCCACATCACCCCTAGACACCGTGTGTGTGGCCCGGACACGGCCAACACACAGCTTCGAGCGGGAAAAGAGTACACGGCGTGTACTTCAAAAATTTCTAGAAAATTCATTTTTCTCAAAAACTCCAGAAAAAGGAAAGACATACCTAAAAATGAAGATTTAGGTTCTTAAAAACTTCCCCCCTTAAAGAAATTCATCCCCGAATTTCCCTAGAGAGGCGTTGAAGAAGAAACCTCGAACAAATCCAACTACTACGATCGTACATCGGCCTCCCTCTCCCAGGTCTCATCATGTACTTGCCCATGCTGCCAAAGCACCCGTACTAAAGGAACATACCGCCCACAGAGAACCTTCGTACTATGATTGACAATATTGATGGGATGCTACTCAAACGATGCATCCTCATTGAGATCAACCTCTTCAGGCTGAAAGACATGTGACGGGTCTGAAAAGTAATGTCAGAGCTGAGAGACGTGAAAGACTTCGTGCATGGACCGATACCTCTGAGGTAACAGCAACCGATAGGCAACCGGCCCAACTCTCTCTAAAACCTCAAATGGCCCCACGTACCGCGGTGAAAGTTTACCCTGTCTCTGAATCCTCTTGTGTCCCAATCTTGGTGCGACACGCAGGAAAACCTGATCTCCGACCTCGAATTCCAGAGGTCGTCTCTGCTGATCAGCATAAGACTTATGTCGAGACTGTGTTTTAGCCATCCTCTTACGAATCAACTCTATCTACTCTGAGGTCTCCTGAATAAGACAAGGTCCCAGAAGAGCTGCCTCCCCTGCCTCCAACCATCATAAGGGTGATCGGCATGGCCTACCGTACAAAGCCTCGTAAGGTTCCATCTAAATGGTCGCCTAAAAACTATTCTTGTAGGCAAACTCCACAAGAGGAATATGCTTCTCCCAAGAACCACAAAAGTATATAATGAAAGCTCGAAGAATATACTCAAGCACCTGGATCGTGCGCTCGGACTGGACATCTGTCTGGGGATGGTATGTTGTACTCAAAAGTACCCGTGTACCCAAAGCCTTTTGAATCCCCTACCAGAATCGAGATGTAAAGCATGCTTCCCTGTTTCAGATGATGGAGTGTGGAACTCCGTGCAGACGTACAATCTTTCGGATGTACAGTCATCCCATATCATCAACACTGAAGATCTCCTTGTTCGGTAAGAAGTGAGAAACCTTCGTAAGCCTGTCGACTACAACCCAAACCGCGTCGTTCCCTCGAGGAGACCTCAGAAATCCGGTCACGAAGTCCATCGCGACATCATTCCACTTCCACTCCGGAATGGGTAACTTCTGTAATAGGCTAGGTAGTTGCTGATGCTCTGCCTTCACCTGCTAACAAGTAGAACACCTTAAGACGAAACCAGCAACATCTCTCTTCATACCTGGCCACCAGTACTGGCGATGAAGATCCCGATACATCTTGGTGATGCCAGGATGAACTACCCAAACTGAGGAATGGAAATCCCACATCAGATCCTCGTGTATGTCTGCTGGCACCCATATGCATCACTGGAAACGTAAGATCTCATCCTCGTCCACTGTCCATCCAAAAAGAGGGTCCTCTCCGGACACACTCTCTTACAGGGCTAAGCCTTCCGAGTCTGATAGCTGCCTCATCCGTACCCGATCAAGTAGTGTATAGGTAACAGCTATAGAAGATAGGTAAGTCTGTCCCTGCCTGTTGTGTACCTCTAGATACATCTCATAGAATAGATCAATCAAGTGCGACTTACTGCATGCCTCCTGAACTGCTTGAATCCGGGTTCTCCTGCTCAACGCATCCGCCAATGCGTTGCCCTTTCCCGGTGTATAGGCGAGCTCGAAGTCGAAAGACTAAAGATACTAGACCCACCTATGCTATCTTAGATTCAGATCACGCTGAGTGAAGATATACTTGAGACTCTTGTAGTCAGTGAAAACCACGAAATGCTCTCCGAGAAGGTAGTGTCTCCAACAACGTAAGGCATGAACAACAGCTGCCAACTCCAGATCATGCGTAGGGTAATTCCTTTCGTGTGGCCTCAACTGCCAAGACCTGTACGCAATGTCTCTCTCTCCCTGCATAATCAAAGCGCCCACCCCGATACTTGAATAATCACAATAAACAGTGTAGCTTTTGCCTGGCTCTGGTAAGACTAGTATAGGTGCTGACGTCAACCTTCCCTTTAGCTCCTGAAAGGCTGACTCGCAAGAATCTAACCATAAGAACTTCGCCCCCTTCTTGTTCAGATCTATCAAAGCTACTTCTAGGTGTTAAAAGTCCTGAATAAAGCATGCATAGTATCCATATAGCCCTAGGAAACTATGTTCCTCAAAAATGTTCTTCGGGTGCTCCCAAGAAACTACAGCTCTCAGTTTCTCTGGGTCCACAGATACTCCTGCCTCTGAGATGACATGAACCAAGAAGTGAATATGATCCATCCAAAAGTGGCACTTCGAGAGTTTAGCATAAATCTAATGCTCTCTCAGTGTGCTCAGAATGATCTCAAGATGGTTAGCATGGTCGTTTATAGTGTGAGAGTACACCAAGATATCGTCCATGAAGACCACGACAAAGGAGTCCAAGTAAGGATGGAACACTCGGTTCATCAGTTCCATGAAAACTGATGGCGCATTCGTGAGACCGAATGGCATAACCATATACTCGTAGAGACTATACCCGCTTCTGAAGGCTTTCAGAGGTATATCTGATGGTCTAACGCACAACTGAAGATAACCAGACCTCAAATCGATCTTTGAGAACACCCAGGATCCTCGAAGATGATCAAAAAGGTTATCAATCCATGGCAAGGGATATCGGTTCTTGACTGTCAACTGGTTCAGCTTCCAATAATCCACATAGAGCCTAAGGGTACCGTCTGCCTTCTTTGCAAACAGGACAGGCGAACCCCAAGGAGAAGTACTGGGTCAGATAAAACCCTTTGCCTACAACTCCTCCAACTACTTCTTGAGCTCCTTCAATTCAGGTGTAGCCATCCTATAAGGAGGAATGGACACCGGTGCCACTCCTGGAATGAGCTCAATCAGGAATTCTATATCATGCTCCGGAGGAAAACCTGAAAATTCCTCTGGAAAGACATCCCTGAAATGATCCACCACTAGGGGAAATTTTAACTGTGTAGACACAAGGCATGGAAACTATCATAACGGCCAAAATATAATAAGACCCAAAGTTCGTAAACAGAGCGAGCATGGGAAAAACATCCAAGAACAAAAAATTATCCTCTAACATGATTAATTTACCTCTACACAATCATACAAGAAAGTCAGGCAAACAACAAGGGCAAAAAGGTAAACACACAAGACCTCGTTCATGGGTTTTGGTGGAATTTTCACATAAAACTCAAAGACTTTGAACGGTAAGGCACAAACCACCTACCTCGATCCTAGGAGATCGATATAATTGAACCACAATAAATGATTCTCCCCTGAACGTCGTAGATCTAAGAAAATTTCCAAAATGCTCAAACCATGATATCTTGAGAAAGAGGAAGAATCAAGGAATGAAACTCAAGAAGAAGTAAGAACTCACTGTTGCGGTTCCAATGCAATCGACGGCGGTCGAATCGGCCAACAGATGGAGGCTCGGGAATCCAGAGAAGTTTCACATCCATACGAAATATCTCGATCGAACCAGACCTAGAAGAAGACATTTATGGTGATCGGGCACAACCTCGGTCCATTTAATGAAAAAAATAAAGTACACAGTGTGTACTTTTAGATTACACGGTGGGTACTAGGTCTTTCCGTACTCTGCCAAAATCAGCCTCCACGTCACCCCTACACACCGTGTGTGTGGCTCGGACCTAGCCAGCACACGGCTTCGAGCGGGAAAAGAGTACACGGCGTGTACTCATAAAGTACACGACGTGGACTTCAAAAATTTCAAGAAACTTCATTTTTCTCAAAAACTCCAAAAAAGGAAAGACATACCTGAAAACGAAGATCTAGGTTCTTACATTATATGACCTCTATTATGTTCTTGAATTAACATATATTCATAATATTAATGGTATATGAAGAAACAAGTTTTAAGTAAGTAAAACCCGAGGTATGGTAATTCTTAACCCAGTTTTCATTCTTTGGGTTAACCATCTATTTCATTAATGATGTGGTACTAAGATTATTTGTGTAATGAATTTAATTCATATTATGTTTTATTATGTGTATTTACAGTGTATACACATATTCATTTCATTCTATCAATTCTATCTTCAATTATATGATATTTGTAAGGGACTTTTATTTAAAAATTCTCTTTTAAAATTCAATTTTAAAAAATTCAAAAGAAATGTTTTTAGTAAATTATTCATGTTTTATGATTATTTCTTGGTTCTTGGGAATAATTTATGATGAAGGGTGGGACCTATATATCCCTCTTATGCATTGGGTATGTGTAAGTTAGAGGTTGTATGTATGGTTACTCCAAGTGTAACTGTGATGGTTACACCATAAGGTAGTCATGAGGGTTATATTGTAAAGTAACAATGAGGGTTACAAATCAAAAGGTAGTTGTGAGGGTCACAATATAATTAATTCCACAAGATACATTTATTATTTTATATATGTTCTCTAATGTTTTATGGAAATATTGTATTTCAAAAATTAAGTATATATGGGTGAGAAGTATGTCTTTGTAAAAATGATTTCATATGATTATAAGTATTCACAGATTAATGGTTTCTTTCCTTATTTTTTTATCCCTTATTGAGACTTTTATGCTCATACCATGTTTTTAAATTTTTTTCACAGGTTATAAGGATGTATAAGAGAAAGAATGAAGCCAAGTTAAATGTTATGAAGATTTTTCAAAGAAATCATGTTGTTGTTTTCTATAAAAAAATTATGTTTTGGTAGAAATGGATATTGTTTTAGTGGTACCCACATTGTATGCTTGCGGGTTGATATGTAGGAGATACTTCCAAACTTTCTAAAACTCTAAACCAAAATGATCATTGGGAATTCAAAGAAGTGAAATCTTGTTGAAATAGCTAGATTATGTAATGTTTAATTCCAGGTCCTTATACTAAATAGAAGTATAATATTTAAATGGGGTTTCATAAAACAATTTTAACCCTATAATAAAAAGCTATACACAAAAATTAGTCTAAAAAATAATTTCTTAGAATGTGAAAAAAAATAAAAATTTATCTTAAAACAAACCCCAATAAAAAATAGAATATAAATAATGGTAAATTAATTAAATATGGTGCGATAGAGACAATATATGTTCAATTGAAAATAATTTCTTTAAGTTTTATTTCGACATTTTCTAGAAATCATACATCATTTGAAGAGTTATAAAATTTACTCTTGTAAAGAAAAAAAGGGAAATATTATGATTTACTATGATAAAATATATTTGGATTAGAATATAAGAACAGAAAAAATTTGTTGTGAGACTCAATGTTGACATGGGGGAGAATGTTCTAACACAATTGCTATGAATCATTCTTAACAATGTCAAAATTATATAAAGAAATAAATCCATAAAAAACATTATTTTTAAATGAAATATATAATTTACTTAGATATAAGTATAAAATAACTTATTAAATAGATTAATGTGATAATATAATAAACATTGAATAATATTTACAAGGAAGAAAAACTATGACACAATGAAAAGTATTTTTGGTCAACAAAACCCCAACCTTTGATTCCTGCTTGGTAAAGAATTTTCTAAACACATTTTTAATCATTTTTTATTTATTATTTATCTATATCATTTCTATATTAATATTTATTTTACTTGATACCACTCCTATATAATTTATTATCTCCCAATTATTAATGAGTTATTGATAAAATTATTATTCTGGTTCGAGTTTCCTCATTTTCTCTATGCTAGATTCAGTATGTAACTTTTATTAATTGATCATATATTATGTATTTTAAAATTATATAATATTCATGGCAGATGAATATATGTTTTTGATAAAATTTTAATTCAAATTACCTTTTGACATATATCAAGGCAATGATCTGTAAAGAGATGTTAAAATGCCAATATTGTTTTGAATATTGATTCAATAAAACAATTTTATTTCATTAATGAATTGACCTATATATTTTAAAATTCGTAAATATGAAAACATATCAAATAATCAATTATTAGATAAATATTAAATTATTTATGTTTTCATAATATTTCTTCCTATAACCATTATAACATCGTTTATATAGGTGGTATGACTGACCCAAACATGAATGTGTTATAACAAATGAAATAATGAAATAACAATATTTTATAGATATAAAATCACATATAAATTAGAATAATGGTTTTGAAAATATGTTATAAAAGTGAAAAATCATATTTAAGTTGTAGTTTTTTAAAAAGATAAATATAAATGATTTGGGATGGGATAAAATTTATGTTAAAGGATTGAATTTTTTCACAGACATCCCTTTTAAATAACATATTTTGGACTCATTATTAATAGAGTTTACCAAACATTATAGATTTTTATTAGGGATATAATTATGGAAATTATTGAAGAGGAAATGAAAGGAATAATGTTGTTTTTTATGGGTTTAGGAGGGGGCCTTTTATAAGTGTTTGAAATTGACACTTTCACAAATACCCATTCATTAAGGAATAAAAAACATAGTTTTCAAAAGAAATTTAACTAAAATGTTGAAACATAAAAAATATATAATAATGGTAGTTTTTAATTACTTAAAAATAAAATATATTTAAAATAATTTTCGATATTTTAGAACCATTCCCTTTAATGTGACCCTTACACATCATTTTATGTTTACCATTGGAACTCAATTTTTTACCTCAGTCACTTATTTTTATCACTAAAAATGATATTTACCCAATTAAATAATTTATAAAGGACAATTCAAAATTGTAAATCCATTTTTCAATTAAATTTATATATATGATCAATATTAATTATAATATAAGAAAGTCTAAAGCATAAAAACAAATTTTAGAGAAATGAGTTTTTACACTTGAAAATGAATTCATTCTTATTCCATAACAAGTAATAATAATTTGATTACTTTTAAATAATTTTTTATACAATTAAAAAAATTCTTTAAAATAAAACATTCTTTTGGAAAAAATATGTTTCACAAAAAAAATTCCTTAAAAAATAACTCCCTTTATCATTAGATGATTTTATTGATAATTTTTTAAAGTTGAATATTTAATTTAAAAAATTTATTTAATTTTATCTATACTTTTTAATCAAAACATACCTTCTCAATTTTTATATTAAATCTATAAATTAAAATTTGTAAATATAGAAAATGTATAAAAATAAATGCAACAATGAAGATATTTATTTATATATTTAAAATATTCTATTTTATATTTATAATTACATTTATATACCACCCTAACTTTTACATAAAAAACTCTTGAAATTTTATTCATATATCACTAGGATAATATGAGTAATGGTACTAGTCATGTGTGGTGATTTACCTAACATGGATCTTATAGTGATTTCTATAGGCCTGAACATCTCCAGTAGAAAATTTCACTCAAGTCAAACTTATTGAAAATTAACTTGGGATTGCTATTTTAAAAACCATTACACTACAAGAAAACTGTCGTTTAGCGGCAGTTTTTTCGCGGTAGTTTTAAAAACCGCCGCTAAACGTGTTTCAGGCCGCCATTTCACGGCGGTTTTTAAACCACCGCGAAATGCCATAAATTTTTTTTTTTTTTTATTATTTTTTTTTTCGAGGATTAGCGGCAGTTTTTTAAAAAACTGTCGTGAAATGAAAGGAAAAAAATAAAAAAAAAACACGAAAAACCCCGAAATCACTAAAACAACCATAACTTTTGATCCGGGTGTCCGTTGGAGCGCCAAGACCAGTCAAATAGAAGCTCATGAAGATATATAGAGGCACATATAATCAAAACCATGAGACGGTCTAAGGTGCAGAATATATTAAAGTTATAAGAATTTGGAAAAAAGTTCTCCAACTTCAAATGGCCATAACTTTCACTCCGGTTGTTCGTTTGAGCTCTACCATATATCAAATCGAAGTCAGTGAAGAGAGATACACACTAAATCAACACAAAAAAGCTTCTGTCATGTTTTTCAACCCCAAAAACCCCGTCGAAGGCCTCCGAAACCCCGTTTCCGTCACCGGTGTCCCGTCGAACTTGTCTTCAAACGGACCTAACTTTCAATCCGTGTGTCGGTTCGGACACCTCCACCTGCCAGATCATAGCTCGTTCCATGAGCTTCAGTTTGACTGGTCGTGGCGCCCACATGCACTCCTAGATCATATGTTATGGCCTTTTTAGTGGGTATCAGGTTTGTTATGTCTTTCGATGCCTCGTTTCTAGCACCCGTTCCCCGCCAGATTTTTTTTAAATGGTCATAACTTCTGATCCGCCTGTCCATTCGGACTCTTTCACCTATCAGGTCGAAGATCGTTTCAGGATCTTTGATTTGACAGGTTGCGGATCTAAAAAGGACTCTCGGATTATAAGTTATCTCCGTTAATGTGATTCCAATTTTTTTGTCTCTTTATGACCGTTTTGACGGGTTTTAACGGTTGCTCCATTTATTACTATTTATTTGGGTTTCCATGACTTGTTATCTTTATCAATGGTTTTTTGTGGGTTATTATGATGATTATGTTGAATTATTAAGGGGTTTTTCAAAGTTGTCATGAGTTTTCATGTGTTCTCATGCATTCTCATTCTTTCTAATGTCTCATTCTTCATATGCTTCTCTATCCGTTTTCATGTGTTTTCATGATTTTTCATCCCTTATCACGTCTTTTTATACTTTTTCATGTGTTTCCTTTATTATTTTTTATTTTTTATTTATTTATTATTTATATTTACTTATTATTTATTATTTATTATTTATTAGTAATAATAATAAAATATTATTATTAATAATAATAATTGTTACTGGTTATTTATTATTTATTATTTATTATTTATTATATATTATTTATAATTTATATTTATTATTTATATTTATTTATTATTTATTATTTATTATTTATTATTTATTATTATTTATATTTATTTATTATTTATCATTTATCATTTATATTTATTTATTATTTATTATTTATATTTATTATTTATTATTTATTATTTATTATTTATCATTTATTATTTATTATTTATTATTTATTATTTATTATTTATTATAAATATTTATTAATTATTTATATTTATTTATTATTTATTATTTATATTTATTTATTATTTATTATTTATATTTATTTATTATTTATTATTTATTATTTATATTTATTTATTATTTATTGTTTATATTTATTTATTATTTATATTTATTATTTATTTATTATTTATTATTTATTATTTATTATTTATTATTTATTATTTATATTTACTTATTATTTATTAATTATATATATATTTATTATTTATTATTTATATTTATTATTTATTATTTATATTTATTTATTATTTATTATTTAGATTTATTTATTATTTATTATTTATTATTTATATTTATTAATTATTAATTAATAATTATTTATTATTTACATTTATTTATTATTTGTTATTTATTATTTATATTTATTTATTATTTATTATTTATGTTTATTTATTATTTATATTTATTTATTATTTATTATTTATTATTTATTATTTATTATTTATTATTTATATTTACTTATTATTTATTAATTATATATTTATTTATTATTTATTATTTATATTTATTTATTATTTATTTTTAATTATTAATATTTATTTAATTATTTGTTATTTATATTTATTTATTATTTATTATTTATTATTTATTATTTATTATTTATTATTTATTATTTATTATTTATTATTTATTATTTATTATTTATTATTTATTATTTATTATTTACTATTTATTATTTATATTTATTTATTATTTATATTTATTTATTATTTATTATTTATTATTTATTATTTATATTTACTTATTATTTATTATTTTTATTTATTTATTATTTATTATTTATTTATTATTTATTATTTATATTTATTTATTATTTATTATTTATTATTTATATTTAGTATTTATATTTATTTATTATTTACTATTTATTATTTATATTTATTATTTATATTTATTATTTATTTATTATTTATATTTACTTATTATTTATTATTTATATTTATTATTTACTATTTATATTTATTTATTATTTATTATTTATTTATTTATTATTTATTATTTATTATTTATTATTTATTATTTATTATTTATTATTTATTATTTGTTATTTATTATTTGTTATTTATTATTTATTATTTATTATTTATTATTTATTATTTATTATTTATTATTTATTATTTATTATTTATTATTTATATTTATTTATTATTTATTATTTATATTTATTATTTATTATTTATTATTTATTATTTATATTTATTATTTATTTATTATTTATATTTATTAATTATTTTTATTTATTATTTATTTATTATTTATTATTTATATTTATTTATTATTTACTATTTATTATTTATTTTTTATTTTTTATTTTTTATTTTTTATTTTTTATTTTTTATTTTTTATTTATTATTTATATTTATTTATTATTTATTATTTATTATTTATTATTTATTATTTATATTTATTAATTATTTATATTTATTTATTATTTATTATTTATATTTATTTATTATTTATTATTTATATTTATTTATTATTTATTATTTGTTATTTATTATTTATTATTTATATTTATTTATTATTTATATTTATTTATTATTTATTATTTATTATTTATTATTCATTATTTATTATTTATTATTATTGAGTTTATATCTATTATTTATGTATTATTTGTTTTTTCAATTAATATATATAAGTATATTAAATTCTGTTTATTAACCACATGACGAGCTTGCTGGAGTGGTAAAGTCTTTGGAAAATATGCAAGAGGTTAGGGGTTCAAATCTCACCAAACGCAGTATTTCTTTATATTACATGGGCATGGGCACGGGCATGGGCATGGGCATGGGCATGGGCATGGGATGTGCATGCTTGGATAAATAAAGTAATACGAAATAAATAAAATAAATAAATAAATAAAATAAAAAAATAAATAAAATAAAAAAATAACTAAGTAAAGAAAATAAATAAATAAATAAGTAAAGAAAATAAATAAATAAATAAGTAAAGAAAATAAATAAATAAATAAAACAACAAAATAACTAAGAAAATAAATAAATAAATAAGTAAAGAAAATAAATAAATAAATAAACATGCCCACTAAAAACATAATCCATACTACTATATAAACATAATGACGATATAAATAATGGTTATATTACATTCCTATATATAGCACAACATACATTATGAAAATTTAACACCTTGTCCCCATATTTCAATTCTAAAAATGTATATCATCTTCATAAGTTGATTTATTCTTCATGTAATTATTATTCGTGGTTTATTTATTTAAGGTGGAAAATACCAATATAAATTTTAAAATATTAAAAAAAAATGTATACTTTTAAAATTTTAAAATAAATAAAAATATAAGTAAACTATAATTTTATTTGTGGTGTGATCCTCAATGTAGAACCAAGTAAGGTATATTTTAATATTCTTATAATTTTTTTACTTATAGTTTTAATTATTTTAAAATTTTTAAATTATAATTTTATTTTTATTTTTAATATTATAATTTTTATATTGATATTTTATACCTTAAAAAAATTAATCATTTTTCATTTTTTTTCTATTGTTTCTTGTACAACAATAAATATTGTAGTTGAAGGAAATTAGCTCAATATGATTGGGGTGTTACAAAATTGATATGAAATTTATTCCATAATCATCATTGGTGTTGGTTAGAGTGGATACTCAAGAGGGGGGTGAATTGAGTTCCAATTTAAAATTTCTGTTAAAAAATTTATAGCTAAGAAAACCCCCAATTTTAAAAATGGCCCAATTAATTAATGTAGTAGAAATGTAAATGTTCAATTGGTCAACATGTTTCTCAAAGGGTGATTAGTCCTCAGATAAATCAGTGTAGAACACTAATTCAACTTTTGAAATGATTTTAATGAATTAAACAAATACACACAATAACCAAAACCAACTATCAAAGTGTAACCAAAAATAGTTTTAAGTTTTAGCAAATATAACCACCAGATAAAACAAAACAGAGTAATTGAAGATTGGACCAACAATGTAAACAAGAGGTTCAGTCTCAAGAAGAGACTTAATCCTCTCCACTTAATGATCATCTGCCACCAAGCTGTTTATATAAATAAACTTTTGATCCACACCCTGGATCAGGGTTTACAATAGCACACCAGGCTATCTAGGACACACTTGACCACTACCACAGTTATTCGTGGGAAACAAAATAAATAAGTGATTGATTTATGAGGATAGTTTTATATCCTCCAGTTATGCTCAGGAGACAGTGTGTGTAATACAAATAAATATACACACTGCTCAAGTAGAAAGTATAAAACACAACATTGTTAAGGATGATAATAGAGTTAAGAATTCTCTGTGTGTTGTGAAGTAAGGCTCTATACTCAATGAATGTTGAGAAACTAGTATTTGAGTCTTCTTCTGGAAGATTTCTTCAGAACAGAGTATCGCAGTTTCTGTAATCCAGCTTCAAGGAGTGAAAATGTTCAGCTCATTGATGTCTCGATGTATATTGATCCTTTTTGGTGAAGATATCTTGTTAGAGACTTCTTGTAATCTCAAGCGCTTAGATCTTCTCTTTTGGTATTTGCACAGTCTGCTTCTTTGCATGTACTTCTATTGTCGTATTCGCACAGTCTGTCTCTCATCATGTACTACATCTATCTTCATCGTAACTTTAACGTGAAATATTAGGTCTGTTTATACTCCATGATCCTCTATGCATAAGGATCTTCGCAGGTGCATGTACCAAGTACTTGTCTACGGATTGTTCTACAGACAACATTAAATAATGTCAGAAACATTAATTTGTATACATATGACCGTTAGAAATAAATTTGAATTAATAAAATGGAAACATTTATTTATATCAATTGGTAAGTAATCTTTGGTCTTTTTTCTTCGGTTTGATAACATCGGTCTTTCATCTTCGGTGTGTCGACTTCGGTCTGTCGAACTTCGGTGTGTTATCTTCAGTGTGTCGACTTCGGTCTGTCGAACTTCGGTGTGTCGACTTTGGTCTGTCATTCTTCAGTTTGTCATTCTTTGGTTTGTCAAACTTCAGTTTTGGTGTGTCAACTTCGGTTTCGGTGTGTCGGCTTCAATTTCAGTGTGTCGGATTCGGTTTCGGTGTGTCGGCTTCAGTTTCGGTGTGTAGAATTCAGTTTCGGTGTGTCGGCTTCGGTTTAGGTGTGTTGACTTCGGTTTATCAGGGAATCCAAAAAATATTATGAAGATTCTTCCTTACATATATCATTACAAGACAAAGTGTTAATAAAAATACATTTGTAAACATATTTATTTATGACTATAAGCAGCTGACTTATTAAAGTATATGTTGAAGTATGAAAAAATTTATTCGCATAGAGATATTAAAATTGGCATGAAAGATATGAATATATATATTGACATTATTTGTGATTCTAAAAAATAAAATATCATGAAGGGTCCAACAATCACACCCTTTTTGATAATCACAAATTATGGCATATATGAAAATATATATAATAAATATGGCTGAATATACTTGTCCAATATAACTAAAGTTTGACATTGCTTGAATTTATTTAAAACAAATCTCCCCCTCACTAAATGGATTGAGGAGAGTATATGCCACCCTTATTTTCTCATATTCCATCCTTACTTTCTACCCATTTCTTATATGCCAGCCTTACTTTCTCCCCCTTTTGGGATTAACAAAAAGAGAAAAGCATGAAGAAGAAATAAGATAAAATAAAGACATCACAATAATTTTCATTCAAAGTCATAATAGTACAAGATAAACAAAAAGACCAAATCCCTATCAAAAAGAAACAATCCATCACCAAGGTTTTGGGTGTAGAGGAGATTTTACTTTATTTGAAGTATCCAAAGGAGAAGAAGAAGGTTTGGTAGTGGCAGAGGATGGAGGTGATCTGATTACAACACCAGGAAGAGAAAGACCTGTAGTAACAGTAGCTTCAAGAGTATGCCTTCTTTCTGACAACACATAACCGGGAGACTGCTCAGTAATGATCGATCGAATATGTGTAATATCTTGAGAGACAGTCATTAGAGAAGGAGGCCGAGAGGCAGTACCAATTGAAGTAGTTGGAGAGACCAAAATAGCCTCATCCTGAACATGTAGATAAGGTTTGAGTAGTTTGATGAAGTCATTGATGATTTCTCCTCCATATTGCATTGCCTTCTCAAAGTAATCCTTATTCTCCATAAATTTACTCAGAAAAGGTGTAAACTCTTTTAGTTAGAGAACTTTATTTTTGAATTCTTCTGTGACGGGGGGAATTCGAAGATTTTCTGCCAGAAACTTGAAATTTTTCCTGAGGTCATGCTTGGTATATATCTTAGTGAAATACTTATCCACTTTTTCCCGAATTTCCTTTTGAGATGCAGAGGCTTCATTAGTGCATTGTCTGACCATATTGTACACAAGATCTGTATTTTGATGTACTTTTTCTAGAGTTTATTTGTCTAAAGCAATCTGGAGTTTCTGAATCTCCTCTCTCATCACTGCCTTGAGAGACTCTAAATTATCAACATAACTTCTTCCACTCGTGGAACTGGATGGGCCAGTCAACATTTTTCCAAGATCTTATTTCAAATTTTTTAAATCAACACTGAGTAGATGGGTTACCAAGTTCCTGAGAACTTCCAAAACACCACTAAAGGAGGTCTTGAAGTCAGAGGTTAAGGAATTCATCTCATTGCTTATCTTTCTTACTTCTTCTCTGAGCAAAGTGTTGTGTCTAATAACAGTTTCTCCTATAGTAATAAGATTCAGTTTAATCTCCTGAATCACAATTCTTAAAATTATTGCTACATTAGCATCCGAGATACTTATTGAGGTGGAGGATTCAGTTTTGGATCCCACTAAAGCTAGCACAGACTCACATATCTCATTCTTAAACTTTTCCAAATCAGCCTTAGTGACATAGTCACTAGGTACTAACTGAGCAACTAGGTCTACTACTGGAGATGCAACTATTGGAATAGGAGTAGCAGGTTCTGGTTCAGCATGGACTTTGGGAACAAGAGTAGAAGGTGCCATTTCCTCATCTGAGTCATATTCTAAACTAAAAAGAATATATTCGAGATTATTATTCCACTTTGTAACACAGGTCCAATATCTTTTCTCAATGGTATCAATTCTTTCCCTTCTTCCTTGAGGCTTATGAATAACATCAATGTCATTAATTTCTTCATCCTGGTCTCTGGCCATAACAACTTGTCTTGGGATAGGATCCAACCAAACTTCAGGTTCTACCTGAGCTCCAGCTATTTCAATTTCACCAGGTACTTCCTCAATTTTAGGTAGTGGAACTACATATTTTTCTTTTGGTCCAGCAGCCATAATATCATTCAATTCCAGAATGATCTCTTGGTTTTTAGCATCGGGATGGATTAGTCTGTCCCCATGTCCAACATCTCTATGATCATCAACATGTTGATTAGCAGGCTCAATACCATCACTATAATGGCCCGGACCTCTTCGGTCCATTACTTTGTGAAATATTGGTGTTGGAGGTGTTCTGGGAGGTCAAGGGGACTTATCCCCAACACTTTGCCAATTTTTCTAGTTCTGTGAACAGTGTTTCCAGTTTTATGAACAGTAACAGATCGGTCTCACCGATCGGTCTGACAGATCGGTCTCACGGATCGGTTTCACCGATCAGTGTGACAGATCAGTTTCACAAATCGGTCTGACAGATTGGTTTCACAGATCGGTCTGACAGATCAGTTTCACAGATCGGTGTGACAGATCGGTTTCACAGATCGGTCTGACAGATTAGTTTCACAGATCGGTGTGACAGATCAGTTTCACGGATCGGTGTGACAGATCAGTTTCACGGATCGGTGTGACAGATCGGTTTCACAGATCGGTGTGACAGATCGGTTTCACAGATCGGTTTGACAGATCAGTTTCACGGATCGGTGTGACAGATCGGTCTGACAGATCGGTCTGACAGATCGGTTTCACAGATCGGTGTGACAGATCGGTTTCACAGATCCGTCTGGCAGATCGGTGTCACAGATCGGTGTGACAGATCGGTTTCACAGATCGGTGTGACAGATCGGTTTCACAGATCGGTTTCACAGATTGGTTTCATGTATAGTAACAGTGGGTGAACAGTGTTTCCAGACTCCTACAGTTTTGCCCCTTTTGATGTTTCCTTTGATGTAAAATACATTTAAAGCCTTATTTTAAGGGCTCTTAAGGCCGTTTAAAATGACATAAATCCTATATTAATTATTACTAAGGCTTGGAATGTTTTACTTGGTCAAACCGCATGGGTTAATGCAATCCGTTTTTAATGGAGAATTAACTGGATCTTAAACTGTCGCCCCATTAAATCTTAAAAAGGGACGAGATATCATTCTACCTTGTTCTTTCCATTTGTTCTCAGCTAAGAGATGCTAGAAACTTTCAATCCTTTCCGTAGGAGTTGCACAATCAATCTTTACCCCTAGGATTGGTTCTGTTCTATTTTGGATGCAACTGAGCTGTGTCGATCAATCTTCGATATAAGGTATGTTGTATCGTCGTTCTTTTGGGGTTCATCTTCTCCTATCCTCTTTTCCATAATTAAACCCTGTAATTTCCAAGATTCTAATGGGTTTTCTTGGGGTTGGTTGGTACTGTCGTACCGCAGCATCCTCCGGTGGATGCAGTTGTCACGAGGGGAGGATCGTGACCTGTTGTGTGGATAAACACTACTGGAAATTAGATCTTTCCCAACGCTTCTATACCAACGGTTTGCAAAAACCATTGGTATAGGTCCCCTTTCCCAACGGTTTGGCCAAACTGTTGGGAAAGGCCCCCAAATTGGCCACTTTTTCCAACGGTTTGGCCAAACCGTTGGGAAAGGCCCTCAAATTGGACACCTTTTCCCAAGGGTTTGGACAAACCATTGGGAAAGGTGGACCTATCCCAACGGTTTGGCCAAACCGTTGGGAAAGGTCCCCAAATATGCCACTTTTCCCAACGGTTTGGCCAAACTGTTGGGAAAGGTCCCCAAATATGCCACTTTTCCCAATGGTTTGACCAAACCGTTGGGATAGGTCTACCTTTCCCAACGGTTTGGCCAAACCGTTGAGAAAAGTGGTCCAAAATTCAACCTCCTTCACAAAATGAAAATCACAACCAAAGACCTATACCAACGGTTGTTAAAACTGTTGGTATAGGTCTATACCAACGGTTTTAACAACCGTTGGTATAGGTAATTTCATTTTTTTTCAGACCTTCGTACCGAGAACATTATATAAATCAAAATTTAAAATATTTATGAGAATACATATACATATTTATGTAATTATGATCACAAAAGTCCTGTTAGGTTAGTGGTTGAGTCGTTCAATTATAAACGAGGGGTCCTGGGATCAAATCCCAGCGGATGTTTTATTTTTGGAATTTATATACCAACGGTTCCATTACCATTGGTATAGATTTCATATTACTTATACCAACGGTTTCCAAAACCGTTGGTATAGGCTATACCAACGGTTTGGAGGCCTATACCAACGGTTCCAAACCGTTGGTAAAGGTTAGTTTTCCAGTAGTGAAAGAACATGAGGAACTGTTTGAGGTAGGGGATTCATGGCTTCTCTAATTATATATGTGCAATCTTAGAATTAGCATGATTTATCCCTTTGGATCACAATGAAATTGACCTAATTAAATACTTGAACCAGATTAAGAGAATTGGTTGATCACATGTTGTTGCTTTATACCGTGATAATGGTTTGCCTCATGTTTTCCTAGATATAGTGATATCTATGTTTTCTTTGATTTGTTGTTCATTCATGATAGAAATTGATAACGAACGTAAAGCCAGAATTAATTGTTAATTAATTGGCTAAAGATAAAGAGGCATGTAAATTAATCTGGTTATTGCCGTTGTTGTAGTTGTTCTAATTTGAGGATAATCAAATTAGGGAAGTAAACATGGTTATTTAATTGTGATAGCTTTCTGATTAGGTATCCATGATTGGAACCTACGAATAACAAATCTTCCAATTCAATATGGATTAGAGAACAGATTATGTGGGAATTTCTAAAAGGGTTCTGAGTTACCCTCTTGTTTGTTAAAGGGTCAAGAGCCCATGATGTGATGTTTTTTTTCCTGTTGCTTGTGTTGTGATGTGAGCCTGGATGGTTGTTGTGATATGTGGAGGCATGGAGGCCTTGTGGTTATGGCAGAAGATGACGCCTAGAGTGGCGAGATGCATCAGTTTATGCATGTGGGTTTCGGGGAGGACACCAGGGGTGATGGAATGGGATGGATGTGGTTGCTGGTTGCTTATGGTTTTCTTGAATGTTAATCTGCATTGTTTTTCCCCACTACTCAAGGTAGCTGGTCTTGCTACCCTTCTTCCGAAGGAGGCGAAGACGCGTGGGGTATGCCACATGCTTTCCGTGTTTAGCCTCTCGAGGGGGAATGGGTATATGCTCTTTCTATATGCGGAAAAGACTCAACGGGTAGTATATCTACTCACCGTGTTGAGCCTCCTTTGTGTTTAGAAGCATAGGATGCTTTTTCTAGAATTCCTGGGAATGTGGAAAAGTAATTCTGTAATGAATGTTTGATTAAAAGGTGAAAATCCACGGGGATGGAGATGCTGGAATTTAAAGGTTATGTGAATCTTAAAAAGGAGCAGTTTTTTTTGAAAGTGATGCCAATTCAGTTTAATGTGGAATTGTTCATTCTTAATTAATTTTTAATGAATTAATTAACGTACAGTGGAACTGGTAAAATGAGAATGGAGTAATCTAATAAATCTCTTCAAATGTTTGTGTGCTTATAGGATACCTAGTCTTAGAAGTAGCAGCCTGGAGTCTGAGAGACGTTAGCTGCAGTTGTATCTAAGACTAGGTAATGCCCATAGTGTGGATGTGAGTTACTTATATATTCTGTACTTTTTGTGTTTCTATACGCTACACCACCTTGTCGGTAAGGGAAAATGACACCCCAGGGATTCTGAACCCTGGGGGGTGTTTTCCCCAACATTCTGATGGGAGGTTGAATGGCTGAATACCCCCTTTAGCCTCGCTCTCTTCTCTTGGTAGATACACAGTGGTTAGCTTTCCCCATATATGTGTGTAGAGGGCTGTAATGGCTTGTGGTTATTTCACACACATATATTCTGGATATAGTATCCTATGGACTACTATAGGTGTAACGTGTATAGGCTGTGATGGCTTGAGGATCCTTACTCGGCGTATGGGCTGTAATGGATTGAGGTATTATACCCGACGTATGATACACGTTATGTGAGCTATGGTGGCTCCCGGAAATTACCTGGTTACTTTTGGTTGTGAGGACGGTGTGGTGCTTCGCCCAGGTGTCTGCGGGCAAGCCTTTGTGCTGCACGAGGTGCAGATTGTGGAGTTTAGCCCGGGTGTCTGTGGGCAAGCCTTTGGAGAGAGATGCACAGGACATATGTCGTTGGGTCAAAGCGGCAAACCAGTGGGGAAGTAGTAGCGGGGTACCCTTGATATTCTTTAATATATGCTATATTCTTGTATGCGTTACTTGGTGAGAGTAGCCATGGTGAGGTTGGGAACATAGTATACCTGTTTAGGTGACGAGTTAGTTTCACTTGTTGTTCACTGGGCTTTAGCATGCTTTCTTTACTTTTTCACGAGAGGCTTGGGGAGGATCCTACTGAGTATACTATTATACTCACCCTATGTATATATAAACTGTTTTTCAGGTCACTTGGAGCAGGTTGGAGATCAAGCTGGTTACTACTAGCTTGCGGTTGGAGGAGGAGCTGTTCGGGCTTGTGGTCGCTGTCGTTTTACTTTCTTTTGGGTACTTTTAGTTTTACCCTTCAGTTGTAGTACTTTTGCATGACATTTAATATATTTACTTGGTTTCCTTTTATATCTCAGTTCTTTCTTGGATTTGATTGGAGTCTATTCTATCTCTCTCTTCCGCATGTGTTCTCTTAGAGGGTAATGCCTCCATTTGTGTGTTTATTATACCCTCGGTGCTAGTCGCCAACCCGGGGCCTACTGGAGGCGGGACTCGGGGGTCATTATCTCCCTTCTCACATTGCCGGCCCAGGAGGGGTACACTTTGTGGGGAGGGGGTCGTGATAGAGTGGTATCAGAGGTCTGGTTGAGGGATAGGATGGAGTTTGGAGTTAGGCACAGGTGAGGATACATGGGATGGTAGGGAAATAGTGTCATTAATGTTTAGCAAGTGGGGTAAACACTGGAGACCGGTAGAGACATAGGCGTTCAGGGCCCCCTATGATATGTTGCACGAACCTTTAAGTTTACGGTGGCTACTAAACAAAGTGATACTGGTTGCAGGGTAGAGACCTCGGAAGGGATCATGCATCATTATTCTTTGTGCCTGTGTTTGAATGGGTAGACCTTGGGATAGGTAACCTGAAATTAATAAAACAAAACAATTAATTAATTAATGTTGAGTCTTCCATATTCCAGGCTTAGGAGCTCTAACAATTGTTATTTTATAGGTATGGATCCAGGTCGACGTCCTCATCAGGTTTGCGCAGAAGATGCCCAGCAGGCTGTTCCAGCAGATCACCGCCGAGTAGAGGTTGACGAAGATGACACTTGGAGGAAGACACTTCGAGAGTTTCAGCGCCAGAGTCTACAGAAGTACGAGGGCTCCATTTCAGATGCAATCACAGAAGACTGGTTGGAGGAGGTCGAGATAGGCTTCAGTTCGATTCGTTCTCGGAAGGAACCCTGGGTGTCCTTGGTTGTGACGATGCTACGTGGCGCAGCAAGGCAGTGGTGGTTCTTGTTCCTCGGTGATCGTGAGGATTCAGCGATCTCATGGGAGGAGTTTCGAGACAGGTTTAGAGTCAAGTTTCTTTCATCGACTGCGAAGGTGTCCAGTCACCAGGAGCTTCTCACCCTTCGACAGGGGAGATCCAGTGTTCGAGAGTTTGGAATCCGTTTCAGGAACCTTCTATGATATGCTTCAGACCTGTTACCAGATGATGAGGTCAGGGCGAGGCATTTCGAGGAGGCTTTGCATCCAGAGATCCAGCGCCAGGTCACCCCATTTATGCTGAAGACATATCTTGAGGTGCTGGCGAGGGAATAGGTCATTAATATGACTTTGGGTAGGACCGGATCGTCACGATAGGGGAATCGTTATGATTTCTCATGAAGCAGAGCTGTGGTCCGGGGTTCCCGGTTTTCTGGGCAGAAGAGTTTCCGTTCACCTGAGGGTAGGTCCCAGCCCTTTCCATCTCGTTTCTCCGGAGGCAGCAACTCTCAGGCCTATGCCAAAGGATCAGGCACTTGTTTTTCTTGTGGTGGTCGTGGTCATCAGCAGCGGGAGTGCCCGACTTTTCAGAGCAGTCATCGTGCACTGGGCGCTCCACTCCAGGTTCCTCCGTTGAGGCAGTTCCAGCCAATGCAGCAGCAGCAGGTTGCACCATCTTTAGATCACCAGAGGGTAGATGGAACAGGTAAAGGAAAACCCCATGATGCTCCCCTTCCTCAGAGAGTAGAGCGCGGCCGTGGTGGTGATCGTCATCAGGGTCAGAGAGGCCGTGGAGGTGGTCGTGGTCAACTTCATGCTCTAGCGTTGCCAGCTCCAGGCGAGCCAGACGTCGTCTGAGGTGCCCTTTTCTTGTTTTCTACCTTGGTGTATGCCTTGTTTGATTCAGGAGCAACACACTCCTTTATATCACCTACCCTTGTCCATGCTTTGGGACTTGAGGTAGAAAGGCTTCCAGTGCCCTTGGCGTTGACTACGCCAGTTGGAGGTCGAGCTGACTTGTTTGAATTATGTAGAGACTGTGAGCTAGTGTTGGGGCAACACCTCTCTTGGGGAGATTTCCTATGTTTACGAATACAACCATATGATGTCATACTCGGCATGGATTGGTTGTATTCGGTGTAGGCTATTGTGGATTGCTACAGGAAGAAGGTCGTTTTCTTTGATGAAGATGGAGAGGAAGTGGTGTTTGTTGGTGAGAGAGATCCTCGAATGAGTCATAGATGAGTTCCTTCCTTATCATCCATGATGGCTGGGATGATGCTGAGTTCTTCAGAGGTTCAACAGTTGGTGTTTCCTAGGGTCGTAGAGGAGTACCTTGACGTCTTTCCAGAAGAGGTTGTATCCTTGCCCCCTCGACCAGAGATCGAGTTTGGGATCGAGCTACAGCCAGGAGCGTCCCCTATCTCTATGTATCCGTATAGGATGGCCCCTTCTGAGTTACGAGAGCTACGTATACAGCTTGATGATCTATTGAAGTGCGGTTTTGTTCGGCCAAGTGTGTCTCCATGGGGTGCACCAGTTTTGTTTGTGGAAAAGGCTGACGGCAGTTTGCGGTTGTGCGTCGATTATCGTCGATTAAACAAAGTGACAATAAAGAATCACTATCCTCTTCCATGGATTGATGACCTATTCGATCAACTGAAGGGTGCAAGTTGGTTCTCAAAGATCGACTTGCAGTCAGGATATCACCAAATGCGTGTAAAGAATGAGGATATCCCAAAGACTACTTTCTGTTGTCGTCATGGGCATTATGAGTTTGTTGTAATTCCATTCGGCGTGACGAATGCTCCAGCTGTTTTCATGGAGTTGATGAATGCTGTGTTCCATGAATTCCTGGACAAGTTTGTTGTGGTTTTCATCGACGACATCCTTGTGTACTCCACATCTGAAGTGGAGCATGCAGAACATCTACGAGCTGTTTTGGGAGTTCTTCGCCAACATCAGTTGTTTGGTAAGTTGTCCAAGTGTGAGTTTTGGGCTCGAGAAGTTCGTTTCTTGGGGCATGTTGTGTCCCAACAGGGAGTAGCTGTGGATCCTTCGAGGATAGAAGCAGTAGTGTCTTGGGCAGCCCCCAAGACAGTGTCAGAGGTCCGAAGTTTCCTTGGTCTCACATGATATTACAGGAGGTTCGTAGCAAATTTCTCTCGAGTTGCGACTCCTCTGACAGCTTTGACCAAGAAGGATCAAGCATTCATATGGACTGATCAGTGTCGGGCAGCTTTCGAATATCTAAAGGAGATGTTGGTAAGTGCTCCAGTCCTTTGTCTTCCAGTGGAGGGAGTCCAATTTTATGTTTTCTGTGATGCTTCACATCTGGGGCTAGGCTGTGTTCTCATGCAGCAGAGGTCAGTTGTTTCTTATGGGTCTCGGCAGTTGCGTCCACATGAATGCAACTACGCCACCCATGATCTTGAGTTGGAAGCCGTGGTGTTTTCTCTGAATTTGTGGAGACATTACCTCATTGGTGAACACTTTGTGGTTTTCACCGATCATAAGAGTTTGAGGTATGTTTTCTCCCAACGTGACTTGAACTTGAGGCAGCGTCGGTGGATGGAGTTCTTGCAGGAATACGACTTTGAAATATCGTATACACCTGGAAAAGGTAACGTTGTAGCTAATGCACTAAGCCGAAAGTCACGTAAGGATGTTGTGCGTGAATCTGGTGATTCCTGGAGAGTGATGGAAGAGCTAGCAGCTTTGCATCTTGATATGGGAGAAGTTGGGGGTAGATGTTGTCTTTTCCAGATGACGGTGCAGTCATCCCTGATGCAGAAGGTGGAAGAGTCTCATTTGGGTGATCTAGAGGTGGAAGTTTGGAGAGACAAAGTTGTTTGTGGGGAGGCCCCTGATGGTTGGTCGGAGGATGAACAACAATGAGTGTTGTATCATGGCAGGCTTTTTTTTCCCTTGGCGATGCGCGAGACGGTTCTCCGAGAGTTCCATAGTTCACCCTTGGCAGTACACCCTGGTTTGACGAAGATGTACCGATCCTTAAGGAGTCAGTTCTGGTGGCCTGGGCTGAAACGTATGGTTGCAGAGTGTGTGTCTCGATGTTTAGTCTGCCAGAAGGTGAAGGCCGAACACCGTGTTCCTGGTGGTCTTCTCCAACACATAGAGATTCCTCAGTGGAAGTGGGAGGACATCTCAATGGACTTTGTTACAGGTTTACCTCGAGCTCTGGGAGGACATGATACTATATGGGTGGTAGTGGATCGTTTAACTAAATCGGCTCACTTCATAGCAATCAAGGAGTCGAGCTCAGTGGAGGTTTTGTCGAGGCAGTATCTGGAGGAGGTGGTGAGGCTTCACGGAGTTCCTAAGACGATAATTTCTGATCGAGATCCTCGTTTTACCTCTAGGGTGTGTAGAGGTCTCCAGCATGCTTTTGGTTCTCAATTATGCCTTAGCACTGCTTTTCATCCTCAAACGGATGGTCAGACAGAACGAACAATCCAGAATCTTGAAGACATGTTGCGCTCTTGTGTTCTTGATTTTGGAGGTTCATGGACAAAGCACTTACCCTTGGTAGAGTTCGCTTACAATAATAGTTTTCACTCTACCATCGGTATGGCGTCGTTTGAATCCTTGTATGGCCGTCCATGTCGTTCTCCGTTGTGTTGGACTGGGGTCGGAGAGTCAACAATTCTCGGACTAGAACTAGTGCAGAATACAACAGAGATGGTTCAGGTGATTCGTGAGAGGATGAAGACAGCACAGGATCGTCAGAAATCATATGATGATCAAATAAGGAGACCGTTAGAGTTTAATGTTGGGGATCATGTGTTTCTGAAGGTGACTCCCCGTCGTGGGCAGCAAAGGTTTGGTCGTGGAAGTAAGCTTTCTCCCCGGTTTGTTGGGCCTTTCGAGGTGTTAGCTCATGTTGGATCTGTGGCATATCGAGTAGCACTTCCCCCTCAGATGAGTCGGATACATGATGTTTTCCATGTATCACAGCTCCGTCGTTATCTTCATGATGATTCTCATGTTATCGATTGGGGAGAGATCGATATTGACTATGATGCAACCTTCGAGGAGCGACCTGTGGAGATCCAAGACCACAAGGAGAAGGTGTTGTGTGGGCGTTCTATCCCCTTATTTTGTGTCTTGTGGCAACACGGTAGAATGGAGGAGAGTACCTGGGAGCGTGAGTCACAGATACGTGCTCAGTACCCAGAGTTGTTTAATGTTTAACTCCTTTCATGTAATGATGCTTCCTTTATGGTTAGACCTTTCATGTTTTATTTATGTACCTTTGATGTGATGTTGTGAATGAATTGTTTGGGTATGGATTGTTTGTTCCCGGATGTCGTAGTTTTGTTCCAGATTTCGAACAACTCATGGTGGTTTTTCCCCTAAGAGGTATCTTATGGGGTGGGTTTTCAGACCCCTCTTTTCTTCTGGGTTGGTTTTTAATTCTCGAGGACGAGAATGTTTTGAGAGGTATCTAATGTAATGGCCCGGACCTCTCCGGTCCATTACTTTGTGAAATGTTGGTGTTGGAGGTGTTCTGGGAGGTCAAGGGGACTTATCCCCAACACTTTGCCAATTTTTCCAGTTCTGTGAATAGTGTTTCCAGTTTTATGAATAGTAACAGATCGGTCTCACCGATCGGTCTGACAGATCGGTCTCACGGATCGGTCTCACGGATCGGTTTCACCGATCGGTGTGACCGATCGGTTTCACAGATCGGTCTGACAGATCAGTTTCACAGATCGGTCTGACAGATCGGTTTCACATATCGGTGTGACAGATCGGTTTCACAAATCGGTCTGACAGATCAGTTTCACAGATTGGTGTGACAGATCAGTTTCACGGATCGTTGTGATAGATCGGTTTCACAGATCGGTGTGACAGATCGGTTTCACAGATCAGTGTGACAGATCAGTTTCACGGATCGGTGTGACAGATCGGTTTCACAGATCGGTCTGACAGATCGGTTTCACAGATCGGTCTGACAGATCGGTTTCACAGATCGGTGTGACAGATCGGTTTCACAGATCGGTCTGACAGATCGGTTTCAGAGATCGGTGTGACAGATCGGTTTCACAGATCGGTGTGACAGATCTGTTTCACAGATCGGTGTGACAGATCCGTTTCACAGACCGGTGTGACAGATCCGTTTCACAGATCGGTGTGACAGATCGGTTTCACAGATCGGTTTCACAGATCAGTTTCATGTACAGTAACAGTGGGTGAACAGTGTTTCCAGACTCCTACAGTTTTGCCCCTTTTGACGTTTCCTTTGACGTAAAATACATTTAAAGCCTTATTTTAAGGGATCTTAAGGCCGTTTAAAATGCCATAAATCCTATATTAATTATTCCTAAGGCTTGGAATGTTTTACTTGGTCAAACCGCATGGGTTAATGCGATCCGTTTTTAATGGAGAATTAACCGGATCTTAAACCGTCACCCCATTAAATCTTAAAAAGGGATGAGATATCATTCTCCCTTGTTCTTTCCATTTGTTCTCAGCTAAGAGACGCTAGAAACTTTCAATCCTTTCCGTAGGAGTTGCACAATCAATCTTTACCCCTAGGATTGGTTCTATTCTGTTTTGGATGCAACTGAGCCATGTCGATCAATCTTCGATATAAGGTATGTTGTATCGTCGTTCTTTTGGGGTTCATCTTCTCCTATCCTCTTTTCCATAATTATACCATGTAATTTCCAAGATTCTAATGGGTTTTCTTGGGGTTGGTTGGTACCGTCGTACTGCAGCATCCTCCGGTGGATGTAGTTGTCGCGAGGGGAGGATCATGACCTGTTGTGTGGATAAAGAACGTGAGGAACTGTTTGAGGTAGGGGATTCATGGATTCTCTAATTGTATATGTGCAATCGTAGAATTAGCATGATTTATCCCTTTGGATCACAATGAAATTGACCTAATTAAATACTTGAACCGGATTAAGAGAATTGGTTGATCGCATGTTGTTTCTTTATACCGTGATAACGGTTTGCCTCATGTTTTCCTAGATATAGTGATATCTATGTTTTCTTTGATTTGTTGTTCGTTCATGATAGAAATTGATAACGAACGTAAAGTCGGAATTAATTGTTAATTAATTGGCTAAAGATAAAGAGGCATGTAAATTAATCTGGTTATTGTTGTTGTTGTAGTTGTTCTAATTTGAGGATAATCAAATTAGGGAAGTAAGCATGGTTATTTAATTTTGATAGCTTGCTGATTAGGTATCCATGATTGGAACCTACGAATAACAAATCTGCCAATTCAATATGGATTAGAGAACAGATTATGTGGGAATTTCTAAAAGGGTTCTGAGTTACCCTCTTGTTTGTTAAAGGGTCAAGATCCCATGATGTGATGTTTGTTTTCCTGCTACTTGTGTTGTGATGTGAGCCTGGATGGTTATTGTGATATGTGGAGGCACGGAGACCTTGTGGTTATGGCAGCAGATGATGCCTAGAGTGGCGAGATGCATCAGTTTATGCATGTGGGTGTCGGGGAGGACACTAGGGGTGATGGAATGGGATGGATGTGGTTGCTGGTTGCTTACGGTTTTCTTGAATGTTAATCTGCTTTGCTTTTCCCCACTGCTCAAGGCAGCTGGTCTTGCTACCCTTCTTCCGAAGGAGGCGAAGACACGCGGGGTATGCCACGTGCTTTCCGTGTTTAGCCTCTCGAGGGGGAATGGGTATATGCTCTTTCTATAGGCGGCAAAGACTCAACGAGTAGTATATCTACTCACCGTGTTGAGCCTCCTTTGTGTTTAGAAGCATAGGATTCTTTTTCTAGAATGCTTGGGAATGTGGAAAAGTAATTCTGTAATGAATGTTTGATTAAAAGGTGAAAATCCACGGGGATAGAGATGCTGGAATTTAAAGGTGATGTGAATCTTAAAAAGGAGCAGTTTTTTTTGAAAGTGATGCCAATTCAGTTTAATGTGGAATTGTTCATTCTTAATTAATGTTTAAATAATTAATTAACGTACAGTGGAACTGATAAAATGAGAATGGAGTAATCTAATAAATCTCTTCAAATGTTTGTGTGCTTATAGGATACCTAGTCTTAGAAGTAGAAGCCTGGAGTCTGAGAGACGTTAGCTGCAGTTGTATCTAAGGCTAGGTAATGCCCATAGTGTGGATGTGAGTTACTTATATATTCTATACTTTTTGTGTTTCTATACGCTACTCCACCCTGTCGGTAAGGGCAACTGACACCCCGGGGATTCTGAGCCCTGGGGGTGTTTTCCCCAACATTCTGATGAGAGGTTGAATGGATGACTACCCCCTTTAGCCCCGCTCTCTTCTCTTGGTAGATAAACAGTGGTTAGCTTTCCCCATATATGTGTGTAGAGGGCTGTAATGGCTTGTGGTTATTTTACACACATATATTCTGGATATAGTATCCTATGGACTACTATAGGTGTAACGTGTATAGGCTGTGATGGCTTGAGGATCCTTACTCGGCGTATGGGTTGTAATGGCTTGAGGTATTATACCCGACGTATGATACACGTTATGCGAGCTGTGGTGGCTCGCGGAAATTACCTGGTTACTTTTGGTTGTGAGGACGGTGTGGTGCTTCGCCCAGGTGTCTGCAGGCAAGCCTTTGTGGTGCACGAGGTGCAGATTGTGGAGCTTAGCTCAGGTGTCTGCGGGCAAGCCTTTGGAGAGAGATGCACAGGACGTATGTCATTGGGGCAAAGCGGCAAACCAGTGGGGAAGTAGTAGCAGGGTACCCTTGATATTCTTTACTATATGCTATATTCTTGTATGCATTACTTGGTGAGAGTAGCCATGGTGAGGTTGGGAACATAGTATACCTGTTTAGGTGACGAGTTAGTTTCACTTGTTGTTCACTGGGCTTTAGCATGCTTTCTTTACTTTTGCACGAGAGGCTTGGGGAGGATCCTACTGAGTATACTGTTATACTCACCCTATGTATATATAAACTGTTTTTCAGGTCACTTGGAGCAGGTTGGAGATCAAGCTGGTTACTACTAGCTTGCGGTTGGAGGAGGAGCTGTTCTGGCTTGTGGTCGCTGTCATTTTACTTTCTTTTGGGTACTTTTAGTTTTCCCCTTCATTTTTAGTACTTTTGCATGACATTTCATATATGTACTTGGTTTCCTTTTATATCTCAGTTCTTTCTTGGAGTTGATTGGAGTCTATTCTATCTCTCTCTTCCGCATGTGTTCTCTTAGAGGGTAATGCCTCCCATTTGTGTGTTTATTATACCCTCGGTGCTAGTCGCCAACCCGGGGCCTACTGGAGGCGGGACTCGGGGGTCATTATCTCCCTTCTCACATTGTCGGCCCAGGAGGGGTACACTTTGTGGGGAGGGGGTCGTGACAATCACCAGCTCCATGAACAAATTCCTCACTGGATCTTTCAACCACTTATTTTTCCCACTTTTAGAGAATCACACACATTATCAACACTTCCTCCATCATCACCATTGTCACCATCATCATCATTATCATCATCATCATCAGATTCCTTGTCTGATTTTCTAACATAACCTTCAACTCCAGTAACTTCGGTTTCTTTCTCTTCTTCATCACCTAGAATAGTTTCTCTTGAAGGCAGTTCCATAGGTGAACTAGCAGGTCCATACACTACTAGAATTCAAGGTAGTTACGATAGGTTATTTGCGATAGGATCTCGTTGCAAATACGCTTTTGCGACAAGGCCCCGTCACAAATAGCCCGTTACAGAAAACGTCATCGCAAAAAATATTATTTACGACGAGCCCATCGCAAATAAGTTTTTTTGCGATGGGAAACTTCACCGTCGCAAATAAGTCTCTGATTATATACTTTATATATATATATAAGCTCTTTTGCGACCGGCCCGTCGCAAATAACTTTTTGTGACGGGCCCTTAATCCCATCGCAAATACCTTTTTTAAGAAAAATTATTCAGACTATTTGCGACGGGATCCCGTCACAACAGATCCCGTCACAAATAATAAATAAATTTTAAAAAAATAAATTTAATAGAATTATGATTATTAAAAAAATAATTTTAATATTATTAAAATAATAAAAAAATAATTTTTTTAAAAATTTTCAATATTCACAAAAAAATATAAAAAAAATCCTAAAATATTATTATGATTAATGAAAAATTAATTTTAATATTATTAAAATAATAAAAAAATAAAAAATATTAAAATTCTCAATATTCACAAAAAAATATAAAATATCATAAAATATTATTATGATTATTGAAAAATTATTTTTAATATTATTAAAACAATAAAAAAATAAAAAATATTAAAATTCTCAATATTCACAAAAAAAATATAAAAAAAGTCATAAAATATTATTATTATTATTATTATTAGTAAAATAAACAAATATTAAAAAATATAATACTGAAAAAATATATTTAATAAAATTATGATTAATGAAACAATAATATTAAGATTATTAAAATAATAAAAAAATAAAAAATATTAAAATTCTCAACATTCACAAAAACAAATCATAAAATATTAAAAATTAAATTATGTAATAATCGCACCGATATAAAAGACAGAAACTTTAAATAGTTCATATTACAACAAATTTAAATTCAAATGTTTTTTACATAAAAAAATCATTGGGGGGGTCGACTTCTGGAAGAGGTGGAGGAGCTGAAGGAGCTGGTGGAGGAAACTCCATCCCTAAACTAATTATTGCCAATTATTCCTAATTATTCCAAATTATTAGTATTTATTAGTAATTATTACAAATTATAAGTATTTATTAGTAATTATTTCTAATTATAGCTAATTATTGCTAATTATTGCTAATTATTCCTAATTAATGCTAATTATTACTAAGTATTGCTAATTATTACTAATTATTGCTAAATATTAGTATTTATTCCTAATTATTAGTAAATATTACTAATTATTAGTATTTATTCATAATTATTACTAATTATTCCAAATTATTACTAATTATTCCTAATAATTACTAATTATTCCTAATTATTACTAATTATTCTTATTTGTTAATATTTATTGCTATTTATTATTAATTATTTCTATTTATTACTAATTATTGCTAATTATTGCTAATTATTGCTAATTATTTCTAATTATTGCTAATTATTGCTATTTATTTCTAGTTATTGCTAATTACTACGAATTATTTCTAATTATTGCTAATTATTGCTAAGTATTGCTAATTATTGCTAATTATTGTTAAATTATTGCTAATTATTGCTAATTATTGCTAATTATTGCTAATTATTACTAATTATTGCTAATTATTACTATTTAATTCTAATTATTGCTAATTATTTCTAATTATGGCTAATTATTCCTAATTATTGCTATTTATTGCTAATTATTAGTATTTATTGCAAATTATTAGTATTTATTAGTAGTTATTACTAATTATTAATATTTATTACTAATTTTTACAATTTATTACTAATTATTACAATTTATTACTAATTATTATTAATTATTTCTAATTATTTCTAATAATTACTAGTTATTGCTAATTATTACTAATTATTACTAATTATTCCTAATTATTGCTAATTATTACTAATTATTGCTAATTATTACTAATTATTGCTAATTATTACTAATTATTAGAATGTATTACTAATTTAAATTATTTATTCCTAATTATTCGTAATTATTCCTAATTATTACTAATTATTACTAATTATTCCTAATTATTACTAATTATTCTAATTTATTAATATTAATTTCTATTTATTACTAATTATTGCCATTTATTACTAATTATTGCTAATTATTGCTAATTATTACTAATTATTGCTAATTATTGCTATTTATTTCTATTTATTGCTAATTATTTCTAATTATTTCTAATTATTGCTAATTATTACTAATTATTAGTATTTATTAGTAATTAATAGTAATTATTAGTATTTATTACTAATTATTACAATTTATTACTAATTATTACAATTTATTACTAACTATTACAATTTATTACTAATTATTATTAATTATTCCTAATTATTATTAATTATTCCTAATTATTATTAATTATTCCTAATTATTACTAATTATTCCTATTTATTGCTAATTATTCCTATTTTTACTACTAATTGCTATTTATTACTAATTATTTCTATTTATTGCTAATTATTGCTAATTATTGCTAATTATTCTTAATTATTGCTAATTATTACTAATTATTACTAATTATTGCTAATTATTACGAATTATTGCTTCTTATTGCTAATTATTGCAATTTATTTCTAATTATTGCTAATTATTTCTAATTATTCCTAATTATTTCTAATTATTGCTAATTATTTCTAATTATTAGTATTTATTAGTAATTATTAGTAATTATTTGTATTTATTACTAATTATTACAATTTATTACTAATTATCACAATTTATTACTAATTATCACAATTTATTACTAATTATTACAATTTATTACTAATTATAAATAATTATTTCTATTTATTGCTATTTCTTACTAATTATTACTAATTATTACTAATTATAGCTAATTATTCCTAATTATTGGTAATTATTCCTAATTATTTCTAATTATTACTAATTATTAATATTTATTCCTAATTATTCCTAATTATTACTAATTATTCCTAATTATTACTAATTATTCCTAATTATTCCTATTTATTCCTATTTATTACTATTTATTTATATTTATTACCAATTATTATTAATTACAACAAATTAATTATATACATTACTAATTATCCTTAATAAATAATAATTACTACTAATTATTAAAAATTAATACTAAAAATTTCAATTTATTAGTACAGATAAATACTAATGACAAAACTGTCACATAAATAGCTTATTTTAAATGTATTTTTATTTTAATTTCCATTAATGTTTTGTTTTGGGGGCTTTCCAAAGTTTTTATGGAGAATAGGTGAGTTTTCATGAATTGGGTCAAACCGTGAGCCCAATTCCTGATTTAAAAATAAATTTTGTTTCCTTTATAACATATTCATTTTTTAATATTTTTCACTCATTCCAACTCCTAAATGTCCTCCCCTGATATATTAACACCAAAATTAAAATTTGGAGCCTTTGGAAATCCATAACCAAGGTGTATATGGGTTTTTATTTAAGGGATTGGGCCTGCCCGAAAGCCCAATTCCAGTTTTAAAAATAAAATTTGATTAATTAATAACTTATTCATTTTAAGGGGTTTTTTGTGATTCAAAGCCCCAAACACGCCCCTTGAACCCAGCCGCTCGTCCAATATCCTCCCACCCTCTTTTCAGCTCATTTCCATCACGGTTTAGGTCGAAACTTCTGAAGAACTCAAATTTCGGGCAGATTTATAAAGGTAATTTGTTTCCTTCATAACTCCTTCGATTCTTACTCTTTTTCCCCCATTCAAATTCCTAAATGATCTACCTATCGTTTTTCGAACCTCCCTTCAAGGTTTGAGTATTTTTAAAATCAGATACTGGTATTTTGTGGGGCGATTTCTACAAGATATTTTAAGTAAGTCGTTCTCCTCCTTTCTTCTTTCAATTTGTTTAGGGTTACATCCAATGTACTTAGGGTTTCTTCCATTATCTTTGAGGTTCCTAATGTCCAGGAAGTAGGGTATAAAAATTACGGTTTTATATTGTGTTTCATGGTCTGAAATTATGGTTTTAGGTCTGGTTTACCTTCCATGAGGTGCGGCGGTGGTGCGTTTGAGTTTTCGCACAAAGGATTCAAGGGTTTCCTTGGTTTTGGTAGGTGATTCCATTGTGTATGAAATCTTTGTGAATTGGCTACTGTTTTTATGGTATTTTCATGCTTATTAAATTTTATTATTTCTGAAAAATATAGTTTTAGTGGTGTTTGTATTTAAAATGAATCCTAAATGCCAATTTAATGTGAAATTGGGGGTTTTTCATAGAAATGTTTTATTAGTTTAATTGGGGATACCCTATAAGTAACTAGTTGATTTTATTGAACTATAATAGGGATTAAAATACTGTTTTTAATGATTTTCCCTTGCGTTTATTGCTGAAAAACCTGGTTTTAATGGTGTTTGTGAACCACATGAAATTCTAAGAGTTGTGTTGTGTAAAAATGGAGACTTTGCAAGGATGTCTTTTCTTGAACCATATGGGGCTTCCCTAAAAATGATTTTTGTGTTTTCACTGAAATGTAGTAGGATTCCCTTTATGTTTTGGAAACTTAAAAATGTGCACATAGTATGCAAGTGAGGTTTATAAGGATTTTTGTGTCTGAAACACTACGAGATTTTGAGGAATTGTTTTATGAAAAATATAAGTGTTTTGTTGCGTGTTTTAAGAGGTATAAAATGTGATAGCTACTGTATTGGTTGTGCTTGACCAGTAATGGTGTTTTATATGAAAATTTATTTATGTTGCATGCTGAAATTGATTGAGCACAAAAGGGGAAGCCCATGTACCTAGGTGGGGTGGATTTGTACTAGTACGGCTAGTGGACCGAATGCGTTTTGTCCCTGTTTCACTTAGCATTTGGATAACGACAACTCTAACTAAACTATGTGGATGATTATTGGGGACCACTAGGTTATGGTTATGTTCCCTACTAGTGGCTCGTGCACGAGAAAGGATTTTTCTATGGTTACTTTACACTGAGGTACGAGGTACATAGGGCCCAAGACAACCTAGTGCCTAGGGGTGTTCCCAATGTTGTTGCTCATTGGATTTGTAGTATTTACCCATGTCTTTGGGTGTGTTTGGAAGTAAATTACAGTATCTAACATTTCTGTTTTAATGTGTTAATATTCTGAAAATTTTGGATTGAAAACTATTTTCAATTTGAGGTTTCATTTCTTGAAATTTTAACACTACTTTCCCTTGCGTTTGAAAACTGCTTGCTTTTTCACATTGTATTTCTTACTCTTTGGAATAATTGGGTGGTATCATACTGGGCTTAGGCTCACACCCTACTTACACCCCTTGGGTTTAAGTAGACTTGGTTATGTTTGATTCAGGTAAAGGAAAGGCTAAGGGTGATGGCGGTTCATGGTGTTAGTTCCCATCCTTGGTGCGGAGTTGTGGAGATAGCTTGGGGGCGATGAACCTTAGTTGTGTGGAGTCCTTGGGGCTGTCTTGATGCTATAATTATTTTTATTTGGACCACTTGTATTATCTTTAAACCAATGTACTCAGTTCTGGTTTTTACTTAAGTCTTGTTTGGCTCAAAAATTTCTGATCTATATTATGGATTGTTTTTAATGTTTTATGCTTTCATACTCGGTTAAATCATTCCCAAAAATAAATTAATGATACCCAGGCACTTGTGCCAGCCCGTGGGGATAGGGAACGCCCTTCGGGTCATGTCACGGGCTTGGATTGGTGTCGGTTTTGGTGGTGACCAGATTCGGTTCGTGACAAAATGGTATCAAAGGAGGTTCGCTCCTTGGGTCATGTTATTTGGGGAAGAGTCAGCATAGTCTGGAGCTAGGATTTTTGGGACTTGAAATTTCAGTCATGGGTAGTGTGCATGGCCATCACACCTCATGACGGGATTCAATTCACCATGGGAAGTATGGATTTATCTGATTCCTTTGGTTTTCTTGGTTTAATGATGACTATGGGAAATGAAAAGAGAGTTGGGCGAATAATCTCAGTCAGCTCGCAGGGCTTGGCAAGCCATGTGGAGCCATGGATATTTCCCAAGAATACTCTCTGTGACGGTGAAGTGATTGGAATATGGCTGCCAACCATATGTCCAAGTCACCCACCGAAACTAGTTTCCTCTCACACTACTGGAAATCCAGCATTTCCCAACAGTTTAGAACCGTTGGAAAAGGCTGCAGAACCGTTGGTATATGTTATACCAACGGTTCTGCAAACCGTGGGGAAGTAAGCCATTGGGAAAGGCTTTTCCCAACGGTTTACAGAGAACCGTTGGGGTAGGTTAGAAAAAATTAACCTATCCCAACAGTTCTGCCAAACCGTTGGGAAAGGCCTTTCCCAACGGTTTGGCCTGTTGGGAAATCAACAGAGAATTTTCTTTCCCAACGGTTTAAAAACCATTGGGATAGGTTTTTACTAATGGTTCTATGAACCGTTGGTAAAAACAACCATTAAACAGGATATCCCAATGGTTTCAAACCGTTGGGATAGGGTGTTTTTACCAACGGTTCTTTGAACCGTTGGTAAAAACAGCTACATAGAGCCTATGCCAATGGTTTTCAAACCGTTGGCATAGGCTTTGCTGTGAAAATTGCCTGCAATTTGCACAGCAGGTCTGGTTTTTGGGCATTCACCCTCGGTTTCAATTCAATTTTCAATCCAATTATGCCCTCATTTTCAATTGACTTTTCAATCCAATTATTGTACCTGTAACACATATAATGCATACATATAGAGAACAAACCAACACATACAAATAATGCAAACCAACCAACCAACACATATAATGCATCGTGAAAATATACACATCCACAATTAAAGTATAATTCATAACATAATTATAAACATACATAATTCATTTAGAATTCATTTTAAAATTTAGATGACAATCATATGTGGAATCCGGAATTCAATTCATAATTTGATTGGTTTTTCATATACCATATATTTTTAATAGAAATGATATCCATTTTAAACAAAATACATACATCTGGAATGATACCGGTCACACCGTGCCTCAGATTGAGGCGATGTTAACTCGTACATGTCACAAATGACTCATTGATTGTTGTCCTAAAGTATCAACATATTCCGAAATCGTTTGGTCGGTTTTCCATATTTCAGTTGTTGTTTTCACTTAAAATGAAGTGTTTTTTAAATAAAAGAGAGACACTTTGAATGGTGTCGGCCACACCGTGCCTCGTATTGAGGCGGGGTTAACTCGTACACATCACAAATGACCCATGGATTATTGTGCTAAAATATAAACACAATCAAAATGCGTTTGGTTGGTTTTCCGTATGAATTTAAAATGTAGTCCATTTTAAAGAAAAGAGATACACTTAGAGTGGTCTCGGCCAAACCACGACTCGGATTGAGGCGTGGTTGACTCGTACACGTAACATATGACCCATGAATCGTTGTCCTAAATTTTCAACAGATTCCGAATGCGTTTGGTCAGTTTTTCATATGTCAGTTGTTTATTTCACGTATAATCTTGTCCATTTTAAACAAAAGAGACACAGTCAGAGTGGTACTGGCCACACCGCGTCTCGGATTTAGACGAGGTTGACTCTTACACGTCTCAAATGACCCATGGATCATTTTCCTAAAGTATCAACCAAATCCGATTGCGTTTGGCCGGTTTTCCGTATGTCAGTTGATGTTTTTCACTTAAAATGATGTCCTTTTGAAACAAAAGACATACACTTTGAGTTGTGCCGGCTACACCATGCCTCGGATTGAGGTGGCGCTGACTCGTACACATCACATATAACCCATGGATCGTTCTCCTAAAGTTTCAATGGAAACCAAATGCGTTTGGTCAGTTTTCCGTATGTACTTAAAATGTTGTCCATTTTAAACAACAGAAAGTCACTTAGAGTGGTCCCGACCACACTTAGATGAAAATTAAATTAGAATTCATAACGTAATTATAAACGTACATAATTCATATAGAATTCAATTTAAAATTTAGGTGACAATTATATGTGGAATCCGAAATTCAATTCATAATTTGATCGGTTTTTTCTATACCATATATTTTTACCACAAATGATGTCCATTTTAAACAAAATACATACACCTGAAGTGATACCAGCCACACCGCACCTCATATTGAGGCAGGGTTGACTCGTACACGTCACATTTGACCCATGGATCGTTGTGCTAATGTATTGACACAATCCGAATGCGTTTGGTCGGTTTTCCGTATGCCAGTTGATGTTTTTCACTTAAAATGACGTCCTTTTGAAACAAAAGACGGACACTATGAGTGGTGCCGACCACACCGCATCTCCAATTGAGGCGGGGTTGATTCGTACACGTCACATATGACCCATGGATCGTTATCCGAAAGTTTAAATGGAAACCGAATGCGTTTGGTCGGTTTTCCGTATGTACTTAAAATGTTGTCCATTTTAAACAAAGGAGTGACACTTAGACTAATCCTGACCACACCGCGACTCAGATTCATCCCGGGTTGGCTCTTAAATGTCACATATGACCCATGGATCGTTGTGATAAATTATCAAAAGATTACGAATGCGTTTGGTCGGTTTTGCGTATGCCAGTTGTTCTTTTCATTTATAATCATGTCCATTTTAAACAAAAGAGACAGAGTTAGAGTGGTGTCGGCCACACCGCGTCTCGGATTAAGACGGGGATGACTTGTACACATCACATATGACTCATGGATCGTTTTTCTAAAGTATCGATAGAATCCAAATGCGTTTGGTCGTTCTTCCGTATATCAGTTGATGCCTTTCACTTAAAATGACGTCCTTTTGAAACAAAAGATGGACACTTTGAGTGGTGTCAGCCGCACCGCATGTCGGATTGAAGCGGGGATGATTCGTACACGTCACATATGACCCATGGATCGTTCTCCTAAATTTTCAATGGAAACTGAATCTGTTTGGTCGTTTTTCCGTATGTACTTAAAATGATGTCCATTTTAAACAAAAGAGAGTCACTTAGACTTATCCTGGCCACACCGCGACTCAGATTCATCCCGGGTTGGCTCGTACACGTCACATATGACCCATGGATTGTTGGGATAAATTATCAACAGATTCGGAATGCGTTTGGTCGGTTTTCCATATGTCAGTTGATGCTTTTCACTTAAAATGACGTCCTTTTGAAACAAAAGATGGAAACTTTGAGTGGTGCCGGCCACACCACGTCTCCGGATTGAGCTGAAACCACCGTGAAACATTCTAATTTTTATTCGTGACATGTACGCATAGACGACACGTCAATCGGACATGCGGTTTGCGCGGTACGACTCAAAATTCGTGTTTTAAGTGTTGTGCGCGCTTCGTAAACGCGCGTGAGGCGGGTCCAAACGGGCCGAAAGAAGTCGGAATGGCCTGAAATCAGACGACAAATACGGGAGAGTGATTTATGAAGTGGTCGAGTAGACGGCACGTCAATCGGATGTGCCGTGTGCCCGCGGTGACCAACAATGCAGTTCTGGTGTCATAAACGGCCAAAACGGGCGTCCAATGGTCAAATTCATAGCGGAAGACCTCAAATTGAGATGAAACCACCGTGAAACATTCTAATTATTATTCGTGACATGTACGCGCAGACAGCACGTCAATCGGACGTGCGGTTTGTGCGGTACGACTCAATATTAGTATTTTAAGTGATGTGCGCGCTTCATAAACGCGCGTGAGGGGGGTCCAAACGGGCCGAACGAAGTTGGAATGGCCTGAAATCAGACGACAAATACGGATGAGTGATTTCTGAAGTGGTCGATTAGACGGCACATCAATTGGACGTGCCATGTGCCCGCGGTGACTGACAACGCAGTTCTGGTGTCATAAACGGCCAAAACGGGCGTCAAACGGTAAAATTCATAGCGGACGACCTCAGATTGAGCTGAAACCACCGTGAAACATTCTAATTATTATTTTTGACGTGTACGCGTAGACGGAACGTCAATCGGACGTGCGGTTTGCGCGGTACGGCTCAATATTTGTGTTTTAAGTGATGTGCTCGCTTCGTAAACGCGCGTGAGGGTGGTCCAAATGGGCCGAACGATTTCGGAATGGCCTGAAATCAGACGAAAAATACGGGTGAGTGATTTATGAAGTGGTCGAGCAGACGGCACGTCAATCGAACGTGCCGTGTGCCCGCGGTGACCGACAACGCAGTTCTGGTGTCATAAACGGCCAAAACGGGCGTCCAACGATCAAATTCATAGCGGACGACCTCAGATTGACCTGAAACCACCGTGAAACATTCTAATTATTATTCGTGACATGTACGCGCAGACGGAACGTCAATCGGACGTGCGGTTTGCGCGGTACGGCTCAATATTGGTGTTTTAAGTGATGCGCGCGGTTCGTAAACGCGCATGAGGGTGGTCCAAACAGGCCGAACAATTTAGGAATGGCCTGAAATCAGACAACAAATACGGGTGAGTGATTTATGAAGTGGTCGAGCAGACGGCACGTCAATCGGACGTGCCGTGTGCCCGCGGTGACCGACAACGCAGTTCTGGTGTCATAAATAGCCAAAACGGGCGTCAAACGGTCAAATTCATAGCGGACGACCTCAGATTGACCTGAAACCACCGTGAAACATTCTACTTATTATTCGGGATGTGTACGCGTAGACGACACATCAATCAGACGTGCGGTTTGCGTGGTACGGCTCAATATTCGTGTTTTAAGTGATGCGTGCGCTTCGTAAACGCGCGTGAGGGTGGTCCAAACGGGCCGAACGATTTCGGAATAGCCTGAAATCAGACGAAAAATACGGGTGAGTGATTTATGAAGTGTTCTAGCAGACGGCACATCAATCGGACGTGCCGTGTGCCCGCGGTGACCGACAACGCAGTTCTGGTGTCATAAACGGCCAAAACGGGCGTCAAACGGTCAAATTCATAGCGGACGACCTCGGATTGACCTGAAACCACTGTTAAGAATTCTAATTATTATTCGTGACGTGTACGCGCAGACGGCATGTCAATCGGACGTGCGGTTTGCGCGGTACGACTCAATATTCGTGTTTTAAGTGATGCGCGCGCTTCGTAATCGTGCGTGAGGGTGGTCCAAACGGGCCGAACAATTTCGGAATGTCCTGAAATCAGACGACAAATACGGGTGAGTGATTTATGAAGTGGTCGAGCAGACGACACGTCAATCGGACGTGCCGTGTGCCCGCGGTGACCGACAATGCAGTTCTGGTGTCATAAACGGCCAAAACGGGCGTCAAACGGTCAAATTCATAGCGGACGACCTCGGATTGACCTGAAACCACCGTGAAACATTCTAATTATTATTCGTGACGTGTACGCGCAGACGGCATACCAACCGGACATGCGGTTTGCGCGGTACGGCTCAATATTCGTGTTTTAAGTGATGCGCGCGCTTCGTAAACTTGCGTGAGGGGGTCCAAACGGGCCGAACGAAGTCGGAATGGCCTGAAATCAGACGAAAAATACGGGACAGTGATTTCTGAAGTAGTCGAGCAGACGGCACGTCAATCGGACATGCCGTGTGCCCGCGGTGACCGACAACGCAGTTCTGGTGTCATAAACTGCCAAAACGGGCGTCCAACGGTCAAATTCATAGCGGACGACCTCATATTGAGCTGAAACCACCGTGAAACATTCTAATCATTATTCGTGACATGTACGCGCAGACGGCACGTCAATCGGACGTGCGGTTTGCGCGGTACGGCTCAATATTCGTATTTTAAGTGATGCACGCGCTTCGTAAACGCGCGTGAGGGGGGTCCAAACGGGGCGAACGAAGTCGGAATGTCCTGAAATCAGACAACAAATACGGGTGAGTGATTTATGAAGTGGTCGAGCAGACGAAACGTCAATCGGACGTGCCATGTGCCCGCGGTGACCGACAACGCAGTTCTGGTGTCATAAACGGCCAAAACAGGCGTCAAACGGTCAAATTCATAGCGGACGACCTCGGATTGACCTGAAACCACCGTGAAACATTCTAATTATTATTCATGACGTGTACGCATAAACGACACATCAATCAGACGTGCGGTTTGCGCGGTACGGCTTAATATTCGTGTTTTAAGTGATGTGTGCGCTTCGTAAACGCGCGTGAGGGTGGTCCAAATGGGCCGAACGATTTCGGAATGGCCTGAAATCAGACGAAAAATACGGGTGAGTGATTTATGAAGTGGTCGAGTAGACGACACGTCAATCGGACGTGCCGTGTGCCCGCGGTGACCGACAACGCAGTTCTGGTGTCATAAACGGCCAAAACGGGCGTCAAACGGTCAAATTCATAGAGGACAACCTCGGATTGACCTGAAACCACCGTGCAACATTCTAATTATTATTCTTGATGTTTACGCATAGACAACACGTCAATCGGACGTGCGGTTTGCACTGTACGGCTCAATATTCGTGTTTTAAGTGATGTGCGCGCTTCGTAAACGCGCGTGAGGGGTGTCCAAATGGGCCGAACGAAGTTGGAATGGACTTAAATCAGACGAAAAATACGGGACAATGATTTCTGAAGTGGTCGAGCAGACGGCACGTCAATCGGACGTGCCGTGTTCCCGCGGTGACCGACAACGCAGTTCTGGTGTCATAAACGGCCAAAACGGGCATCCAACGGTCAAATTCATAGCGGACGACCTCAGATTGAGTTGAAACCACCGTGTAACATTCTAATTATTATTATTGACGTGTACGCGTAGAAGACACATCAATCGGATGTGCGGTTTGCGCGGTACGGCTCAATATTCGTATTTTAAGTGATGCACGCGCTTCGTAAACGCGCGTGAGGGGGGTCCAAACGGGCCGAACGAAGTCGGAATGACCTGAAATCAGACGACAAATACGGGTGAGTGATTTCTGAAGTGGTCGAGCATATGGCATGTCAATTGGACGTGCCATGTGCCCGCGGTGACCGACAACGCAGTTCTGGTGTCATAAACGGCCAAAACGGGCGTCCAACGGTCAAATTCATAGCGGACGACCTCATATTGAGCTGAAACCACCGTGCAACATTCTAATTATTATTCGTGAAGTGTATGCACAGACGGCACGTCAATCGGATGTGCGGTTTGCGCGGTACGGCTCAATATTCATATTTTAAGTGATGCACGCGCTTCGTAAACGCGCGTGAGGGGGGTCCAAACGGGCCGAACGAAGTCGGAATGACATGAAATCAGACGACAAATACGGGTGAGTGATTTATGAAGTGGTCGAGTAGACAGCACGTCTATCGGACGTGCCGTGTGCCCGCGGTGACCGACAACACAGTTCTGGTGTCATAAACGGCCAAAACGGGCGTCAAACAGTCAAATTCATAGCGGACGACCTCGGATTGACCTGAAACCACTGTGCAACATTATAATTATTATTCATGACGTGTACGCGTAGACGGCACGTCAATCGGATGTGCCATGTGCCCGCGGTGACCGACAACGCAGTTCTGGTGTCATAAACGACCAAAATACTGTCCATTTTAAACAAAATAGAGACACTTTGAGTGGTGTCAGCCACACTGTGCCTCGGATTGAGGTGGCGTTTACTCGTACACGTCACATATGACCCATGGATTGTTCTCCTAAAGTTTCAATAGAAACCGAATGCGTTTGGTCAGTTTTCCGTATGTCATTTTTTGTTTTCACTAAAAATGAAGTCCATTTTAAACAAAATAGAGAAACTTTGAGTGGTGTCGGCCACACCGCGCCTCGGATTGAGGTGGAGTTGACTCGTACACGTCACATATGACCCATGGATCGTTCTCCTAAAGTTTCAACAGAAACCGAATGCGTTTGGTCAGTTTTCCGTATGTACTTAAAATACTGTCCATTTTAAACAAAAGAAAGTCACTTAGAGTGGTCCCGACCACACCGCATCTCGGATTTAGGCGGGGTTGACTCGTACACGTCTCAAATGACCCATGGATCGTTGTCCTCATATTGACGTCTTCTTGAGTCGAAATCCTTTCTTTTTCGTGATGACTAATAAATGGAAACCGATCATCTAACAAATTCTCCATTCCAGTCCTTTCATTTCAATCATCACCAATTTGAGATTTCATTTTCTCCCCATTGTGATACCACACAAAGTAGTTTGCTTGAAAACCATTTTTGGTTATGTGGTAGCTGACTTCTTCACGACTCAACCAAGGTCTACCAACACAATTGGAACATGGGCAGTGTATGCGACCACTATCTGAAGCATTGTGAAATGCAAAATCTATAAAGCTCTCCAAATTGTTTTGAAAATCACTTGAGATACGATCGGTTTCATACATAAAACTTCTATCCATTCTGTAAAAAGAATTCATATAAGTCATTTTGTCATAAACAATTCAATAGGATTGAACTTTAATAGAAAATACATTTAAGTAAACGATAAAGGAAGAAAATAATCATGGTATCAACTACACATGTGAAAAAAACATACTAATGTGTTATTGAAAAAATGTAAAACCAACAAGAACTTAATGTGTTATCACATCAGAGCATGCCTCATCCCATAACCATATTAGTAGGGTACCCTCGTGGACAGCCCCGCCCACCCCCGTGGACAACCCACCCACCCCCGTGGACACCCCCTACCCCCTAGACAGCCCGCCCACCCCCGTGGACAGCCCACCCACCCCCCTCGACACCCCTTCTCCCAATGAACAGCCCCCCACCCCCTTGGATAGCCCGCCCACCCCCTTGGACACCCCTACCCCCTATGGCCAGCCCACCCACCCCCCCTGGACAGCCCGCCCACCCCTCCTTGACAGCCCGACCACCCTCGTGGACAGCCCGTCCACCCTTGTGGACAGCCCGCCCACCCCCGTACCCCCCTGGACACCCCGTACCCCCCCCCCCCCCCGGGATAGCCCCGCTCACCCTCCCAAACAGCCCACACCCCCCTCCCCAGCAACCCCACCACCACCACCTAGACATACCAACCCCCCTGGACACCCCCACACACCCCTCCCCCACCAGGACACCCCACCCAGACCCCCAGGACAGCCCACACCCCCTGGACAGCCCCGCCCACCCCCGTGGACAGCCTTTCCCACCCCCGTGGACAGCCCCTCCCACCCCTGTGGACAACCCACCCACCCCTGTGGACGCCCCCTACCCCCTAGATAGCCCAACCACCCCCGTGGACAGCCCACCCACCCCCCTCGACACACCTTCTCCCTATGGACAGCCCCCACCCCATTGGATAGCCCGCCCACCCCCTGGACACCCCTACCCCCTGTGGCCAGCCCACCCACCCCCCTGGAAAGCCCGCCCACCCCTCCTTGACTGCCCGATCACCCCCGTGGACAGTCCGTCCACCCTTGTGGACAGCCCGCCCACCCCCGTACCCCCCTGGACACCCCGTACCCCCCCTGGATAGCCCCGCCCACCCTCCCAAACAGCCCACACCCCCCTTCCCTGCAACCCCACCACCACCACCTAGACATACCACCCCACCTGGACACCCCACACACCCCTCCCCCACCAGGACACCCCACCCAGACCCCCAGGACAGCCCACACCCCCTGGACAGCCCCGCCCACCCCTGTGGACACCCCCTACCCCCTAGACAGCCCAACCACCCCCGTGGACAGCCCACCCACCCCCCTCGACACCCCTTCTCCCTATGGACAGCCCCCACCCCCTTGGATAGCCCGCCCAAGCCCCCTGTACACCCCTACCCCCCGTGGCCAGCCCACCCACCCCCCCTGGACAGCCCGCCCACCCCTCCTTGACAGCCTGGCCACCCCCGTGGACAGCCCGTCCACCCTTGTGGACAACCTGCCCACCCCCGTACCCCCCTGGACACCCCGTACCCCCCTGGATAGCCCCTCCCACCCTCCCAAACAGCCCACACCCCCTCCCCTGCAACCCCACCACCACCACCAAGACATACCACCCCCCCTGGACACCCCACACACCCCTCCCCCACCAGGACACCCCACCCAGACCCCTAGGACAGCCCACACCCCCTAGACAGCCCCGCCCACCCCCGTCGACAGCCTTTCCCACCCCCGTGGACACCCCCTCTCACCCCCGTGGACAACCCACCCACCCCCGTGGACACCCCCTACCCCCACAATCCATTATCCAAAACATATCAAATTGGTTTGAACAAAATCCATAATTCCCACAATCCATTATCCAAAACATGTAAACGTTCACGATAGCCTCCCCCAACTCTGATTTACATGTTTTGAACACTCTCCTTCAAAACATAGAATACAAAAACATTAAAGAAGTCTTCACAAACACAAACAATATCCTATTTAGATATTAATTTCAATAATCAATTAAACCACCAACACCTGGAAAAAATCTATTCATTAAAACAACTACAACAATATGGTTGAGATCAAATTTTACCTATTCGTATGGGGGTGTAACTGTTGGGATGGGGGCGCTAGTGTTCTGATTCGCGAGAGTAGTGGAGGGATGGGGTTCGCTAGAGCAGCAGAGCCAATAGATTAGGGCTCTGTCTGAATGGGGAGAGGAGATCCCGATCTGGAATTTGGGGGAAACCTTTGCCAACGGTTTATAAAAACCGTTGGCAAAGGCACACATTTCCCAACGATTCCAGTGAACCGTTGGGAAAGGGTCACACATTTCCCAACATTTCCTCTGAACCGTTGGGAAATGTCTGAGTTTAGCACCCTTTCCCAACGGTTCCAGTGAACCGTTGGGAAAGGGTCCACCGAAATTCCCTTTCCCAAAGTTTTTCTTAAACCATTGGCAAAGGCTAACTATACCAACGGTTTAAGTAAACCGTTGGTATACTACCGTTGGGAAAAGACCAAATTCCAGTAGTGTCACATTGTCTTGTGTCTCTTTGTTTTGGAATCTTGGAAACTTGGTTTTTTTAAGCAAAAAAAACGACTTCACTTTAAGGAGAGTTAATTTTTGTGAAGTTATTTTTTAGTAAAGTGAAAATGGTTTTTTTTATGCCTATAAATGAAATTTCAGAATTATTTCAAAAGGGTAAATTATGTGTTTACACCTCTTTTGAAAGTATGAACTATGTTAATTGGGGTTTTGAAAATATGTTTCTAGTGGAATTTTTTTAAACCATGGAAAAGTGTTTTGGATTGAATTAAGTGTTCTAGAATTTGTGTGTGGGGGTTGAAGATGGATTTTGGGTTTGGTGACTACTGAACCAAAAAAAAATATGAACTTTTAGAACCCTGTCTTAAAATGAGAAGAGTTGAGTTCTTAATTAAATGGAGATTTATGAAATGGTTTTTTTCATGAAATTAGAAGTGTTTTGAAATGGGTTGAAATGTTTTGAAATGATTGTGAAAGGCATGAATATGTGCTTTTATTGAATTATGGATTCTTTTCTAAATGGTTGTGTCCTTATGAAATGTTTTGTAAGATGTGAATTGTGATTTTGATCTCATTGTTAGCAGTTTTGAGAAAAATATTGGGTTGGTTGACCATTTTGTTTTTGAAAAGTGGAAGGAAGTTTTGTTTTACCCTTTGATATTTCCATGAGTGACCACATGCATGGGGTTATATGGGATGATGGATGGTTGATGGAATGACTAGATGAGTGCTGCGATGGATATGAGGAGGGTGCCTGGTGTGGCACAAAAACATGCATGTGTGAGGCTCATGGGGTACCATTGGAGGATACACTTACTGCTAAACCGTTTGTTTTCAAAGAATTGGTTTTAAAGAAAAACATGATGTCTTGAGGAATAGTTTGGTATGGTTTTTATTATTAGTTTTTGAAAATGTTGATGTTGTGGGATATTTTGAGTTCAAGAACCCCTTCTGTTTGAACTGTGTTTTGGGTTTTTGTTTGGTCGGTAAGCTGTGTTGTAGGGACGGTTAATGGTCTCTTTTGAAAAAAAAATTGGGATTCCTTTACAGTGGTTCCCTTCATGTGTTTGGATCTGGTTTGTGGCATGTTTTGACCAAAGGACCAGCTTGGTTGGGTCCTTGGGTTCTCTCATTGGATAAGGTACGCCCCCATTAAGGGTTAATGCACAACTGAAGTGAAACCCGTTTTGTTTCTCCATTGGAAAATCCTCCAGTTGATCAATATAAAGAATATTTTATCAAAAAAAATTTTATTGAGTCTACACCCATTAATTTCACTGATTTGTGGATCCTCTTGTAGTGGGATAGTGCTTGTGGAAGGTTGAAAGAGACCTTAGTTTCTTAAGTTTCCCGATTCATCAAAGGTGGGAGTGTTCTTTCATTGTTAGTATGGATGAGTTTCTTGATGGTGTCTAAGAGGGCCTATGGGTTCTGTATAGTTTCTTTGAATAAAGACTTATTATTAAAACACCAATTTTTAGATTTCGGTCATGATAGGATATTGTGTACACTTTTTGGACTTATCTATTGTTTAGGGACTTTGAATATGGTCTCGTTCCATGTATTGTTTCTATCAATCGCAAGGGTCATGTTTGGGGACGCATTGTGACGTTGTGTGCTCTTTTGACCATAAAGGTGAAGGTCACACAATCCTATAAGGTTCTATGTTATGTTGGGATTATGTCTCCCTTGGGAAAAACATCAAATCCTCTATCTTAGAGGAAGGTGTTTATACGTGTCTTTCCCTTCTGTTGTTTCTCACCCAAAGAAACAAGGTGCGATGTGTGTGCATCTTCTGATCCCTTGTTTCAGTGAAATGTATGTTTTTGGTAAAGTGGGTTATGAAGTGTGTTATGTCTTGATGAACCCATCGAGGTATGAGGTGTAGTTGTTTGTGGCACCGAAAGAAGAAGTTCCACATAGGGGTTTCAACAGCCTAACTGCGTGGCTGAAGATGCTTCAATGTTTTGAGCTCCAGCCATAGGTCCCGGAGAGAAGCTGGCGCGTAGTCAGGGGAAACACCAGTGTTGTTTAAACCCTTGTACAATTTCATATCCTCGATGTGAAAGATAGAAAGTTTTTAAACCTATGGTTTCATCATCTTCCTTCTGTTGTTCTCATTCGGTGGAAATAGGTATAGGGCCTTGTACCCATTTCATCGCCTAATGTCTTTCCCTCCCACGTTGGTTTCCATTGAGTCATTGGAGAATGGTTGGAAATTTGGCTAGAAAGTTTGAGCACACATTTTTTGCACGATTAGTAGTGACAATGTGCTAGGAATCCACGTGGAAAGAATGATCAGCATAGCTAGTGCACGGTTTCCCAAACCGTGCAGACTGACCCTGTACACTTCCCAAATCTTAAAAAAAATGGGTCTTTCTGTGTCGGACCATGCTGGTCAGTTAAGATGGTTGGTTCTTGTGGTGGGAAGACCCACTGTGGGTATCATGTATATTATTTTGTAAATTTCTAATTTATGTATACCCCTTGTACTAGGGAGTCTGTTTGGGCCTCCCCCGATTAGTGTCTTGATTCTGTCTCAAAAAAAATTAGGTTGTCTCTTACGATGGGGATCCCATTTGGGTGTCTTCATACGAGTAACTCATATTTTTCCTTGGTTTTGTATGGGAAGTAGGTATTATCATTTGGAGATATCTAACTACCTATATATTACTTTGGTAAACATTTATATTGGAGAGTGACAAATGGTTTAGTTATAGTAGGTCAAGTGTAACCTTGTTCGATGTTGTTGTTTATTTGGGTAAATTGATTGAGTATTGTTCAGATTGTGTTTGAGGATTTTTCATTTGGAATAAAGCCTGAATGTGCTTGATTATTTCAGGAAAGTGGTTTAAGTCAGGTTTGTGAGAGTATTCCTTACTTCATTGATCGCTGGAGGTGTTATGGTCTTTGGGGGAGAAACCTAGCAAGAGAGTACCTCTTGGTTTCTCAGTTGGGTTTGGTTGTTGCTTTGGCCTTACTATGACTTTCCGGGGCGGAAAGTTTTCATGGTGGGGAGAATTGTCACATAAATAGCTTATTTTAAATTTATTTTTATTTTAATTTCCATTAATGTTTTGTTTTGGGGGGTTTCCAAAGTTTTTATGGAGAATAGGTGAGTTTTCATGAATTGGGCCAAACCGTGAGCCCAATTCCTGATTTAAAAATAAATATTGTTTTTTTATAACTTATTCATTTTTTAATATTTTTCATTCATTCCAACTCTTAAATGTCCTCTCCTGATATATTAACACAAAAATTAAAATTTGGGGCCTTTAGAAATCCATAACCAAGGTGTATATGGGTTTTTATTTAAGGGATTGGGCCTGCCCGAAAGCCCAATTCCAGTTTTAAAAATAAAATTTGATTAATTAATAACTTATTAATTTTTAAGTGTTTTTAGATGATTCAAAGCCCCAAACACGCCCCTTGAACCCAGCCGCGCGTCCAATATCCTCCCACCCTCTTTTCAGCTCATTTGCATCGCGGTTTAGGTCGAAACTTCTGAAGAACTCAAATTTCGGGCAGAATTATAAAGGTAATTTGTTTCCTTCATAACTCCTTAGATTCTTACTCTTTTTCCCCCATTAAAATTCCTAAATGATATAACTATCCTTGTTAGAACCTCCCTTGAAGGTTTGAGTATTTTTAAAATCAGATACTAGTATTTTTTGGGGCGATTTCTACAAGATATTTTAAGTAAGTTGTTCTCCTCCTTCTTGTTTAGGATTACATCCAATGTACTTAGGGTTTCTTCCATTATCTTTGAGGTTCCTAAGGTCCAGGAAGTAGGGTATAAAAATTAGGGTTTTATATTGTGTTTCATGGTCTGAAATTATGGTTTTAGGTCTGGTTTACCTTCCTTGAGGTGTGGCGGTGGTGCGTTTGAGTTTTCGCACAAAGGATTCATGGGTTTCCTTGGTTTTGGTAGGTGATTCCATTATGTATGAAATATTTGTGAATTGGATACTGTTTTTATGGTATTTTCATGCTTATTCAATTTTTTTATTTCTGAAAAATATAGTTTTAGTGGTGTTTGTATTTAAAATGAATCCTAAATGCCAATTTAATGTGAAATTGGGGGTTTTTCATAGAAATGTTTTATTAGTTTAATTGGGGCTACCCTATAAGTAACTAGTTGATTTTATTGAACTATAATAGGGATTAAAATACTGTTTTTAATGATTTTCCCTTGCAATTATTGCTGAAAAACCTGGTTATAATGGTGTTTGTGAACCACATGAAATTCTAAGAGGTGTGTTGTGTAAAAATGGAGACTTTGTAAGGATGTCGTTTCTTGAACCATATGGGGCTACCCTAAAAATGATTTTTGTGTTTTCACTGAAATGTAGTAGGATTCCCTTTCTGTTTTGGAAACTTAAAAATGTGCACATATCATGCAAGTGAGGTTTATAAGGATTTTTGTGTCCGAAACACTACGAAATTTTGAGGAATTGTTTTATGAAAAATATAAGTGTTTTGTTGCGTGTTTTAAGAGGTATAAAATGTGATATCTACTGTATTGGTTGTGCTTGACCAGTAATGGTGTTTTATATGAAAATTTATTTATGTTGAATGCTGAAATTGATTGAGCACAAAAGGGGAAGCCCGGGTACCTTGGTGGGGTGGATTTGTACTAGTACGGCTAGTGGACCGAATGGGTTTTGTCCCTGTTTCACTTAGCATTTGGATAATGAAAACTCTAACTAAACTATGTGGGTGATTATTGGGGACCACTAGGTTATGGTTATGTTCCCTACTAGTGTCTCATTCATGAGAAAAGATTTTTCTATGGTTACTTTACACTGAGGTACGAGGTACATAGGGCCTAAGACAACCTAGTGCCTAGGGGTGTTCCCAATGTTGTTGCTCATTGGATTTGTAGTATTTACCCATGTCTTAGGGTGTGTTTGGAAGTAAATTACAGTATCTAACATTTCTGTTTTAATGTGTTAATATTATGAAAATTTTGGATTGAAAACTATTTTCAATTTGAGGTTTCGTTTCTTGAAATTTTAACACTACTTTTCCTTGCGTTTGAAAACTGCTTGCTTTTTCACATTGTATTTCTTACTCTTTGGAATCATTGGGTGGTATCGTACTGGGCTTAGTCTCACACCCTAATTACACCCCTTGGGTGTAAGTAGACTTGGTTATGTTTGATTCAGGTAAAGGAAAGGCTAAGGGTAATGGCGGTTCATGGCGTTAGTTCCCATCCTTGGTGCGGAGTTGTGGAGATAGCTTGGGGGAGATGACCCCTAGTCGTGTGGAGTCCTTGGGGCTGTCTTGATGCCATAATTATTTTTATTTAGACCACTTGTATTATCTTTCAACCAATGTACTCAGTTCTGGTTTTTACTTAAGTCTTGTTTGGCTCAAAAATTTCAGATTTATATTATGGATTGTTTTTAATGTTTTATGCTTTCATACTCGGGTAAATCATTCTCAAACTTAAATTAATGATACCCAAACACTTGTGCCAGCCCGTGGGGATCTGGAACGCCGTTCAGGTCATGTCACGAGCTGGGATTGGTGCCAGTTTTTCTGGTGACCAGATTCGGTTCGTGACAAAATGGTATCAAATGAGGTTCGCTCCTTGGGTCATGTTATTTGGGGAAGAGTCAGCATAGTCTGGAGCTAGGATTTTTGGGACTTGAAATTTCAGTCATGGGTAGTGTGCATGGCCATCACACCTCATGACAGGATTCAATTAACCATGGGAAGTATGGATTTATATGAGTCCTTTGGTCTTCTTCGTTTAATGATGACTATGGGAAATGAAAAGAGAGTTGGGCGAATAATCTCAGTGAGCTTGCAGGGCCTGGCAAGCCATGTGGAGCCATGGATATTTCCCTAGAATACTCTCTATGATGGAGAAGTGATTGGAATATGGCTTCCAACCATATGTCCAAGTCACCCACTGAAACTAGTTTCCTCTCACATTGTCTTGTGTCTCTTTGTTTTGGAATCTTGGAAACTTGGTTTTTTTTAAGCAAAAAAAAATGACTTCACTTTAAAGAGAGTGAATTATTGTGAAGTTATTTTTTAGTAAAGTGAAAATGGTTTTATTTTTTTATGCCTATAAATGAAATTTTAGAATTATTTCAAAAGGGTAAATTATGTGTTTACACCTCTTTTGAAAGTATGAACTATGTTAATTGGGGTTTTGAAAATATGTTTCTAGTGGAATTTTTTTAAACCATGGAAAAGTGTTTCGGATTGAATTAAGTGTTCTAGAATTTTTGTGTGGGGGTTGAAGATTGATTTTGGGTTTGGTGACTACAGAACCAAAAAAAATATGAACTTTTAGAACCCTGTCTTGAAATGAGAAGAGTTGAGTTCTTAATTAAATGGAGATTTATGAAATGGTGTTTTTCATGAAATTAGAAGTGTTTTGAAATGGGTTGAAATGTTTGGAAATGATTGTGAAAGGCATGAATATGTGATTTTATTGAATTATGGATTCTTTTCTAAATGGTTGTGTCCTTATGAAATGTTTGGTAATATGTGAATTGGGATTTTGATCTCATTGTTAGCAGTTTTGAGAAAAAGGTTGGGTTGGTTGACCATTTTGTTTTTGAAAATTGGAAGGAAGTTTTGTTTTACCCTTTGGTATTTCCATGAGTGACCACATGCATGGGGTTATATGGGATGATGGATGGTTGATGGCATGACTGGATGAGTGCTGGGATGGATATGAGGAGGGTGCCCGGTGTGGCACAAAAACATGCATGTGTGAGGCCCATGGGGTACCATTGGAGGATACGCTTACTGCTAAACTGTTTGTTTTCAAAGAATTGGTTTTAAAGAAAAACTTGATGTCTTGATGAATAGTTTGGTATGGTTTGTATTATGGGTTTTTGAAAATGTTGATGTTGTGGGATGTTTTGAGTTCAAGAACCCCTTCTGTTTGAACTGTGTTTTGGGTTTGTGTTTGGTCGGTAAGCTGTGTTGTAGGGACGGTTAGTGGTCTCTTTTGAAAAAAAAAATTGGGATTCGTTTACGGTGGTTCCCTTCATGTGTTTGGATCTGGTTTGTGGCATGTTTTTACCAATGGACCAGCTTGGTTGGGTCCTTGGGTTCTCTCATTGGATATGGTACGCCCCCATTAGGGGTTAATGCACAACTGAAGTGCAACCCTTTTTTTTCTCCATTGGAAAATCCTCCAGTTGATCAATATAAATAATATTTTGTCAAACATTTTTTTATTGAGTCTACACCCATTCATTTCACTGATTTGTGGATCCTCTTGTAGTGGGATAGTTCTTGTGGAAGGTTGAAAGAGACCTTAGTTTCTTAAGTTTCCTGATTCATCAAAGGTGGGAGTGTTCTTTCGTTGTTAGTATGTATGAGTGTCTTGATGGTGTCTAAGAGGGCCTATGGGTTCTGTATAGTTTCTTTGAATAAAGAGTTATTATTAAACCACCAATTTTGAGATTTCGGTCATGATAGGATATTGTGTCCACTTTTTGGACTTATCTGTTGTTTAGGGACTTTGAATATGGTCTCGTTCCATGTATTGTTTCTATCAATCGCAAGGGTCATGTTTGGTGATGCATTGTGACGTTGTGTGCTCTTTTGACCATAAAGGTGAAGGTCACACAATCCTATAAGGTTCTATGTTATGTTGTGATTATGTCTCCCTTGGGAAAAACATCAAATCCTCTATCTTAGAGGAAGGTGTTTATACGTGTCTTTCCCTTCTGTTGTTTCTCACCCAAAGAAACAAGGTGTGATGTGTGTGCATCTTCTGATCCCTTGTTTCAGTGAAATGTATGTTTTTGGTAAAGTGGGTTATGAAGTGTGTTATGTCTTGATGAACCCATCGGGGTATGAGGTGTAGTTGTTTGTGGAACCGAAAGAAGAAGTTCCACATAGGGGTTTCAACAGCCTAACTGCGTGGCCGAAGATGCTTCAATATTTTGAGCTCCAGCCATAGGTCCCGGAGAGAAGCTGGCGCGTAGTCAGGGGAAACACCGGTGTTGTTTAAACCCTTGTACAATTTCATATCCTCAGTGTGAAAGATAGAAAGTGTTTAAAACTATGGTTTCATCATCTTCCTTCTGTTGTTCTCGTTCGGTGGAAATAGGTATAGGGCCTTGTACCCATGTCATCGCCTAATGTCTTTCCCTCCCACGTTGGTTTCCATTGAGTCATTGGAGAATGGTTGGAAATTTGGCTAGAAAGTTTGAGCACACATTTTGTGCACGATTAGTAGTGACAGTTTGCTAGGAATCCACATAGAAAGAATGATCAGCATAGTTAGTGCACAGTTTCACAAACCGTGCAGACTGACCCTACACCCTTCCCAAATCTTAAAAAAAATGGGTCTTTCTGTGTCGGCCCATGCTGGTCAGTTAAGATGGTTGGTTCTCGTGGTGGGAAGACCCACTGTGGGTATCATGTATATTATTTTGTAAATTTCTAATTTATGTATACCCCTTGTACTAGGGAGTTTGTTTGGGCCTCCCCCTATTAGTGTCTTGATTCTGTCTCAAAAAAAATTAGGTTGTCTCTTACGGTGGGGAGCCCATTTGTGTCTCTTCATATAAGTAACTCATATTTTTCATTGGTTTTGTATGGTAAGTAGGTATTACCATTTGGAGATATCTAACTAACTACATCTTACTTTGGTAAACATTGATATTGGAGAGTGACAACTGGTTTAGTTATAGTAGGGCAAGTGTAACCTTGTTCGATGTTGTTGTTTATTTGGGTAAATTGATTGAGTATTGTTCAGATTGTGTTTGAGGATTTTTAATTTGGGATAAAGCCTGAATGTGCTTGATTCTTTTAGGAAAGTTGTTTAAGTCAGGTTTTTGAGAGTATTCCTTCCTTCATTGATCCCTGGAGGTGTTATGGCCTTTGGGGGAGAAACCTAGCAAGAGAGTACCTCTTGGTTTCTCAGTTGGGTTTGGTTGTTGCTTTGGCCTTACTGTGACTTTCCGGGGCGGAAAGTTTTCATGGTGGGGAGAATTGTAACATAAATAGATTATTTTAAATGTATTTTTATTTTAATTTCCATTAATGTTTTGTTTTGGGGGGTTTCCAAAGTTTTTATGGAGAATAGGTGAGTTTTCAAGAATTGGGCCAAACCGTGAGCCCAATTCCTGATTTAATAATAAATTTTGTTTCTTTTATAACTTATTCATTTTTTAATATTTTTCACTGATTACAACTCCTAAATGTCCTCCCCTGATATATTAACACCAAAATTAAAATTTGGATCCTTTAAAATCCATAACCAAGGTGTATATGGGTTTTTATTTAAGAGATTGGGCCTGCCCGAAAGCCCAATTCCAGTTTTAAAAATAAAATTTAATTAATTAATAACTTATTCATATTTAAGGGTTTTTCGGTGATTCAAATCCCCCAAAACTCCCCTTGAACCCAGCCGCGCGTCCAATATCCTTCCACCCTCTTTTCAGCTCATTTGCATCATAGTTTAGGTCGAAACTTCTGAAGAACTCAAATTTCGGAAAGATTTATAAAGGTAATTTGTTTCCTTCATAACTCCTTCGATTCTTAATCTTTTTCCCCCATTAAAATTCCTAAATGATCTAAATATCCTTGTTCGAACCTCCCTTGAAGGTTTGAGTATTTTTAAGATCAGATACTGGTATTTTTTGGGGCGATTTCTACAAGATATTTTAAGTAAGTTGTTCTCCTCCTTTCTTCTTTCAATTTTTTTAGGGTTACATCCAATGTACTTAGGGTTTCATCCATCATCTTTGAGGTTCCTAATGTCCAAGAAGTAGGGTATAAAAATTAGGGTTTATATTGTGTTTCATGGTCTGAAATTATGGTTTTAGGTCTGGTTTACCTTCCTTGAGGTGTGGCGGTGGTGCGTTTGAGTTGTCGCACAAAGGATTCAAGGGTTTCCTTGGTTTTGGTAGGTGATTCCATTGTGTATGAAAAATTTGTGAATTGGATACTGTTTTTATGGTATTTTCATGCTTATTCAATTTTATTATTTCTGAAAAATATAGTTTTAGTGGTGTTTGTATTTAAAATGAATCCTAAATGCCAATTTAATGTGAAATTGGGGGTTTTTCATAGAAATGTTTTATTAGTTTAATTGGGGATACCCTATAAGTAACTAGTTGATTTTATTGAACTATAATAGGGATTAAAATACTGTTTTTAATGATTTTACCATGCGTTTATTGCTGAAAAACCTGGTTTTAATGGTGTTTGTGAACCACATGAAATTCTAAGAGTTGTGTTGTGTAAAAATGGAGACTTTGCAAGGATGTCGTTTCTTGAACCATATGCGGCTGCCCTAAAAATTATTTTTGTGTTTTCACTGAAATTTAGTAGGATTACCTTTAGGTTTTGGAAACTTAAAAATGTGCACATAGTATGCAAGTGAGGTTTATAAGTATTTTTGTGTTCGAAACACTATGAGATTTTGAGGAATTGTTTTATGAAAAATATAAGTGTTTTGTTGCGTGTTTTAAGAGGTATAAAATGTGATAGCTAATGTATTGGTTGTTCTTGACCAGTAATGGTGTTTTATATGAAAATTTCTTTATGTTGCATGCTGAAATTGATTGAGCACAAAAGGGGAAGCCCAGGTACCTAGGTGGGGTGGATTTGTACTAGTACGGCTAGTGGACCGAATGGGTTTTGTCCCTGTTTCACTTAGCATTTGGATAACGACAACTCTAACTAAACTATGTGGATGATTATTGGGGACCACTAGGTTATGATTATGTTCCCTACTAGTGGCTCGTGCATGAGAAAATATTTTTCTATGGTTACTTTACACCGAGGTACGAGGTACATAGGGCCCAAGACAACCTAGTGCCTAGGGGTGTTCCCAATGTTGTTGCTCATTGGATTTGTAGTATTTACCCATGTCTTAGGGTGTCTTTGGAAGTAAATTACAGTATCTAACATTTCTGTTTTAATGTGTTAATATTCTGAAAATTATGGATTGAAAACTATTTTCAATTTGAGGTTTCATTTCTTGAAATTTTAACACTACTTTTCCTTGCGTTTGAAAACTGCTTGCTTTTTCACATTGTATTTCTTACTCTTTGGAATCATTGGGTGGTATCCTACTGGGCTTAGGATCACACCCTAAATACACCCCTTGGGTGTAAGTAGACTTGGTTATGTTTGATTCAGGTAAAGGAAAGGCTAAGGGTGATGGCGGTTCATGGTGTTAGTTCCCATCCTTGGTGCGGAGTTGTGGAGATAGCTTGGGGGCGATGACCCCTAGTCGTGTGGAGTCCTTGGGGCTGTCTTGATGCTATAATTATTTTTATTTGGACCACTTGTATTATCTTTAAACCAATGTACTCAGTTCTGGTTTTTACTTAAGTCTTTTTTGGCTCAAAAATTTCAGATTTATATTATGGATTGTTTTTAATGTTTTATGCTTTCATACACGGGTAAATCATTCCCAAACATAAATTAATGATACCCAGGAACTTGTGCCAGCCTGTGGGGATAGGGAACGCCCTTCGGGTCATGTCACGGGCTGGGATTGGTGCCGGTTTTGGCGGTGACCAGATTCGGTTCGTGACAAAAACAATTTAAATTTAATTTAATTACAACTAATCAACAATAAAAAAATTAACATAAAAAAATGAAATAAATAATAAATTTTAAAAAACATAAATACCTTTAAGACTGATTTTCTATTGATACAGACGGCTTCGCAACTTCTTCATGAACAAAAAAACTTACTTAGAAAAATTCTCTCTAAAATCTGAGTTTAGAGAGAAACATGATCTAAAATTTGAGAGGAATGACTGGAAAAACGGATGGGGTATATATATAGGTTAGATTATTTGCAATGGGGGTATTTGCGACAAGATACCAGTCACAACAGTATCTTTTGTGACGGGACCCGTCGCAAATACCTACGGCCGCATTAATTACTATCGACGGTTAAAAAGTTATTTGCGACGGGACCTGTCGCAAATAGTCCCTGCCGACACACCTTTTGCGACGGGACGACATCCCATCGCAAAAATATATAAACCGCCACCGGTTATTTGCGACAGGTCCTGTCGTAAATACTTAACTATTTGCGACGGTGGGGTCCCACCATCGCAAATAACCTTCGCGCAGTTTGACAAGCTATCCGCGCTAAACTATTTGTTACGGGAGACGAAATCTCGTCGCAAATAGTTGGTTATTTGCGACGGGTCGTTACCCCCGTCACAAAAGGCCCGTCACAAAAAGCCCTTTTCCCATTGTGATAAGTGGTATTCTTGGGACTTTTAGCGATATCAGGATCACTCCAATCTTCAAAAGGAGATCCATCTTCCCTAAGCACTTCAGCCTCAGCTTCCTCATCAGAATAGATTGGAACTTCTCTAGGTTTTGAGACTAGGATCAACTTGGTCCTTTGGTCTAGAAGGGTGGTGAACCAGATTTAATTCCTCATATAGCCTTTCTTCATATCCTACCCAACATCTCTTCCATGGGTTCCAGAAGATTTTCATCCTTTTACAAATGTCTTTCTGAAGATAAAAACCACTACAAGCAGTTATCATTTAACCTCCATCTTCTACACAGTCTAATTTCTTCAACATGGAAGAAATAATTCTCGGATAGTATAAGAATTTTTCCTTCTTAGATGTATTAATCAACTTAGATATATGTACCATAAGATATCTATATAGATTCACCTTTATTCTACGTTTCAACAAAAATATCAAGAACACATTCTGATATTTCACATCAGAGAAATCTCCATTCCTTGGGCAGATTTGATGTTGTATGAACTTAAAAAGCAGTCTCACTTCTCCTTCAAATTCATTTGAAACAGTTTAGAGCATCTTCATATGGAAACAAATTTGAGGAAGGTGGAATATTACCAGGATAGTTAGCATAGACACCTTCATGAGGTACCGCTAAGCATTCATCCCATTCCTTAGATGAAAAATCTACTTTCTTTCCTTTTACCATAGATTTCATCTATGATGCCTCGACTTCATTCAGTGTTATGCTCAAATGCTGATATAACTCATACACTAACTGGGGATAACAGGGTCTTTCATTGTTGGTAAAACAACTGAGCCACCCTTGTGATTCTAATACCTTTAGAAGAAAAGATTTTCCTGACAGAATCCACTCAACAGGAACTTCCTTTTCAGCTGTAACAACCCGACTTTCTAAGCTTGGTTTCCCAGTCCCACTGGTTTCACCCTTCTAATACTTAGAAGGAGGATATTTGTGAGGTTCTTCCATTGTGCGCTTAGTCCTTTCCATGGTGAAGCTGCGGATTTTAACCGTGTCGAGAGGTCGAGAGTTGAGAGAGAGAGAGTAACTAAATGTAGGAGTCTCTATGGCTATGGAGAAGGTGAAAGGTCGGGATGGATTGTACTTAATATATCATTTAGGGATTGTAAATCGGAAAACATAAAATTTAAACGTGGTTAGTCGAAAGAAATAAAACAACATCGTTTCACTTAAAGCTTATTGAATTTACAAAACATCCCTTAAATGTATTAGTGTCACAAATTCAGTTCCAAGAAGATCGGTTTCACAACAATTGGTTTCAAAAAGACCAGTTTCACAAAAATCAGTTTCACAAAAATCGGTTTCACAAATATCAGTTTCACAAAAATCGGTTTCACGAAGATCGGTTTCACAAAAATCGGTTTCACAAATATCAGTTTCACAAATATCGGTTTCACAAAGATAGTTTTTATAAAGATCGATTTCACAAAGATCGATTTCACAAAAAATTGGTTTTATAAAGATTGGTTTCACAAAGATCGGTTTCACAAAAATCAGTTTCACAAAAATCAGTTTCACAAAGATCGGTTTTATAAAGATCGGTTACTGATTTATCATTCCTAGTTCATATCTGATGTAATTCATTCTCTCAGAATTTAAGGGTTTAGTGAATATATCAGCAAGCTGATGTTCAGTTCCAAGAAACTCAAGAGTTATATCACCTTTTTGATAATGATCTCTCAAAAAGGGATGTCTTACATTAATATGTTTTGTTCTAGAATGAGATATTTTATTTTTAGAAATGTTAATAGAACTTGTGTTGTCACAGTTAATGGAGACATGTTTGAATTGATATCCATAGTCTAGTAAAGTGTGTTTCATCCACAAAATTTGTGCACAACAACTACCAGCAGTAATGTATTCTGCCTCTGTAGTAGATAATGCAACAGAATTATGCTTTTTACAGCTCCATGATACTAGTGACTTTCGTAACATGTGACATGTCCAAGAGGTTATTTTTCTATCTAGCTTACAACCAAGAAATTCAGCATCTGAATAGCTTATTAAATCTAATGATTTTCCTCTTGGATAAAATAGTCCTAAGTTTGGAGTATATTTGAGATATTTTAAAATCCTTTTAATAAAATTTAAATAAGATTCTTTTGGATTATCTTGAAAGCGAGCACACATGCATAAATTGAACATAATATCTAGTCTGCTAGCAATAAGGTAGAGCAGACTCCCTATCATTCCTCTGTAGTTGGTTTGATCCACTAATTCTCCAGCTTCATTAGCATCCAACTTACAAGTGGTACTCATAGGTGTATCACTACCTTTACTACCATCCAAACCAAAACATTTTAAAATGTATTTATTATATTTACTTTTATTTAAAATAATACCATCTTTATTTTGAAAATTTTGAAATCCAAGGAAAAATTTATTTCCTCCCATTAAACTCATTTCAAATTCATTTTGCATTATTTTTGAAAAATCAGTTCATAAATAATTTTTATAAGATCCAAAAAATTATATCATCAACATAAATTTGTACTATCAAAACATCTTTGGAAATACTTTTAATAAACAAAGTAGGATCTGTTATTCCTTTAGTAAAACCTTCTGAAATAAGAAAGGAGCTAAGTCTATCATACCAAGCTCTAGGAGCTTGCTTTAGACCATACAAAGCTTTAGAAAGTTTAAAAACATGATTTGAAAAATGGGGATTTGAAAAGCCAGGGGGTTGTTCAACAAATACATCCTCAACTATATACACATTTAGAAAAGCACTTTTGACATCCATTTGATAAAGTTTGAAATTCAGATGAGTTGCATAAGCAAGTAGTATCCTAATGGCCTCTAACCTGGCTACAGGTGAAAAGGTCTCCTCGTAGTCTATTCCTTCTTCTTGACTATATCCTTGTGCAACTGACCTATATTTGTTTCTAACTATATTTCCAAACTCATCAACTTTGCTTCTAAAAACCCATTTAGTGCCTATTGTCAAAGTGTCTTTAGGTCTTTCAACTAGTTCCCAGACATTGTTTCTTTCAAATTGATTTAATTCTTCTTGAATATCCATCACCAAAATTCATCATTGATAGCATCATTAATATTTTTGGGTTCAAGATGTGAAATAAAATCTTGATGTTCAACCTGGTTTCTCAGAGAAGCTCTAGTTTGTGTTCCTCGATTTAAATCACCTAGTACAACATCTAAAGGATGATTCTTGAGAGTAAGAATACCTCTAGAAAGAGTTGAACTCGAATCCTCATGATTTTCTATTGGTCCAGACTCAACAGGTGCAGATTCTAGAAGATTCCCAGAATTGGTTACTTTTATAGGGGATTCAACATCATTACCATTACGGTTCAAAAATGATATATCTTCCTCAAGATATTAAAGAGAGGTTTTGGGTTCATGTGGATCAGTCTCATCAAATTTCACATGAACTGACTCTTCCACACATTTGTTCTTCTTATTGAATACTCTATAGGCTTTACTGGTTGTAGAGTAACCTAGGAAAATTCCTTCATTACTCTTGGAGGCAAATTTGTCAAGATTATCTTTAGTGTTAAGGATAAAGACTTTGCAACCAAAAACTCTGAAGTAGTTAACCTTAGGCTTCCTATTATTCCAAAGTTCATAAGGGTTATTCTTAAGAACATGTCTAATAAAGACTCTATTAATGGTATAACAAGCTGTATTTACCGCTTCAGCCCAAAAATAAATAGGTAAATTATATTCACTAAGTATAGTCCTAGCTGTTTCTTGAAGGGTCCTATTTCTCCTTTCCACAATTACATTTTTTTTTGAGGTGTTCTAAGAGTAGAGAAATTGTGACTATATCCATTGTGTGGGCAATAGGATTCAAACTCCTGATTTTCAAATTCACGACCATGACCACTTCTTAAGGTCCTAATTCTAAGTCCACTAATATTTTCTACAGACGTGGATTATTTTATAAAATAAGAACAATCTTCAATTTTTTGAGCTATAAAGTATACCCAAGTGTACCTATAAAAATCATCTATAAGAACATAAACATAGTGCTTCCCATTTAAACTTGAAACTCTTGATGGTCCAAAAAAATCCATGTGAACCAACTCGGTCGGTTGAGAAGTAGAAACTTCTTTCTTTAGTTTGAAAGAAACTTTGTGTTACTTTCCCTTTGACAAGGATTGCACACTTTGTTAAGTGAGAATTACAGTTTAGGTAAGTCTCTAACTAAACCTTTCCTAGAAAGTTTCCTAAGAGAGTGCACATTGGAGTGTCCTAGTCTTCTGTGCCACAGCCAAGATTCCTTATGAAAAGAATTTAAGCAGGAAACATTTTTCTTAGCTAAATAATTTAATTCAACAGCATACACATTATCATTTCTGAGAGCAGTAAATATGAAATCATTTTTGGAATTAAAAAAATTACATGCATCATTTTTGTAAGAACCCGGATCTTCGTTTCAGGTATGTTTTTCCCCTTTTCTGATGTTTTTGAGAAAAATGGGGTTTCTTGAAATTTTTGAAGTACAGACTGTGTACTTTATGAGTACACGCTGTGTACTCTTTTCCCACTTGACGTCGTGTGATGGCTGTGTCTGAGCCACACACACGGTGTGTAGGGGTGACGTGGAGGCCGATTTTGGAAAATTACGGAAAGACCTAGTACACACAATATACTTTAAAAGTACACACCGTGTACTTTCTTTTTTTCATTAATCGGACCGGGGTCGCGCCTGACACACAGAAAGGTCTTCTTCTCCAGCTTCTTCGTCCGAGAGAATCGGGAATCCGCGAATCTTAGACGAGCCACCGCTCCTCCGTCCGTTCTCTGATTCGAGCACGGTCGATTGTGTTGTAATCACAGTAGTGAGTTCTTCCTTCTTCTTGATCCTTGTTTTTCAATTCTTCCTCCTTCTCAATCTATCATGGGTTGAGATTTTTGCGCATTTTCTCAGATCTACGACGTTTAAGGGAGAATCAGTTGTCGTGGTTCAAGTATACCGATCTCGTAGGATCGAGGTAGGTGGTTTGTGCCTTACCTTTCGATGTCTTTGATTTTTATGTGCAAATTCCACCAATACCCATGAACGGGGTATTGCTTGTTTACCTTTTTCCTCTTTTTTTCCTTCCTTGCTTGTATGATTTTGTAGAGGTAAATTGATCATGTTAGAGGATAACTTGTTGTAATTGGATGTTTTTCCCATGCTTTGTTCTATTTACGACCTTTGGGGTCTCGTTTTCCTTTGGATGTTACACCTGTTTCCGTGCTTTGTGATTATAGGTTGGAGTGAAATTCATAACATGCTTGCTACCCTATAGACTGTTAGCAAAGTAGCTCTATAGGTGTACTTTGGTTAGCCAAGTAGCTCTGTAGGTGTACTTTGGTCTTATAGCATTATTATGCACTGACTGACATGGGAATGAGAGAACCTGGTGTTATATACTATAAGGGATAGACCGAGTGAGCTTCCCAGAGAGTCTTAGATATTATAGACTATAGGAGGGTAGACCGAGAGAGCTTCCTCAGAGAGTCTTGGATATTACAGACTATAGGGGGTGGACCAAGTGAGCTCCCAGAGAGTCTTGGATATTATAGACTACAGGAGGGTAGACTGAGTGAGCTTCCTCAGAGAGTCTTACCTTGTTTGAATCTTTTTAAGAACCTTACTAGGCTAGAGGAGGAATTTACTGAGTGAGCTTCCTCAGAGAGTCTTTGGTATACCTGAGGCTATAGGAGGAATTGACTGAGATAGCTTCCTCAGAGAGTCTCTAGACCTTAGGGATAAAAGGGTCAGACCACATGATCTTCCTCAGAGATTCCCTGACTACCCTAGACTATAAGGGGAATTGACCAAGTGAGCTTCCCCATAAAGTGTCATAAATTCGTATGACCAAGACAGAGGGGTTAGGCTAAGTGAACTACCCAGAGGGTTGTGGTTTTTCTTGGTTAGAATCATAGGGGATGGCTGCGGGTACTTCCCAGTGGGTTTCCTATTTGTGTTAGTTGTTTTTCTTTACTACTACTGTTTTTGTTGATTGATTACTGTTGTGTATCATCCTGCTTCGCTACTTACTATTTACTGCCTACTGCTTGTTGTTGTTGTTTACTGCTTATTGTACTTTTACCTATCATATACTCACTGACTGTTAGGCATAGATCTTTGGGTGGTTTCCTACTGGGATTTTATCTCACAACCTGTTTGGGCCATGCTTTTGGGCCCTAGAAGACTATGTTGTTGTAGGTATAGACAAGGGAAAGCGCCCTTCGACTTCTATAACTTGATTGCTTGGAGAAGGAGAGAAAGGGACCAAGCTTTGGCTTGCGATGTTGAGGAGCTTTTTACATTTCTATTGTACTTGTTTTGGTACTGTGGTGTTTTCAGCATTGTGACTTGTTTGGCTATTTTCCTAGAGTTGTATCTTACATCATTCCATATATACATTTGTGCTCCGATTTATTGATTTAGTCTTCCACTGTTTATTATTGTTGGTTATTCACTGCTTCCGCTATTGCATGTTTATTTATTTCCGATGTGTACTCTGCCAATGAGGGAATAGTTTCCCCACTATCACACCCAAGGCCCTCGCTGCTAGTCGGCAGCCTCTGGCATTTGGGGAAATACGCTTGAGTCCATGTGACCAACCGCGTATGGGGTGCCTTTGGGTGGCTTGTGGAACCAAGACGTTACAAAGTTGTATCAGAGGATGTTCTTTTCTCTTGATTTACTATTTAGAGACTTAGCTAGGAATAGGAAGGATTTGGTACTTGGTAATAAGTTGTGCCCGGGAGTAGCTAACCTGTGTACAGGGAAAATCCATACTACCACATTTATTGCAGTTCTCTGGTTTTGAGATTTTACCGTTTATATGATTTCACCTAGTGTGATTAACATGCTTCACACTGTTATTGTTTTGATATTACATTTCTATTTCTATCGCAAATAGATGAGATGAGGGTATTCCATCTCATGCATCATATAGGAACTTGTTAGAAATCACATGTCATGCATTCTTGTCATGCCATCTAGGGTGCATTAGAGATTGCATGTTGTTGTGATAGACTCTGTGTAGATTATACACGCTGTTGTGATAGATGCTTGATAGAATCATTGCTGTTGTGATAGAGAAACTGGTTGTTTATACATTGCTTGAACGAACGCCAATTTTGATTCTTGAGGTGTTATGGGCCCTCTTGAATCGGAAGTTGGTGGATCATGATCCTGTTTTCTCTTGTAGATGACTGTAAGAGATGTCAAGCTTTGATTCGCGGGGAGTATGGGCCCTCACGGATCAGAATTTGGCACCTCTTTCCCTTGTTTTCAGTGTTTCTGGGCTTCTGTGCAGTTTCTGAGCTACTGCCCAAAAAAACCCAGAATACACGGCGTGTACTTTCTGGAAACACACCATGTAGTTTTCAGGCCATGTCACTGACCGTGTGAGCAGAAACACGATGTCGTGAAAATAACCTCAGGAACACGCTGTGTACAATAGGTGCATGCCGTGTAGTTTAGAGCCTTCTACCCGGCCATGTCACTATCAACACGGGCCCGGGAAGCTCGATTAGAACACGCCGTGTTGGTAAGGAACACGCCGTGTAGTTTTGTCCCAGGTACCCGGCCGTGTCACGAACAACACGGGTTGGTGTTATCTTCTCCTATACACGCCGTGTTTGTTCGGAACATGCCGTTTAAGGGAAGCCATGTAGAGGGCCATGTAACTAACAACACGGGCTGCCAAGACCGTGTCTAGTACACGTCGTGTCCCTAGGGAACACGCCGTGTAGTCTGGGGTTAGATTGGACCATGTGGGTTAGCCGTATAAAGAGACTCGGGCAGGGGTTAGAGTTCAAGTACACATTGTGTGTGGGAACAACACGCCGTGTAGTTTGGGGTGTTACACGACCAGTAGTGGCAGGAGTACATACCCATGTTAATGGCTTTAACATACACACTGTTTAGTTTTTATACACGTCGTGTAGTCGTGTTTTGTAAAACTTGATAGTTTCTTTCCCCTATTCCCGTTTTGTACTCCTGTGTTTTCAGTGTTTTGTTAGTCCTGATCTAAGGTGTGATTTTAATATTTCAGCGCTATACCTTCGAGACGTTCTCCGGTCATGCATCAGTTGCCAGACGGTGACCAGACACCGGATATGGCTGATCAGGAACCTCCTGTTGATCCTCCTGCTATTCCAGCCTTGGCACCAGTAGTTATATCCGTTGTAGGTGCCGATGCACAGTTCAGGGAGGACTTCCTGAGGATGATGCAGACTTTTCAGGGAGCGCCACCTCCTGCCTCGTTGATGGCTGAGTTGATGAGGGTTTTGCAGTAGCAACATCCTCCTACTTTCTCAGGGGATGGGGGACCCCAGGATGTAGAGTCGTGGATCGAGGCCACCCTGACTTTCTTCGAGCATCTGGAGATACCCCCAGAGAAGAGGGTAAATCTGGCCACATATATGATCCAGGACACCACCAAGAGGTGGTGGGAGGTGATCTTGCAGTCAGGACGCCAGCAGGGTATGTCATGGGATGAGTTCTGATGCACCTTTTATGAATACTTCTATTCAGAAACCCTAAGGGCCGATCGAGACCAAGATTTTATGAGTCTGCAGCAGGGTACTCTTTCTATCATGGAGTACTCGTCCCATTTTACTGAGCTGTAGCATTTCACACCGATCCCAGCAGGTGATGAGTTGTTCCTTGCTAGAAAGTTTGAGGACGGTCTCAGACTGGAGATCCGTTCCTAGGTGAATATATTCCATTTGACTTATATATCCTCCATCGTCAACCAGGCACTGATTACTGAGCGCAATCTGAGGGATTCTGGAGCAGTGATCCTGGGCGGTTCGACATCCAGAGATGGTGTTCCTCCTACAGACAGTAGGAAGCGTCGCAGAGAGTCTTCTCGAGGAGATCGGGGTTCGCGGGATGCGTCTTCTGGTAGCCAGGTTGTACGCTACCAGTGCGGTAGGAGTGGGAATACCAGGTATCAGTGCCAGAGAGATCCAATGGAGTTCCGATCTTGCGGTAAGATGGGCCATCTTCAGTGCTTCTGTCACATCTTCTCACCTTCAGCTGGAGGTAGGGGTTCCTCTATGACCCTACGTTTTGGAGATGCTTCGCCACTTTCCCACCAGTCTGGGAACTGGAGTTCTTCCGGTCGTTCGGGCTGAGGTGGAGGTCATGTCCGTGGTGGTCTGTCACTAGGTCATCAGCGACAGTAGAGTGGATCAGCTCAGAGGAGTCAGCTTGGGGCGTAGGGCTGCAGTGCAGGCCAGTCTTTCGTCGTGGAGTAGACCTATCAGGAGCAGGATCCCGACCATTCTACACTGTGAGGTATGATCTTATTAGCCTCAGTTTTATCTTCATCTCTTTTTGATATTGTTTCTTCGTATAGTTTTATCTCTGTTGCGGTTGTGGAGAGCCTTAGGCTCTGTATCTTTTCATCTGCGGACTTATTGACACTTGACACGCCGTTGGGAACAAGGAAATCTAGTGTATGTCAGTGCAGAGAGTTCCCTCTTGAGGTTTCGGGGTGTCATTTATTATGGGACCTCTATGTCCTAAAGATGATGGGTTATAACGTCATTCTTAGGATGGACTGGTTGGTTCCCTTCCAGGAAATCATCGATTTCTATCATCGCAGGGTGAGTTTCATATCACCAGAGGGAGGATCTTTCCTTCATAGAGGCGAGTGGGATGTCCAGGCGGGTAGAGTTGGACCAGAGCATCATGGGCTAGGGGAAGTTATAGCCCAGATTTCCAGTCTTTATCTGGATGACCAGGGGACTTCACAGTTAGACATTCCCCCAGTGTTGTATCATTTCAGAGATGTATTTCTAGAGTACTTTTCAGGTTTGCCTCCAGAGCGTAGGGTAGAATTCTCGATTTAGATCGTGCCAAGAGCAGCACCGGTGTCCATTCCTCGTTATAGGATGGATAAACCTGAGTTGTAGGATCTCAAGAAGCAGCTGGAGGAGTTTCAGGAAAAGGGTTTCATCCGACCCAGTACTTCTCCTTAGGGTTCGCATGTTCTGTTTGCAAAGAAGGCAGATGGTACCCTTCAGCTTTGAGTGAATTATCGGAAACCGAACCAGTTGACGGTCAAGAACCGATATCCCTTGCCGAGGATAGATGACCTCTTTGATCAGCTTCAAGGATCCAGACTGTTCTCGAAGATCAATTTGAGGTCCGGTTATCATCAGTTGCACGTTAGACCATCAGATATACCTCTTACAGCCTTCAGGAGCAGGTATGGTCTATACGAGTATACAGTCATGCCGTTTGGTCTCACGAACGCACCTGCAGTTTTCATGGCAGTGATAAACCGAGTGTTCCATCCATATTTGGAATCCTTAGTCATGGTCTTCGTGGACGATATCTTGGTGTACTCTCACACTCGACACGACCATGCCACACATCTTGAGATCGTTCTGAGTACACTGAGAGAGCATTGGTTATATGCTAAACTCTCGAAGTGCCACTTCGGGATGGATCAGATTCAATTCGTGGGTCATGTCATCTCAGAGATAGGAGTTTCAGTGGACCCAGAGAAAGTGAGAGCTGTAGTTTCTTGGGAGTAGCAGAAGAACGTCTTTGAGGTGTGGAGTTTTCTTGGGATGGATGGATACTACATGCCTTTCATACAGGACTTCTCGTGCCTAGCAGCACTGTTGACAGGTCTGACCAAGAAGGGGGAAAAGTTTTCATGGTCATATCCTTGTGAGTCAGCCTTTTTGGAGCTGAAGGGGAGGTTGACATCACCACCGATACTAGTCTTTCCATAGCCGGGCAAGGGCTACACTGTTTACTGTGATGCTTCAGGTATCGAGCTGGGAGCTATGCTTATGTAGGGAGATGGGGTCATTGCTTATAGGTCTCGGCAGTTGAGGCCACACGAGAGGAACTACCCGACGCATGATATGGAGTTGGCAACAGTTGTTCATGCCTTATGTTGTTGGAGACACTACCTTATGGGAGAGAAATTTGTGGTTTTCACTGACCATAAGAGTCTCAAGTATATCTTCACTCAGCGTGATCTAAATCTGAGACAGCGTAGGTGAGTCAAGTACCTTCAGTCCTTCGACTTTGAGCTCGCCTATATTCTGGGAAAGGGAAATGCAATGGACGAAGCTTTGAGCAGTAGAACTCATATTCAGGCAGTTCAGGAGGCCAGCAATGAGTGGAATCTTATGGCTCTGTTCTCTGAGATTCACTTAGAAGTGTAGGACAGGCAGGGACAAACTTACCTATCTTATGTAGCTGTTACGTCTACACTACTTGATCGGGTACGGATGAGGCAGCTATCATACTCAGAAGGCTTAGTCTTGCGGGAGAGTGTGTCAGGAGAGGACCCTCTTCCTAGATGGACAATGGGAGAGGATGAGATCTTGTGTTTCCAGGGATGCGTATGGGTTTCAGCAGACATACGCGAGGAGCTGATGTGGGATTTTCATTCCTCAGTTTGGGTAGTTCATCCTGACATCACCAAGATGTATCGTGATCTACACTGCCAATACTGGTGGCCAGGTATGAATAAAGATATTTCTGGTTTTTTCATGAGATGTTCTACTTGTCAGTAGGTGAAAACAGAGCATCAACGACCAGCGAGGGTTTTGCAATAGTTACCCATTCCTAAGTGGAAGTGGAAAGATGTCGAAATGGAATTCATGACCAGGTTACCGAGGTCACCTCGGGGAAGTGATGTTGTTTGGGTTGCCGTCGATGGGCTTATTAAGGTTTCACACTTCTTTACGATCAAGCAGACCTTCAGTGTTGATGATCTGGGATGACTGTACATCTGAGAGATTGTACGTCTACATGGAGTTCCACGCTCCATTGTTTCAGATAGGGATGCGTGATTTACTTCTCGGTTCTAGCAAGGACTTCAAAAGTCTTTGGGTACATAGGTACTTTTGAGTATAGCATACCATCCCCAGACAGATGGCCAGTCCAAGCACATGATCCAGGTGCTTGAGGATATGCTTCGAGCTTGCATTCTAGACTTCAAAAGTTCTGTGGAGAAGCATATCCCTATGTTGGATTTCTCCTACAACAACAGTTTTCTGGAGACCATTCAGATGACACCATATGAGGCTCTGTACGGTAGGCCATTCTGGTCACCCTTATGCTGGAAGGAGGCAAGAGAGGCAGCTTGATGGGTCCTCGTCTTGTTCAGGAGACCTCAGAGCAGATAGACCTGATTCAGAAGTGGATGGCTATAGCACAGTCTCGGCAGAAGTCTTATGCTGATCAGCGGAGACGACCTCTGGAGTTCGAGGTCGGAGATCAGGTTTTCCTGCGTGTCACACCAAGGTTGGGACACAAGATGATTCAGAGACAGGGTAAGCTTTAACCACGGTACGTCGGGCCATTTGAGGTGTTGGTGAGAGTTGGGCTGGTTGCCTACCGGTTGTAGTTACCTCAGAGGTACTAGGACATGCACGACGTATTCCACATCTCTCATCTCCGACGTTACTTTTCAAACCCATCTCATGTCTTCCAACCTGATGAGGTTGAGCTTAAAGCAGATGCGTCATTTGAGGAGCATCCTATTCGGATTGTCGATCGCAGTACAAAGGTTCTCTGAGGCTGGTATGTGCCTCTGGTATGGGTGCTATGGCAGCACGGGAGAGTACAGGACGAGACTTGGGAGAGGGAGGCCGAGGTTCGATCGCAGTGGCCGGAGCTGTTCGGGGTTTCTTCTTCTACGCCTCTCTAGGGAAATTCAGGGATGAATTTCTTTAAGGGGGGAATTTTGTAAGAACCCAGATCTTCGTTTCAGGTATGTTTTTCCCCTTTTCTAGAGTTTTTGAGAAAAATGGAGTTTCTATAAATTTTTGAAGTACACGCCATGTACTCTTTTCACACTCGAAGCCGTGTACTGGCCGTGTCTAGGCCACACACACGGTGTGTAGGGGTGACGTGGAGGCCGATTTTGGCAGAGTACAGAAAGACCTAGTACACGCCATGTACTTTAAAAGTACACGCCGTGTAATTTGTTTTTCATTAATCGGACCGGGGTCGTTCCTGACGCCCAGAAAGGTCTTCTTCTCCAGCTTCTTCGTCCGAGAGCACCGGGAATCCGTGAATCTTCGACGAGCCACCACTCCTCCGTCCGTTCTCCGATTCAAGCACGGTCGATTAAGTTGGAATCAAAGTGGTTAGTTCTTCCTTCTACTTGAGCCTTGTTTTCCAATTATTCATCCTTCTCAAGTTATCGTGGGTTGAGCGTTTTGTGTGTTTTCTCAAATCTGTGATGTTCAAGGGAGAATCAGTCATCGTGGTTCAAGTATATCGATCTCCTGGGATCTAGGTAGGTGGCTTGTGCCTTACCTTTCGATGTATTTGAGTTTTATGTGTAAATTCTACCAATACCCGTGAACGGAGTATTGCATGTTTACCTTTTTTCCCTTGTTCTTTTCTTGCCTTGATTGTATTCTTTCGTAGAGGTAAATTGATCATGTTAGAGGATACCTTGTTGTGCTTGGATGTTTTGCCCATGCTTTGTTCTATTTACGACCTTTGGGGTCTCGTTTTCCTTTGGCTGTTACACCTGTTTCCCTGCTTTGTTATTATTGGTTAGAGTGAAATTCATAACATGCTTGTTGCCCTGTAGACTGTTAGCAAAGTAGCTCTATAGGTGTACTTTGGTTATCCAAGTAGCTCTATAGTTGTACTTTGGTCTTATAGCATTATTATGCACTAACTGGCACTGTACTGAGAGAACCTGGTGCTATAGACTATAAGGGATAGACCGAGTGGGCTTCCTAGAGAATCCTAGATATTATAGACTACAGGAGGGTAGACCGAGAGAGCTTCCTCAGAGAGTCTTGGACATTACAGACTATAGGGTATGGACCGAGTGAGCTCCGAGAGAGTCTTGGATATTATAGACTACAAGAGGGTAGACCGAGTGAGCTTCCTCAAAGAGTCTTACCTTGTTTGAATCTTTTTAAGAACCTTCCCAGGCTAGAGGAGTAATTGACCGAGTGAGCTTCCTCAGAGAGTCTTTGGTATACCTGAGGCTATAGGAGGAATTGACTGAGATAGCTTCCTCAGAGAGTCTCTAGACCTTGGGGATAAGAGGGTTAGTCTGCGTGATCTTCCTTAGAGAGTCCCTGACTACCCTAGACTATAAAAGGAATTGACCGAGTGAGCTTCCCCAGAGAGTCTCATAAATTCGTATGACCAAGACAGAGGGGTTAGGCTGAGTGCACTGCCCAGAGGGTTGTTGTTTTTCTTAGTTTGGACAAGAGGGGATGGCTGCGGGTACTTTCCAGTGGGTTTCCTGTTTGTGTTAGCTGTTTTGCTTTACTGCTACTATTGTTGTGGAATGATTACTGTTGTGTATCATCCTGCTTCGCTACTTACTGTTTACTGCCTACTGCTTGTTGTTGTTGTTTACTGCTTATTGTACTTTTACCTGCCATATACTCACTGACTGTTAGGCACGGATATTCAGGTGGTTTCCTACTGGGATTTTATCTCATACCATGTTTGGGTCATGCTTTTGGGCCTAATAAGACTATGTTGTTACAGGTATAGACAGAGCAAGCGCCCTTCGACTTCTGGAACTTGATTGCTTGGAGTAGGAGAGCAAGGGACCAAGATTTTTCTTGTGATGCTGAGGAGATGTTTACTTTTCTTTTTTACTTGTTTTGGTACTCTGGTGTTTTTAGCAATGTGAATTGTTTGGTTGTTTTCCTAGAGTTGTATCTTGCATCATTCCATAGATACATTTGTGCTCCGGTTTATTGATTTAGTCTTCCGTTGTTTATTATTGTTGGTTATTCACTACTTCCGCTATTGCATGTTTATTTATTTCCGTTGTGTACTCTTCCAATGAGGGCATAGTTTCCCCACTATCACACCCAAGTCCCTCGCTGCTAGTCGGCAGCCTCTTGCGTTTGGGGAAATGCGCTTGAGGCCATGTGACCAACCGGGTACGGGGAACCTTTGGGTGGCTTCCGGAACCGGGACGTTACAATTTTCAAATTTGACATTGAAACCTTCATCACACAACTGAGAGATACTTGGTAAATTTTACTTTAATCCGTCAACAAAAATTACTTTGGAAATTAATATTGTATTAGGGTTACCGATCTGGACTAAGCCGAAGATTCTTCCCTTTGGATTATCACCAAAAGTTATGTGACCACCATAAACCTTGATTAGGCTCTTGAATCTTGAGTAATCTTCTGTCATATGTCTTTAACACCCACTTTACAAGTACCACAAGGTCTTACAGGAACTCTTTGGGAAACATCCCTACAAAATATATTAGACATGGGGTAACTTTGGTACCCAGATTTTCTTGGGTTCTGAGGGGTTAACAAGTAACATTTTGGGAACCCATACTTGTCTCACATATTTCTTATAATCAACAGATATATTTTGAGACATAAAAACTTTGTTTAGTCCTTTAGAGAATTTTTTTTCAAGAAATGGTTCAGTACTTGAAGTTGTAGTGAATTGTCTAGATTTTGGAATAAATTTAGTTTTAATGATCCTTCTATGTCCAAGATGATATCCCATACCAGTTGTATATTTTGGGGAAATCTTTTTTCCTAGAAACTGAGTCAAGGTATCTCTACCTGCAATAAAATTCTCAAGGTATCTTCTTAATTTCTCATTGGATAACTTAAGTTTAGTGTTTTCCTTTAACAGTTGGGAGAGTTTTTATTTTTCGATATCCAGACTTGACTTATAATTTGCATTTAAAGCATGTTTTCTCTTTAATGATTTATAATTGTCCTTGATCTCATTAAAGGAATCCTTAAGCATTTAACAATATTCAAATAGTTCATCCTTAGTTCTATCTTCATCGTTATGTAACTCACTCTTATTCCCATAATAATAGGCATTATGTATATGAGAGTTAAGTGTTACCTCATATGTTTCTATCTTGAAACATAAGTTGGCATGATTGTTCTGTTCACTATCAGAAGAATCAGATCCACTGGAGCTATCTTCTAAAGAACTCCTGGTAGATTTCATAGCCTTTTTATATCCTTTTCCCTTATCTTCATATTTCTTCTGGAATTTCAGCTTGGGACAGTCTACCTTCACATGACCTTTTCATTTTCACTCATAACAGATTATTTCATTTGAGTTGTCATTCCATTTTCTATCTTTATTCCATTGTCCTTTACTATTCATACTTTCCCTTGTAGTTTGACTTCCTAAATAATTTCTTCTTTCGGTAAAACTTTTTTAACCTTCTAGCAAGATGATCCATCTCCTTGTCACTGTCTGAACTTGACTCTTCACTAGTGGAGCTGTCTACAGGAACTTGAACTTTTTCATTGTTTTTTCTCTTTGAGGTATTAGTATTGAATGCTACTGACTTCTTCCTTGGTTCCTCATATACTTCTGGATTCACCTTAAGTTATTACTCGTACATCATAAGTTTTACAATTTTCTCTTTCACTCATATCTTTCTTATGTCACAAGATTCTCTGATGGAAATAGAAGTTCCCCTCTATCTGTTAGGTAGGCATCGAAGAAATCTCATAATCTAGTCCTTATTGTCCACTGGTTTTCCAAGAAGACTCACTGTGTTTACTATTTTGTTGAACCTAAGATACATTTCATATATATGTTCATCAGGATTAATTTTAAAATTATCATATTTAATAGTATATGTATTTAGTCTCGTTTCTTTAACACCAGTCGTTCCCTCATGAGAAACAACTAAAGTATCCCAAATTTCATATGTAGTTTTACAAGAAGATATTATATTTAATTCATCATCACCTAGAGAACTGTACAAGGCATTCATTGCTTTATAGTAATTATTATATGTAGCTTTAGTCAACTAAGACCATGTGTCCCTAGCAGTAGCAGGCAGTATATGTTGATCTTCAATTGTGTCCCCGATTTCAGGTCCCATACTCTCTAGATACATTTTCATTTTTAATTTCCACTGTCCATAGTTATTACCATTAAAAAAATTTGGCCTGTAAGTAGCAGCACCCTCAACTCTAGTTTCTATAGATACTTAGATTTTAAAGAACTGAAAATTTTGATATGATAGAAATTTTAAGATCTTTAAGATACAACTAAAAACACAATTTAAAATAAATTGAAAAATATTGAAAATAAATAATACTCTGATACCAAATGTTGGTCGAAGTGGATACTCAAGAGGGTGACTGAATTGAGTTCCACTTTAAAATTTATGTTAAAAACTTTATAGTTAAGAAAACCCCCAATTTTAAAAACGGCCCAGTTAATTGAGGCATTATAAATGTAAATGTTCAATTGGTCAACAGGTTTCTCAATTAGTGATTAGTCCTCAGATAAATCAGTGTAGAACACTAATTAAACTTTTGAAATGAGTTTAATGAATTAAACCAATACACACAGTAACCAAAAACAACTATCAAAGTGTAAGAAAAAACATTTTTAAGTTTTAGAAAATATAACCAGAGGATAAAACAAAACAGAGTAATTGAAGATTGGAACAACAATGTAAACAAGATGTTCAGTCTCAAGCAGAGACTTAATCCTCTCTAATTGGTGATCACCTACCACCAAGCTGTTTATATAAATAAACTTTTGATCCACACCCTGGACTGGGGTTTACAACAGCACACCAGGTTGTCCAGGTCACACTTGAACTCTACCACAGTTATTCGTGGGAAACAAAAGAAATAATCGATTGAGTTATGAGGATAGTTTTATATCCTCCAGTTATGCTCAGGAGATAGTGTGTGTAATAAAAATTAATATACACACTACTCAAATAGAAAGTATAAAACACAATAGAGTTAAGGATGAGATTAGAGTTAAGAATTCTCTTTTTTTTGTGAAGTAAGGATCTAGACTCAATGAATATTGAGAAACTGGTATTTGAGTCTTCTTCTAGAATATGTCCTCAGAATAGAGTATCGTAGTTTCTGTAATCTAGCTTCGATGAGTGAAAATGTTCAACTCATTGATGTCTCGATGTATATTGATCATTTTTGGTAAAAATATCTTGTTAGAGACTTCTTGTAATCTCAAGCACTTAGATATTCTCTTTTGGTATTCGCACAGTCTGGTTCTCTGTGTGTACTTTTATTGTCGTATTCGCACATTCTGTGTCTCAGCATGTACTGCAGCTATCATTGTCGTATCTTTAACATGAAAGATGAGGTCCATTTATACCCCATGATCCTCTTTGTATAAGGATCTTTTCACGTGCATTTACCTTGTACTTGTCTACGGATTTTCCTACTTACAACGTTAAATAATGTCAGAAACATTAATTTTTCTACAATTGACCGTTAGAAATAAATTTTAATTAATAAAATGGAAACAATTATTTATATCAATTGGTGAGTAATATTTAGTCTTTTGTCTTTGGTTTGATAACATCGGTTTGTCATATTCGGTGTGTTATCTTCGGTGTGTCGACTTCAGTCTGTCAAACTTCGGTGTGTAATCTTCAGTGTGTCGACTTCGGTCTGTTGGAATTCGGTGTGTTGACTTCAGTCTGTCATTCTTCGGTTTGTCGAACATCGGTTTCGATGTGTCAACTTCGGTTTTGGTGTTTCGGCTTCGGTTTTGGTGTGTCGGCTTCGGTTTCGGTGTGTCGGCTTTGGTTTTGGTGTGTCGACTTCAGTTTCGGTGTGTCGGCTTCAGTTTCTATGTGTCGACATTAGTTTGTCAGAGAATCCAGAAAATATTATGAAGAACCTACCTTACATATATCATTACAAGATGAAGTTTTAATAAAAATACATTTGTAAACATATTTATTCATGACTATAAGCAATTGACTTATTAAAGTATATGTTGTTGTATGACAAAATTTATTCACATAGATATATTAAAATTGGCATAAAAGATATGAATATGTATATTGAAATTATTTGTGGTTATGAAAAATACAATATCATGAAGGGTCCAACAATTGGTAATGTTATAAATATGTGAATGATTAAAATAATTGTTGAGAAAATAAATATATGGTGTTGAAGATGGATAAGCATGACATTGGATGTCTATGGTCATGTACAATGTTTATATTAAAGAATCATAATTTTTTAAGAAAAAAATAAAAGTTTTCTTGATTAGTGAGCCTCATTCATTGAAACAAAAAATTATTATCAATAATGAAGAGAAATGGTTCCCTAAATAACAAAATCATCATGCGGGGGTTTAAAAACTCTGTAGAATTTCCATGTTTGGCATCATTTATATGGAAGTAAAATCATCAGTTTTGAAGGGTATATGTTACTAAATGTATATTTTCTAATTGTTATAAATATATAGTAGTTTAAAATAAATTTATGAATTTAAGGATTTAGAACTTTTATTGAAAAGATGAAGCAAAGGATGGATGAATTGTGTAGTTGAACATAAATGAATGATTCAAGCTATGAGGGATCTAAATAAAGGAAGCGTATAAGTGTTTCATTTCTCTTACATGAAAAGAGGATTTATTTACAATCAAATATTTTTCCTGAAATATTTAGGATAAAGTATTTAGAAACATAGTTTATGATTCTTAAGATTCTATAATCACTTGAATAAAAGGAATGCAAAAATTAATTTTTATCTAGGATTATGATTTTAATATACATATTTGATAAAATTTAAGGAATTTATATTCAAAAACTTTTTAGTGGTGTATTTTAAAAAATAAATTCTTCAATTATTTGTTTCTCTAAACACATGAAATTCCATATATGATATGTATTTATTTGTTCATTTATTAAATAAACCCAATAAAAGGAAATAAGGAATATATCCTTACACAAAGTATTTTTTGTATTATTTTAATATATTCTATAGTGAATACAATTTCTAATAGGTGAGAGGGTGTAAGTTTGAACTTGGAGAAGTTCAAATATATCAAATAAATATTTAATATAGTAAAAAAATCAATGTTAATGACAATTTATATCCTAAATGTGATTAGGATATATTAGTAAATGATTAATTTAAAGAGTGATATTAAATAAAAAAATCATGAATTCAATTTTTTATGAAATGGTTTCCATTAATGTGGTTAATGTTGAACCTATAAAGAGTTCTATGTGAGAAAAATGATATTACCCTGACAATATTTGATGTTAAAACTTTAAAGAGTTTTAATTCCTATATAAGAAGTTAGAAATAAGGAATCTAATTCCAAATTCTTCCCAATATTAAAACATATAAGCTTCATAAATGTTACTTACTAAAAATGTTTAATGGGATGGGTTTGTAAGATAATAACATAGTGATATGGATGAATTAAAAAATATATAATCAATATATCAAATCCCTAAACAAGTAGAAAACATAAGGTTATCATTCCAGTTTATCACAGGTGATATGATTGTGAATTCACTTATGTATAATTTTTTGAGTTCTTATAAATGTGTTTATAAATATAAAAAGTGTTATATTATACAACAATCCATCTACAATTTATCAGTATTTATAATTGGATATGTATTTATATTGTTTAAAGGAAATTATTATGAACATATTCAATTAATACATTGACTTATCCCTAAATAATATTTTTCAGAGACTATTATAGACTATGGTGAAATGTTGAGGTTATCATGAGTCAGATTTGACATAGAGATATTAAATAATCCAATGAGGTAAAAAATATGTTTTGGGCAATTAATAACCCCCCATGTATTCCATGTGAAGTATCATAATTTTTTCCTTTGGTATACTAGTGGTGTATGTTTAATATTAGTATTTCCCAAAAACTAATGGTTAGAGAGATACCCATCTTTATAATTTTATATTGATACTATTCTTGTAACATCTCAAAATTCTAAAATAATAACATTTTATTTGATATAGTATATGAAACACAACACCAAACATATTAAGGAATATAAAAAAGAGATAATTTATTATATATTTAATATTTTAAATAAATTCATTACATTATATAGTGTGAAATTCACACAATACTGAGATTATCTTTCATTACACACAATAATTATTATCTTCAATGGCTTGTGTTAAATGCAAGACCGAGTTTTACTGAATAATATTAATTTTAATATTTAAAATGAAAGTTTCCTCCTAGAAGTTAAATCGAAAGTTATGAAAATGATTAAATAACTTATTAAAAAATATGGTTAACAAAAATATAAAATTATTTCACTAGTTAACAATTAATTATAAATGAAAATAAAACCAATTGAATATAAAGTGAATGTTTTAAAAAAAAACCAATTTTTTGCTGCCAAAAGATTTTTATCCCAATGAATTAAATTAAATACTATTAGTGAATGATATTAATGAAATTTATATAAATTATATATTCAATAAAAAATCATTCATAAAATAGATTTTATATACATAAGATAAAAACAAATACATTTTTATGCATAAAAATATGTATTTTTCTAAAGGCAGTTTTTCCTCCTTTTAATAAAACACATGATTTAAAACTAAATTTTGATAATTTTGTAAATACTATTTGAAAAAATAAACTTAATTTTTAAAATTATAATTTCAAATTTATCTTACGTTTAATTTTTTATATTTTTTGAGAAGTTTCATATTTTAATCAATAGTGAAAAATACTGAATTTTAATTAGAAATTGAATTTTCATCTAAATAATCTATAATGGTAATTTATATTTTAAATTGGGTTTAAAGTAAAATTTGAAAATTATACATCTATTAATTAAATGTATTAAATTTTAATCAATTTCATCTTGAAGTTGGATAGAAACATTATAAAATTTCAAACATTTTCACTTTAAAAACCTACTTTATTACCCCATGTGTATGATTAATTTTAAATTAATTTTAGAAACTTATTTGAATTGAATCTTGAAAATAGATTTTATATTCAGAATAAGAATAATTCATAATTTTTAATATAGTCAAAATAATTTTTTACTAATTCTATTAGAGAAAACAAAAAAATTAATTACAATGATTAAGTGAAAAGGGAGTTTACCAAAGAAATAAACATTAAACTTTAGGAGACAATTGACCAAGAAATTTGTAAAAAAACATACTATATAAAAAAATTTCAACATTACAAATTATATTATATAATTTTTCCATTATTTATTCCACTTGACTTGAAAAAAAACATGTGTAGAATTCACTCTTCCAAAAAATTACAGGAGTGCCACTCACCTCACATTTAAAATTCTACCACCTTTCCTCTCTACTTCACACATTCAAACCATTTTTGGTTCTACCAATATATTCACAAACCACTTAAAAAATTTATTCCCTTAATACTATTTTCCTTTTATTGGTTATAAATCAATCCTATTAAGATTTTAGTGCAAACTAAAGGAAGATACTCGAAGAAGAGTTAATGTTCTTCTAAAAGAATTTTTTTTTATTTCTTTCTCCACATCCATAAATTACTATTATAACATGATTATATTACAAACTTATTTTATTTCATATACTTATATTTTTTATATAAAGGTTATTACCTTCAAATTCACACACTTCCATCAATTGTGTACTGTGAACTACCACCTCACGAACTGATGTTATTCATTTTTTCCATTACCACCTTTAAAGGTTGGTAATAATAATAGATTTATAGTTCATATATGATATATATATATGATATTTAAGAAGTTATTATGTTTTTTAAATTATTATATCACACTTCACTCTATTATTTCAGTTTATGGGAATACGATAATGTTGCTTGTGTGTACGAAGGACTACCAACTCGCAAAGCGATGTGATTAGTTCATGCTTTACATGGAATATATTAAAGAAGGGTTAAATAAAATATTGGGATATATATACCTTAAAATTATACTATAATGATTATATATATACATATATATCATTTACTTTTATTTCTTTCAATATGATAATATAATATAAACAACGTTCATATGTATCTACGACCTATCGTCCCCATGAACAGTGTATTTCATTTCCTGTCACCAAATTTAATGAATTACTCTAAAAATATATATATTGAATATATATAATCTATAAATAATGTTTTATATTATATATATTATTAAATCATGATATAAGTAAGAGGAAAACATAATTATTCAATACATTCTAGAAAAAAAAGGCAATTTACACTCAAAATAGTGAAAATAGTGAAATATTATTAATAAATGGGTAATAAGATGTTATAAAAGCATAGTATAACAAATCATAAAAATTAATATGGATATGTTAAAAGTTATTTACATTTTTAAAACCATTATACAGAAGTTTAAATCAAGTATGACCAAAGCACGAGGTAATTGATTTTGTCTCGATTTCATTTCACTGAAACATATTGTAATGTTGTACACCTAATTTATTTTATATGGTATTTATACTTTACCTTTTATATGTAATATCATGAATTAACCAATATTCATGGTATTTTATGTTTCAATTTTAATTATTTCATCTAAAGGGATTTTAATTAAAAGTAACCAAGTTTTAAATAATTTCATAACTCAATTTCCTTTCATTGGGTTATATTATTCTTTCATTGAAATTATATGATTATGTGTATAATGAATTCGGAATATATATTTTTTATTTAAACTTTATTTATGTGTATTTAATTTTTATAAATATAATTTATTCATTTTTAATTCTCTCATTAATTTTATGATCAATTTATGGGTTTATTTCACAATCTCATTTTAATCAAGATTGTTTATTCATGAATATCCATTAAAGGGAATTATTTGATCATTATTTAGTAAAAAGTTATTTTTATTATCATATGGTTAATCATGATATATCCACATAATATTACCATTTTTTTAACTCTTTGTTACTTAACATTTTTTAGGAATTTTTTTAAGAAAATATTACTTCATTTCTCTATTTTGTTAGAAACCTATTTTCTTAAAACACCATATTTTCTAAAAATGTTTTAAATTTTTTTAAACTTTTAAAATTTAATAATCTATATAATTTTTAACTATTTATAATATTTAAAAAAATCAAGGTAATCTTATTTCGTTTTCAATATAATCCATGCTTGGATTTTATAAAAAATGTGAAAGGAATCTTATTTTTGTTTTTAAACAAGGCACATTACTAGCCTTTTATAGTGAAAGGGGAATTTTTTTTTGGAATTTATAGAATTTACCAATTTCATGAACATAATTTCATCGATTATTTATTTAAATTTTTATTAGTATATTTTTTAATGAATTATTTTTCATGAAATTTTTGAAAAAAATATTTTTCAAAATGTTTTTCAAAATGAAAAGTATATTTTCCTAAAGAATGTTTTTAAATATATTTTTGTTTAATTTGTATTAAATAATGAAAAACCCACTTTATTATTACTCTATTTGGTATAGGTTGTATTGATATCATCCCAATTCATTCTAGGTATGGTTTATGATCATTCAGAATTTGAAAAGTATTGACATTCACATCCTTAATTCATTTTTTAATCAATAACTTTAATTTATAATGTTCACATTATTTTGATCATTAGACATTAAATTTCCCATAAATATCTACATTAGTTAGCATGGATATGATTATTTCCTATACCCTATACCATTTTTTAAAAATAGTGTTCACATTGAAAGATATTTGATTATCTAGGGAAATATTGATAAATCCATATTCATTACACAAATTTTTTTTGACAAGTCACTTTTTTTATGAATTAAACCAATTATTAGATATATGAAGAATTATTTGGACTAGTAGAAAATGGGTTGGGGAAAGTTCAATGTAGTCCCATAAATTCATCGATAGCCACATGAGGTGAAATCAGTTGGTCACAAGCCCTTCATGTTTGTAACCAATTAGTCTTAAACTATCTGGAGGATAGATATTGATAGTAAGTTCCTTGAGAAAGTTCTTGACACAAATCATATGGGGTTTTACAAAACATGTTTAAACCATATTGAGTATAGTACTTTATATTAAAGTTATCATGTTCCTATTATACATGACATCCAGTAATTAAGAATTTACTTCATTAAAAATTCTATTATTATTATCCATGAGAGTTTATCTATGTAATAATATATGGATGCATTTAATTCTAAGTTTATTGATTAAATAGAATGTGTTTTTAATAATTTACCTTTTCATATTGATTCTTCCTTATCTATTCATGTAGTAAAATTATTTAAATGGAATTTTTGTTCGTTTATTTACCCTTACATATTAATTATGCTTATTGATTCATGATAGATTTTGTTATACTTAACCCTTAATAAGAATTTTAGTTCACCCTTATTTTGTTTCATTTCCCTAGGATTCCATGAATTTTATTATGACTAATACGAAGGGATACACTAGATGGGATAAATTTATTCTCGATAAAAAAATATGTTATAATTTTTGTATTCAAATATAATATAAGACTCATGTATGTATCTAGTTTTCCAATACTTCTAAACTGGTTGATCCTTTGGGATTTTATTCCTTGAATATTATTCTAATGTAATGGTAGTGGGCACCGACTCTGTGCTTTTGGGTTTAAGTTGTTACATTTGGCATCAGAGAAAGATTAGAATAAACCTTAGAAACTAGATTGGGGAAAAAATATATTAGGGAACATAACCAGATTATATAATTTGAAGATAATTATAGAATAACATTATATAGTTTTTGTAAGGTATATATTATGTGGTTTTCCTTGAAATAAATCCCTATTTGGATACTACAAGTGGACGTAGTTGTGGTAAATATGTACCTAGGTGTAATAAATCTTAAAAGGTAACATCTGGATTGACTTGAGTATGACCTGGTACACAACAATGGGACCTACTGTGCACTTGGTTTGACACTCTCAGGGGATATTATTTGGATAATTCATATTTTATTTACTAATAGTTCTGATAGATTTGAATATATGATGATAATGAATGACCTAGATTAAACTTAATGTTTATTTGATTGAATATGAGGTGTCAGGATTTATACATCCTTTAAATGATATTATGTTTAACACATATAAAAAGGAAGGAACTATGATGAAATAAAAATTGATGAAGTATTTAAGTGCTTTGATTCAAGAAATAAATTGTAGAAGTGTTTTACAAATAGTATTTTGGTTACAAGAATCATGAAACATCTAAGGATTCTATTAAATTTCAGATGAAATTTTGTGTTTTCATTAACTTAAGAAGTTATTAATACCATTAGGTTTTATGAGTTCAAAGTATAAAACATCACTTTTTGGGTTTTACATGGTGTGATTTTATCACGATTTAGGAAATTTTGGATGAAATTTAGTTCAATTGTATATATTAGAGGAAATTTATTTGAGGAATAATTAATTTATATTTTATAGACATGTGTTTAAAGGTATTTATAACCATTAGTGTTGATATGATTATTAATGAAATTTTAATAATAATCAAATAAGATTATTAGACATTTTAAAAAAATTTGTTGATGAAAAAAAAACTTTTCACTCTTTTATGGATCTTATAATCTGTTAAAAGAAAATTTTAGTGCTTTGGGAATAAAAATGATATATGCATATTCATTTCATGAAGTAAGAATTTAAATCATAACCAAAGGATAAAATTTCTCTTATAGAAACATATCATGTAATTATATTTCCTTATATTATGATATTGTAAAATAATTCCTCAACTTCATAAAAAGGATCTTGAAAAAAATGATATCATATTACCATCATTTCTAATTATATCAATAACATTTTTACAAGTATTAGATTTATCAATTTGAGGCCCTTAACATTAATTTGATCACTCAATTTATTTTAATCAATGACCAAAATCCCTCTCTAAAAATATTTACTCTTTTCCTCCATATCCATAACTTCACTTTCTACTGATGTACTCATAATTAGAAACCTAGTTATATGTCATTCCATATGACCTTCATACTTCTCAATATATCTTATTAAGAAGACATTTTATTATCCCTTTTGTTATGTGGGGTTTTCAATAATGTAATATTAAGATATCAAATATTTAATTACAGAGATAATGTTTAAATTGTGAGGATGTAATTTATTTGAGTAGGGGGGAATGTAACACCTCGTAATTCCAAAACAATAACATTTTATTTGATAGCTTGTATGAAACACACCACCAAGTTTAGAAAAGAATATAAAATAATGAGAATTAATGATGTATTTAATATTTTAAATAAATATAATAAATTATATAGAATTAAATGCACTCTATATAAAGTTTATCATTCATTACATGCAACAATTACATTCTTTGATGGCATGCATTACACACAAGACCGAGTTTTATCCAATATTGTTAATATTATTATTTAAAATGGTTGTTATATCATATTATTGCAATTGGAAGTTATGAATAGGATTAAATAACTTATTAAAATATTTAAACAAATATAAAATGAATTCATTGGTTACTAATTAATTAGAAATGAAAATAAAAACCAATTGAATATAAAGGAAATGTTTTTATAAAAAAAATATTTTTATACCCCCAAATATGTTTTATCATAATAAATTATATTTACTAATATTAGTTAAATATAATAATTTAATTTATATATATTATATATTCAATCAAACTTTTTTACTTTCATACAACATATTTTATAGACATAACATAAGAATAAAACCAATTTTATACATAAAAAGTTATATTTTTCTAAAGGTGGTTTTGCCACCTTTTGATGGAGCACTTGTTTTAAAACAAAATATTGAAACTTTTACAAATTTTATTTGAAAAAATAGATCTAATTTTTAAAATATTAATTTTAAAATTATCTTAGGTTAAATTTTGGGTATTTTTCTGAGATTTTTCCTTTTTTAATAAATAGTGAAAAATACTGAATTTTAATTGGAAACTGATTTTTCATCTTAATAATTAATAATGATAAATTTTATTTTAAATTTGTTTTTAAGTAAAATTATATCATTTATATATCTATTAATATATATTTTTTCATTGGAGTCAATTTTATATTGAAATTGGATATAAAAACTAAGTAAACCTTTGAACATTTTCACTTTCAAAACCTGCCTTCTCATCCCATCCGTGTGATTAATTTTAGACTAATTATTTCCATATATTGAATTGAATTTTGAAAATTGTATTCCATATTTTGAATCATAATAATTATAATTTCAAATTGGTCCAAAATTATTTTTTATCAAAGTTATCTATGAAACTTTTAAAATTAATTACATCAATTAAAGGAAAATCGAGTTTACCGAAGAAATATACTTTATAATTAAGGTAACAAAAATAACCTATAAAATTCTCCAAACCCCATTTTCAATTAATATATAGACCTTATACCTTATATTATATAAATTTATTCATTATTAGATCCACTTTACAAGAAAAAAATGTTGGTAGAATTCACTCTTTCAAAAAATTACAAGAGTGCCACTCACCACACTTCTAAAAGGCCACCCCTCTCCTCTCCACTTCGCGCCTTCAGATCAGAAAATTTCAAACAATAACTACCAAAATAACTTCATGAATTCCATAAACTCATACTAGAATAATTATTTTTGGAATAAATCAAACCTAGGATGGTTTTATGGAAAACAAAAGGAAGATACTGGAAGAAGTGGTAATGTTCCTCTAAAATCATTTTTATTTTATTTCCTTTCCATATCCCTAAATTAATATTATACCAGGATTATATAATAACCTCAGTATCTTACACATTTTAATGTTTTTCAATTTAAATTTATTACTAACAAATTCACACACATCCATCAAATTGGGTTATTAAATCATCGTTTGTGTGTATGGAGGACTACCACCTCGCGAACTGATGTCATTCATTTTTCCATTACCACATTTCATGGTTGAAAATAATGATAGATTTTTTGTTTATAATATATATTATATATATGATGTTATCATTCTTATTTAATTATTATATCATACATAAATTCATGCTTTCTATTTTTTGGGAATACGATAACATCACTCTTGTGTACGGAGGACTACTGCCTCATGAAGAGATATGATTCTTTCACACTTTACATGGAATGTATTAATGAAGGTATTAATAAAAATATGTGATATATATGAAAGAAAAATTATACATAAATGAAAATATATATTTACAATTTAATTTTCCTTCTTTCAATACAACAATAAAATGGAAACAACGTTCATTTGTACGTACGGCCTAACATCTCCATGAGTGGTGTATTTCATTTACTATAACCAAATTTTATGGATTAATATAAATACCTACATAATTAATATCTATGATATTTAAATACTATATTAAATATTTTAAAATATGAAATCATTATATAAGTAAGAGTTCCAAAAAAATAACTAGTCAAAACATACTCGAAAAACATGGCAATTAACACCCAAAACAATGAAAATAATGACTGATTATTAACAAAAAGGTGATGAATTATTATAAAAGAATAATATAAGATATAATATATATTAATATGTTTATTTTATAATTTAATAACATGTTTAAAACTAGTATACATTAGGCTAAATAAATTACAACCAAAAATAAAGCCTGAGGTAAGGGATTTCATCTCAATTTCATTTCATTGAGTCATATTGTAATGTTATGCACCTAATTTCTTTTATATGGTGTATATATTATCCCTTTGACATGTAATAAAATTAATAATACATTATTAATTATATTTTATGTTTTAATTTGAATTATTTAATCTTTGTGGATTTGAATTAAAAGCTACCACGTGGTAAAGAATTTCATAAATAAATTTTCATTCATCGTGTTATAGTACTTCTTCATTGAAATTCTATGATTTTTTGTATAATAAATTTGACTATAAATTGTTTTATTTCCAATTATTTTATGTGTATTTGTATTGGATACACATAATCTATTAATTTATTAATTCTCACTTAAATGTTATGATCATCTTAATGGTTTATTTCACAATATCATTTTAATCAAGATTTTTCATTCTCGAATAGTGATTAAAGGGAATTATTTGATCATTGTTTGATAAAACCATTAATTTTATTCTATTATGAATAATCATGATATATCACAGTAATATTAGAATTTTTCACTCTTTTATTCTTGAAATATTTTATAAAAAGTTTTTAATAAAATCTAACTTCATTTCTCTCTTCAATCGAAAACCTATTTTATTTAAAAACCATGTTTTATAAAAATAGTTTAAAATTTTTTATACTTTTAAAAATTACTTATAAAAGTAATTTCCACCCATTTTACACTCTTTAAAATATGTTTTTAAATGAATCTTATGTCATTGTCAAATCAATTTCCATTTGGATTTTACCCAAAATGTGAAAGGGATATTCTTTTCATTTTCTAAACAAATCACTATCCTAGCCCTTTACAATGAAATTGTTATTTTTTTATTTATGTCAGGTACATAATTTCCTAAAATCATAACCTAATTTTTTTTTAAAAATAATTTATTCAATTTTATAAGGATATTTTAAAAAAAATAAAAGTTATTTTTAAGGAAAAGTATTTTTCAAAATGTTTTTCAAAATGAAAAGGATATTTTACTCAAAAATGATTTTAAATATATTTTTATTTTATTTTTATTCAACTATGAAAAACCCCTTTATTATTACTCCAATGGTTATATGTTTTTTTGATTCTATCCTAATTATTTCTATGGATGATTTGTGATCATTCTGACTCAATGAAGTATTGACATTACCTTCCTTAATTAAATTTTTACTCAATAACCTTTCTTTGAAATGATCACTTTCTAGTGATCATTTGTCATTAAATTTTTCCCTAATAATCCTCATTATTTATCTTAGATATTATTGTTTACTAAACCATAGACCAGTTTTACATTTGTTTTTCACTTTTAAATTTGTTTTATTATCTGGGGAAATTTGATAAATCCTTATTATTTACTCGATAAATAAATTTGATTGGGAACATTGTTTGTGAATTAAATAAATTATTTGATATATGAGGAATTCATTAGAATGGTATGACATGGTTGGGGGACTATTCAACATAATCCCCTTGATGCATTAGTGGTCTCATCGGATGAAATCAATTGCCCATAAACCCTTAAAATTTTAAATTAACCAGATTTAAACTTTTTAGAGGATATATTATGATAGTAAGTGTATTGAGATTGGTCTTAACAAAAATTAGATGGGTTTTTACCCAGAATGTTTTAAACTATCTTGAGTATAGATCTTTATATTAAAGGTGTCAAGTTCATAAGAAATATGTCATCTAATAATTAGACATTCCATTTATTCATAATTCAGTTATTATTATCAATGATATTTTTGATATGTTGTAATCTTTGGTTTCATTTAATTATTATTTTATTGATTACAAGGAATGTGTTTTATATCTTTTACCATTCCATATTTATTCTTATAGATTCATGTTGTCAAGTTATTTAAATGGTATGTTTGTTCATTTATTTACCTTTTTCGTGTTGAATATGCTTATTGATTCGTGATAGCTTCCATTATGCTTAACCCTTACTAAGAATTTGAGATCTCTCGTATTTTGTTTCATTTATACAAGATTCCAAGAAGTTTACTAATAATGATATATAGGGATACTCTTGATGGAATAAATTTAATCCTGAAAAAAAAATTATGTTGTGATTTGTGTATTCAAATGTGATGTAAGACTTATGTATGTATCTAGTTTACCAAGTCTACTAAACTGATCAGTCCTTTGGGATATGATTCTTTATATCTATGCCAGTGTAATGGTATTAGGAACCGACTCCAGGTTTATTGGGTTGGGTTGTTTTAATTCGTATACAATCCTTGAGGATTAGATAATCATGGAGTGGCTGTTGTTTTAGTGATTTCACTAGTTAAGGTTTGACTAGGTTGGGATTCTCCCCTCATATGAAAAGTACATCATTTGTACCATAAAAAATTGAAAATAAGGAGTTATTGATTGTACATATATAAAATATGTGATGTTATTATCTATTATATGATAGGAATAAGATGTGATTATCCATATGGATAAAATAAATTTTATGTATTCATTGAACTGGGAAGTATATACATAGATAATTGAGAACATATACGTAAGATATACAGTATTTACATACACAATTTTCTATGGTTAATCAATGACTTGGATAAAGATATATTTTTAAAATGAGTTGTTTTATATGATATAGCTGGTGGATATAGAAATATAAATACACATGTTAGATATAGATCATAAACTATCAGTTTCAAGAATGTGTATAAATAACTCTTTGTTGTAGTGTTCTCTATTCCTACATTTATGGATTAATGAATTTATATTTGTTTTAAATTATAAAAATTCCCATGGGGTAACTATAACTCCTTGCCCCTACCTATTGGCTTTAGAAGAGGTGAATTGATACTAGCCTTAGGTGACATCCCCATGACACCAAAGTCTAACAATAAATTCCAAGGGAATTAGACGACATTAGGGAATGATTTTCCCTAAAGAACACATAACCTATCAAGATATAAACAATATCCAAGATATAATAATATTTCATTAGAATAAACCATATAACTCAACATAATACCAATATTAAAAAACATTAGAGTACAAAGTAATAATAAATAAAAGAGAAAGGCTAGGGCACCAAGAAGAACGATATCAATACCAAAGTGGAACCATCAAAGTCCAAGATGTAGAAACCCCCCATATCTAATTTTAGTAACCAAACCATGATATCAAGGACCACTACTAAAGAATTATGAAACATAAACCTTCCCTGTATCTCGATAGATGAATTATGAAAACACATAATAGTTCCCAAGAAGGGGGTGGGTATAAAACTTAGTAAAATTTTCCCAAATAATTCTTATCACACACCACTAAGAGAAGAACAGGTTATCACATTTAATTAAGGGGGATAATAAAATATAAGTAAATCATTCCATCCTAAAAATAGATTTTATATAATAACATATCATGATAAATCCTTTAAAACTATTTATGTTCCATTGGAATAAGCATCACATTTCAAAAACATACACACAAAATGAATACAACCATAGACCTCCCCGTACTCACGAGTGGTTAATAATCCTATCACCAAGACTTCACATAGTGACCAACTTGACGGTGTTACTTGTGACCATGATCTATCCAAAATTATCATTATTTTATGGTATAACTTATGACCATTTCCCATTCTAAATAATTATTTTTTTATAGTCGTACTTATGAAATTTACATATATTATATAAATATGAAAATACACCACACCTTTATTGAAAAATTCCAAAGAAAATGTTTATTTAACAAAATCCAATCTTCCAAAACCCACCCTTTTGAAATAACATCATCAGGGTTCTTCAAATAAATTCCAAAAAATATTTCCAACACAATATAAATATGATTTACAAAATATCAAGCCATCTAGTTCTAAAATAGTATAGTGGGATAGAATCCACTAACCTTAATATGACTAGAATAATGGATCTAAGATGATTCCATAAATTAATCCTTTACCTCCTGTTCATTTACCAAAATAAAATAAGATATTGTCATCACAAATCAAAACCCATTTATCTTGGTATAACAACACTAATATATGTTTCCATTCAATCCAGCACAAAGATATCCAATAAAATAAGGAAGAATGGAACTTTATCCTAATATTCCACAATCGGTCGATGAAAGATTCAATGTCTCTGAAGTCAAAAAGTCAGAAATCATTGGAATTAACCAACAGAAATCATGGGTGTCTAGAGGGATAAAAATATGTCTTATTCTAATTAAATACTCATTGGAAGTATATAAACTACCCGGTATAGATATTTACATGACTGTAAACCACATTTACATCAATATTTTTTTTCAAGACCACATACACAGAATTTCATGTTGCCTCACTTTTTATTTTCTAGAAATATAGATTAAATGATGTAAGTCGATTATAAAGACTCCGACTCTAGTGACCTGCATTCAGTGGTCACTTTATCACATTTTCCTAGATACAAGAATAAAATCCAAAATAAAAAAAAACATTTTATATGTTTTTTAAAAACATATTACATATATGATATCCATTTTACATTAAGAAAAGAAAATGAAACATAAAACATAACAAAATAAAATGCCTAGCATCCTTGAAAAATTATTCAAAGGATTCCTCTTCATAACTTGGGGAAAATAAACAAATTAAGAGTTATCTAAAATACCCAGTAAGGCATATGTTCAGTGTAATTTCTCATTAATCAATAAGAATAATCAATATTGAAAGGTTAATAACTAAACACACATGCCACTAAATCAATAAATTGAGAACAAAATGTAGCCAGATATAATATCATTACTTAAATATCCTGGATGATAATAACTGAATTATGAATGAAGGAATTTATTAATCATTGGACATCATGATTCCAATGGATCTGATACCTTTACCACTAAGACCTTTCACAAGATGATTTAAAATATACGGGGTAAAAACCCATTTGATTTGGAAAACATATTCATCTCATGACACTATTGATTCATTAAGGGGATTGCATTAATTATTCCCCAACCCATGTCTTGCATGTAAAAAAAATCATCATATATATAACAATTGATTTAATTCATAAACTATTTTTCTTATCATAAAATATTTGTATTGAGTAAAATATGCAGATTCAACATTATTTCCTCAGTTATTCAAATAAATAAATCATTATATGTAAAATAGGTATACAAATTAGGAAATAATCAAAAAAATAAATTCTGTATATAAACTTAAAAACCACATAAAACAATTATAAATTCAAAATAATATAAGAAAAAATCATTTTACACGTAATATTAGCATGACATAATCAATGAAGTAGATGTTTAACCGAATTAAGGAAAATTGATTTAAGAAATCCCTTACCTTGTGATTTCCTTTAGTTGAACGTGATTTAAATTCATGGATAATTATTTAAAGAATGTTTTTTACTTATAACAGGACCATATTCATATTTATGATATCATATATGATTCTATTATGTCATCTTATCAACCATTTTTTAATAATATTTCATGATAACCCTTGTTTTGAGTGTTAAATGCTTCATTTTCCTATGCATGTTTCTTATGTAAGTCGTGATTCTTGTGAATAGGATATATTTACATTATCTAAATGATTATATTAATGTCATAGATATAATATTTATTCATTATATACATTTTTATAATCATTATTTAATGGTAAACATGGAAAATGAATCGTATCTCGTTGTGGAGACGGTAGGTCGTACGTACGCACAAGCGATAATATCATTCCCTTAATGGTGAAATGGTAAGGAAGTGTACGGATTTTTAATTTTTTCTAGAATAAATTTCATGTAATAATTATCATATATATATATTATTTCTATCATTATACCTATCAATCTAAATTGGGGCTCAATAACAAATTACACCACGACGTGGAGACGGTAAGTCGTACGTATGCACATGTAGTGCTTTATTTTTTTATAGGATTGATAAAAGGTGGAATATGATTTTTCCAAATTCATAATAATATCTAATAATATTTATTATAATTAATTTATTACTTTATCATGGAAAAAAAATTAAGAGGAAGAAGAATAAGAAATAAAGTTGAAAGAGTTGGTAAAGAGGATTACAACTTCTTCGGTAGACTTCCTTTATAATTTTAATTAATGTACTTATAGTAGGTCATTTGGAAGTAAAAACCCAAAATAACTTAACTAAGGATATTTATAAGATAAATTTTAAGATTTTGGTCGAGCTACAAGGATGAAAGTGTTTTGAAGAAGTGAGGGAGGAGGTTCCCTTTTATAATTGAGGTGGGGGACATTTTTGGAAACTCTATAAATTTTAAATTACTATAAATTAAATTTTAGATATAAAAGGATCATAAATGAGTTATTTTGAAAATAATGTGATTAAGGGTCTATTTAAACTCAAAAAATAGAATTTAGACAATTTTAGGTCACATTTGTACCCTTATCTTTTATTTTAACCCTTATATAATCCCTTTAAATCTTATTATCACAACATGGATATTTTAATTTTAAGGGTTAATGTGATTAGATTAAAAATAATAAATAAACATAAATGGATCATTTATGAAATTTTAAACCTTATAAAAATATTTTTTTACAAATTTAATATTTTTAGGAATTTTATATTATTTAATAAAATATTATTTATTTTAGAATAACATTAATGTCAATTTTGACAATGTTAATTACTTTGAATTTTAGAATATCAACACAACAAGATATATTCAAACCAACTATTTCAATAAATCCCTAAAAATACAATTTTATCTATAAAATTTTTGGATGACATTAATTTTCTCAAATTATATTTATTTTAATATTTTTATTATCATTTATTTGATATTTCCATTTCTAAACAAATTACTACATCAATGTTGTGTAAGAATTTAAGGTAATTATTTCTTCAATAAAATTTAAAAATAAATTAATATGATGAATATAATTATTTTATATTTAAAAATAAAATATATAGTTTAAGATAACTTTTTGATATCACAATATTAAAAAATTTGGTTATTAGAATCACAAATGTGACATCTTTGACTTTTCATTAAATAAAATATTATAACGTTCATAATCACTTACTAAGGTAAAATATTTCTAATATATACTAAAACTAAATTATTTTGGATTTAAATTACTCATACAAAAAAATTGTCATGTTTTTTTGTCATTTTCTAATCCTTAGCATTTTATTTTGACTTAAATTACCCAATTTATCCTTTTCTGTGGTAACAAAAATTACCTATGTTACTAATCATGTTGGGAAAATATAAAAAGGGAATTTTTAATAAATTTTAAAATTCTAAATAAAAATATTTAATCCATTTTTAAAAATTTAAAACATATAAGTTTCATAATTTAATTTAAAATTAAATCAAGAAAATGCAATAAAAAATAGTTTTTTTTCAGAAAAATACCCTATCAAATATAAAAATGTTTTTATACCAAATTCAATCATGATGTTGATTCCAATGAACAAAAATGGATATTAATAATTTAAAATAACTAATATTGTTTTGAAATCCATAAAAAAAATAACTTTTAAATGTCTGATATAAAAATGCAGTTTTGAATAAAAATCAGAATTTTTCACTATTCACTTAGAAAATATATATTTTCTAAAAATACCAAAAATTTACCCTAATAAATTTTTAAAATTACAATATTAAAAATAAATAATATTTTTTAAAAAATAATTTATAAAATTTTCAAAAAATTAAAAATATGTATGCCATTAAAAGAAGAAAAAATTGCATTTAGAAAAAATATATCTTTTTATGCGTAAAATTGGTTTTGATATTATCTTATTCCCATAAAATATATTGGATGAATGTAAAAAAAATTATTGAATATATAATATATTAATTTCATTAATATCATTCATTAATAGTAATTAATTGGTAGATTTTCAATTATTTGGATAATTATATATTTCATAATACAATTAATCTTCTTCACACCCAACAATTTAAAAGCTAGTTCATAATAGTCATGTTAGAATAATAATAATATTTAATATTATATCATGGTTATTTTTAAGATTGGTGTTTTTTGAAATGTAACAAATCAAATAAATTGAATTTATTTAAGAAGATACATTCCATAAAATCAGAGGGTGTTATATTTTTCCTTCCTTAAAAAAATTTCATTTTTGAAATTTTCATGAATAAACACATGATGGTGGTTCTTCTTCATAACATCCTCATGTCACCACATTGATTCTTCCATTTTATAGTTTCTCTAAATAAAATTTACTAATCGAGTCATCAAATTTCTCATCAATTTCTCCCTAGCGTCAATAATCACAATAGGCTCTTCATAGTATGACAAATTAGGTTTTAGTTCAATTTCCAAATATATGAGTACATGCATTGTGTATAGCTTGTAATTTCTCAACAATAATAAGTGGAACACATCATGAAATTTAGAGATAATTAGTGGCATTAATAATCAGTAAGCTATAGCTCCAATTCTTTCTATAATTTTAAATGGTCCGATATACCAAGGGCTCGGTTTCCATTTCTTATCAAAACTTATGACCCCCTTTCAGGGATATAATTTCATAAAGACATGATCTCCCATATTAAATTCCAAGTCCTTTCTCCGATTGTCATCATAACACTTTTTCCTACTTTGAGCCACTTTAATATGTGCATAAATAGTCATTACCTTTTTTATTTTCTCTTTAGTAAGTTCTAGAACTATAAGTTTCCATTCAAAAACTTAATCCCAACAAGTTGAAGTATGACATTTCTTACCATATAATGCTTCATATAGTTCCATTTTTATACTTGAATAAATACAATTATTGTATTAAAACTCTACCAAAGGTAAATTCTGATTTCATATACTTTTAAAGTCATGTGAGCATGATCTCAACATGTCCTCTAATGTTTGAATAGTCCATTCAAACCATCCACTAGTTTGAGGATGGTAGGCGGTAATCAAATGAAGCTCTATATCTAGAGCCTTATAAAGACTCTTCTATAATTTTGATGTAAAACAGGGATCTTGATCATACACAATTGATAGAGGTTTACCTTGAAGTCTTAAAACTTCATTAATATAAATTCTTTCTATAAGGCCTCAGCCTTAAACATTACTTAATATTGAGTTATTACAAGATTACACATTGAGGATCTTTTCAAGTTTAGAGTTTTAGAGAATTAGATCATAAATCATGAATTACATTCCACATTTAAACAAGGTGGTTAGATTAAAGACAATATTCACTTTTCCCATAAAATGAAACATATTTAAAACAAAACATGGATTCTTTCATGACACTTCCTTAACACTATCATCACATCATGTACCTTTCCCTTGACCTATGAAAAAAATTTCAAAAACATGGGATGATCATAAAAAGCTCAATAAGGTATATAAAAATATGAAATAAAAACATTAGTCCATGTATACATAAGAATAAATGAAATCATACTTTACTCATAAAACATAAGCACTTTAAAATACCTCATCAAATTATGAATAACTCATAGAAATAATAAGACATAAAGGTAACTTGAGGCATTCATAACATTTTTACGTAGGGAGTAACCCTCATGGTTACGTTTGGAATACCCATCACAGTATATTCCCTAAATCTCTTCGGAGAAACCATAGTGTTTAACCCCTTCGTGTTACCCAATGCATTGGAGATCTATATCAGGCTCACCCGCCCTTAGTTTATCACGAAACCACCCATCTTCATAAACAATGTCCAAGAACCATAACATAATTTTATCATATAAAACATGCATAAAGGAAACATAACATTTCCACATTTCAATAACAAGATATAAATAACACATTGATATAATAAAAACATTATCAAAACCATTTTCAATACCAAAATAAAAGAAAAGTAAAACATGGTATTTATTTTTCATTTAAAAAAAGTTATGGATTCTAGAGGAAGCCGAAACTCAAATAATGGTCACGGCGGAGGAGAAGTCGTTGTCGCCGCATACGTACGACAAAAATATTCCCCTTTGTCATTTAGTAAAATACTTCATATAAAATATATTCCTTTTGAATAAACGTAAAAGTCAATGGGGTTTATACACCGTATAAAATAAAGTTGTGTATAAAACAAAATATGCCTCAATGAAAAGAGATTGAGACGAAGTCCCTTACCCTGTGTCTGACTTGACTCGATCGTTCTTTAATCTCATGAATAATAAACTTAAGTTAATTTATACTTGCTTAATAACCTTTTTCAAGTTCATTATTCCTTTTATATCACTTATTACCATCTTATTAACACTATGTAATTATTTAAGTTAATAACGGTCCTTTTGTCGATCATTGGTACTCGAGTCAAAAATAAACTCCTTATAATTACAAGTTGTTCATGTGGTAAAATATCCATTATATCCAGAATTATATTCATGATGTAGATATCATATATATCATATATATCATATATATCTAGTATATACATTAATTTATAATATTACATAACATTTAGAGGTAATAAATGAAATGCACCGTTCATGGAGACGGTAAGCCGTACGTACGCATGAACGCTACTTTCATTTATATTTTGTATTTAATGGAATGAGTTCATAATGATATAAATGTATATTATAATTCCAGTATAATAGCATATATAATATCATTAACTCCATCCTTTATACGTCCCACATATGGAATTAACTAATCAAATCACTTTGACGGGGCGGTAGTCCGCACTTCCTAAAATGAAGATATCGTGTTTACCCATAATGGAAACCTTAAAGGTATACCATAAATAAAAAATAAATAAGCATAAGGAAAACATAAACATAATATATATCATATATAAATATAGTTACATCTTAATGTCCACCATTAAAGGTGTTAAAAGAAGATTGAACAATCATCGTTTCGTGAGGCAGAAATTCACCATCCACAAAAAGAGTATGTTCTTTAACCATTAGACGAATGTGTGTGTAAGTGTACCTCAAATACTTCACATAAAAACATCCAAGTATATTGTAGATACTTTTTTTGTTACAAAATAAAGGAATAAAAAGATTTTAGGGGGTTGGAGAAGCAAAATAAAACAAAAGAACACAAGTGAAGACATTACCTTTAAATCGGGTAACTCCTCTTGGTTAGAACCAAAAAGGTTTCTTGAAGATCTTTATGCCTAAGGTAAGGCTTATATGATGAAGAGAGTTACTTGGATAGATAAAATGAGCAGATCTTGGCCGATCCAATGGCTTGAGAGCTGTGGTTAAGGAGGTAGAGGTGGGGGCCTTTTATAAGAGGGATGAGGGGCACTCTTGGAAAGTCAAGAAATGTTACTTTATATTAAAATGAGTTTCGGATTTTAAAGGTCCAAAATTGATATATTTCGAGGATAAGGTGATAAGGGTTTGAAATATACTCATCCAATAGGTTTTTTACAAGTTTAAGTCTTAGATGTTACATTATCTTTTCATTTTATTTAAATCGTTCATTAATGAGGTAATCGCTGCATCATAATAGTGTTATAAAAAATTTAATTTATTTAATGTATAAAAATTATAAAAAAAATACTATGATGTAGGAAATATTTTTAGATTTCTAATGACTATTTATAGTCCAAGATTTCAATTATGTAGACAAAATTAAAAATGTTTTACTTAGGTGTTACATACTTTTGTGATATTCTCCTTTAAAAATAAAATGATAAAGTGTCACTATCACCCAAAATTGATTCCATGGGGTCCCTATGTTTGGCACAAGGCATCCCATGGTCGGCCATGACACAACTAGTAGCATTAGGACACATATTGGAGTCATTTGTTATTAATATGATATTATTTTATTATCCTTAACTACCTGATTACTAATTAATCACGATAATTAAAGATAATTACCGTCGTTACTATTCATAATGTCCAAAAACAAAAGAGTCTTAATTATATAATTTGGACCATCTGATTCCAAATATGGAATCAATTTTACAAAATTACAAACACTTAAATTCCAATAATTAATTTAAAAATAATTCTCATTGTCAAAACAAATAGCGGGTTTTTTAGAAACAATTTCTATCAAAAGTTTGAGAATTGTTTATGTCCAATTTCAAAGTGAAATTAATCCCAATGACCACCATTGGATTAAATTGTAAAAATATATTCTATTTAATCTTTTAAACCAATTAAAAAGATAATATATAAATATAATTAAATTAGATGAAAAAGTAGTTTTGAAGTAAAATGCAGTATTTTTCACTATTCATTAAAAAATGAACACTGTTAGAAAAATACCAAAAATTTATCCAAAGTAAATTTCAATGTCCCAATTATAAATAATAAGTTTATTTTGACAAATAGAGCTTATAAAATTGTCAAAATATAGATTTAAAAATGGTTTTCCATTAAAAGGCGGTAAAACAATCTTTTAAAAATATTAGAGAATTCTATGCTTAAGATTGGATTTATTCTCATTTTAAGTCTCTTAAAACACTATCTAATTCATAAATAGACATAGATAAGAAAATATATTATTCATTAATTACTTGGGATGTTACATCCTTCCCCCCCTTTTGAAAATTGTGTCCCCGTAATTTATTAACTTATCGAATAAGTGGGGGTATTTATCCCTCATTGCATTTTAAGATTCCCATGTTGCCTCTTCAATCATGTGGTTTTTCCAAAAAACCTTTACTTGATGAATCACCTTATTCCGTAACACTTTCTCCCTGTGGTCAAGAATCTGGATAGGTTGTTCCTTATAAGATAGATTCTCTTCCAACTGAACTACCTCTGGACTCAAAACATGAGATAGATCTGGCATTTACTTCCTTAACATTGAAACATGAAAAGGATTGTGTACCTGAGATAAAATCGGAGGTAAATCCACTCAATATTTAACTTATCCAACTCTCTCCATAATTTCATATGGTCCAATGAACCTTGGACTCAGCTTTCCTTTCTTACCAAATCGCATCACACTTTTCCATGGAGATACTTTGAGAAAAACATGATCACCTACCTCAAAAGAGAGATCCTTCCTCTGGTTGTATGCATAACTTTTCTACCTGCTCTGAGCTGTTCTCATGTGTTTCTGTATCAGCTGAACTTTTTCAACCAACTCTTCTACAAATTCCCATCCCATCAACATCTTTTCACCCACTTCATCCCAAAAAGTTGGAGTTCGACACCGCTTCCCATATAATGCCTCAAATGGTTCCATCTGTATACTAGAATGAAAACTGTTATTATAAGAAAACTCAAAAAAAGAAAGAAATTGGTCCCAACTTCCCTAATAATCCATCGAACAAGCACGTAGCATATCCTCCAAAGTATGAATTATTCATTCTGACTGCCCATCTGATTGAGGATGAAAAGCTGTAATAAAATTTAATTGAGTACCCAACGAATTCTGAAGGCCTTTCCAAAAGTTAGAAGTAAACCTGGGATCAAGGTCAGATACAATGGAGAGGGTAACTCCCTGTAACCTGACTATCTCTTTAAGATAAAAATGAGAAAGTTGATCTAGGGAAAAATTATCTCGTATAGAAAAAAAATGAGCAGATTTAGTCAAGAGATCAACAATAACCCAGATCACATTATTATCTCGAGGTGTCTTCAGCAATCCCACAACGAAGTCCATGGATATATTCTCCCATTTCCACTCTGGTACTGGTAAAGGCTGAAGCATCCCCTTCGGTAACTGTCGTTCTGCTTTAACCTATTGACAAGTCAAACACTTCACAGTAAAATCAGAAATATCTCTTTTCATTCCATCCCACCAGTAGTACTCTTGAAGATCTCTATACATCTTAGTACTGTCAGGATGAACTGAAAACAGAGAACTATGAGCTTCACATAACAACTCTCTCTTCAACTGTGAATCACAAGGCACACACAATCTCTTCCCAAATCTCAAAACACAATCATTATCAATGTTGAATTCAAGAAACTTACCCTTCTGAACCATCTCTACATTTTTCTGCAACTCACTATCTTGCTTCTTTGCTTTCTTAATTCGGTCTGATAGAGAAGATTTCAATGATACCTGAAACAAAACAGAATAACGTCCTACACCAACCACTTTTATGACAATGTTCATCAAATCCTTAACCAAAGGATCACGTTCCAAACCCAACATTGCTAATGAAGCATTACTTTTTCGACTAAAAGCATCATCCACTTTATTTGCTTTCCCTGGATGGTAATGAATTGTATAATTATAATCCTTGATTAATTCTAGCCATCTAATATATCTCATGTTCAATTATTTCTGAGTGAATATATACTTTAAACTTTTGGGATCAGTATATATTTCACACTTTACACCATAAAAATGATGCCTCTAAATTTTTAAAGTGAAAACAACAACAGCTAATTACAAATCATGTGTAGGGTAATTTGCCTCATGAGTTTTCAACTGTTGTGAAGCATAAACAATTACCTGATCATTCTGCATTAGGACGCAAGAAAGTCCTTTCAATGAAGCATCACTGTAGATAACAAACTCGCCATTCCTGGAAGGTAGTGCAAAAACTGGAGCATTCACTAATCTTCTTTTAAACTCCTGAAAACAATCCTCACATTATTTTTTCCAGATAAACTTAATACCCTTCCAAGTTACCTTAGTCATTGAACTAGATAACCGTGAAAAATTTCTAACAAACCTTCAGTAATAGCCTGCCAAACCAAGAAAACTACGAATCTTAGTTACATTTGTGGGTCTTGGCCATTCTTCAATAACCTTTGTTTTTGCAGGATCAACAGTTATTCCATCTTAAGAAACAATGTGACCAAGGAAATAAATTTGTTGCAACCAAAACTCACACTTGCTGAATTTCCCATACAATTTATTTTCTTTTAAGGTTTTCAAAATAACCCTTAAATGACTTTCATGATCCTCTTTACATTTAGAAAACACCAAAATATCATCAATGAAAACAACCACAAACTTATCCAAGAACTCATGGAAAATTCTATTAATAAGGTCCATGAATACAGCAGGTGAATTTGTTAGCCCAAAAGGCATTACTACAAATTCATAATGGCCATATCTTCTACAAAACGCAGTCTTCAGAACATCTGCTTCGTTTACCTTCAACTGATGGTACCCCGATCTCAGGTCAATCTTTGAAAAATACTGAGCTCCCTGGAGCTAATCAAACAAATCATTGATATGAGGAAAAGGATATTTTTCTTAACAGTGATGTTATTCAAGGCTCTATAATCAATGAAAAGTCTCACAGAACCATCTTTCTTTTTAACAAATAAGACAGGAGCACACCATGGTGATGTTCTAGGTCGAATGAAACCTTTCTTTAATAAATCTTGAAATTGCTTCTTCAACTCTAAAAGTTCAATTCGAGCCATTTGATAATGGGGTTTTCAAATTGGCTTAGCATCAGGAACTAAGTCAACAGTAAATTCAAATTCTCGATCTGGTATTATTCCAGGAAACACATCAGGAAAAACATTAGGATACTTACTTACCACTGGCACATCATTAATCTGAACGGTTCCTTTGTTTTCAACAATATGTGCAAGGAAACATTCATTTCCATCTTTTACAATTTTCTCAGCCTCTTGATATGTTATCAACAGTAAGGGTTCATTCTTATACACAAACTGAAATTCTTTCTGAAAAGAAACTTATTTAGCTCTACAATCAATCTTAGCATGGTAAATAGAGAGCCAATCCATACCCAGGATAACATCAAACTCTACTAGAGGTAAAAAAATAAGTTTTTCAAGTTGGTTCTTTCCATGGATAAGGATAGGAAGACTCTTATAAATTTTTTTTGCCTCAAAATTTCCCCTAGGTGTTTTTACCACAAGTTCAGGAGTCATTTCTTGAGATGGAATTCCCAATTTACTAGAAAAGTTTTCAGAGATTAAAGAATGTGTAGACCCCAAATCAAAAAACACATTAGCATAATCTGAGAAAACAAACAAAGTACCTGATACCACTTCATTTGCTGGCCCAACATCTGCTGAAGTAGTTGCAAAGGATTTCACCACTCCTTTTTGCCTGTAGTATGACTGCTTCCCATTATTTGAGCTCTTTGTCGAACACTCGTTTGTATGATGACCCATCTCATTGCACTTGAAACATTTCACTGAATGTAAATCAAATTTGGTCTTACCAGCACCCTGATCTTTTTCAGTGCAATCACAAGCCTTATGTCCCATCTTACCACATCGGTAGCACTTTCTAGAATTCAGAAGACATTCCCCAGCATGCCTTTTACCACATTTATCACAAACTGGAAACTTAGTTTTCTTACCATCAGACCTTTTTGAATAATTATTCCCTTTATTATGCCACCTCAGTCTCTTCTTCTGTTGGTTGTTATTGAACACTTGATCATCAGAAAACTCCATTTACACCTTTTTAGAACATCAAACAAGCTTTTAATAACTCTTGAACTCACAAGAAGCTAAAGCCCTTCGATATTTTGGCTTTAATACTGAGTAAAATGACTGATTTTACTATCAAGGTCTTAGATAAAATTTGGAGCATACCTTTCCAATCGAGTGAACCTTTCTTCATAAGCATCCATTGAGTCGTCCTCTTTCTTAAATTATAAGAATTTCTTTTTCATCCTAATTCTAACAGCCTTATGAAAATACTTCTCAAGAAACATACCTTTGAATTCATCCCAGTCGAGAGCATCAATCTCATCAGCGTCCCTAATATTTTCAACCATCGACCACCACAGATCTGCTTCACCCTCCAAACGGTAAATTTCAAGACTAACATTTTGATTGTCTGAACACCCCATGACATCGAAAATCTTATCTAGTGCTTTAATCCACCCTTCATCTAGCACAGTGTCAGATGATCCTCTGAATGATGGGGGATGTTGCCTCATGAAATGTTCCACCACTGACATGTTCCTCTGCAGTTGATCTGGCTGATCTCATGCATGGATACCACCACCATTTATCGCTTGAGTGAACTGCGTCATTACTACAACAAACTGTTCAGTTCCAATTCCGACCATCTCAGGATGCTGATTTAGAAGGTCATTTCCTTATGTATGCCTTCCTAGCACTACTTCCTTGTTTCCTCTATGGAAAACCATTCTGAAAAAACATGTCTTAGATGAAGCAACATGGTAATCTTAAATTTCTATATCATTTCAATTTGACCATTAAAGAAATATTTTTGGATAATCATTTAATAGAATTCTAACTCCTAAAGTTATCTAAATAGACCTTTGATATCAACTATAAGGCCATGTGCCTTAAACATTACCCAATATTGAGTTATTATAAGATTACACATTGAGGATCTTTTCAGGTTTAGAGTTTTAGAGAATTAGATCATAAATCATGCATTACATTCCACATTTAAACAAGGTGGTTACATTAAATACAATATTCACTTCTCCCATCAAAGGAAACATATTTAAAACAAAACATGGATTCTTTGATGACACTTCCTTGACATTATCGTCACATCATGTACCTTTCCCTTAACCTGTGAAAAACATTTCAAAAACTTGGGATGAGCATAAAAATCTCAGAAGGGTATATAAAAATACGGAATGAAAACATTAGTCCATGTATACATAAGAATCAATGAAATCATACTTTACTCATAAAACATAAGCACTTTAACATACCTCATCAAATCATGAATAACTCATAGAAATCATAAGATGTAAAGGTAACTTGAGGCATTCATAACATTTTTACATAGGCAGTAAACCTCATGGTTATGTTTGGAATACCCATCACAGTATATTCCCTAAATCACTTCAGATAAACCTTAGCGTTTAACCCCTTCATGTTACCCAATGCATTGGAGATCTATATCGAGCTCACCCACCCTAAGTTTATCACATAACCACCCATCTTCATAAACAATGTCCAAGAACCCTAACATAATTGTATCACATAAAACATGCATAAAGGAAACATAACATTTCCACATTTTAATCACAAGATATCAATAACACATTGATATAATAAAAACATTATCAAAAACATTTTCAATACCAAAAGAAAAGAAAATTAAAACATGGTATTTATTTTTCATTTAAAAAAAGTTATGGCTTGTAGAGGAATCTGAAACTCAAATAATGGTCACAACGGCAAGGAAGTCGTTGTCACCACATACATATGACAAAAACATTCCCTTTTGTAGTTTAGTAAAATGATTCGTATAAAAAAGATTCCTTTTAAATAAATGTAAAATTCAAAGGGGTTTATACACCGTATAAAATAAAGTTTTGTATAAAACAAAATATGCCTCAATGAAAGGAGATTGAGACGAAGTCCATTACCTCATGTCAGACTTGACTTGATTGTTCTTTAAGCTCCAGAATAATAAACTTGAGTTAATTTTTACTTGCTTAAGAACCTTTTTCAAGTTCATTATTCCTTTTATATCACTTATTACCATGTTATGAACACTATGTAATTATTTAAGTTAATAACGGTCGTTTTGTCGATCATTGGTACTTGAGTCAAAAATAAACTCCTTATAATTACAAGTTGTTCATGTGGTAAAATATCCATTATATCCAGAATTATATTCATGATTTAGATATCATATATATCATATATATCCATTATATACATGCATTTATAATATTAAATAACATTTAGAGGTAAGAAATGAAATGCACCGTTCATGGAGACGGTAAGCCGTCCGTACGCATGAACGCTACTTTCATTTCTATTTCGTATTTAATGGAATAAATTCATAATTATATAAAGGCATATTATAATTAAAGTATAATATCATATATAATATCATTAAATCCATACTTTATACATCCCACATATGGCATTAACGAATCAAATCACTTTGAGGGGGCGGTAGTCCGCACTTCCTAAAATAAAGATATCGTGTTTACCCATAATAGAAACCATAAAGGTATGCCATAAATGAAATATAAAGAATAAAAAGTAAAACATAAACATAATATATATCATATATAAATATAGTTACATCTTAATGGACACCATGAAAGGTGTTAAAAGAATATTGAACAATAATCGTTTTGTGAGGCCGAAATTCTCCATCCACAGAAACAGTATGTTATTTAACCATTAGACGAAGGTGTGTGTAAGTGTAGCTCTAATACTTCACATAAAAACATCCTAGTATATTTAAGGTACTGTTGTTGTTATAAAATAAAGTAATAAAAAGATTTTAGGTGGTTGGAGAAGAAAAATAAAACAAAAGAACACAAGTGAATACATTACCTTTAAATCGGGTAACTCCTCTTGGTTTAAACCAAAAGTGTTTCTTGAAGAGCTTTCTACCTAAGGTAAGGATTATATGATGAAGAGAGGGATTTTTATAGATAAAATAAGAAGATATTGACCAATAAAATGGCTTGAGAGGTGTGGGTAAGGAGGTAGAGGTGGAGGCCTTTTATAAGAGGGAGGAGGGGCACTCTTGGAAAGTTATGAAATTTTACTTTATATTAAAATTATTTTAGGATTTTAAAGGTCCCAAATTGATATATTTCTAGTATAAGGTGATAAGGGTTCGAAATATAATCATCCAATACGTTTTGGACAAGTGTAAGTCTTATATTTGACATTATCTTTTCATTTTATTTAAATCGTTCATTAATGAGGTAATCGTTGCATCATCATGGTGTCATAAAAAATTTAATTTATTTAATGTATAAAAATTACAATAAAAATACTATGATGTAGGAAATATTTTTATATTTACAATTAATATTTATATTCCAATAGATCATTTATTTAGACAAAATTAAAATTGTTTTACTTAGGTGTTACATACTTTTGTGATATTCTCCTTTCTATAAAAATAAAATGATAAAGTGTCACTATGACCCAAAAGTGATTCCATGGGGTACCTAAGTTTGGAACAAGGCATCCCATGGTCTTAAATGACACAACCAGTAGAATTAGGACACATTTTGGGGTCATTTTTTATTATTATGATGTTATTTTATTATCCTTAACTACCAGATTACTAATTAATCTCGATAATTAATGATAATTACCGTCGTTGCTATTCATAATGTCCAAAAACAAAAGAGTATTAATTATATAATTTGTAACTTATGATTACAAATATGTAATAAATTTTACCAAATTTAAAACTCATAAATTTCAATAATTAATTTAAAAATAATTCCCATTGTCAAAACAAATAGCGGGTTTTTTAGAAACAATTTCTATCAAAAGCTTGAGAATTGTTTATGTCAAATTTCAAAGTGAAATTAATCCCAATGACCACAATTGGATTAAATAGTAAAAATATATTCTATTTAAACTTTAAACCAATTAAAAATATTATCTATCCATATAATTAAATTAGATGAAAAAGCAGTTTTGAAGTAAAATGTAGTATTTTTCACTATTCATTAAAAAATGAACATTGTCAGAAAAATACCAAAAATTTATCCAAAGTAAATTTCAATGTCTCAATTATAAAGAATATGTTTATTTTGAAAAATATAGCTTATAAAATTTTCAAAAGATAGATTTAATAATGGTTCTCCATCAAAAGGTGGTAAAATAATCTTTTAAAAATATTAGAGAATTCTATGCTTAAGATAAGATTTATTCTCATTTTAAGCCTCTTAAAACACTATCTAATTCATAAATAGAAATAGATAAGAAAATATATTATTCATTACTTACTTGTGATGTTACACTTTCTAGGTGATCAAGAGTTAAATATTATCTTATAGAAAAAAATTATGTCGATTTGCTAAGGTGATCAACAATAACCCATATCACATCATTCTTTTTGGGGGTATTTAATAATCAATGATGAAGTACATAGTAATTTCACCCCACTTATACATATAAATTGGTAGAGTTTTCATGACTCCTATAGTATATTTTCTATCAAACATCACTAGTTGAAAAACTTGGTATCTTGACTCATAGTCTACAATTTCCCACTTCATGTTGTATAACAAAAAAATATTCCCTCAACTCTCCATACATATTTGTGCAACTGGGGTGTATATAGAAATTTGAACTATGAGTATTTTCTAGTCGTTCTATTTTTAGCTCAGGTATTGATGGAACAAAAAACCACGCTACAAATATAATAATTCCATCTTCACAAAAAAAAATCCATCCAATTTTATATCATTTATAGTTTTAATTTTACTATGAAATTTTTCATTATCAGATTGTGATATTTTTATATTTTACAAAAAAGATGGTTTTGCAATCATTTAGAAACTGAGTGGTTTATTTCCTTTATAATTTCCATATCCATCCTCACTAAATATATGAATATGGTATCTCTCTCAATCCTCATTTCAGTCATAACTCCATGATCTTTCCTTATTAATTCATTTTATACCTTATTTTCCTTTCTTAAGTGGTAGTGAATTGAGTAATCATAAGCTTTGAGTAAATAGAGCCATTATATTTTACACATATGGAGTTATTTATGTGATAATATTTATTTAAAACTCACATAATCCATATATATCTCACATATTTCACCATAGAGATATTGTCTCCATATCATTAGAGAAAAGAGAACCAATGAAACTATGTACCTCAGTTATGATCATCGATGTATTCCATTCCTGGACTGACTTTGTCTTCACAGGATCAACTACGATTCCATCCTTATAGACAATATGGCCAAGAAAATAAATTTCCTCAACCTATAATTCACACTTTCTAAATTTACCATATCAAAATTCTTTTAAGAGTTTCAAGAATGATTCTAAAGTGATTTTCATGGTCCTAATAGCTTTTAGAATACAACAAGATATCATCAATAAATACCAAAAACAATTATCAAGATATTCCTTAAATACTCTGTTCATTAGATCCATGAAAACCAATGGTACATTAGTGAGTCAAAATGGAATTACTGTAAACTCATAATTTCTATACCTCATTCAAAAATATATCTTTAGAATATCTTCCTTCATTACACATAATTTATGATACCCCAAACGAATGTTAATCTTTGAAAAATACCAAGCTCCGCGAATTTGATCAAATAAATCATCAATTAGATACAGAGGATAATTTTTGTTTATTGTAATAGAATTTATTTCCCTATAATCAATACACAATCTCAAGGATCCATCTTTCTTCTAAACAAAAAATAACAGGGTCTCCACATGGTGAAAAACTAGGGGGAATAAATCCATTATCACCCATATCCTCTAGTTGTTTCTTCAACTCTACTAATTCCATAGTGTCCATTCTATAGGGATTATTTGAAATTGGTCTTTAATCATGAATCAAATCAATAGAAAAATTGATTTCATTCTATATATGATGTACAAAAAATCCTCAAGAAATACATCATTATAATTCAGTATAATAGGTACATCTTCAATTAGAATATTTCCTTATCTATCCCTAGATGTTGTTTATTATTCTTCCCAAAGAATTTCATTCAGTAGAGATACTAGGGTTATATCTAGATAATATTTGGATGATGAAGTTTCTACACTAAATATAAGGTATTCTACATCTTCCTGATAGATCGTAATTTCATTTTTCTTGAAAAAAAATTTACATCATCTTTTGAAATCCATCCCATGTCAAGGATTATATCAAAATCAATCATATGTTTGATAATAAGGTCTATAAATAAATCATGTTTATATTTCATAGTAGGGATATCTCATCATATCTTTGTTGAAATGAGACTTACCTTGATAGTTTTGACTGAAATATCCCTTATTAAATCAAAATGGAAAATTCTAATTTTCTTAGAAAACTTAGTAGATATAAAACTATTTCATTATATGAGGGAAATTTTTTGGAAACTAGTTCCCTTTAGAGGTTTAGTTGAAGGATTTAAAATTAATGATCAATCTTTCACTCCATGTTATGTATGTAATCCATGGAGTAACCAGCTAACATTTTAAAGGTATCCCCATACTCTTTACCCCTTTCTTATTCTTTTTCTTTAAGTTGAGTAACTTTATCTTCATTTTATTTTTTCCTCATGAGGGAAATATTTATCGAATAATGTATCCGTAAAATCCTTCCATTCCATGAGATATATTTAATATTCCTCCCCAGTATTCTGGATCAACAAACACTATTGATCAGCATCACCTTTGAGAAAATACAAATCAATTTTAACATTTTCCTTTTCATCACATCCCATTACAATAAATATCTTCTCCATTGACTTTATATTTTTCCTGGATACCATTTGATTCGTATTTCCACTAAAATATGGAAGCATATGTGGTATAAAAAATCCAATATATGTGTTCCATGTCATGGAACATCACATTGCTCCATATGTGAAAGTTTATTAGACATAAAATAGGTAAAATTCCATAGTAAGGTCATGATCCGCTCATCTCTAAATCCAAATATATTGACTTGATCTGTGGGGAAATCCCTATGTAGACTACGAGTATTAATTATCTACGTTCTGTTATGCACCATCACTAAACAATAGAACATGCTTTTTTAGCGTAAAATCATCATTAATAATGATTAATAAAATAAAATCCCTCTAATGGAAAAAAGTTCTCGAATATTATAAGGGATTATAATAGTTATAATGTAAGTTTCGTTTATTTTAAAATATAGTTCCAAAAGTTTCTACTAAACTTTCTATAATACCAACTATAAAGATTCTCACACTAGTAACCTAGAGATGGTGGTTACTTTATCACATTGGAATAGATATAAGATTCAAATACCAAAGGACTAAGTATTTTAGAATTTTTGGAAACCCATATGAAATATATGAAATCCATTTTACATTGGGGATAGAAAATGAATCATAAAACATAAAAAATAAAATGCTCAGCATCCTTGAAAACTCATTCAAAGGATTCCTCTTCATAACCTAGGGAAAGGTAAAAAAATAAGGGTGAGATAAAACACTCAATAAGGCTAATTATAGTAGAATATATCATGAATCAATGAGTATAATAAATATTTCAAGGTGAATAACTAAACACACATGCCACTAAATCAATAAATTGAGAATGAAATGCAGTTATAGTTAATATCAAGGTGTAAATATCATGGATGATAATAACTAAATTATGAATGAAGGTAATTCTTAATTATTGGACATGATTTTTTCCAAGAACATTATACACTTACCACTAAGATCTATCATAATATGGTTTAAAAAATATTAGGTGAAACCCAATCTGATTTAGCTAATTAATTCATCTCATGAGACTACTGATGCATCAAAGGGATTTTATTAATTAGTATCCAATCCATGTCTTGAATGTAAAAATCATTAATCATATATAGAATAATCTTTTTAATTCATAAACAATGTTTTTTATCATAAAATATTTTTATTGAGTAAAAGATATGGAGCTAACATTATTTCCCCTATTAATTAAATAAAGTAATCATCATATATAAAGATTATATACAGATTGTGCAATAATAAAATGAACAGATTATGTGTATAAATTGTAAATCAACCTAAAATAAGTTTAAATTCAAAATAATACAATCAAAATTCATTTCACACATAATCTTATCATAAATTAATCAATGTAGTAAAATTTTAACCAAATGAATGAAAATTGGGTTAAGAAATCCATTACCTTGTGATTTCCTTTAGTTGAACATGATTTAAAATCTTAAATGATTTTTTAAATAATGTTATTAATTTATAATAGAACAATATTCATATTTATGATATCATATATTATTCTCTTATATCATCTTATCACTCTTTAATAATATTTCGTTATTACCTTTGTTTCGGGTGTTTACTACTTCATTTTCCTATGCATGTTTTGTTATGTAAGTCATGATTATTTTTCATAGGATAAAGTTATGTCATATTCATAATAATATTAAGTTTATTTATATCATATTTATTCATTATATAAATTTTTATAATCATTCTTGAATGGTAAACATGAAAAATGAATCACATTGCATCGTTGAGATGGTAGGTCGTATGTACGCACAAGCGACAATATCATTATCTTAACGGTGAAAGGGTAAATAAGTAGATGGTATATTAATATTTTCCACAATAAATATCATGTATTAAATATCATATATATCTATTATTTCCATCATTATACCCATATAATTAAAGTGTTGATGAAAAAAATTATACTATGGCGTGGAGACGGTATGTCGTATGTACGAATGTATGGTGCTTTCATTTTTTGTAGGATGATTAAAAGGTGGAATATGGTTCTCCCATAATCATGATAACATCTCAAAAGATATATTATACTATATTTATTACTTTATAATGGAAAGAAACATGAATAGTAAGTATAATAATAAATATACATGAAAGAGTCGGTAAAGATGATCACCTCTTCTTCAGCGGACTTCCTTTTTAATTTCTATTAAGGGACATAGGGTAGGTATTTTGGAAGGTAAAAAAACTCAAAAACTTACATAAGTATTTTGAGAAGATAAATGGTTAGTTTTTGGTTGATATGGAATGCTCAAATTGGTTTTAAGGTGTAAAAGAGGAGGTTCCCCTTTATAATTGAGGTGAGGGGTACTTTTGGAAACTCTATAAATACTACATTAATATAAATTAATTTTCAATTAAAAATGTATAATAAATGAGTTATGTTTAATATAAGGTGATTATCATTATAAATCCTCCCAGAAAATAATTTTTATATAAGTTCAGGTCACATTCTTAGCCTTATCTTTTTGTTTTAACTCTTATAGAATCTCTTTAACTCTAACTGTGACAACATGGACTTTTACTCTTTGAGGGTTAATATAGTTACTATGAAATTCCAAACCACCCATAAATGGATCATTTATGAAATTTTAAACCTTATAAAAATAATTTGGCTTAATTTAATATTTTTAGGAATTTTATATCATTTATTAAATTTTTATTTATATTAAAATATCATTAATGTCAATTGTGGAACTATTCATTACTTTGACTTCAGAAAATATCAATACAACAATATATATTATCAAAAAATCTTTTAAAACATCCCTAAAATTCAATTTAATCTAAAAAATTTGTGTACAATATCAACTATCTCAAATTATATTTATTTTAATATTTTTAATATCATTTGTTTGAAATTTTCATTAATAAAAAAATTATTTCATCGATATTGTGCATGCATTTAAGGTAAATATTTCTTCACTAAAAATTAAAAAGAAATTACTATGATTAATAGTGTTATTTTAGAATTAAAAATACTATTTATATTCTTTTATAAATTCTAGATATCACCATATTAAAAATTTTATGGTTATGAAAATCATGAATGTAAAATCTTTGACTTTTTTTAAAATAAAATATTATAAGGGTCACAATCACTTCCTAATGGAAAAAATTGATATATATCAGAACATTGCATTCTTATGTATTAAAATAACTCATCAAATAAAATTAGGTAAAGTGTTAAGGTCATTTTATAATCCTTATCATTTTATTTTTAATCTAAATTACTCAATTGACCCTTTAGTGTGGTAACAAAAATTACTAATGTTACTAATCATATTGTCCAAAAATAAAAGGAAATTTTTTAATAAATTTAGACCATAGGATTACAAATATGGAATCCAATTTTCAAAATTCAAAACACATAAGTGTAAAATTTTAATTTAAAATTAAACCAAAAAAACACAAAAATAAATTGTTTTTCAGAAAATTTCCCTATTAAATATAAAAATGTTTTTATACCAAATTCAACCATAAAATTTATTCCAATGAAATTAATTGGATATTAATAATATAATATAACTAATTGTACTTTTAAACCAACATAAAAAAATAAATTTTAAAATTTTTAAATAAAAATACATTTTTAAATAAAAATATGTATTTTTTACTATTTTCTTGGAAAATAAATATTTTCTGAAAAATAGCAAAAAAATTCCCTAAAATAATTTTAAAATTCCTATTTTATAAATTAATTTTATTTTGTAAAAATAATTAATAAAGGTATAAAAATTTAGTTTTCAAATCTACCTTTTGAAAAATATACTTTTTTATGTATAAAATTGGATTTGTTCTTATCTTATGCTTATCAAATCTACTGGATTAATATCCAAACATTTGATTGAATATATAATATATAAATTTAACTAATATAATTCAATAATAGTAAGTAATTAATACATTAAAAATGAGTTTGAGAATTACATATTTCATAATATAATTAATCATATTCACACCCACCAATTTAACGGCTAGTTTATAACGATAGTGTTAAAATAATAATATTTAATAGTATATCGAGGTTCATTTAAGATCAATGTTGTGTGAAACATAAGCTATCAAATAAATTTAATTTAATTTTGAAGATAAATACAATAAAAGCTTAGGTTTTTATATCGATTACATGATATGAATATATTACACAACATGAATGGTTTCAATACTATGTAATTTATTCAAGACATCGATTCACAACATTTTCACTTCATGTAAAAGTTACACAATGATAATTTTTTTACAGGAATTTCTAATATCCAAAGTCATTATTAATACTTCCAGTTAACTAAACCAAAACTCCAAGAATAAAATAAAATGCATCCAATGATAGAGTACCTCAAACTGGGGGTGCTACATTCTCTCCATCATTGCGCTTTACTTTCTAGAGAAGCTAGAATAAATCAAGTCATTTATCCCACATAAACCATTTATGTTCCCATGTTTCCTCCTTAACATGACTATAATTCCATATCACTCACACCAAGGAAAAAGATATCCCTTCCGAGGTCTTTTCCTACATGTCTAGAACCATACTGGTTTATTGATAAAAGTCACATCTGGCTCAAGAGTAACATGATACTAGATTATCACATATGGAGGATATGGGTGATAATTCTTTAGTTGAGAAATATGGAAGACATTATGAACCACACTAAATCTTGAAGGTAATGCTTACTAATATGCAATATTTCTAATTCGTTATATAACCTCAAATGGTCCCACATAACATGGTGTTAACTTCCCTTGTTTCCTGAAGCATAAATGACCAAGTCTCAGAGAAACTTTAAAGAAAACATGTCCACTCACATCAAATAATAAATGTCTGTGGTGATTATTTGAAAATGAATTATCTCTTATTTGTGTCGTATCCATTCGTTTCTAAATCATCTGGATTTTCTCAATTTTCTAAAATGAAAAAACTTGATCCAATCATGGATAGATCTCTTATTTTGACCCAATATAGAGGAGAATCAAAAGGAAATCCATAAAAATCCTCAAATGGTCTAATATATATTGTTTCATGATAACTATTCTTATAAGAGAATTCAACATAAGGAATATAATCCTCCCATGAACCACCAAAGTCTATAACACATGCTCTAAGCATATCTTCCAATGTCTGATTAGTGCATTCTAACTGTCCATTTTAATATGGATGATATGTTTCACTCAAATTCATTTAACATCCAAGATCTTTTTATAATGTTTTACAAAATCAAGAATTAAATCAGGGGGCTCTGTTTGGTACAATCAAAGCCAAAAATCCATATAAAATGACCAATTCATAGATATATAATTTTACCAAGTCCAATATCGTGATGTATTCTTTTATAGGAATAAATTTTACTAACTTGGTAATTCAATCCACTACTACCCATATATAATCATTTTTGTGTAACTTTATTGGTAGGCATGTGACAAAATCTATCTCAATCTTCTCCCACTTAAATATAGGAATAGGCATAGACTATAGCATTCTATATGTCCATTGATGTGCTACCTTTACCTGGGGGAAAGTTAAGGATTTCATCACTACTCATTGAGTTCATTTTTCATTCTTACCCAAAAAATATGCGCTTTCATTTCTTTGTACATTATATGAACACTTGGATGAATAACACACTTCGAATGGTGATACTCTAAAATAAGTTTTTTCCTTACATGAATGAGGAACTACTATCTATTTCTGAAAATTTTACTAGTATTTCTCATCCATTTTAAAATTATCAAGAGTCTCCCCACCATTTAGGTTTGACCTAAAGGTGATGCAGTCAAAAGCCAATGTTTGAGCTCCTTTTAAAAAAATTAACTAGTCTTGAACAAGACTTACTGGATAAAAAACTACATATTCACCCAATAAATCACAATATAAATGCATACTTGTAATCATTATCATCTACTTCTATGGTTAGGATATTCTAGGAACACTTAGTTAGACGATTTCTGACTTAGCACATCTACCAAAAAATTACCTTTACTAGGTGTGTATATCAAGTTGAAATCAAACATCTATAGGTACTATATCCATCTTCGTTTCTTCATATACAATTATTTCTAAGAAAATATTTATTTCAAAATATTATGGGCAGTGAAAACTGTGAATTTTCACCAAAGGGGTAATGTTTCCATGTTTTTAAGGCATGCCCAACTATAGCTAAAAGATACACCAACTTCAAAAATTACATACCCAAGGAAATGAAGTGCTTGTATCCATAAATTTCACAAAGAAAAATTAGCATAAAAATGATTTTCTCACAATATAATCAGTACAATTTCTATGTTATTTTCATGTTCATTCATGCTTTTGAAATAAACCACAATATCATCAACAAAAACCACTACAAAAGAATCTAGTTAAATATTGAATATAGGATTGATTAAATCCAGTAAAACTACTGGTTAATTTTTTAGGCAGAAAGGCATGAAAACATATTCATAATGGAAATAGAGACTCTAAAATTCCATTTTTGGAATATCTTCTATTTTGACTCTAAGTTGATGATATCTTGAGTGTATATCAATTTTGGAGAACCATTTGTATCCCTTAAATTATTAAAACAAGTCATCAATCTGAGGAATTGGATACCAATTTTTAATCCTAGAATGATTCAATTTATGATAATCATAACATAACCTAAGATTACCATTTTTCTTATTTATAAAAAAACTAGTATAGCCCTAGGAGACGTACTAGGTCTGATAAATATATTACTTTACAAATCATCATATTGAGTATTTAACTCCAACAACTCTTCCAGAGCCATTATATAAAATGGAAGATAAATATGAATTTTTCTCGGTAGTATGTCGATAGTAAATTTGATTTCCTTATCAGGTGGTAATACAAAGAAATCATTTAGAAAAACATTTGTGTATTGATCCACTATAACATGGAGAGTCTCATTCCTTATTTCATTATCACTTTCATGGTCATTTCCACTAACTAGCCGGATATTTTAACATGTACTATTAGTAGATATTCCTCTCTTCGTGCATTTTTATCCCAATATTCATTGAATGCATGCATAGATCCATATAGGGATGCAAACGTCATGTGTCAATCATAGAAGTTCATATAGGCTTTAGACCCTATCAGTCTATCCATACCAAAGATCAAATCAAATATGTTTATATCCAGGATCATAAAATCTTAGATAAACTGCACTAAATCAATGTTAATAGAACATTATGAGGATTTAAATCTTATACACTCCCATTTTCCAAGGGGTGTCTTGATATTCATGAAAAAAGGAATCATTTCCTTGTAAAATCCTAATTATGTAACCATAGATGAATCATGTAAATAATGTGATAAACCAATATCAAATAATACATGCATAAGAGAAAATTTTATAAGAATAGTAACTCTTATCATAGAGGGAACTAGTTTATCTCTTATAGTAGACTTCTCTTCCCCATAAATTTGTTTCTCATATGTCACAGGATAGCTCTTGCTTCCTTGGTGAGGTGTCGACTGAACTACTAAAGTATTCCTAGGAATATCCTAGCTTACCTATGTCTATGGACATTAACTAGTATGATGGGATTGTTACTTTTGAGCATATGAAGGATAAGGTTTTTTTGAGATTTTTCTAACCATTGATCATATAATTTTGTGACAATACTTCTTGATATAGCATTTCATGCCATCGTAGTGGAAATTCCTTGTTGGTGTTGTAAATTATTTCCTCCTATGCATCAATAACCTACAATGAAAATAACTAGGTTTGATATCGAATCTTGGAGGAAAATTTATGGATTCTATAGTTGGAGTCTGAGGTGTTCTACCTCTATGATAATAGACATCCCTTATTCTATTATTTCTAGCACTTGAGTTGAAAATTGTCCCCATAGGAATAAAAAGACTACTTCCCATAGAATTCATAACAAGATATCTTTTGGCCACTGTTTCCTTGTTAACATTATCTTTATATTCTAAATTATAGAGAATGTATATCTTGGAATTAATATTTGGTTGTAATCCCAACTAAAAGATGTGTGCCTTCAGGGACACACTATCAAATACCTCTAGTGTGAGACGAACCAAATTCAATTTTTTTCATACTCTATCATAGAGAGGTTTTATTTCTTTAATATGAAGAAATTTTTGGTTCTTTCTATTTGGAACCTATGGGGATAGAATATTTTATTGAACAATTAATCAAAATATTCCCTTATAATTCCCTAGTCATATTTATATTGGACATCTTAATTCCACAATTGGTATGAAAGATCTTCTAAAATATATGCTCCCAACTTAATCTTCAACTCTGAGGGTGTACCAACAAAATAAAATATTAAATGTATTCAGTTTATAAACACTCTTACTTTTTTAGGTTTATAATCCCCTATAAACACTATTTGATTCTGATTCTAAAACATTACCGAATAATCCACTCACCTTGGTTCGTCATTTTTATTTCCTCTATCAATATCTTGAAATTATTTCCCAATACTCATCACAAATTGTTGGTTCACTTGTGATTCAAGTGAAACCACATTTTCATAAACTTCTTCTTACGCGTTTCTATGGAGTCTTTATAGTACCATTTTCTATTAGAATAAATATAAACCACTTATAAAATTTATAACTAGGAAATTAATGCTTTAATAACATACAAAACATCAAAAATAATTATCACTACCAAAATCAATAACTAGTGAAACCATCATTTCAAAGATAAATCATTTTATTTCTTTTCCAAAAATCATTAGAACAACAAATGAAAAATGAAATCCTAGTGTGAAACCTTAACATAATTCATGGTATGAAACACTCATTGACTAAACCCACAGTGATGAGATAAACTTCTAGAAGTGTGTTATAATACCATTGTACCCAACAACTCTGGTAACTTGATGTTTAGTACAAAAAGGTTACCTATGAATTCTTATACTATACATTTCATGTTTTCAAAGTGTTATCTCCATGATACAAACCCAACTAAATAATATAAAAAAATTCCCTATATAACCAAATGACTAAACAAATCGATACAATTTGTAACACCCCACCCCTCCTCATTGGTTGGATTAGAGGTGAAGTGATATTGGCCTTAGTGACATCCCTAGGATACCAAAGGATTAAAATAAATTTCAATGGAATTAGAGGATATTGGGGGATTATTTTCCCTAAAAACACTCAAAATATAAAGAGGTAAAATATATACAATATATACTAAATAATTCATTAGAATAAACCACATAAATCAATATAATACCAATACAGAGAAACATAAGGGTATGAAAGAAAAATAAATAAAATTGAAAGGATATAACTCTAAGTAGAACGACATCAACACCAAAGTGGAACCATACTAGAACAATTTTAATACACTCCCCATATCTAATTTCAGTAACCAAACCATGACATCTAGTACCACCACTAGATAATTACAAAACATAACCCTTCCTTATATCTTAGTAGATGAAATCTAAAAACACAAAAAAGTTCCCAACCAGGTGATGAGTATAAAACTCAATAGGATTTCCCCAAATACTTCCAATCACATGCCATTAGGTCAATAAAAGGTTATCACATTTAATAAATCAGGATAGAATCATATAAACAAATCATTCAAAGCTATAAATAAATTTTATATAATAAAACATCAAGAAAAGGCCTATAAAAAAAATTTATTTTCTGTTTTCATAACCATAAAATTTCACATAGATGTATACACACAATTAATGAAATGATGTGTCTACCTATACTTATGAGTAGTGATTCATCTTATCGCAAATCCTCCACTTGTTGGCCATCTTGATAGTGATACTTCCAACCATGATCTATCCCGAATTTTCATTTTTCTAGTAGTAATTTTGACCATTTCTCATCTGAAATTATTATTATTTTATGGTGGTACTTTTTACCATTACCCATACCATATAAATATTAAAAAAACTAAACATGTATTCCATAATTTCCAAAAAAAATGTTTATTTAACAAAATCCCATCTTCCAAAACCCACCCTTTCGAAATCACATCAATAGGGGTTTTCCAAATAATTCGAAAAAATATTTTATGCACAAAATAAATATTATTTAGAAAAGATCAATCCAATGAGTTATAGAATGTTAGAGTGGGATATATGCCACAGACCTCGATATTATTAAAACAAAGAATCTGAGATGATTCTCTGGATTACACCTTTTCCTCTCATTCCTTTTCCAAAATTCAAGAATATATCATCAAAAAAATATGAACCCATAGATATAGGTATAAAAAAACTTATCTAGGTTCCAACCAAGCCAACATAAGGATATCTGACATAAGAAGGAAGAATGTAAATTTAACCTTTGAGTCCATAAACAACCTCTCAAATATTCGATGTCACTGAATTTCAGACGTCAAAAATCATAAGAGTTAACCTATGTAAACCTTATGAGTCAAGGGGGATAAAATAGGTATTTTTATAATGAGACATATCTAAACTCTCAAGGATTCATATTTACATGACTTGTAAACCTCATTCACATCATGAATTTATCGCAAGACCATATACACTGATTTTCATGTCATCATAGTTTTTATTTTCTATAAATTATGATTATATGATGTGAAATAATTATAGGATGTAAATATTTTAAACGATATGAGTGATTTTTACTCTATGGAATTAATTCATAGAATATTCCCCCAACACTTTCACATCATTTAAAAATTACACGATAATAATTTTTCCTGTGGGATTTTCCAACAACCAGACTCATTCTTATCAATTCTAGTTAATTAAACCAATAATCCAAGAATAAAAGAAAATGCATCTAATGATGGTTTACCACAAACCAGGGGTTCTATAAAAATGATTTATAGTTAACTAAATAGGTATTGAGTTTTACAAAACCCAGAGAACTTCCCAAAAGTGTTTTAGAGTTTATCCAAAATGTGTATTTGAATGATATTCACATGGTATCAAAATAAGATTTGATACATGATGAATATGATGAAATCACTCCAAAAGTGTTTTTAAAGATATCCAAAAGAATTTTTATATGGTTTGACATGTTATTATATATAAAATAATAAATTAAAGAATGGAAAAATGTCTTTGAGGCTTCAATGTAAGTGGGAGATTATTGGATATGTCTTCGAAATCCAAATTAAAATATTATACTATATCATATGGTATAATTTTTTGTTTTACAGTGTATGATATACATAATTAAAAATGATTTTTTTATTAATTTTTAGTTTAGAGTTCCTTATGATATAGAAAACTAATATCCATAATACCTTGACAATATCATCTACACAATATATTGATATCATAATTCAAATATATACATGAATCATATTTAATGATTATCAATGGTAGTAGAACATTTATCATTAATGTATGAATCAAATTTCAACATAAATAATTCATCGATTAAATGTTTTAAAATTGGAATCATTGTGAGAGTTGACTTAGTTGTAGTTTATATGTGATGTAATACAAGGATTTATGGAAATTTTTCCTAAGTATTGAGTAAATTTCATGGATTTCTTAGGGAGGGTTCTCAAGGAATATATAAATTTGTATAAGGATATGGAGATGGGTTAATATATATTATGGATTCTATAAAATGAAGCACTTTATTTCTACATTCATAACTTTAAATAGATATAAATATTTCTTGTCCATGAGATGGTTCAAACCAAACAATTTGGTGATTAAGTCAATCCATGGATACACCCCAAAACTAGGAATCTAAAGGATACTTCTTAGTGAACTTCCTAAATCTTGTTTTTTGGAGACAACATAAGTATTTTTTATCATCAGTAAAAGGTACAAAACATCCCAAAATTTATTTTTATACAAGATTTGAATTTCCGGATTCATGATCATGGTATTTAAGGTTTCAAGTGTCCTCTACTACCTTGAACAAGTTTTTTCTACCATTAGAAACCCAATATTTATAAATACAGTGTTTCTATCAGAGATAAGATATTTAATTATATTATCATGTTTATTGTATCATATATAACTCTAAGATATTTGAGTAAACTATAACATTCACAATCCATATTATTAAAATACCCAATAATATTTCCCTATAAATAAAATCCTACTATGTTGTATAAGACATGTTGTAAGACCCCAACCTCGAACACTCATCTGAGAAAGAGTGCTATATAAACTCAATAATGGATCCCTATTTTATAGAGGCTTCTTACTAGCTTCAAGTTCCAAATCCATATATTGGGGAGACGATACCCTCATATTAGAGACAAAAAATGGAAAAAAATCATCTTAAAATCATAATTATAGTATGCATAAATAAAATAAACACAATCCTATAATAAATTTCATGTGAAGGTATACAATCATTCTTAAAACAAACAAACACTAGGATGACCACATATACAATAAAATATATATAAAAGATCCTTACTTACATCCCCAATACTCAAAAAACTTGTATCCAAACACCTATTGATCCTCTCAAGTATGATCCACTACACATCCTATTCTCAACTGGAATAAAGACATAAGGTATTCACATAGAGCAGGGTTCCCGTGTAGGGAGTGGTTATATAACTTGATAGGGTAACACTAATAACCCATAGTATACACTATCTTATGCACATTCATGACTGAGAAAAATAAATTAATTAATTAGACATCCTCTCCAAGTCACCATGAGATATATAGGAAACAATGACACTTGATGATATATACACATATATATATTCATAATGTGCTAACAAGGCCATCACAACACCAAAACATACCTGATTCGGTGTCATAGAAGAATCCAGTCACCACCTTGTTCCATTATATCCAAAATATAACTTATTCCCAAAGACTCGGGGTATGAAATATAAATTAATTCAAACCCATGCTTGATGGGGTTGGGTAGGGTTTCCACATGTCTAAAACCCTATATAAGTAGTTTGGGTAGTATCCTATGTCTAATTCTTGGACTCAAACTCTCACTAAATGTGATCTTATTCATTTACCTTCTCACTCAAGGTGAGGCAATCCATCAAGTCTCATATCACATCAATAATAGGACACCTTCTCACACAGTTCCATATTATTTTTACCTTCTCAATCAAGATAGGTCCCTTCAACACATATCATTCCTAACCACTATCTTCTCACTCTATCAAGGTCCAATAATAGGACACCTTCTCACACAGTTAGGGCTTTTTTCCCTATTATACATTTCCTACTCTAGTTTCCAAGTTTTCTAATAAACTTCCTCTAATACCAACTGTAACACCCCGACCCCTCTAAATAAGAGCCGCTGCATTAATTGTTATATTGGAATGCTTATAAGGAATGAAAATCCCAAAGGAATGATCATTTTAGTATTCTTGAAGAAACTAGATACATAAATGTAACTCGAATTACATAGGAAATGGTTACAAAATACAATACATAACAAAAACTAAAAACTGCATCCACATGAACTCAATAAATGATCTCTACTCCATCACCTGTTGAAGGTAAACAGTGAAAGGGGTGAGCTCAAATTCTCCGTAAGGGTTTAAAATGGTGTAAGAGTGAATCAATAATAACTGAATTGTAAACAATTTGATATAATCAATATGTCATGGTGAATAAATGAAAAACTCATGCCATTAATAAACTAAGAATGAAATTGCATCCATATATTTGGTCATAGTGAAAACCTCAGGGATATTAACAACTGATAATGAATAAAGAGAATTATTATTAATTGGACGTCATGTATTTGGCACATGATACCATAATACCGTAAAAATGGTTTAGTTTTGGGGGTAGAAACCTGTCTGATTTTTGGAAACAAACTTAAAGGGTTTGTCACCGAACTGATTTGTCTTATGAGACCAACCGATGCATAGAGGGGCTATAGAATCCCCCACCCACCACTTCATACCCAAATAATTCTTTATACATTGATTCAATAAAATTGCAATATTCCTTTTCAATATCCGTATAGAGTAGAGTATACAGATTCATCAATATTAAAATAACTTTCCAAATAAATACTATATGTAAAATGGTATACGATTTAGACAACAAAAATACCCATGATATGAGATTTTGGATATTTAATATAAATATAATTTCAAATGAAAATTGATCTAAAATGGGAATTAGGTACACCACATAAAGATTATTAGGTTCACAATACAAAGTTAGTCAACACAAAGTCATAGCTGAGACAAAGGCCCTTACCACAATGTAATTGGTCGAATCATATGACCAGAACTTAATAAACCTCAAATGAACCATTGAATAACATGAATAAAAATATAATCATGTTATTATATATCAAATATAATCACACATATACCACATGAAAGAAATAAGTGGTGAATAATTAAAATCTCACAGAATTAAATGTGAGATGAGAAACCCCTTACCTTTTGCTCGAGTATGTTCTTAGTTTGTTTCAATGACCAGAATAATAAAATTTAGCTTCATTAATTAATAACTCCATAAAATCATATACATTTAATTGATTTAGTATAACCTTATTAGGTTCATTAATGGCCCTTTTTATTGGTTTAAGAGGTTCAATTTTCTTGTTTTGGAAGCATTTTCTTCCTTGGTTTTCATGATTCGTTTACTTGTTTTCATGAATGGAAGTTCATTTGAAATTTGGTTAAATATCCAGAGTTGTTAATATATATAATTAGTGACATTAAGGAGATATAAATTATCTTATAATTATTTTGTGTTATATACCATGATGATTCATTAGATAAAAGTTTATTACAAATATTTGGATTAACTTGTCCGTTTTGTTCATCATGAACTTGTTTTGTATTATTATTTCATATTATGAGTGTGTAAATATTTTAGAACATTAAAGAGATTATATTCATATATTCTGATCTGGTTCAACCATTAAAATGGTTTCATGAACAGTAATAAAGGAGAAAGTGAAGAACAAAACTCCGTTGTCCACAAAGGTTATAAATTGGAACCTCATGGACGTTGATTTCATTTATAAAAATAAAAAGGTGGAGTAAGAATATTGAGGATGTTTATTACATTAACATGATATAATTACAATATATAGATGATACTAGAGTTTATCATGGTTATTTGGAAATAGGAGGTGAGGAGAGAAAAAGAAAAGAGATGAACTTGAAAATAAAAGAAAAGGTGAGAGATCCCTTATGAAAATTTGGCAGCCTAACGGTGTCGCTTAAAATTTCAGAAAATGAAATGATGAGAGAAAATGGGTATCTAATCATATTGAAATCAAAAGTAATGTAATAAGAACACATAAAATCAAACCCAAACTTATGATAATGTAAAATAAAATAGATAACATAAAAGAAGTGTCGACTAAAAGAAGAGAATGAAGGATTCCCTTACCTTGTAGAGTAACTCACAGATCTTGAAGGATGGGACCTTGGGGGATTAAGGAAACATTGGGAGGACTCTAATAGAGGTATAAAAACCATAGCTTCAAGGATGAGATATTTTTAATGAAATAAAAAGAATGGATCAGTGGGTATTTATAGAAAAGGAGAGGTAGTTTTTTAATAATTCCCAAGGGACACCTCATTAGTGGTTTTTTTTCCAACCCATGGGCTTTCCCATGGTATTTTCCCATTTTTTTAGCCACCTGGGACACCTCATGTATTATTTTACTATAAACAGGTCGACCACACTTTTATATTCAATTATTACACCATTATGATGTCATTAAACTACCAAAAACTCAAACTGTATTTTTACTATTCCTGAAAATTTCAAGTATTTTAAAAAAAACCCAAAAATTCACCCTCTCAATTTTTCAATGTGTAGAATTAAAAAATGAAGTACATTTTATGAAAATAATTTTCTAAGTATTTTGAATTTAGTTTTTTAATAAAATCATAGTTAACTCAAAAAATGACAATTTAAAGGTATAATTAGTTCTATATCACTTTGAAAAATTAATTAAGATCTCATTATCTTATTACCTTAAGAAAATAAAATATTATCATTATTTACTATTTATACAGGTCATATTACTCTTCATATTACTATTTATAAGGGTATGTTACTATTAATCAAAAAATTAAGTTGGTTCTATCAGACTCCAAATGACTTACTTGTCACAACTCTAGATGACTATTTTTTGAAATTCCAAAACATAGAAGTGGAAAATTTATGTTTAATGACTTGGTTTTGACTACATCCTAAATAACCGAGTGTTGTTTCAAAGGAACACAGTTCTTTATGAAATATAGGCTATTAAAAGAATGTATTTAAAATAATCATACCATAAAATGATTGGGGTGATATATTATTCCGTCCTTCGAAAATTTCATCATTGAAATTTTATGTATAAAGCCCACCAAAAAGATGTGGGTGGTTCTTCTTCATGAAATCCTATAGTTCCCATGTTGATTTCTCCATATTCGGGTTCCTCCAATGAACCTTTAATAGAAGATTTATTTGATTTCTCAATACTTACTCCCTTGTGTCAAGAATCCCAATAGGCTTTTCATAGTATGACAAATCAGGTTCTAGTTCAATTTCTTCATAGGTGAGTACATGTTTTTGGTCTGGCGTGTATTTCTTCTACAATGACACATGGAACACATCATAGACTTTGGAGAGATTAGGTGGAATTTCTAAACAGTAAGCTACTGCGCCGATTATTTCCAGAATTTTAAATGGTCCGATATACCTGGGGCTTAGTTTCCCTTTCTTACCATACCATAGGACACCCTTCCATGGAGATACTTTTAGAAAGACACGATCTCCTGCCTGGAATTCCAAATCCTTTCTCTGATTGTCAGCATAACTCTTCTTCCTACTTTGGGCTGCTTTAATATGGGCTTGGATTGTGTTCACCTTTGTCTTGGTCTCTTCAATAAGTTCTGGTCTTATAAGTTTCCTCTCACCAAATTCATCCCAACAAGTTGGAGTTCGACATCTCTTTCCATATAATTCTTAATATGGAGACATTTGAATACTATAATGGAAACTATTGTTGTATAAAAATTCCACCAAAGGCAAGTAATGATCCCACATACCTTGGAAGTCAAAAGAATATGACCTCATCATATCTTCTAGATTTTGAATAGTCCTTTCAGATTGTCCTTCGGTTTGGGGGTGATAAGCAGTACTCATATGAAGCTCAATATTCATAGCCTTCTGGAGACTTTTCCATAATTTTTATGTAAATCGGGGATCTCGATCGGATTCAATTGATTGAGGTGAACCATGAAGTCTTACAACTTCATTAATATAAAGTCTTTCCAGGCGCTCAAGCGGTAAATCCTCTCTTATACGAAGGAATTGTGATGATTTTGTGAGATGATCAACAATTAACCATATTTCATCATTCTTTCTATATGTCCTTGGTAGTTTGGTGAAAAAATCCAATGAAATGTTATCCCACTTCCACATAAGAATAGGTAGATATTGTATCACTCCTTTGGGACATTTTCTCTCTGCCTTCACTTATTTACAAACTAGACACATTGATACGTAGTCAGCAATTTCCCGCTTCATATTATCCCACCAAAAATATTCCTTCAGATCTATATACATCTTGGTGTTACTGGGTGTATAGAGAAATTTTATCTATGGGCATCGTCTAATAGTTCCATTTTTATCTCAGGTATGGATGGGATTCATAACCTCTTCCGAAACGTCAAAACTCCTTCCTCATACATGAAGTTTTCCAATCTTTCCTCCTTAACAACAATAATTTTCTTGTGAAGATTCTCATCATCAAATTGAGAGTTTTTATCTTCTCTAATAAAGATGGTTTGGAAATAATTTGAAAGAGAAAATATGTTTCTCCTTAACAATTTCCATATCCATATTTAGTATATCCATAAATATTAGATTTCTCTCAATCTTCATTTGAGTCAGAAGTCCATGATCTATCTTACTTAATGAATCTTCCACCTTATTCACCTTTCCTGGGTGATAGTGTATGGAAAAATCGTTATCTTTGAGTAACTCAAGCCATCTCTTTTGCCTTATGTTGAGTTCTTTTTGTGTGAAAATGTATTTCAAACTCTTTTAGTCCATATAAATCTAACATATTTCTCCATAGAGATAATGTCTCTATATTTTCAAAGTGAAGATTATGGCTGATAACTCAAGATCATGAGTTGGATAATTTTTCTCATGGGTCTTTAACTATCTTAATGCATAAGCAATAACATTATAGTTTGGCATAAGGATGTAATCCAGCCCATTATTTGGTGCAACATTGTATATCACAAAATCCATCACATCTAGATGGAAGAGTAAAAAATGGATCATTGACCAATATTCTTTTCAAATCTTCAAAGAATTCCATACACTCTTTTGTCCACACAAACTTAACTCCTTTATGTGTGATCTTTTTTAGCGGGTTATCCAGTCAGGAGAAATTCTAAAAAAAACACCGATAGTAACCTGCTAAGCCAATAAAACCACGTACCTCAGTTATGTTTACAGGAATGGGTCATTCTTGGATTGCCTTTTTCTTTATAGGATCAACTAGGATTCCAATGTTAGAAACAATATGGCCTAGAAAAGAAACTTATTGATGTTATAATTCTCACTTGATAAACTTACCATATAATTTACTACTTCTAAGAGTTCTCAGAATAATTGGAAAGTGATTATCAGGGTCTTCATAGCTTTTTGAGTATAGAAGGATATCATAAATGAATACCACAATAAATTTATCAAGATATTCTTTGAAAACTATATTCATTAAATCCATGAAAACAGATGGTGCATTCTTCAATCCAAAAGGCATCATTGTAAACTCGTAATGACCATAACTGGTTCAAAATGTTGTCTTCGAAATATTTTCCTTCCTCACTGTAATGGCTCGGACCTCTCCAGTCCATTTCTTTGTAAAAAATTTGATGTGGTCAAACACGACACGTGTTGTAATAATAATTTTTTTATAATAATAATTGATAATGGTGGCGTGAAAATATTTGGTGTTAATTAGATAAAATGGTTTTAATTTAATCATTGTAAAATATAAGAAATAAAATCGAATATATTTAATAAAATGATGGGAGGCGCATGGAATAAGTTATAAAGGAATAAATTACAATAAATGAGGATCATGTAATAAATTATAAAGGAATGAAATGCATGGGGTGCATGGGTGTGACCTTGTACAGGAGGCGTTGTGCGGTTCTCCACAATTAAAGTTGGAATTGTGTTAATAACATTAAAAGGGTATTATTATATAATAATTTGTTATAATAATAATAACATGAAGAGGCACGTGAATGGGGTTCCCAACCATGCGTGAATATAATGTTATGAGATATATGGAGTAATTATATGAAAATAATGGGCTTCAATAATAATAATAATTATTAATGTTAATGATGGGGACCCGTTGATGAAATTGAAAGAGGATTTATTACTATTGAATTAAATAATAATGATAAAGGTGACAGAAATATGTGTGTGATTGGTAAATTAAATTAAATGGGTTTAATTTTTGGTTAGTAAATTAAATTATTTGAATTTAATTAAATGGAATGGTTTTAACTTAATAACCATGGTAAACTAATTTAATGGGATTAAATTAGTACATTAATTATGGGTGTTATTATTATTAATTTTATTAAATAATAAATTTGAAGTGAGAATGGAGTTTTGGGCGTTCCACATGGAGTAAAATAAATGGGAGGCGCCACTTTTGGTGGTGGGAGAGAATCATGAAAGAAAAAAATAGATTGGGGAGAGAAACAAAAATAATAATAATAAGAGAAATAAAATTAAAAGACAAATAAATGAAAAAGGAGGAACTGGTGCTTAATTATAGCGCCCATGAAGACTCCAAAACGTGATTTCTTTTGGAGTTATGAAAAATAAATAAATAATTGATTAATAATAATAATAAAATATTGTTATTATTAATTTTGTTGATAAAACACTTTTTTGTCCGTAACTTCTTCGTGCGACCTCGGTTTCACGAACCGTCAGTGGCAGTGCGACCCTGACTACGAGACGAAAATTATGAGTCCAATATTGGATGTCTTTTTTGGGTTTTTGGATTGGGTACCCGAAACGCTCATGAATTAATAGATTTAATATTGTTATTATTACGGGATCTTGTATCCAACGTATCTCCCTCATACGGTATCGGATTGACGATCCGTCAGCGAAAGCGTAACCCTGAAATTATGACGGTCATTTTAAGACCATTAATGAGCTACTTTTATGACTCATGCCTCGGGTCAACGAAACACCACATATTGATAGAATTATCATTATTATTAAAACGTGTGGAAACCACGTGACGTGTTGTGTGTTAACCAATCAAAACATGTAACGTATGTACGGTCACATCGTGTATTCATTAATGCACGCTGAATACGGATTTACCTATTCGTTGCCTATATAAGAATGAGGTCATGTTTTATCTTCCATATCAATCGCTTCTTTGTCTCACGACGACGCTCTTGGACAATCGAGAAGTATTCCTCCTCTAACTTCTTTGTCCGAGCTCCGAATTACGATCTGTCAGCGGCCACAGGATCGTAGCGACGAGACGAAGCTTCTAAGCCCGGACTTGTGACCTTTCCTTCCAGCCTTCCTTCTCCAGCTTCCATCCTAGGAGGCGTTTGTCGGGTTTGGCGAAGGCGGAGGACACCGAAGGACGTCGTCGGAAGCGACGTGATCGGGACCTTTTGAGGTAGGGGTTTACCTTCGTCTCTCTTTTTGGTGCAACATGCGGGGTGGGATATTTTTCTTTTGTTCCATGGGATGCAGTTGAACTTTAAATAAAGATAATAACCGGATAAATAAGGGTTTGGGGTTTTGTTCTGTTTCTATTTCCTTCCAGTTTCTTTATCTTCTGATTGTGATTTTGGATTGAAAGGCCTTTGCCTACTAAAAATCAAGGTCGTTTGTGGCCTTTGCATGCGCAATTGATATCTGAATTGTTTGTGGTTGGTTTTGTTAAAACATGGAAAATGGATAAGCACGTAAAGACTGGCTGATTAAATGAGAATGAAAACCTTGTGTGATCACCCCGGTTGAACAAAGTTGGAATAATGAACATATTGGTGGTTTGGTTGTTTTGTGGAAAATGCCTTTATTTATGAAAAGTGTTTTGATTATGAAATATGTTTTGAAGTAAAAGGTGTTTTCAAATGTGGAAATGTTTTGTGTGTGGAAACGGTTTTATGTGTGGAACTTTGAAATAAATGAATGATGGAATGTTGTATGTTGTGATAATCTTTTGTAAATGAAATGGCATGTGGTTGCTTGCGTTTTACCTAACCTTGGTTGTGGATGGCAGGGATATGTTTGTGAAAGGTTTTGTCTGGATGATAGTTGCCCAGTAGTAATATTTTGTTAAACCATTGCATGAAACATGAAAACCTAAATGGGGTTGGGGGATGATTGTTTGGTTGTTGATGCATGCTTCGTGGTAGCAGTGCCGAGGCACATGCTCAGTTTCTCGTTTTAAGAAGCCATAGGTTGGGCTGTGTGTTTGGTATATGTATATATATAATTGTATCTTTGTGTTTTGTCGCACCACACCAATGTCAAGCACCTAGTGCCGAACACTCCCACTTTATGGGAGAGGGTGTTCCCCCTTAGTTACTAGCTCCTTCCTGCTCCTTCTTCCATAGGCTATGATGGCTTGAGGTGACCTTACACCCAAGACTCTTCGGGTAGGTCTCAGAGGCTGTGATGGCTTGAGGCGACCTTTATCCCAAGACTCTTCGGGCAGGCTTACCATTCCCAAGAACCTTCGGGATGAGGCCCAGGTGTCTGCGGGCGGGTTAGTGGTTGTGGCCCAGGTGTGTGCGGGCGAGATGCGTGGTTGTGAGGCCCAGGTGTCTGCGGGCGGGATGCGTGGTTTGGTCCAGGTGTGTGCGGGCGGGAAGAGTGTGGTAGCGTCAAGACGTTTGCCGTTAGGAAGAGCAGCATCTAATTAAGTGGGAAATGGTGCGGGTTACCCAATACTTTTGTTCTATATATATACTAAACTTGTTTGTGTTACTTGGTGAGTGTGACCAGTGAGGTTGGGTGGATAGTTTTTCCTTGTTAGTTTCTGGTTCTTCTGTTTTCTCACGGGACCTTAGGGTGTCTCCCCACTTGTGAACGAGAGCTTTAGGTTCTCTACTGAGTATACTTGTATGCTCACCCTATGTTGTTTCAGGTTTTCAGGAGGACTACCAGGGTCGTGCGGGACCCTACTAGTCAGGCAGTGGGAGTTGTGCAGTTGTTGTTTTCTTGTTTTCCTTTTGGTATTGTACTCACTTGTACTTTTGAGCTTCCTTGTACTTGTACCTGTTTCAGTTTATTTATACATGCATATGGGACTGGTTTGGGTTTCTTTTCAGCACCTTTGTTCTTTTTCCTTTTCGGTGGTTGACTTGTCCTATTTCCCGATCCAAAACAATAAAAAGGGTAATGCCTCCCATATTTGTGAAAACTCATACCCTTGGTGCTAGTCGCCAACCCGGGGCCTACTGGAGGTGGGACTCGGGGGTCATTATCTCCCTTTCACCATTGCCAGCTCAGGAGGGGCATCTTTGGTGGGAGGGGGTCGTGACACTCACACGCAGTTGATGATATCCGGATCGATGGTGAATCTTTGAAAAGTATTGAGTTCCATGAATTTGATCAAATAAATCATCAATCCGGGGAAAAGGATACTTATTATTTATTTTAATAGCATTGATTTCTCTATAATCAATTCATAGCCACATGGATCCATCCTTCTTGAAAAACAAGACCGGGTCTCCCATGGAGAAACACTAGGTTGAATAAATCCTTTGTCACTCAACTCTTCTAGTTGTTTCTTTAGCTCCACAAACAACACAGTGGCCACTCTATAGGGGGTATTTGATATAGGTCTTGCTTAAGGAATTAAGTCAATGGAAAACTCAATTAGACGCTCTGGAGGATGTCCAGGTAAATCCTCTGGAAAAACATCAATGTATTCTTGCACTATATGCATATATTCAATTTGAAGATTTCTTCCCTTGCCCATAGTTATTAGTTTATCTTTCTCTCCAAGTATTGAATTCAATAGAGCTACTGGGGGTGGTTCTAGTTAAGAATCATATGGGGAAGTCTCCACTCTAAAGATAAGAGATTCTTCACATTTTTCAAAAATTGTAACTTCCTTTTTCTTACAATAAATCCTCGCATCATAATTTGACAGCTAATCCATACCGAGAATTATGTCAAATTATGTCATTGGTATATTGATATGGTTAGAAAATAAATCACATTTTGGTATCCGGAGGGGGACTAGTCGATATGCCTTTTCTATAATGATACATCCCCTGAGAGTTTTGACTGACAACTCCTTTATTAAATCAAATTGGAAATACCTAATTTTCTTAGAAAATTGGGAAGATATAAATGAATGTGATGATCCAAAATCAAATAAAGTGTTGTCTAAGTTAGAGGAAACAATTAAAGTATCTACCACAATGTCATTAGGAACTTCAACCTCCGCGGTTGTAATCGGATGGGAACTCCCTTGTTCTCTTGTATTTTTCTGAGGCACTTTTCCTTGGCGCTAAGGACACTCATTTTCATAGTGTCCCATCTCTCTGCAATTGTAGCATTGAATATCATTTAATTGTTTCTTCCCCTTTCATTCATCAAATCGATGACCCTTTTCTCCACATTTATAGCAGACTCACATTCCTTTCAAGCATTTCCCAAGATGATTCTTTCTATAGTTTTCACATAATAGGAATATCTTTGTTCCCTTTCTCTTTTTTGGTGCTTCTCATTTTCCTTTGTTATCATAGTACCGCTTCTTATCTTAGTTTCCTTTGAAAAGATTTGATCTAGAAAATTCCCTCTCTGTTTTGATGGCACTTGATACAATTTCATCATATTATGAAAATTATTAAGAAGCTAGTTCCCTTCGAAGACTTGGCTTAAGACCTTCAAATAAATAATCAATCTTGTCTCTCGAGTCACGTACATAATCTACGTCATACCTGGCCAGACTTGTGAAAGTATCCTCATACTCTGCAACACTATCTTATTCTCTTTGTTTTAAGCTAATGAATTTCCTCTTCATTTCAGTTTGTTGCTCATGGGAGAAATATTTTTTGAAGAATATTTCCTTAAAAGTCTTCCATTCCATATCTTCTATTTTTTCTTCCTCAATGGTATTCTGAATCAAGGACCACCATTGATCAGCATCTCCCTTAAGACAATATACCACCAGTACTACCTTTTCATTTTCATTGCATCTTAATTCCATGAATATATTTTCAAGGTACTTGATCCATTGCTCAGAAACCACTAGATTAGTAGTCCCGCTAAAAGACGGGGGCTTCTGACTCATGAAACGGTCCAACACAGGTTTGGAATGGTTATTCATTATAAAATGAGTTAGTTGTCCCAATATGTTCATGATCTGATCTTCTCCAACATTGAATGTGTTGACTTGCTCAGTGGAGAGATCCCAACATTTCCCATGATTATTTATTCCCCTTCTTCCATTAGACACTATTTATAAATAATGGAACACACTAGATTAGGGTGTGAATCATAATGTATAATCTTAACAAAATACTTAGCAAAGTTTAAGATCCTACACATGGCTAATCCCATAATCATAAAAAAAATGGTTTCTTTGAGGAATAATTTACATTTAAATCCTTCATAAAGTCTTGTGAATAAAATATAAATCATCCTAAGCATATCCCCCAAGAGTGTCGTAACCAAGATTGCATCAAGGCCCATTGTCGTGTAGTAGTTCTCATTCGAGTCTAGCTCAAAGTGGTGTTTTCGGGTTTTACCTCTAGATACATCTGTTCCAGAGCCGCCTCTACCTGCTCGTATCCAGACATGGATGTATTTCTTCAAAGATCTGCATAATCTATTCCTTACCAAATACCAGGACATTCTTGTACATTTATCCTCAAATACTACCTTAGGGCTTTTTTCCCTACTATACATTTCCTACTCTAGTTTCCAAGTTTTCTAATAAACTTCCTCTGATACCAACTGTAACACCCCGACCCCTCTAAATAAGATCCGGTGCATTAATTGTTATATTAGAATGGTTAGAAGGAATGAAAATCCCAAAGTAATGATCATTTTAGTAGTCTTGAAGTAATTAGATGCATAAATTTAACTCAAATTACATTGGAAAAGGTTACAAAATACAATACATAACAAAAACTAAAAACTGCATCCATAGGAACTCAATAAATGATCTCTGCTTCATCACCTGTTGAAGGAAAACAGAGAAAGGAGTGAGCTCAAACTCTTAGTAAGGGTTTCAAATGGTGGAAGCATGAATCAATAATAACTGAATTATAAACAATTTGACATAATCAATATGGCATGGTGAATAAATGAAAAACTCACACCATTAATAAACTGAGAATGAAATTGCATCCATTGATTTTGTCATTGTGAAAACGTCTTGGGTAGTAATAAATGATAATGAATAAAATAATAATTATTAATTGGACATCATGTATCAGGCACATGATACCATAATACCGTAAAAACGTTTTAGTTCTGTGGGTAGAAACCTATCTGATTTTTGGAAACAAACTCGAAGGGTTTATCACCAAACTGATTTGTCTCATGAGACCTACCGATGTATCGAGGGGCTATAGCGGGCCCCACCCACCACTGCATGATGAAATAATTCTTTATAAATTGATTCAATACAAGAGAAATATGACTTTTCAATATCTTTATATAGTAGAGTATATAGATTCATCAATATTAAAATAACATTCTAAATAAACACCGTATGTAAAATGGTATATGATTTAGGAAACAAACATACCCATAATATGAGATTATGTATATTTAATATAAATATAATTTCAAAAGAAAAGTGATCTCAAATTGGAATTAGGTACACAACATAAGTATTATTTGGTGCACAATACAAAGTTAGTCATAACAAAGTAGTAGTTGAGACAAAGGCCCTTGCCACAATGTAATCGGTCGAATCATATGACCAGAACTTAATAACCCTCAAATTAACCATTGAATAACATGAATATAAATAGAATCATGGTATTACATATCAAATGTAAGTACACATATACCACATGAAAAAAATAAGTGGTGAACAATTGAAATATCACAGAATTAAAAGTGAGATGAGAAACTTATTACCTTTTTCTTGATTGTGTTATTCGTTTATTTTAATGATCTGAATAGTAAAATTTAGATTCATTAATTAATAACTATATAACTCCTATAAATTTAATTGATTTATTATAACCATATTAGGTTCATTAATGGATCTTTTTATTGGTTTAAGAGGTTCAATTTTCTTGTTTTGGAAGCATTTTCTTCCTTGGTTTTCATGATTCGTTTACATGTTTTCATGAATGGAAGTTCATTTGAAAAGTGGTTAAATATCCATAGTTGTTAATATATATTATTAGTGAATCTAAAGTGATATAAATGATCTTATAATTATTTTGGGTTATATACCATGATGATTCATTAGTTAAAATTTTATTTCAAATATTTGGATTAACTTGGCCATTTTGTTCATAATGAACTTGTTTGGTATTATTATTTCATATTATGAGTGTGTAATGATTACAGAACATTAATGAGATGATATAAATATATTAATATCTAGTTCAATAATTAAAATGGTTTCATGACCAGTAATGAAGGAGAAAGTGAAGAACAAAACTCTGTCGTCCACAAAGGTTAAAAATTGGAACTTCATGGACGTTGATTTCGTTTATAAAAATAAAAAGGGGGAGTAAGAATATGGATGATGGTTATTACATTAACATGAAATAATTTAAGTATATTGATGATATTGGAGTTTATCATGGTAATTTGGACAGAGGAGGTGAGGATAGAAAAAGAAAAGAGATGAACTTGAAAATTAAAGAAAAGGTGAGAGATCCCTTATGAAAATTTAGCAGCCTGACGGCGTCGCTTAAAATTTCATAAAATGAAATGATGAGAGAAAAAGGGTATCTCATCATATTGAAATAAAAAGGATAGTAATAAGAACACATAAAATAAAACCCCAACATATGATAATGGAAAATCAAATAGATAACATAAAAGAAGTGTTGACTAAAAGAAGAGAATGAAGGATTCTCTTACCTTGTAGAGTAACTCCTAGATCTTGAAGGGTGGGACCTTAGGGGATTAAGGACGCCTTGGGAGGACTCCTAAAGAGGTAAGAACACCAAATCTTCTAGGATGATGGATTTTTATTGAAATTAAACAAATGGATGAGTGGGTATTTATAGAAAAAGAGAGGTAGTTTTTTAATAATTTCAAAGGGACACCTCATTAGTGGTTTTTGCCAAACCATGGGCTTGCCCAAGGTATTTGCCCATGGTTTTAGCCACCTGGAACACCTCATGTCATAAGTTACTGTACACAAGTTGAACATAATTTTATATTTAATTATTACAGCATTTTGATTCCATTAAACTACCAAAAACTCAAAGCTGTATTTTTATTATTCATGAAAATTTCAAGTATTTTTGAAAAATCCCAAAAATTCACCCTAACCATTTTTCGGCGTGTGGAATTCAAAAATGAACTCAATTTTTTGAAAACAATTTTCTTTTTATTTTTAATTTAATTTTTAAATAAAATCATAGTTAATTCGAAAAATAACAATTTAAAGGTGTAATTAGTTCTATATCACATTGAAAATTTAATTAAGATCTCATTATCTTATTACCTTAAGAAAATAAAATATTATAATTATTTACTATTTATAAGGTTCATATTACTATTCATATTACTATTCATAAGGGTATGTTACTATTCATCAAAAAATCAAGTTGGTTCTATCATTTAACACCCTAAGATTTCATAGTATGTTATTTCTTCAAAGTAATTCAATAACTTACACTACACGCAACACCGAGTTCAAGCGCACCACGACTTACCAAACTAGCCGTTAAAAAGAGGTTATGAATAGTATTAACAGAATTTTGAACTTTATATAACCCTTATAATTTTAGAATCCATATTATGAGTTTCTTAGACATAATGAAAGGAAAGATTCATTTTTTCAGATAAAAGAAGTATTTTTCAAAAAATGAAATTTTACTGCCTTGTAATGGAGAACCCTTTTTAAATCCAATATTTGAAACTTTTATATATTCAATTTTACAAAATAAACTTCCTCTTTTGGACCGGGACATAAAAATTTAGTTTTGATAAATTTTTGTATTTTTCTGATAACTTTCATATTTTGGTGAATAGTGAAAAATACTAAATTTTAATTAAAAAAACATTTTTAATTGAAATAATTTATAGTGTTAAATTATTAATTTTATTGGTTTTAAAGTATAATTAAATTATATTTTTTTCGTTTAATAAAATTTAGGTCATTATAATTAATTTCACTTCGAAATTGGACATAAACAAGTGTCAATCTTTTGATAGATATTGTTGCTTAAAAAAACGCTATTTGTTTTGACAATGGGAATTCATTTTAAATTAATTAGTACAACTTATATGTGTTGAATTTTTTAAAATAGAAATAATTTTTGAATTCAGAATATCAAATATAGTTTAGGCAAAATTTTTGGTATCTTTTTGAGAAACATCAATTTTTTATGAATAGTGAAAAACACTGAGTTATTGGTTAAAACCGACTTTTTATTTAAATAATTATTTATTTTATTTAAATTTATTTTATGTAAAAATAGATACATAATACCTATATATGTTCAAAATAATTCATTGGAGTGATTTTATAATAATTTTAGATATATAAAAATTTTGCTGAACTTTTTACCGTCTTTTACCCACCTCCTAGGAGTATTTGCAAATCTGCATAAAACATAATTTTACCAATTTTGTGAGTTGAATTTCAAAAATCCAAGAGACATGTTTAACCTCAGTAAGTAAAATTTGTTTCAATAATATGAAAATAATTTTTGGTGAATAGTAACTTTTGACTTTTATTTACCGGGGTTAAAGGTAAATATGGTAATTCAAGGTAAAAAGAATATTGTAATAATTTAAAATTACCTTAACACATGTCCTAACCTTATTTTGTGAGTAATTTCCGACCATGGGCATCCTTGGATAGATTTTGGGACCCCATGGAGCCACTTATGAATGATAATTACACTTTAGATTAATTAATTTAAAGTAAAGGCAAAATTGACAAAACAAAAATCTTTTAGTAATTAATTTTTATACGGTGTAATATAAGTAATATTTTTAACTAAAAATATTACTTGGAAGGATAAAACGATTTCCTACATCATGGTAGTTTTTTATAATTTTTAGACATCAAATAAATTAAATTATTTATGACACAATAATGATGCAGTATTTACCTAATTAATAAATGATTTAAATAAATTGGATTATAAATATTAAAATAATATTCAAAACATGTCCAATTATTATTGGATGATTTTATTTCGACCATGATTCATCTTATATTTGACCCTAATAATTTTTGGACCTTTAAAAATCGAATATCATTATATAATAAAATAATATTTTTCACACTTTCCTAAAGAGCCCCCCCTCCCCCTTATAAAAGGAGACCACTTCTAACCAATTCCTCACACCTCTCAAGCCTTTAGGATAGTCCAAACACTGCCAAATTAAGATCCCTACATCCCTATACTCCTCTTAGAATCCTTACCTTAGTCATAAGGCACTTCAAGAAGTCCTTTTGGTTCAAACCAAAGAAAGTTACCCAAATTAAAGGTAACAGTTTCTCTTAACATATTTTCTTTTATTTTAATTCTCCAACCCCTAAAATATTTTTATTCCTTTATTTTATAAGAACAACAATATACTCAATATACTAGGATGTTTTTATGATAAGTATTATAACTACACTTACACACACCTCCATCTTATGGGCGAATAACATAATGTTTCTGTGGATGGAAAACTAACGCCTCACGAAACGATGATTGTTCAATAACTTCCTACCGCCTCTCATGGAGGCCATTATGATGGAACTATACTTATATATGATATATATTATGTTTATGCTTTCTTCAAGCATATGTATTCTTCTTTTATAGCATACCTTAATGGTTTCCATTATGGGTAATGTGATAATTTCATTTGAGGAAGTGCGGACTACTGCCCCCTCAAAGTGATATGACTCGTTAATACCATATGTGGGACATATAAAGGATGGAGTTAAGGATATTATATATGATATTATACTGGAATTATAATAAACCTATGTATCATTATGTTTTAATTCTATTAAAATAATAAATATAAATAAAAGTAGCGTTCATGCATACGTACGGCTTACCATCTCCATGAATAGTGCATTTCATTTTTTACCCCAAAATGATATGTACTTTTATAAATACATGTATATACTGGATATATATGATATATAAGATATCTAAATCATGAATATAATTCTGGATATAATTAAATTTTTACCATGTGAACAACTTGTAACTATAAGGTGTTCATTTTTTGACTCAAGTGCCAAATATTGACAAAACGAATGTTATTAACTTGAATGATTATGTAATGTTTATAACATGGTAATAAGTGATATAAAAGGAATAATAAACTTGAAAAATGTTCTTAAGCAAGTATAAATTAACTTTAGTTTATTATTCAGGATATTAAAGAATGAACGGGTCAAGTCGGACATGAGGTAAGGGGTTTCTTATCTCACTTTTAATTTCGTGAGATTTCCATTGTCCACCACTTATTTATTGCATGTGGTGTATTTTTTACAGCCATTTTATATATATAATCCTGATTCTATTTAAATTCATGATATTCTATGATTCATTTGGTGGTTATTTACTATTGTTCATACAACTTGGTTGATTACAATGAGGAAAGTCTTATTTCCACAATCTCATTATTATCCGAGATTGTTCATGTGTAAGTATTTTTTGGGACATACTTATCATAGATACCAATAGTTTATAAAAATGATTTCAAAAGGAATATTTTAAAGTTTCATGGTAGGATATATTTAACTAGATCATCATTTTAAATGTTTTAAGTATTTATCTTTCTAAACCCTTTTAATTAATTTCCTTGTTTTCAAAATGATTTTAAGGATTTATTTATATGGAAATGAATGTTTTAAAATGATAATTATTTCAAAATGTTTCAAAGTGGTATGGGACAATTTGATTCAAAAATCCCTTTTAAATAACTACCTTTATAAATTTTGAGAATTTTAAACGATTTCATGAAAAAGGGGTATTTCTCTCAAATCATTTTACTGATCATTTTCATCTATGTCAACATCCTTTAATGGATTTTAAACTTGTTTGAAGTTGATTTATTATGATAAAAATCTTCCATATTTTATTGAATGTTTTGTGATATGTTTGACTTTGGATGTGTTATTTTTATACCATTCATTGTTTATGGATAAAGTATTGACATTTCGTATGCTAGTTTTAATACGAATGTTTATGTTATATTTCAACATTTTCATATGATGAATGTATTAGAAAAATATGTTTCGGGTTGGGGACCGGTAAAAGTATGCCCTCCGGGTTGGGGTCTTGTTACATCATACCCTCTGGGATGGAGTCCAGATATAGAGGCTCTCCGGGTTGGAGTCTGGTTACAGAGGCTCTCTGGGATGGAGTCTGGTTACAAAGGCTCTCCAGGTTTGGGTCTGGTTACAGTTAGCTCATAGGTCCTGGCACGATACCTTGACATAGAAATTAAAGTATGGTATTATACATTCCCTCATTATGAAAATAATATTGATGGTTCATGTGGTCATTCAACTAGTAGAATACCCATGATTATGTTTTATTATGGAATTATTTACTCAGCTCATATTCCTGCCATAAAATTATTCATTTTTATTATTGGTAAAGGCATGCAGTTTCAATTATTCACCATGCTTAACATTTATGTTATCTTCTGCTGTATTGATTACCCTTACTGAGCGTTTGATCTCACCACTTTCTATGTTTTATTTTTCCTAGGATTCCAAGAAAAGTATTGTGATTGATATGCAGGGTTAAGCTAAGGGAATAATGGTGTTCCTAAAGGAGTATTTATGTTGTGTTGTATGTTATAAAGTATAATGTAACATTCATGTATGTAATCTATTTTCCAAGACTGCTAAATTGATCGGTCTTTTGGGACTTGATTCTTTGTAATCATGCCAATGTTATGTAATAATTCACCGACTTCGGGCTTCTGGGGTCGGGGCATTACATATCAGAATCCAAATGACTTACTAGTTACAACTCTAGATGGTCGTTTTTCGAAATTCCAATACGTAGAAGTGGAAAATTTATGTTTAATGACTTGGTTTTGACTATCTCCTAAATAACCAAGTGTTGTTTTAAATGAACACACTTCTTTATGAAATATAAGCTATAAAAAGAATTTATTTAATAGAATCATACCATAAAATGATTGGGGTGTTATACAATCACTCTACATCATCACCAACACTAATATGGTTCTCAACTATACTAATCAATCCTGAGATTCCAAAGTATCAAAGATCGATTCATCCTAAGGGATATGGTGCTCCGAAAAATAATACTCCACTTATTGAGTAATATTCCAAGCCATAATTCTCCCCATAATAAGAATATCCATCAAAAAACACTTCTTGGGGTCTCATAACATGCTTGATAAAATTTCTACATCAATAAATCCAACTCCATGAAAAAATGCATGTTAGCCCCACACTAGTTGACTTTTCTGAAATAATATTGGGTTCACCCCCAATTCATAAAAACATTATATCTCTTGATCGTGATGCCTTAACTATTAGAGTAATCAAGATATCATCTAATAACTGAATCAAATGCCATTAAATGAATCATATTGTAATTCCATGGTTAAATCTCCAACTAACTTCTCTAGTCATCATACTCTCACTCAGAGCACTAATTCACCTCCGACACGACATGCCATAATACCACACTAACTCCATGATGATCTTGATTCCAATATCAAACATTCATAGAAAAACATATTGAAATTTTAATTCAAGTATTCACAAATGAACTGGATCACATCATCAAATCGGCATCATGGTTCTACCTCAACTGTAAATTGACCATCCATAACACAACTATATCCCTTCCAACACAGGGCCCATACACAAGTGGGTATTTAAATATAATCCACTATGGTTTATCCTAATATTCTTCCTGGTGATTGAAAATTCACATTCCCCAAGTCCCACTCCATATCCATTACCATCCATAATAACTACATGTGACCAAACTGCTCATACCAGATCACAAAAATGTAACACCAATCATCACATATCACTAGACTATTGGGAGAAACAACCTGAATGATCCAAACAATAACTCAAAACATGGATCATGTACTCAAAACGCCATTTTTTCTCTTCCAGCATATTTATTATTATACATTGCACATAAATAACTGGCCCAATGGGTATCAATAACACACATGTGCCTCTCTTCTCAAGAAATGCTCAAACCAACATGTTAGACAATAGAAAACTCATCAATAATCACCTGGACAGACCATAACATGGTACCCTAATCAATCTCCAACATAAACTCTCACTACTATGGGAAAAATCCCAACATCATTGAATACTGATATTTCATGGCCATAGGCATCTCACCAGATCAACATTATGGTAACACTTCTTGTGTTCACCTGGAACCATGAAAACTATGAACATACCCACCCATGATCCATTCGACTGATCAAAAACTCGATGAGCACTGTGAAAATCCTATTAACACTATCCCTAACACATAGATACTTTTTCCATAATGAATTTTCATCCTTACTATCACCTTTAGGAAGAGGTATCCTTCTAAATCCAAATTAAAGGTTCTCACCAATTATAATACTCAAACCTACCCTAACACAAAGGTAATATGCTCCCATAAAACCTGACTTCACAACTAAACCCATTCTCCCTTTATTTTCATCCCATAAATCAAATTTCCACATGCCTAAATTCCTGATTATGATCCTATCATAGGTAAATACTAAAAAATCACCAAATGAATTTCACTCATATAGAGTCTAAACACATGATCTCCCACCACTCAAGCATTGTTATGAAACATTAGATTCTACCAAATCTTCAACCATGGCATCGAAATTACATTGATAATCAACAATCCCTGACATCTAATAGATCATAACCTCTCACTCAACCTCGACACAATGTAAAAGGAATTTAGAGAGATATCCTCAAACCAATCAAGATTATTCATATAACTAATCAATTTCGTATAATATAATGACATATATAAGCTATATTTGAAAATAACATATAGGTTATTATTGAAAATTCATATAGTTTATCAAATATCATAATGGAAATAAATTAACATTCTCAGATCCTTCCTTAAGTACTTATTCATTGTATTGACCCACTTAGGATCCATATATTTCCATTACATGGAGGAACTATATCACCATTATGGAATAACATCATGTAAAAGGATCCACTTGTCTTGCCATCTGAAAACCACTCATGTGTTAAAAATTTTCCCTTCAGTGTATAATTCCCCAAAAATATATATAGGAAAATTCCATATATGTGTTTTTTTGAAAAATTAAATAGTTTTCTCTCATTGGTAAAATTATAAACACACAAACACACATATTTCATGTGATTCCTATATGAAAATCATGATTCATGGTCATTTTCCTCTTTAAAATGGGTCATGAAAGAAAACAATAAATCACAATCTCTTTAAATGAATCATATTTGATAAACATAAAAATCATAAATGTGAAAACAAAGAAAAACATTCTTGAAACCCTGGTAAGAAAAAATTCCCACCAGAAAGCATGTTCATGACACACCAATATAAGGAGTATCACAAGTCTTGACACATCTCTATTCCCTATCAACCATATCTAAAATAGTAACACATGAAAAATATTCTCAAATACCACTTTGTTTACACTCAGTTCCAGAACACTCATCTATGCTAGAGATCTATGTGACCTTAATTATGCATCCCCATATGCTAGAGGATTAAGACTACAACAAGGAATTAATATATACATTAATAACACTATTACCTCATATTAGAGAAAAACATACTTTATAAATAACCAAATCATCCATTTCTCATAATCAAAGCACACATTTATCAAAAAAATAAAATTTTATAATAAAGTCTATATAGAAGCATATTGTCAATTATAAGTTATTTAAGAATTAGGTCTACAAAATATACTATAAAAAAAGATAATAGTACACAAAATATCCATTATACCATCCATTAGACACAAGAGTCTTATCTATAAACACCCATTTATCTACCCCAACTTGATCTACTACACAACCTTTTCCCAATATGATTGGAAAAATAAGTAATGCATGCACACCAGGGCACCTGTGAAGTTTTTAATCATATAACTTAGTAGGTTCTCACCAATCAACCATAATATACAATATATTGTTTGTGTTTGTGTGTGTGTGTGTAGAGAGGAAATAAATTTAATAAAAAATTCTATCTGAGTTGTTGTGGGAGCACAAAGTGACCATGACACTCTACTTGATTCACAAACTCATCGATTCACCATGTACTTATTGGCCTCTCACGACACCTGTCCATACCTGATTATTATTATGAATATATCCAGTCATTGAATTTTTCCTTTATACTTAAATTCTATCCCATATATGATGACTCAAAAAAAAGGATTCTCCCTGAATCCCAAAAAATACCCAAATCTATCAAGTTGGGTATCCACTAGCCTAAACAATAACCTGATGAGGTATGGTATGGTCATATACAAATACCATTGATTCACCATTACACATAAGTTTAGTCTCAACATACACCTTATTACTCATGGTGAGGTTTTTTATCCAGTCTCACATCACATCACAATTAGGAACCCATTTCACACATGACGGTCTAACTAATACCTTTTCACTCAATGTTGAGTTATTCATTACATCTCATTCTAGAATACTGCCTTATCAAATAATGAAATTCCCAGGGAAACACCTTTTAACTCATAGTGAATCCAAACCATTATCAAGGCATACCATCTCACTAATATATTGATTATACTTGATAAAATGTGAGCTCGATATTCCTCTTGGTACTCTAACATGAACCATCTCACTCATTAAAGTGGATAACCTTGATATCAACATTAACCATACTAGAATCTATTATATATCATAATTACATTCACATAAGGCATGTAACCCATCACAAAACTCTAAAACTCATTCGTAGTGTTTTAGTCACCTAAAACCTTCCCCTTCCCTCCATGCACTAGTAGTAAGACACATTCATCACCCCATGGTGACCTCATGGCTTGTAGGATCATCCCGACCCATGGATTAATAATATAAATGTAATTAAATATCTAATTTACACTTTAAGACCCTTGGAAACTTGATTCCGTGTATCTAAAAATTCTGATGACCCACGTTGGGGACTCATATCGTATATTGTAAGGGATATCTCTTAGACCATAACCAAGAGGAAGACCTTATCCACTCTATATGTCATTTCCCAAAGGATTTATCCCACTCATCACACACACCATGACTCGCCTATAACTTTAAGAGGGAGTTCCTAGTCACTCAAAAGTGTTACGATCATCTTTCCCATCATCACAAGACTCTGAGGTACTAGCTAATACCCAATAACTCTAGGATTCCAACATAGGATTCTCACTTATCATATAATACCCGGAATCCTAACCAAGGTCTCACATTAACTCAACTGACACCCTCTACCCTTATCATTATATTTCTTGGTGGATCCTTATTTACCTGAAGTGTTTAAGTTAACTTATCCTGAACCAGGAGGCCTTATCAGTACCTATCCCTCATTTCTAAACCCATGTAATTTTGTAGGTATTAATGATCATAAATAATTATTCAAATGAGTTTGTGTCATAGGTTCCAACCACCTCGACACAAGAGATAACCCATCGACGAGATTAACTAAGCCTCACCCAAACTCATCCAAACTACCAAGAACCTGTCTCATTCCATTAGTTATAAAAAAGTAATTATAAAAAACTGTAAGAAATTATTTATTTTAATTTAAATATCTATATTTTCCAAAAAACCAACTATGAAATTTTTCTTCTCTGAAACCACCCCAATCAATTTATGTTAAAAAATAATGGATATACTCTCAGAAACTCATATAAAATCACAATAATCCTAACCTAATTCTTCTATGATTATGTGGAATCATTAGTAAATCCCTAGCCCAAATCACACCTAAACTAGACGGATAAAAAATAGGTAATGGAAATGATGGGACAAAAGAATATCCTACCACAAATAGTAACCAAAATATTATCAAAATCATCCCTGATGTTGGGGAATAATGGGAAGAATAGAGTGGGAAGATCCTCTAGATATGGACCTCATCAAGCATCATTACTATCCTATATAATGAAGGTTCTAATGGTAAATTACTTGTATGCTCCTCCTAAAAAACTGAAGGAGTCGGTTGCGATGAAACCTAGGGATTCATGACATTACACTCACCCTTTATTGAGAAGTTCATGGTGTGGACCTCTTGATCAAGACATGACCACCGAAGGAAGATAAACCATCCCTTTTCCAAAATCCATCACAGTGTGACCTGTGTGTCATAGAAAGACCCCTTTATAAGGTTTGACAACCTACGACAAAAGGTTTATGGTTTCGGCGTGACTACTTCCTTCATGTATTTAACCACATAATAAGGATCCTCCATTTAAAAAATAATAATAGAAAACTTCACACTGAGACTCCCTTATCTATGGAGTGACCTTCCTTAGTACAACCCATCATGGTGCGACATGCTAGAGAATAAACATTTCAAAAAGGATTATGAGTCATTATTTGATGCTCACTCGAGAACCCATAACACTGATGGAGCCTTTTTCAACATCTAAAAATATCAAATAGTGATGTTCCAATGCATATATTTCCTATCCAAATCCAAATAACATAAAATAAACCTTCTTCAGAACCAAAAAAATAAAAAAACCTTAGAACCAATGGATTAAAAATTTGTTGTTCACTACACATATGTATCCCAATGGTTATGATAGATATTGGAACATGGTCCAATTAAGGTAATCTATATTCTTCTCACTATGTATAAGATAATTTATGGGAACCTATTCTTTTTATAATCACACATATTGAATTATTAGGGTTTTAGTGAGTTTATACTTAAGATTGAATTTAACAATAAATATTTTAAGGGATTTCAAATTTTCTCTCCATAATTATTCCACATAAAACACATGTATATTATATCTCATTATTTCTCTATTTTAATTCATTATTCTAATTTTTTTATTAAATTTATAAATTTCATATTTATTAACTAAATTAAAAAAATTTATCACATTTATTATATTTTTTTATATAATAAATGATTAATGTTATACACACATATAAAATTTTTATTTATATTATTCAACACACATAAATAATGCATCACACATAAATTGTACAAGACACACTTTTATGTAATTTATTCATAATATAAAAATATTAAATAAAATTATTGAGTGTGTATAATGTAATAGAAAACCAACACCATAATTTATAAATGGAAATTCATTCCTAAGTATAGTATAAATATAACACAAAATCCAACTCTCTAAATACATATAATCAAAAGTGATTCACTATTTCAAATCGATCATGACACAAAATTTATAAGAATAATTATATTAATATATCTGATTTATAATTTTAACCATAAAATATTTTTACATTGTTGATATAAATTGAAATATATGTTATATAATTTCATAAAAATCATCAAATTTAAAACATACAATTTCATTGAAAAAATATAAAATATTAAACATATCATAACTATATTCTTAATATAAATAAATATATCCATGAACAGTGAAATAAAAAAAATCAGACCAATTATAAACTTATAAAAAATATATAATAAAATTTTCAAAACAAATTAATACAAATAATCTATTATCCATTAAAAAATAATTTGAATTTATCATAAAAATGTATATATAATAACTTTATATTTGTATCTCAAATATAAATATTTTATATTTTAAATTTACATGGTATAAATTTGAAATCCTCCATATTAAAATAATTGATATATTAAAAAATTAACTTTTAATATTTTTAACCGATATAAAATTTTCAAACAAATAATGTATATAATTTTCACTATCTAATATCATATATTTTTTATCTTTTAAATATTTATCTCATCCACTAATCAAATTTTTTAATGGTTTATATAATTTCCCAAAACTAAAGATTTAATATGAAGAGTTCATACTAGTAATTATGAAATTTTATTAAAGTCAATAATTTTTTATATTATAACTATTTTATAACTTATCAACATTTTATAAATATATTTAAATTTTAATATAAAGTCTCCATATCAAAATCATATATTAAATACCATGTAAATTATATCAATTAATGATAGCACTTAATTTAAAAATATTGTTTTGGAAAATAATTCCTTAATATTTAATTATAATTTTTTAATATTCATACTTTTATATTTAATTTATTCTTCATTAAAAAATAAATAAATATTTTTATTACCTTAATATTTAAAATAATAAATAGATAAAAAATGATTAAAATACACAATTGAAAATTAATAAATAAATAAATAAATCCCTCATATTATAGGAGATGATACACTCTAATCTCAACTTATAATATAAATTAACATATATCACTAGCTTTATAACATGTTTATATATCTTATAAAATTTATCATAAACAATGATATAATATATTTATTGTTTTAATACAATAAGAGACCCTAATGAATTTTTCATATATTCCTTTCTATATATCATAGACAATGATATAGATATATTGAAATATATAATACCCCTGATATTTCTAATTTCATAGATTTCAAAAACCATAGAATCTTGTTTTAAACAATAGAGGAGTGTTTGTAACACATTTGTTGGATTTTGATCAACATATCTATACATAAAATGTAATGGAATATATTTATAAAATACATTACCAAATAATCTTTCCATAATTTTATTAGAGAAATAAAATTAAATTTTAAGAACATACTATATTATTGAATCAAAATCATTAATTATAATCGTTAAATAGTGACCCTTTGAAAGAGATAACATCTTATAACCTCAAAAGGTATCTACTAGTTATGAAAATCACTATGAATAATTCATAGTAATATTTAGCACTCACCCTAATGGTTTAAAAACCCATTTCTTCCACATATAAGGTGAAATATGATGACATCAACTTTGATATAATTTTATTTCATGAATCAAATATAAATACCTTTTATTTGGTAAAAAGTATATAAGCACTCCTTGAATAATCCAATTGTAAAATGTATACATGAATCATTTAGAAAATTATCTATCCCTTATAATAATAATTATTTATGGTATTTACTAAATAAAAAAATCAATGAATGTCCAACTCTTAGTCATTAATTTTTTATTAAATTAAAATTTACTAAAAATTACCGAATTATATTTAATCAGAATTTTTATAGCATTTTGTGGATGTATCAACAAGAAAATGTGATACATTAAATATCACATTCATATCATTGTCCAAGATAGATACCACACAATTAAACCACTCTAAGTAATATATGCATATCACATGTATCACCATTATATCACATATAGGGATAAAACAATATCACAGTCTTTGATACATTCCCTTTATAGAATATATCATCTATCAATCCTATAATTAATCCACTCATTTGAAAATTCTCACTCTTGAGGGTCTCTAGACTATTTTATTAAAAGATTATGTGTTCTAGCATGATGATTCAATTCAATATTATTATCCTAAATGATTTACTTATTTTCTAACATAATATAGGTTGCTAGTTATAAAAAAATATCAAATGAGATTTGGTGGTGAAGAACATCTTCAATCCTATCAGGATTTAATGACACATTACCCCACATAATTAGTGTAAACCCTGTTAAATCAATAAAATGTTTTGTATACTCCTTCAATGTAAGGTTTCCCTCCTAACATTCCACAAACACCCTATCATTTTCTATGAATAGTGGTCTTTAGTAAAATTATAAAAAATAATAATTATATGTTATTTCTTGTGAGCTTCTCGTTATATTTTTCCAAGGTAATAACATCTCACTATCATTAGAAAAGTTTGTTCATCATAGATATTTTCATATTTACAAAAAACAATTGTAGCCATCATATAAAAAATACAGTTAATCATATTTATCACATATTAACTATATAATTATTTAAAATATCCATTAAATGTTTATATATTTTTCTATAATAAATTTCTCATCCATTAGGATATATTAACCTCCCAACGCCATTTTTATTATTTAAGTGTTTATATCTTTATCATTCATTTCCATGTCTGTTCATAGTTAGCCTAATCATGTGGTCAAACCATGAAAGTGCATAGGTGAAGATAGTACCTATCACACAATCAAAATATGAATTTTAAAACCAAACAAAAACATTTTTCTACCTAGTATATTATAATTATTAAATAACTACTCTAGCCCTATTTGAAGTTATAAACTATGACCACCTTCCATAATACCACTCGACCCCATCCACTCCTCCCTCACATAAAACCATCCTCCCCTCTAATAGGGATTATTTTAATGGTGTTTATTTAAGGATTTATCAAGGATTTAATCATTTAAGTCCTTCTTTATCATCCTCATTGTTCTTTCCTCCCTCTTATAAGATATTTCTCTCTACCCTGAAGCCATGGTGGCCTAGTTTGTAATACACATGATGTTTTTGTATCAAGTAAACAACATTTACTAAAGAATCACACATTCTTCACTATAAAGAGACATTATTCACATGTATATTTAAATATTATATTTATAAATGTTATAATTTTATTTTTAAAAAATAATATAAATTTTTCAATTCTTCTTAAAGATAATATCTTAAGATGATATTATTGGATTTTTTTTGAAAAGAGTGATTTGGGGGGGGGAGTGTACATATGAATTTTTCTAAAACCATGAATTTTATCACCTTTATAGGATATAAGAATAAAGTAAAACTATTACGAAAATTATCATGAAAAAATATTTGTTTTATATGTAACATTATACATTTTAAAATATTATTTTAAATTTATAAACCAAAATTTGATTCATTAAAACTTAAGTAATATTTTCCACTAAACCTGTTTTAAACGATTATAAATTTAATAATTGAACTTTAAAACATATAAAAATTTAATATTTATTAAATTTATTTAAAATATGCAATCATTATGTCCAAATTATTTAAAAAGGGGCATCGTTTTCAAAAAGGATAAATTATTAAGGTAAAAACTAGTTAGCATGGTAAACATTAAAATTGTAAAAGTGGAAAATATAATGGTAAAGAGTTAGAAACATGTTCTATACACGTGTAAAATAAAATTTTATATGATTTCCCTAATATGTCTCTTTTAGAATAAATTAATTATCAATTTTTTATAAAATTTCCATGAGAGTAAATTCCTATTATTAAAAAGGTATGGGTAATTACAAAAATTCCTTCCCTATTCACATCTAAAAGGGTCCTCTCACCACCTATAAATACCACTCATAAAATAAGTTTTTCTCATGAATATTTGACCTTTTTTACTTCACCTAAAATCCTATCTTTCTTCCATTAGCATCAAGACACATGATTTTACCCTAATCGCTCGATATTTAGGGATCCTCCATAGAAATATGAATGTGCTCAGTGTGAGTAATCCTTTTTACATAACTTCATTCATTTATATCATACATATAAAATTATAATTTTATCATCCATATATGATAAAATTATAATTGGTAAAATATTTAATTTTATTATGTTATGGGAATAATCATTAACCCGCTTTCCATTTTTCCTTAAGAAGAATTAAAACTTGATTCATCTATATGTGCAGACTAATACCTACATGAAGAAACATGTTTATTTTTCATTAACTGCACAACAAGGATGATGAATAAGGTTAATTTATTAATTAATTATCATATCTATAACATTACTAGTTTTTAGATATAACAAAACATGTTACTCCTCTATTTTTTTATAAGGAAAATGAAATCGTCAAGTATGTGTACATGGGGACTATGATCTCCATGGAGTGGTTTATTTCATTTATTCATTATCATCATCCATGTTCAGAATTAAGAATGGGTTTGATGGATAAATATGATATTTATTTCACAATTTAGTTTTTTAAGGAAAAATGAATAATTTATTAACAATATAAATAATAAACAATCATTATAAAATTTAAAATCTTTAACAAGCCTAATAAAAGGAATTTTTTTCATATTATGTAATATTTTCAAATCCATTAGTTTTTTTTATAATTCCATATAATTCATATATATCACAAAAATATAATCTTAATAAAATCATTAGGATACTTTTATAATGATATTTCACTAAAAACACATCATAATAATTCATTATATCATGAATGAATTTGGGAATATAATTATATGTATAATATGATAAAAATTTGTAAATTATTATTTTTTTGGTTTTGGGGATTCTAAATCGATAATTATTTCTTTAATTAATAAAACACCCTTCCATCATCATGAATTACTGTAACATTATTATTATTAGTTTCATCTTCAAGGATAAAGACTAAAACATTCATTTATGGAATTTGATACATAATAAGTTAATATAAATCAACCCTAATAGTAACATTAAATACATGGTAACATAAAAAATTATATGTATAATGAATATGATCAACTCTATTATGAAACTAGTATAAATTATCAACACTATAAACACCCGATGTGGGAAAATATGTAAAAATATTACTATAATTCATATAGATAATGAAAAAATATGAAGATTATAAATGAAAATGTATATTAGTAATTTCATGAATTTAGTGATTAATAAATCTTTGTTTTTAAAATGGGAAGTTAATTAATGTTTGTAGAAGTCGTGACAAGATTTATGGGTTTTCCATTACAAATATCTCTCTCTAAGAAATATTTTTTATTATGCACCTAATTTTTTCTATGTGTTGTATATAATACCTATTTGAGATTTAATTTCATGAAATTACTTTCATTATTGGTATTTTAGGATCAATTTGAACCCCACACTATCAAGAAGTATTTATTGAATTTATACCCAAACCATAAGTGCAATTTTCCACCTCATTTTTTATTCTTTAGGATTCATACTATATTCAAAACTTATTTAATTTTATATAGTCAATAAATTTACAAGGAATAATTCTTACCATTTTATAAAAGTATTTAAAGTGATTTAAAAGACTATATTTTTATCCCTCCATCATATTCATTTGATTCAAGAGTTACCAAAACTATTGTAAAACTCAATATTTTACATGGCAGGAATGTACATATTATTTTTTGATAAATTAATATTTTGTGTATTTTACTATAAAATAAACCTATATCTAGATATGGTAAGGTTAATCTGGTTATGTTAGATAATAAAATATGGAACATCACCCCAAAAAAATTGGTTGAACATTGACTCAATCATCACTCGGATGCACGATGAGTGAAACTAAGAATGTATACCTTGATAGACACTCCCAAGTGGTATTATTTGGAATATTTACATGGTATTTATAAACCATGATGAATTATTTTTCATACCATTACATTGGTCTCCTACAAATAAAAACTATTTATCCAAATTATTATCTTTCATGGATAACATAACACATTAAATGTACCATCGCTACTATATTTTTTTAGGGTTACTTCTTATTTTTTTGAATATATACATTAACTTCTATGTTAAATAATTGAATTTATCCTAAACATTTACATTATTCAATTGAATAGGGAAGTATTTATTTTTCATAATTTTCAATATATGGATAACCGTGATATTATTTAGAAAAAGGTTTCATTGGGAGTGGCATGAAATGTCTTGTTGAATTTAATGGTGAATGAATCTAACATAATTATGTGATGAGAGGGGAAAATAATTATATATTCCCTAGATGAATCAACATTTATAATGATAAATAAAAATCATATGTATTATTCTACACCATAACACATATCATTATAGAATTTTGACATAAGGCGTTGACAATATGTTTTGATATCTGTCATTATGTATTCCATTAATATGAGATCAATGATCATAATTATCCATGTTTTCATTTATTTTCATAGTTATGGAATTCCCTCATATTTAGTTAATAATGGATTCATGTTATTTATTTATTCCTACCATATCAATTATTCTATTCTTATTTTATGATATCATCTACTCTATGCATCTACTTAATAATCATATAATATTTCCCTTATTTTTTTCTATTTACTTAAGAATCATAGAGGATAACTGTGTGTAATTTTCAGTTATATAATGGAAGTTATAATAATTTTCTCTCAATGTGTTCATTAATTATATTATATTTTCAAATTAAATGTATGTATGTATTCATTATTCTAAGAAGAATAAGTTGTTATATCCCTTAGGAAGTATTATATTCATTACTAAAAATGTAATATAACTACCATATTTGAGTTTCTATAGTATGGGATGTTATTTTTAGTTTGATTGGAAGTTTAATAAATTCCTTGGGGACTAGATTTTAGGGAACCTAGATATAAATTACAATTATTATGGAAACCCTTAATTTATTAAAAACGTTTTTGTAAAAAAACTTTATAGGATTTTTATTTTACAATTCAACAAAATGAGTTAATTTTGTGTATGATATTCTTTGGAGATGGAAACTAATTAAAGTAATGGTAACCATATCCACACCCATAGTAAATGTAGGTATTTTTCTCTTAGTTAATTCAATCAAGCTAGAGGTGGATCCCATCAAATCATAACCACGTTAGGGTAGTGTACCGAAGTTATGAAAAATAGCCTCACCCTTATAGAGTGAACTATTAAAACACATTATGGTGTGACTATGTTATACAACTTCAAGAAAAAACCACATCTAGCATTAAGTATAAGTGAAGATCTATTTTTAGTAGAATAATGGATTAATTCCCTAGATATAGTCATTCATGCTTTGGGGTGTAGTGAAAAGAAAAATTTCATCATGTTTTTCTATCATATTAATGGGGCATAGAATACCTTTTTCTAAGAGTGATTCTTCACCACACAAGACTTTCCTAGAACCACCTATAGTAGATTAAATTAATGAAATTTTTTGAAAAGTTGAGTATAAAACAAAATCTATGTATTGGAAGGATATCCTAATATTAGCATATGTACCAGTTATCCCAAGATTCATTGATTTTTTTCCCAAAATAATTACCTTATCATCAACCTATGTATGAAGTTGTGTTCTCCATTTTACTCATCCCTAATGAAAGAACTATATCTAAATCTCCCTATAAAATTCCATTAGTGGATTTGGTGGAGATAAAGAAACAATTTCATGAGTTTTTTAATATGGTATTTATATTCCCAGTAGTTTCTCTATGGGGAGCTCAAATTTTATTCATGAAAATTTATGATGGTTATTTGAGACTCTGCATTGATTATAGTGATATAAATTCCAATAATATAAAAATTTTATTTTCTTTACCACAAATAGATAACTTATTTGATCAACTTCAAGGATCACAATACTTTTAAAAGATCGAACTTCACTACAGTTTTCATTAGTTAGGGGTGATGAAGGATGATATATATAAGAATTTTTTTTTTAAAAGTTATGGAAATTATGATTTTATGGTAATTCCATTTGGATTAACTAATGAAACTTCTCTATTTTGGTAATTGATTAATAGAGTATTAAAGGGTTATATTCAGGAAGTTGTGGTGGTATTAATTGACTATATCGTGAAATACTAAAATATATATGAAGATCATAAGATTATTATTAAAATAATTATAGATACACTCAGAAAAATTATTTATATGGTAAATATTGAATGCATGAATTTTTATTAAATAAAAATTCTTTTTAGGGTTTCATTGTCTCCATGGGTGGAATATTTACTGTTCCTTTTAAATCAAAGGTTACCAAAGAATTTCCTACATCAAAAAAATAATTGGGATATATAGATTTATTATTTTAGCATGTTAATATTGGTGATTTAATCAAAAATTATCCTTATTATCCAACCCACTAACCCTTTTGACATATAAAGGTGTTAAATTAATATGGTAATGTGAATATGAGGTTGGGTTTGAACAGTTGAATTTGAAACCGATTAATGAATTGGTATTAAATTTTTTACTAGGTATGGAAGGATTTGTAATTGTTATTGATGAATAAAATAAAGTAATTGGATGTTTTCTTATGTATAATGAGAGGGTGGTTGCCTATGCATAAAGCAATTTTAAAATCCATGAACATAACTATCAAACTCATGACCTTGAACTGATATCCTTAATCTATGTTTTGAAAATATATATATGCTACATATATGGAGAAATTTTTGAAATATATATGGTGAAAAAGAGTTTTAAGTATATATTATCTAATAATTAACTAAACATGGGACGATGCAAATTATTGGAACTACCCATTGACAATGATTTCTCAGTACACTACAACACTGGAAAAGAAAACAATGTGGTTAATGCATTGAGTAGGAGGTACCATGGAATTTAGATAATGATGATTTTTAACAAGAATGCTATATTTTTAGATCTAGTAAAGATGTATACGGAGACATTTTGTTAAGGGGGAAATCATCCTTTTTACATAAAAATTATAAATTGTACTTACTGGAAAAGATAGTGAAGTCCCAGTAGGATGTCAAAGACAAAAAAGAGGAAGGTTGAATTAATTAATGATGGGAAATTAATACACATCATATATATATATGGAGTGTTGATATTTGGATATATTTTATGTTTTTATCCATAATAAAGTTGAATAGGGAAATATTAGAAAAAGAACACAACTCAAATTTCAATATACAACTTGGTAACAAAAATAGGTATACTGATTTAAGATAGAATTTCTATTGGTATGATATCAAGCATGAAATTTTGGACTATAAGTATAGATGTTCTGAACAATGGTAGGTAAAGGATGAAAGAAAACATTCATAAGGGTGTCATGAAACCTATTACAATACCTATATGGAAGTAGTAAAATATTTAAATGGACACTATCACTAGTCTTTTGAAGACTCCATGGAATAGTGATTCCATATTAATCAATATTGATCACCATATTGTTACATATCATTTCTTAGAGACAAGAGAAGATCTACCCCTTCAGTGCTTTTATAATCTCTATATTAGTGAATTAATATGGTTTCAAGGGGAACCTCTATCACTTATATCTGATAATAACCTTGGGTTCACATTGAAATTATATAATGTTCATTAAAGGTATCTCAATACTGGGATACATTTAAGTACAACCTATTATCCCTAAACTGATAGATAATATAAAAGGAATTCTAGACATTGGATGATACGATCATATCATGTTCTATTAACTTATAAGTTATGTTTGATATGCATCTACATTTATAATTATTTTTATAAAATTATTTCTTCAATTAAAGCATCTAGATGGGACCATATAAAGTATTCTTTGGGAAGTGGTGGAATACTCCAACCTATTGGGAATAAATTGTAGAAAAAAAGTTAGTTAGCATTGAGATTGTGGAGGATAAAAATATTAATGTATAGACTATTTAGTATTATATTAAATCATACCATGTCATAAAAAACTACTCTGCTGATAATCGAAGGAAAATCATGTAATTTCATGTCATGGATCATATATTATTTAAGGCTTCTATATAAAATGGATTGTAAGATTTGGTAAATAAAGAAATTGTATCCCTAGATACATTGATCCTTTTTAAATACTATAATGAATTGGAGATATATCTTACCAATTGGATATGCCACCAAACCATTCTAAATTACACGACATCTTCCATGTACAATTATTAAGGAAATTCATGCTAGATATAGTATATGTGATGTAATATCCCAAGTATTTATAGAATAATAAATTTTCAAATATCTATTAATATTTATGAATTTAATATTAATTTTAGTTTATAGGGTACACTATATACAATAGTGTACCCAAATTTAAACAATGGGTTTCTCTGAAATCTTACGTTGCACACAACACTGAGTTATATCAAAAAATAATACAATATCAATATTATTATTTTAAATGGTAGTTAACGCATAGTCGTTGTATTGAAATGAATGAACAGAATTAACTATATTGGGATTTTACATATTTTTTAAATGTTTTTACACTTATCAAATTAATTTTAAAGGCTTAAAATTATAATGAATCCAATTTTAAAGCATAAAATACACTAATATTTTTAAAAGATCGTTTTACCACCTTTTGATGGAGAACCCTTTTTAAAAATAATTTTTTTACTTTTATATGTTTTATTTGATAAAATAAAATTATTCTTTAGAAGTGGGATATCAAAATTTACTTCGGTTGAAAATTTTGTATTTTTTTATAAAATCTATTTTTTTTATGAATAGTAAAAATACTACATTTTAATTCAAAACTGCATTTTCATCAAATTTATATATATAGTTATATTATAATTTTAATAGTTTTTAATGTTTAATTGGATTAATTTTTTATAATTTAATCCAATTATGGTCATTTGAAGTAATTTGATATTTAAATTGGACATAAACACAAGTTAATATTTTGATAGTTTTTACTTCTTAAAAACCTACTTTCTGGTTTTGACAATGATAATTAATTTTAAATTAATTAATGCAACTTCTATGTTTTTAATTTTGAAAAATGGATTTCATATTTCGAATCATAAGGTTCAAATTTTTTAAATAGGTACCTTTTATTTTTGGACATTATGAATAGTAACTTCAGCAATTATTTTTATTTACCATGGTTAAAAGGTAAATCAGGTAAATAAGGATAAAAATAATATTATAATAATATAAAACTACCCTAACACATGTCTTAATCCTATTTTATGAGATATTTCTGACCATTGGAATCCCTGGGTCTATTTTAGGACCTCATGGATCCACTTGGGTGTTATAATGACCTTTTGTAATATTTATTTTAAAGAAAAGGGAAATATAACATAAACATGTATCTCCTAACTAAAACAATTTTAATTTGGTGTATATAAATGATATCTTAGACTATAAATAGTCATTAAAAATATAAAAAGATTTACTACATCGTGGTATTTTATTTATATTTTTTATACATTAAATAAATAAATATATTTATGACACAATGATGATGTAGTGATTACCTTATTAAGGAAATATTCAAATAAATGATATTATAAATATTAAAATAAATGTAATTTGAAAATTTTGATTCCATACACAAATTCTTTGGATGAAATTGACATTTTAATGATTATTTAATTCATTTTTTTCTATGTAATAAAGTTTTTATTACTTTAACAAAAATCAATTTCTAAATAGTGTCAAATTTGAAAAAAAATGAGTTTTTAAAACAAATACTATTTTATTAAATGATATAATACTCCTAAAAATATAATATTCTAAAAAATGGCTTATATAATGTTTAAAATTTCATTAATGATCCACTTTTTTTTCTATTAGAATTTTAGAGTAACTATAATAACCATATACTATGAAAATACAAGAAGACATGGTAAGAGTTAATGTTTTTAACTAAGGGTTAAAGCTAAAATATAAGGTTAATTTTGAGACCTAACCTTGTCTAAAACCTATTTTTTGAGTGGATTTAGACACATAATCATCATATCCTATAAATTTATCACTTTTGAACTATTATAATTCGAAAATAAATTTATAATAAAATAATATTTCAAGACTTCCCTAAAGTGCCCCTCCTCCCTCTTAAAAAAGGCCACCACCTCTACCCACTTACTCAAACCTATCAAGCCCCTTGTCTCATAAAAATTCGGCTCAAATAAGATCCCAAAATCCCTCCCTTAATCCTATAAGCCTTACCTTTCTCAGAAATAAATTAAAGAAATCATTTTGGCTCAAATCAAATGGAGTTACCCGATTTAGATGTAACGTCTTCTCTCAAGCTTCTTTCATTTATTTTACTTATCCAACCCCTACTCTCTTTTTATTAAATTATTTTTTAAAAAAATTCAGTATCATAAATATAATATTATTTTTTATTCTATGTTTTTTACCAACACTTACACACACATCCATATAATGGATATATAACATATTGTTTCTATATATGGAAAACTACTGCCTCACGAAACGATGATTGTTCAATTTTCTCCTACCACCACTCATGGTGGCCATTATGATATAACTATATATATATATTATATATATTATATTTTTATTGTCTCTATTATTCTATAATTTTTATTTACAACATACCTGTATGCTTTCAATAATGTGTGAATACGATAATTTCATTTGAGGAAGTGTGGACTACCGCCCCCTCAAAGTAATATGACTCATTCATGAAAAACATGGAACATATAAAGGATAGAGTTAATGAAATTATGTAACATATTTAAAATTTATATTATAGTATAATTATAATAAACCTATGTATCATTTATTTTTTATTCCATTAATATGACAAAGAAATGAAAATAACGTTCATGTGTACGTACGATCTACCGTCTCCATGAACGGTGAATTTAATTTATTATATTATAATGTTATAGACTGTTATAAATACATATATATTTGATATATATGATATTTAAATCACTAATATTATTCCAAAGATAATGGACTTATGACCACATGGATAATTTTCATCAAAACAAGTTCATTTTTTACTCAAGTACCGAACGTCGACAAAATGTCTGATATGAACTTAAATAATTATGTAATTGTTATAACATGATAATAAGTGATATAAAATGAATAATAAACTTGAAAAATGGTTTTAATTAAGTATAAATTAACCTATTATTATTATTAAGGAAGATAAAGAATGAACAAGACAAGTCAGACTCAAGGTAAGGGACTTCATCTCGATCTCCTTTCATTGAGTAATTTCATGATAATATGAACCTTTATTATTTTATAAGGTGTATATACAGCCACTATGACATTTAATATCCATATTTTATCTATAATAATGTTATTTATTAAATCATGGAGATTGATATTTAAAATTTCAAAGTGGTATGAGACACCTTAAATGTGTAAATATTTAATTGTCAAATATTTTTCTTCATGATATTAAATTGCATAATTATTTGTATGGGTATAAAAGGAATATAAAGAAAATTTTATGTCTATATTGAATTTTAATCAAATTTTTCAAAGGTAAACATTTTATATAAATCGTTTTACTTTCCTTACAAAAAAAAGAATGTTTTTTAACGTATACGGCGATAATGACTTCTTCATCCCCATAACCATTATTTGATATTTGGATTCCTATATAAGCCTTAATAACTTTTAAAAGGAAAATAAATCCCTTATTACTTTATTTTAGTATATGGGTATTTAAAATGGTTTCTTAAATGAAAATTGTATTTTTATATGGAAATGTTTTTCATATGGGATTAGAAGAGTTTTTTAAATTGGTTTTTTGATGAACATGTTTTTGAAATGGTACTTGATGATTATATGAAATGGGTGAGCCTGATATAGCTTATATGAAGGGTAGATCCTCATTATATCTCATAGGGGATCCCGATATAGCTTATGAAAAAGGTTATACCAATTATAGATCTCCAATTTGGATGTCAACCATATGGTTATTCCAATTGAAAGATGTTTGAAAGGTTTTTATATATATGATTCTCTAAGTCAGGTAAAGGAGTTTTAAATGATTGCTATTGCTTTTAGTGTTTTTCATTTAGAAAAATGTGTGAGTTTTATTCATGTGAAAATATTTTGTTTCATCCACTCAAGGAACATTGAATGGGTTATCAAGTTTTAACTAGACTAATGGTTTTTATTTATTTTTATGTCTCTTATTGAGCTTTTTATGCTCATAAAAGTTCTTAAAATGTTTTTCACATGGTATAAAGAAGGGTAAGAGAAAGGAATAATTCAAGGACATTTTAATCAAGAAATGAATTCTTGTTTTTTTGAGGAGTTTTGTTGTTGTGAAAAAAAATTAATAGAGTAGATGTGTCTACTTTTTAATATTTGAGATATAATGTAATAGTTATGCTATAATTCTCTAAAACTCTAAACCTGAAAAAATCCTCAATGTGAATTCTTGACTTAACTCAAGATTATATAATGTTTAAGTCTTGGGACTTATATGTGATCATATTTGGAGTAATAAAGTTGGATGTTGAATTTTATTATAATGAATATCATATCAATATTCTTGAAATCAGAGAGCAAGTATTACAGAATGAGATAACCTGATTGGTGAAATACCTTTGGGGAAATAAAAAAACAAGGTGAGGAAAACTATCACACTAAAGAAGCTATGGGGATGTAATTGCCATATTTTTTTAATAGAATATATACAACCCAAATTCGAGGAAAAATTGTTTATTGGGGGAGAATCAAATACCCAATTCCCTACTGTAGCTAGTAAAAAAAATATCATTAACTATTACACAATGTCATATATAAAGATCCTTTATTCATGAATACAATTAAAATTTAGTTACAAAATTTTAGACTCTTATTTTATAAAATAATATTAAATTCAATATTATTTATAATGCTATTAACATGGAAATAAATTTAGGTAATTTTACAAAAGGTTTTTCTTAGGTTAATAGTACACATTAAAAAAATTAAATAGTAATTTTTATAGAATATATAGAATGTTAGACTAAAATAAAAAACACAATACCCTTCTCATGAACAATATATGTTTTATAAGTGAAATTATACATTTTAAATTAGTATGTTTAATTGAAAAATATATATTTGATATTTTAAAACATAGTTCAATCTTTTTTAATAAAACTATTTCATGAATTAGTTTGAAAATTGTAATATAATTAAAATAATTTAAAATTTGGAATTACCAGTTAAAAATTATATAAAAGGGAAATTTTATTTTAGGAATAAAGGATAATATATTGTCGTAAAAACTAGTTACAATGGTAAATGTTAAAATGGTAAAAGTGGAAAATCTAATGGTAAAGAGTTGAAAACTAGTTTAAATGAAGTTTCCAAATGATTCATGGGGTATTTTTGACCTTATATATTCTCTAACACATTTTTTCATAATTCTGATTCCACTTACCATGATATGGACTTTCCATTTAGAAAATGGTATGGACATTTATAAAAATACCATCATTTTTAACTTATAAAAGGGGATTCCCACGGCCCATTCAATACCACTCCTAAAATTTAATTTACTCATCAAACATTAACCTTTTTCCTTCCACTTGAATCCCAACTTGCTTCTTATTTCTTAATGGTTACAATATTTTATCTTAAATCTTCAATTTCATGGGATCCTCTAAGTAAATCTCAAAGTGATGAATGTGAGTAATCCTTTTTAGTTAACATCATTTCTTTCATTCTTACAATTACATTTATAATTTTCTCATACATATATTATAAAATCAATATTGGTCATATAATCAATTTTATTATGTTAAGGTAATAATCGATAACCAAATTTCCCATTTTTCTTTATAAAAATGAAAACTTGATTCCAATGTATGGTGTAGAATAGCACCTCCACAAAGCAATGTGTTTTTTCCATCACCAAATATAAAGCTATTTAAAAAGGGGAAGCTAGTAATTAATTATTATATATATAACATTTTTATATTTTTAATATAATAAACCATGATACTTTACTCTTGAATTCTAAGTAAAAGGAAATCATCATCCATATGTACGTATGGACTAAAGCCTCTACAAAACATTGTATTCTATTTTTTTCATAACCTCCTTTCATTGATTGAAAAAACAATTGTTTTAAAGGGTAAATATTATTATTATTTCACTATTAAGGTTATGGTAAGACAAATTTAATGAATTATAAGTGATATAATCAATAAATAAATGCTCTAAAATTAACTATCTTAAACAACACTACTAAGAGGAAAATCATTTTATTCATATTAAGTCATGTTTTAATATCCATTAATTTTTATTATAATTCACCCCAATTATGATATATATCACTCATGAACACTATATCATAACATTATACTTTTTTATAAATACATTACAATAAAACCATCTCATAATCATTCATTAAATAAGTTTATGTTCATGTTGGGGTAGTCTTAACCACATACTTTAAAAATACTATGAATTTATGTTATGAATGACTATGGGATTATAATTAATGGAATATTATTATATAAATTTTTAAATAATGATTTTTTTGGTTTTGGATATGTTAAATCATTATTTATTTTTAATAATTAAGAAAAACACCATAGATCATCAAAAAACACTAAACCTTACTTGTTATCGATTTCATCTTCAAGGATAAAGAATAAAACACTCATGAAAAGAATTTTTAACACACTAAATTGCTAAAAACTGACCATTAAATTAACTTTAATGACAGATAAATGATGAACCTTTTAAGATGAATGAATACAACCAATAATATTATGAAACAAGGAAAAATGATCAAAACAATAAACACTCGATGAATGAAAATAAGTAAAAATATCTAACTAAAAATCATATAGAGAGTATATAGTTATAATGATTATAAATAAAAAAAATTATGAGTATTATTTGGAATTATGTGATTAAGATATATATTTTTGTGATATAGGAGGTTAAAGTAAATTTGTGTAAGTTAAGAGAAGATAAAAGGGGTTTTTTTCTCAAATTACTCTCTTTGAGGCTAGATTTTTATTATGCATCATATTTAAATTATGAGGTGTATATAATAAAAATTTAGGATGTTATATTATGATATATATTTTATTTATTCTATTTGAAGAAAAATTTGACGCCCTCTCCCACAAGTGGTTTCGAATGAAGTGTTACTATAGAAACCCATTTAATGTTATAATAAATCACTTTCATGAATTATTATCTATATTTTATAGATTTATATTAATAATAATAATATCCAGTAATTTTTTAATCAAAAGGAAAAAAGATTTATTCTAACCAAATTTTATTGTAATGCATTATATAAATTTATTTGAAATCAATATTTCCAAATTATACCATTTTAATAGGAATAAATGAACTTAATTTTTTAATTCATCATATCAAAATTATCAAAAAATGGATTTCTATGAATTTTATTAATGGTTTTATTTTTTAATAAATTGTGAAAAATAGTGATTTTATAAAAAAAAATCTTTTCGTTTCAAGAATATACAAAGATACATTTATTTTAAAATGGATTAAAATAAAAACAAGTTAAATTATATTATTTATAATCTGGATATGGTCATTAGAATGAATTTTATACTTTATTTGGTATTAAAACATTTTTACAGTTAAAAGATATTATTCCAAAAATCTTTTTTTGATCTTGTTTTTCGATTTTAATTTAAATTACACTTTTTCAATTTTCTGATATGAAATTAATGAAATGGATTTAATATTTGTAATAATAATGATTACTATTATATAATACGGTTAAAATAATCTTTTTATAATGAATAATAAAAATAGTACAAATTCTTTTTTCCAATTAATGTTAAAACGAATATACTAGGGGTAAAACTAAATAGATAAGGGTTAAAAAGACATAAAAACATTTTTAATTTATTTTATCTACCCATATTTCGACCCTATATCTTTTAATATTATGAAAATTCTATTTAATATTCATTTTCCTTGAGTAGGACATTAATATATTTTATTCATTTAAAAAATCCAAGTTTATCCTCTCCCTGCATATAAAAAGAAACCTTATATTCGCCCCCCTCCAAACATCAAGAACTTTTATGTTCACCAAATACCTAAAAAATCCATTTCTTACATTCTTATCACTAACCTAGAGCCCTTTTTTTATCAAAAACCAGCCTAGAAATGATTTAGTTATAATCCTATAGAGTTTTTCTGAAGAAGAGGTATAATTCTTAACTATGTTTTTTTGTTTAATTTATTCATCTAACTTATTAAAATATACTTCAAAAATGGAGAGATTATAACATCAATATCTTCCAAAAACTAATAATTTATTATATTAATGACATATAATAAATCTATCTCCTCTTCCGTCAATTGGGATGTGAAAGTATCACTCAGGCGTATATACCGCTTACCATCGCCACATTGTGATACAATTTATTTTTCTTCCCCACATTTTTTGGATGGTTATTATAGTGGTTTTAATTTTAATATATGGAATTATTTAAATAATAATTATTATGGAATTATAATATCACATCTACCTTCTTACCTTCCAATCTGTTGGAAAAAGATAATGTCGCTCTTTCATACGTGTTGACTGCCACCTCTATGAAGTGATGTGATTATTTTCTCATTTTCTCTTTATATATATGGTAATAAGGAAATATTTAATGAATATCTATGATATATTTAAAATTATAGTGATTATATAAAGTATAATTATTATTTACCTATCATTCATTCCATTTGTCAAAAAGTGAAAACAATGTTCATTGTATATACATCCTACCATCTCTATGAGTGGTGTAATTCATTTTATACCTATCATTTTTATGGATAAACATAAATATATAAAATAACTATGTATTATATTTTTTTGTGATTAAAATTATGGATATGATGGAACCATGATCAATGTACATGGACTGAAAATTACACGGAAGACGGAACAGTTGACACTCGAAAATGATGAATTTTATAAATAATTTTTAATAAATCGATACAAAAATGTTATAATTGGATCACATATGAAAATATATGTATGTATATTTTTATGGTATATAATTATAATAAATTTAAATTTATTATACATGTGCCAATAATCACTTAGAACACAATTCATAATGAAGGTAAGGGTTTACATCACAATCTCATCTTTATTCAAGATTGTTTTTGTTAAATTCATCATCGGGGTACTTATTTTATATTTCTATAATAAACCCTAAATATATTATTTTCCTATATTAAATTGTGGAAATTAAAATTTTTCTTTACATTTTTCACTCTTAAAGGGCTCATGATACTAAAACTATGTTCTTAAAGAAATCCGACTTCGTTTTTCAATATGGTTGGGAATATTTTTCTCCCAATTCCATATTTTTATTAAAATGTTTTAAAGAATATTTTTAAAATTATGTAATGATTAATTAACAAAATTTTAACCATTTTTAAATTTTAAATAGTTTAAAGGGAATATTCATGTCATCTTCAAAATGTAGTACTTTTTGACTTTTCTTTCAAAAGTGTGAATGAATTTTTTTAACCATTATGGAAGGAATGGAATTTCCCACCATCATTAATGATCAATTTTTGAATATTGCATTAAAATTTTAAAATTTTCTTTCTAAATAAATTTTTCCTTAATAATTGGTGATGTTTTGATTTTGAATAAGTGGTTTTAAATTGGAAAGCGTATTTTCCTCAAAAAATATTTTAGTGATATTTTTAAAGTATATTTTCCTCTGTCAAAATTATTTGGTGAATATTATGATTTATTATGGATATAATCTTTTTTACGATTAAACATGTTACTTTGGATGGATTATGAATATTTTTTATTTATTTTAGAAATTATTAACATTTTTTATGTTAGTTTTTTAATATGGATGTTTATATTGATTGTGTTTCATCCCTTTCATATGATGAATGCATTGGACTTGATAAGTGATCAGAGGGGCCCACTATATCCACTCAATGCATCAATCGGTTTCATTAAACAAACTAGTTTGGGTATTTGGTTTATGACGTACCTATTAACATATGATATATTGGAACAAATTCTTGACGGTAGGATTATGGTGTCCAGTATTATATATTTTATCATTATGATACTAGTTATTTTTATCCATGTGATTTTTTATGATTTTATGTTATCCATGAATTTAAACCATTTTTATGTTATTAGTGTAATGGCCTAGGTAGTGACTCATTAATGATTTTTCCAGAAAAAAAAAATCAGTTCAATCAAACGGTTCCACCGAAATAGTAGCACCAGTCACGACGGCACTATGATGGTTGCATCGTGAGGGTGGAACCGTGACAGTGGCACCGTAACGGTCACACTGTCACGGTCGCATGCTGAAATGGTGGAACTGCTTATGGTGGAACCATGAGGTTGTCACCGTGACGCTGGCACCGTAATGGTCGCACCGTCACGGTCGCACACCGAAACAGTGGCACCGCTTACGGTGGCAGTGTGAGGGTGGAACCATGAGGGTGGCACCATGACAGTGGCACCGCTTACGGTGTCTCACTAAATGGTGTCCCACCCTTGTTTCTTTTTCCAGTTTCACTCCCGCAACGTATATTTTGACATAAGAGTGTTTTAATACCCCTTTCCGATCCATTAAAAGCCCATAAATGATATCTAAAATCCCCTAAGATTCGGGCAACCCTTGACTTACCAAAACGTGTGGCTTTTTCCTCAGTGCCACACCCTTTTCCCGTACTTCCAGTTCCACCCCTATAACACATTTTCCTATGTTTAAAGGAAACCCTTTAACTCACAGATGTTATTTCCACCTCTTCGATGAGAATTATTAAATAATAATTAAATCCATCATGTGTAACCATCTAACCACATGGTGAAACCACAATCCATCTTTAAATCCATTCAAAATTCATATCTCGTAACTCCATGATCTCGCATTTTTATCACATGGGAATTATTTCTTCTTCTTGGATAGTCTATTTTTCTTTCCTTGGTGCATTTGGAGTCCCCCTTCTCAAGGCTATTGGTGCACCTGTGCTAGATTCTTTCTTACTCACTCTTGGTGTCCCAGAAGTTCCTCCACTACAAATAGTGCATCCCCATTTCTTGGCGCATGGAGGAAAACTTCGATCGTTGATAATCTAAGTAGGGTTCTTCCTTCATCTCTCTTTACTATGTATAATGAGGGGTGGGTATGTTAATGTTTCTATGGGGATGGATGAAACCAAACCTTAACGAAGATAATAAACAGATTTTTAAAGAATGAATGGGTGTGTTTTATGATGTTGTTGTACTATTTTACCCATGATTATATGTTGTGAATTGTATGGGCTTATGTCCAATGAAAATCATGGCCTTTGGTGGTCATTCGTTGCGCACTAATGAACCCCTATCTTCTGTGATGATTGAATGGTTGTAACATGGAAATCAGTTAATCACATAAACTCTGTTGATTAAATGAATGTTCAGAGAACAAGAATCCTTATGTGATCACCCCGGTTAACCAAACGGAAGGAAGGAACTTAATAAATGATGTGTTTGGATTTTAACAACTCCATTTATCTATCTTGGTAACATGTTTTATTGTTCTGCTTGATTCTTGTGGGGTGACATGGATGGGGATGGGATCCCCTATTGTGGTACAGTTGTTGGTTTGTGGATCTGAGGTTGTGAGGGGCCATATGTTGGGGATTGGTTTGGTTCCAGTACTTCGAGGGATCTCACGGATCACTTTTTTTTGTGACTTTACAAGATAACCAGGTGTGAATGCTTAATCTATTTCTTGGTTTGTTTCCTTCCTTGCCTTGTGACTATGCCTGTTAGTTTCCCAGTAGTGAAGAATTATTTAAATGGAACCACTTGAATGTGATAACAATAATGGGTTCAGTGGGGAATTGTTTTCTAGGAATGAGTTGCGACTTGTTTGTGGATGTTGTGATTTTTATGAATAAATAGTAACAAGGGTGTTTGTGAATGGGCCAGTTTTGGAACCCTTGGGTTGGGATGAGTGTTTTTTTACATATATTTATATTTTAGTTCTTATGTTTTTTATTCGAACCCCACCCAAGTTGAACGCTTCAATCCAAACACCCCTATTTCATGGGGGAGGGTGTTTTTTCCAACACTCCTATGAGTGGTAGGTTATTATCTCCTTTTATACTCTATTTCCTGAGTATCCCAATACTCTTCGGGTAGGCTGTGATGGCCTGAGGTCCATTATTGCCCAGGATTCTTCGGAAATGGTAGTTGTGGTGGTTTTCCCATGTGTGTGCGGGAAGGTTGTTTCCCAAGTGTCTTTGGGATGAGGCCCTGGTGTCTTCGGTCATGGTGGTAGTTTTTCTGGCCTAGGTATCTGCGATCGTGGTTATGTGTGGTTGTTTTGGACCAGGTGTGTATGGGAGGGATGTGTGGTTGTAGTAGCCTAGGTGTGTATGGGAGGGGTATGGCCGTTGGACTGTGATGAGAATGGTAGTGGGACTGCGGTGATAATGGTGGGGGAGGTCTAACGTGTAGGATGCCTTTAATAACCAATGGGAAAGTGATTCAGGGTACCCAAACATCGATGATTTATTACTATTACATTACTTGAATTGCGTTATTTGGGGAGTGTTCCTTGGTGTGTTTTGGGTGGATGGTTTCCTTACTAGGTTCTTTGGTTATCTCCTTTTCTCATAGGGCATTAGAATTCCTCCCCACTTGTGCACAAGAGCTTTTGGTTTTCCCTACTGGGTATACCTGTAAACTCACCCTACATATATAAAGCTACATTCAGATTTCCATGAGGAATTTGAGGATTGTGCTGGACCCTACTAGTTTAGACGCTAGGACCATTGATGTTTCTGATTTTCTTTTCTTTTGGTACTTTTCTTTGGGGTTTTCTTGTATTTTTGCAGCACTTATTATTGGAACATGCATATGGGAATGTATTTTTTTCGCTTTACTTTTACTTCCAATATTGGTGTTTTTTGGGATTTACTATCTTATCTTCTGATCCTAATAAATAAAAAAGGGTAATTCCTTCCATTTTATGTGTGATTTTATACCCTTGGTGGTATTCACCACTCTGGAACCTATTGGAGGTGGGTCTTGGGGGTCATTATCTCTCCTTAAACTTGAAGAAGGAAGGGTCTGGAAATCTGTTGTCCCTTCCCTCATCATAGTGAAGGTGGGTCATGATAGAATGGTATCAAAGGCAGGTTGAGAGATAGGATGGAGTTCAAATTTAGGAAGAGTGAGGATTTCATGGGATGGTAGGGAAATAGTGTTATGAAATATTGTCACATGAAATAGGCTAAGGAAGACCGGCTAGGACATGAGATTTTAGGGCCCCCGATGATTCGATGCAAGGACTATAGACCTAAAAAACAACCAAGTGAGGCTACACTGATTGCAGGGTAGAGACCCGAGAAAAGGTACATACATCATAATGACTTGTGTTATTGTGTTTTATGGGAACTTTGGGGATCTAAAATAAATAAAATGTTTAATAAAAATTTAAAATAAATCTTCTACACTACTCGGGCATAGGAATTCCTTGTTTACCTTGCACCTATGGTACCGGGACGATGACCACAAGTAGTGTGGGTTATCAAGGCCTAGGAGGCTAATTTAGCTTATCAGCTAAGGGCTGATAGAGAGTAGGAGGACGAATAGTGGAAAAATTTTCTTTGTTCTTTTTAGCGACAGAACCTCGGGAAGTACGAGGGAAGCATCTCGAACATGGAGACAGAGAGCTGGCTCGAAGAGTTGGTGATAGCTTTCATCTTGATCCAGGTTTCGACGGAGTACTGGGTTCCTCTGGCTATAAGCTAGATGCGGGGAGCGGAGTGTCAGTGGTGGATGCTCTATCTTGGGGAGAAGAGGGAGGCTGATGTTTTGTGGACTGACTTCGAGTGGGAGTTCCTGGAAGAATTCCTATCTTCCACGATGAAGGCTGAGAAGAGGCAGAAGATACTCTCCCTTCAGCTAGGGAGTATGTCAGTGAGGGATTTGTGGATCAAGTTCAAGGATCTCTTTCACTTTTCCCCAAACCTTTTTCTAGATGAGGAGTCTCAAGCGAGACGTTTAGAGGAAGCACTTAGACCTTATCTTCAGTAGGTTGTTACTCCCTTCACTCTACTGACATACTTGGAGGTCCAGAAGAAGGCTGAAGTGGTGGAGAGGATACACACACTGGGAGGTGTGCCGAGAGAGGGGATCCAGTTGGGCTCGTCAAAGGGTAAAGCTATTAGTAGCAGGCCTCCAGTGTCAGTATAAAGACCTGGCCTTAAAACATACATAATCTTGAATTAAGTTAATAATTCACATTGAATATCTTTTCAGGTTTAGTGTTTTATAGAATTAGTACATAACTATTACCTCTCAAAATATTAAAAAGTAGACACTTGTACCCAGTTCCCATTTTTTCCATAAAATAAAAACTCTTGAAAAAAAATAATCATGTATAGTTCCAGGTTTTAGACAGCATGACTTTTTCTTGATCCCATCCTTGACCCTATTCCACATTATGTCATGTGAAAAACATTTCAAAAAACTTGGGATGAGCATAAAAATCTCAGTAAGGGATACACAAAGAATCAAAACTATTAGTTTTTCAAAACAACAAGTAAACCATGAATACATTAACATAAGTAATACTTTTTGCCTTTATGAAGTAGTAAATACTCTTCACTAAATAAAATATCAATACTTACCCTTTTGTAACCAAAATATTACCATAAAACCCATATAAAGAACACATAACATATAAAGGTAACTTGGGACATAAACATACTTAAATGGAATAACCATACGGTCTACTTCCACACATATCACTAAATGGAATAGCCATATGGATGACTTCCATACCCATTGCATTGGAGGTTATAACATAACCACCCATCCTGGTTTTCACGGCACCACCTGTCATTTGTTTTATCACGTAACCACTGGTCAAATGTCCAACTACCATTATAAAATCATAACACATACAAAAAAATATAAAGGAAAGAAAACATTTCCACATTTCAATCACAATATATCATTTAAATATATTGAAAAAAATCCATTATCAAAACCATTTTCAATACCAAAATTCGTAAAAGAGTATATGGTATTTATTTTTCTTTTAAAAACATTGTGGCTTGTTAAGGAAGCCAAAGATCAAATAATACTCGTGGCGGCGAAAAGGTCATTGTCACCACGTACGTTAAAAAGAAACATAACTTTTGTAGTTTATTAAAACACTTCTTAGAGAAAATATTCCTTTTTAATAAAAGTAAAATTCAAAGGGTTTTATACACAGTATAAAAGAAAGTTGTGTATAAAAGAAAATATGCCTCAATGAAAGGAGATTGAGACGAAGTCCCTTACCTTGTGTCTGACTTAACCCGTTCGTTCTTTAATCTCCTGAATAATAATCTTATGTTAATTTCTACTTGCTTAAGAACCTTTTTCAAGTATATTATTCCTTTTATATCACTTATTACCATGTTATAAACATTACATAGTCATTTATGTTAATAACGGTCATTTTGTCGATATTTGGTACTTGAGTCGAAAATGGACTTCTTATAATTACATGTTGTAAATGTAGTCAAATATCCATTATCTCCAAGATGATAATAATGATGTAGATATCATATATATCTTATATATCCAGTATATACATGTATTTAAAATAGTACATAATATTTAGAGGTAAGAAATGAAATGCACTATTCATGGAGACGGTAAGTTGTACGTACGCATGAACGCTACTTCCATTTATATTTCATATTTAATGGAATTAAAACATAATGATACATAGTAGTATTATAATTCTAGTATTCTATCATATATAATATCATTAAATCTATCCTTTATACATACCACATATGGTATGAACGAGTCATATCACTTTGAGGAGGTCGTAGTCTGCACTTCCTCAAATGAAATTATTGCGTTTACCCATAATGGAAACCATAAAGGTATGATATAAATAGAAATTATAGAAGCATAAAGAAAACATAAACATAATATATATCATATATAAATACAGTTCCATAATAATGTCCACCGTGAGAGGCGTTTGGAGATATTTGAACAATCATCGTTTCATGAGGCGTTAGTTTGCCATCCACAGAAACATTATATTCTTCATCCATTAGATGGAGGTTTGTGTAAGTGTAGTTCGAATCCTTCTCATAACAAAATCCTAGTATATTGAGGATACTGGTGTTGTTATAAAAGAAAGGAATAAAAAGAGTTTAGGGTTGGAGAAGTAAAATAAAAGAAAACAATTTAAGAGAAACTGTTACCTTTAATTTGGGTAACTCCCTTTCTTTTGCACCAAAGGACTTCTTGAAGTTCCTTCTGCCTAAGGTAAGGCTTCTAGGTGGAATAGAGGGATGTAGGGAGCTTAATTGGGCAGAGTTTGGATGATCCAAAAGGCTTGAGAGGTGTGTGGAATTTGTTATAAGTGGTTTCCTTTTATAAGGGAGAGGAGGGGATCTTTAGGAAAGTGTGAAAATATTATTTTATTATATAATGATATTTGGTTTCTAAATATCCAAAAATCATTAAAGTGGAAGATAAGATGACTCATAGTAGAAATAAAATCATCCAATCAGAATTGGACATGTTTTGGATAATATTTTAATCATTATAATCTTATTTATTTAAATCATTTATTAATGAGGTAAATACAGCATCATTATTGTGTCATAAATAAATTATATTATTTGATGTCTAAAAATTATAAAAAATGTACCATGATGTAAGAAATATTTTTAGATTTCCAATTAATGTTTATAGTCTAAATGATAACTTATATAACCTTATGTAAAAAATAATTTACTAAACAATATTTGTTTATGTCATTTTTGTCTTTACTAAAAATTAATTAATCTAAAGTGTTATTATCACTCCCAAGTGGCTCCATGGGGTCCCAAAATAGACCCAAGGAAGCCCTTGGTCGTTCATGACTCATCAAATAAGGTTAGAACAAGTGTTAAGGTAATTTTAAATTATTATAATATTCTTTTAACCTTGAATTGCCCTATTTACTTTTAACTGCGGTAAATAATAGTCAAAAGTTACTATTCACCAAAAAATTATTTTCATCTTATTGAATCACATTTTACTTACTAATAACACCCATGTATGTAGGATTTTTGAAATTCAATTCACAGAAGTGGTAAATTTTCATTTAAATGAAAAATTCTGTTCTTTAACTACTACTAAGTGGTTTCACTATTCATCAAAAATTGAAGTTTTTCAGAAAAATGCCAAAAATTAAGCCTAAGATATATTTGATATTCCAAATTCAAAAATTATGACTATTTTGCTAAATTAAAAACATATAATTGGCATTAATTAATTTAAAATTAATTCCCATTGTTAAAACAAATAGCTTGTTTTTAAGAAGCAATAACTATCAAAAGATTGACACTTGTTTATGTCCACTTTCAAAGTGAAATTAATTACAATGACTAAAATTGGATTAAATGGTAAAAATATATTCTAATTAAACTTTAAAACCAATTAAAAGGATAATATAACCATATAAATAAATTAGATTAAAACACAGTTTTGAATTAAAATACAATATTTGTCACTATTCATTAAAAAAATGAACTTTATCAGAAAAAATTCCAAAAATTTAGATAAATTAAATTTTGATGTACCCATTCTAAAGAAGGATTTTATTTGGTCAAATAGAATGTATTAATGTGAACAAAACTAGATTTAAGAGGGTTTTCCATTAAAAGGCGGTAAATCGACCATTTAATGTCAATTATGCTTAAAATTAGATTCATTCACATTTTAATCCTCTAACTTTTGTTAGATAAATGTAAATATATTTAACAAACTTGTATAATCATATTGTAGTTACTTTAATTCATTCCTGCCAATACAACGGCTAGGAGTTAACTACCATTTAAAATAATAATATTATATTATTAGTGTGCAACGTAAGATTTCAAAGAAACTCGTTGTTGCATATCGGGTATGCTATCGAACATAGAAACCCCTTTAAATTAAAATTAATATTTAATTCACAAATATTAATAAATATGAAATATGTTTTATTCTTTATTTACTTGAGATGTTACATCCTTTCCCCTTTTGGAAATTGCGTCCTTGCAATTTTTATTCACTTATCAAATAAGTGGGGGTATTTATCCCTCATAGAATTTTCAGATTCCCACGTTTCCTCTTCAACCATATGGTTTTTCCAAAAAAACCTTTACCTGGTGAATTACCTTATTCCTCAACACTTGCTCTCTATGGTCAAGAATCTGAAATGGTTTTTCTTCATAAGAGAGATTCTCTTCCAATTGAACTATCTCTGGGCTCAAAACATGATATGGATCTGGAATATACGTTCTCAACATCAAAACATGAAAAAAATTATGTACCTGGGATAAAATTGGAGGTAAATCCACTCTATATGCAACTGATCCAACTTTCTTCAGAATTTCATAAGGTCCAATGAACCTCGGACTCAACTTTCCCTTCTTACCAAAACTCATCACACTTTTCCATGGAGAAACTTTGAGAAAGACATGATCACCTACCTCAAAAGAAAGATCCTTCCTCTGGTTATCTGCATAACTTTTCTATCTGCTCTGAGATGTTCTCATGTGCTTCTGAATCAACTGAACTTTCTCCGCAATCTCTTCTACCAATTCTGGTCCCATCAGCTTCTTTTCACCTAATTAATCACAAAAAGATGGAGTTCGACAATGCTTTCCATATAATGCCTCAAATGGATCCATCTGTATACTGGAATGAAAACTATTATTATATGAAAATTCAATCAAAGAAAGATGTTGGTCCTAACATCCCTGATAATCCATCGAGCAATCACATAACATATAATCCAATGTATGAATTTTTCATTCTGATTTCCCATCTGATTGAGGATGAAAAGCTATACTAAAATTTAATTCAGTACCCAACGATTTCTGAAGGCCTTTACAAAAGTTAGAAGTAAACCTGGGATCATGACCAGATACAATGGAGAGGGGAAATCCATGCAACCTGAATATCTCTTTAACATACAACCGAAAAAGTTGATCTAGAGACAATGTATCTCGAATAGGAAGTAAATGAACAGATTTAGTCAATCGATCAACAATAACCCAGATTTCATTATTACCTCAAGATGTCTTTGGTAATCCTACAACGAAGTCCATGTATATATTTTCTCGTTTCCACTCTAGCACGGGTAAAGGCTAAAGCATCTCTTTTGGTAAATGCTGCTCTGATTTAACCTACTGACATGTCAAACACTTCACAGTAAAATCATCAATATCTCTTTTCATTCCATCCCACCAGTAATACTCCCGAAGATCTCTGTACATATTAGTACTGCCAGGATGAACTGAAAACGGGGAACTATGAGTTTCACATAACAAATCATTCTTCAACTATGAATCAAAATGCACGCATAATCTCTTTCCAAACCTCAAAACACAATCATTATCAATTTAAAAATCTGACAACTTACCCTTCTGAACCAACTCTACCTTTTTCTATAAGTCAATGTCTTCCTTCTGCGCTTGCTTTATTCTATCTGATAGAGATGATCTCACTGACACTTTTTCGATTCAAAGCATCAGCCACTTTATTTACTTTTACCAGATGATAATGGACCCTATAATCATAATCCTTGATTAATTTCATCCATATCCTCTATCTCATATTCAATTATTTTTGAGTGAATATATACTTTAAACTTTTTTGGTTCGTATATATTTCAAATTTTACTCCATACAAATTATGCCTCCAAATTTTTAAAGTAAAAACAACAGCAGCTAATTCCAAATCATGTTTAGGGTAATTTAACTCATGTGGTTTCAACTGACGTGTATCATAAGCAATTACCGGATCATTCTGCCTTAGAACACAACCAAGTCCTTTCAAAGAAGAATCATTGTAGATAACAAACTCTCCATTTCTAGATGGTAGTGCCAAAACTGGATCATTCACCAATCTTCTTTTCAATTCCTGAAAACAATCATCACTTTCTTTTTTCCAAATAAAATTAACACCTTTTTGAGTTAACTTAGTCATTGGACTAGATAACCATGAAAAATTTTCAACAAACCTCCGGTAATAACCTGCCAAACCAAGAAAACTATGAATCTTGGTTATATTTGTGGGTCTTTTCCATTCTTCAACAACTTTTGTTTTATTAGGATCAACAGTTATGCCATTTTTTGAAACAATGTGACCAAAGAAAGAAATTTGATGTAACCAAAACTCACACTTGTTGAATTTCCCATAAAGTTTATTTTCTTTTAAGGTTTGGAAGACAACCCTTAAATGACTTTCATGCTCCTCTTTACTTTTTTAATAAACCATAATATCATCAATGAACACAACCAAAAACTTATTAAAGAACACATGGGAAATTCTATTCATAAGATCCATGAATACAGCAGGTGCATTAGTTAACTCAAAAGGCATAATTGTAAATTCATAATGGCCATATCTAGTACAAAACTCGGTCTTCGGAATGCCTTCTTCCTTTACTTTCAACTGATGGTACTATGATCTCAAGTCAATATTCAAAAAATACTGAGCTCCCTGTAGCTGATCAAACAAATCATCGATATGGGGAAAAGGATACTTATTCTTAACAGTAATGTTATTCAATTCTCTATAATCAATGAAAATTTTCATTGAACCATCTTTCTATTTAACAAACAATACAAGATCACCCCATGGTGATGTGATAGGTCGAATGAAACCTTTATCTAATAACACATGTAATTGATTCTTTAACCCTAAAAGTTCAATTTGAGCCATTCAATAAGGGGGTTTCGAAATTGTCTTGGCATCAGGAACAAATTCAACAGTAAATTCAACTTCTCGATCAGGTATAATACCAGGAAACTCATCAGGAAAAACATCAAGGTAATCATTTACCACTGGAACATCATTAATCTGAACAGTTCCTTTATTTTCAACAATATGTGCACGGTAAAATTCATTTCCATTTTTTACTAGTTTCTCTGCTTCTTGATATGTTATCAAAAGCAAGGGTTAATTATTGTACACAAACTATAAATATTTCTAAAATGAAACCTCTTTATCTCTGCAGTCAATCTTAGCATGATAAATAGATATCCAATCCATGCCCAAAATAACATCAAACTCTAGTAGAGGAAAAACAATAAGATTTACATGTAGATTCTGTTCGCACACAAGGACATAAAGGTTCTTATAATTTATTTTGGTCTCAACATTTCCTCGAGGTGTTTTTACCATAATTTCAGTATTCATATCAAGAGATGGAATTCCAAATTTACTAGAAAACTTATCAGAAATGAAAGAGTGTGTAGACCCTGAATCAAACAACACATTGGCATAATCTGAAAAAACAAATAGTGTACCTGATACTACTTTGTTCGATGGCCCAACATCTGCTGAAGTAGTTGCAAAGGATTTCACCACCCATTTTTTATTGTAGTATGGATACTTTCCCTCAGTTTATTTCTTTTCTGGATACTCATTTTTATAATGACTTATTTCATTACACTTAAAACATCTTACCGATGTCTTTTCATTGCCTACTTGATCATCTACCTTACAGTTACGAGCAATATGACCAGACTTACCACACCGGAAGCACTTTCCAGACTTCGATAAAAATTCTACAGGATTATTTTTACCACACTTCTCACAAGTTAGATATTTAATTTTCTTACCTCCAGGATTCTTTGATGAATTCTTTCCCTTTGACTGCCAACTGGACCTCTTATTATGTTGTTTTTCAAAGAACACCTGATCATATGCAAACTCCATTTCAAGCTTCTCCACACATCGAACAAGTTTTTCGTAACTTTTGAACTCACAAGAGGATAATTCTCTTCGATATCGTGGCTTCAGTCCTAAGTAAAATCGATTTATCTTACTATCAAGATCTCAGATGAAATTTAGTGCATACCTTGCCAGTCGAGTGAACTTTTCTTCATAAGTTGCCACAGAATCATCCTCCTACCTCAATTCTAGTAAATTTTTTTCCATCCTAATACTAACCACCTTAGGAATGTATTTCTCAAGAAACATACCTTTTAATTCATCCTAATCAAGAGCATCAATCTCCTCACTATCTCAGATATTTTTCACCATCGACCACTACTAATCAGCTTCACCTTCAAAACAGTAAATAGCAATCCTAACCTTTTGATGTTCTGAACACCCCATAACATCAAAAATCTTCTCCAGTGCTTTAATCCACCCTTTAGCTAGCATAGGGTCAGATGATCCTCTGAATGATGGAGGATGTTGCCTTATGAAATGATCCACTACTAAAAAGTTCCTCTGAAGATGATCTGGTTGATCTTATGTGTGGATACCACCACCATTTATAGCCTGAGTCAATTGTGCCATCACTGCAACAAACTATTCAGTTCCGATTCCAACCATCTCAGGTTGCTGATTTGGAAGGTTGTCTTCCTCTTGATGTCGTCCCAATATAGCTGCCTTGTTTTCTCTACAGAAAACCATTCTGAACACATAAATATCTTAAGCAAAGAAACATAGTAATCTATAAATTTTATATCATTTCAATATTATCATAAATTAATTTATGGACATTTATTTAACAATACCCTAACTCCTAAAGTTGTCTAAACCGACCTCTGATACCAACTATAAGGACCTGGCCTTAAAACAAACATAATCTTGAATTAAGTTAATAATTCACATTGAGGATATTTTTAGGTTTAGTGTTTTAGAGAATTAGGACATAATTATCACATCTCAAAAGATTAAAAAGTAGACACTTGTACTCAGTTTCCATTTTTTTCATAAAATAAAAACTCTTGAAAAAAAATTCATGTCTAGTTCCATGTTTTAGACAGAATGACTTTTCCTTGATCCCATCATTGGCCCTATTCAAAATTATTTCCTATGAAAAACATTTCAAAAAACTTGGGATGAGTATAAAAAGCTCTATAAGGGATACACAAAGAAGGAAAACTGTTAGATTTTCAAAACAACAAGTAAACCACGAATACTTTAACATAAGTAATACTTTTCACCTTTATGAAGTAGTAAATACTCTTCACTAAATAAAAGATCACTACTTACCCTTTTGTAACCAAAATATTAACATAAAACCCATATAAATAACACATAACATATAAAGGTAACTTGGGACATAAACATACTTAAATGGAATAACCATACGGTCGACTTCCACACATATCACTAAATGGAATAGCTATACGGCAGACTTCCATACCCAATTCATTGGAGGTTATAACATAACCACTCATCCTGGTTTTCACGGCACCACCCATCATTTGGTTTATCACGTAACCACCCGTCAAATGTCCAACTACCATTATAAAATCATAACACATACAAAAAAACATAATGGAAAGAAAACATTTCCACATTTCAAACACAATATATCACTTAAATACATTGAAAAAAATCCATTATCAAAACCATTTTCAATACCAAAATACATAAAATAGTATATGGTATTTATTTTTCTTTTAAAAACATTGTGTATTGTTAAGGAAGCCAAAGATCAAATAATACTCACAGCGGTGGAAAGGTCGTTGTCACCACGTTGTTAAAAAACATACTTTTGGTCATTTAGTAAAATGATTCATAGAGAAAATATTCCTTTTGAATAAAAGTAAAAGTCAAAGGGGATTATACACAGTATAAAGGAAAGTTGTGTATAAATTAAAATATTTCTCAATGAAAGGAGATTGAGACGAAGTCCCTTACCTCGTGTCAAAAGTTATTATTCACCAAAAAATTATTTTCATCTTATTGAACCACATTTTACTTACAAATAACAACAATGTATGTCGGATTTTCGAAATTCAATTCACATAAGTGGTAAAATTTCATTTAAATAAAAAAGTCAGTTTTTTTAACTACTACAAAGTGGTTTCACTATTCATCAAAATTGAAGTTTTTTAGAAAAATATCAAAAATTCAGCCTAATCTATATTTGATATTATGAATTAAAAAATGATTTCTATTTTTCTAAATTGAAAACATATAAGTGGCATTAATTAATTTAAAATTAATTCCCGTTGTTAAAACAAATAGCGTGTTATTAAGAAACAATAACTATCAAAAGATTTACACTTTTTTATGTCCACTTTCAAAGTGAAATTAATTCCAACGACCAAAATTGGATTAAATGGTAAAAATATATTCTAATTACACTTTAAAACCAATTAAAAAGATAATCCAACCATATAAATTAATTAGATTAAAACAGAGTTTTGAATTAAAATACAATATTTTCACTATTCATTAAAAAATGAACTTTATTAGAAAAAATTCCAAAAATTCACACAAAGTAAATTTTGATGTCCCCATTCTAAAGAAGGATTTTATTTGGTCAAATATAATTTATTAAAGTGACCAAAACTATATTTAAGAGGGTTCTCCATTAAAAGGCGTTAAATCGACCATTTAATGTAAATTATGCTTAAAATTAGATTCATTCTCATTTTAAGCCTATAACTTTTATTGGATAAATGTAAATACATTTAACAAACATGTATAATCATATTATAGTTAGTTTCTTTCATTCCCACCAATACAACAGCTAGGAGTTAACTACCATTTAAAATAATAATATTATATTATTAGTGTGCAAGGTAAGATTTCAAAGAAACCCGTTGTTGCGTATCGGGTACGCTATCGAACATAGAAACCCATTTAAAGTAAAATTAATATTTAATTAAAAAATATTAATAAATATGAAATATGTCTTATTATTTATTTACCTGGGATGTTATAGTTAGGGCCTTCTAGGTTTCGGTTAGTGGGGAGCAGACCCCAACAGTTCCAATTTTCATCTCCCGGTCCTCACCCCTTCCTTGTGGGCCCAAGACCAAGATGCTTCATCTGTGGAAGTCGTGGGCATATTTGGAATCAGTGCTCGGACCGAGTACAATATAGTAGGGTGGGTAGGTTCAGTTCCCACCTCAGAAAAAGTAGTTTCTAGTAAGACCCTTTCAGCAGCAACAGTAGGGACAGTGAGCTCCCGCCCCTCCGAGAGCAGATGTTGCAGGAGGAGGCCGACCTCAGGATGCTCCTCAGAGACCTCGACTAGGGCATGGACAGGGAGGCGGCCGACATTTGAGGGGTAGATGATCTAGGCATGGGAAGTTTCACTATAACGCCCTGACCCCAGTTACCCAGAGTCGGTGCATAAGTACGTAACATTGGCATGATCACAAAATATCAAGTCTCGAAAGACCGATAAGTTTATTATCCTTGGAAACACTAGATACATTCATAAATGTTACATTACATCATAAAGTAAAAAACTACAATAACATGGTCTCCATAGTCCACACTTATATCCCCTTCAGACTATCCCTGTAGGTCAGCCATAAAATATTTCTTCACATCTTGGTAAAAATAAAACATAGAAAGGGGTGAGCTCAGATGCTCAGTAAGGATAACAATATAGTGGAAAATTCCATAAATAAACATAAACATTTAAGGCAATGTATAACTAAAACAAAAGCCTTTTAAACTTGAACATCAGCATAATATTAAAAAAAATAAAATGAAATAATAACATTTACTTATTCACATGGACATTCTACTAGTCAAATAATCACATACAATATCAATAACCACTTTCATAATGATGGAATGCATAATGTCAGACTATCATAACCACATAGTCAAGGCCTTGTGCCAAGACTACAAATAATATTTTGTCAAGGCCTTGTTCCAAGACACTAGTTTGTCTCATGAGACCTACCGATGCATCGAGGAGCTATAGCAGGCTCCACCCGTCACATACTGAGTACAATGCATTCCTTATATGAAAATGTTTAAACATATCATAAACCATAACATAATCGTATCACATAAAACATGCATAATGGAAACATAACATTTCCACGTTTCAATCACAAGATATCAATAAAACACATTGATATGATAAAACCATTTTCAATACCAAAATAAAGGAAAAGTAAAACTTGGTATTTATTTTTCATTTTAAAAAAAAAGTTATGGCTTGTAGAGGAAGCTGAAACTCAAATAATGGTCATGGCGGCGGAGAAGTCGTTGTCGCCGCATACGTACGAAAAAAAATTTCATTTTTTTCATTTAGTAAAACGCTTCATATAAAAATATTCCTTTTGAATAAAAGTAAAATTCAAAGGGTTTTATACACCGCATAAAAGAAAGTTGCGTATAAAACAAAATATGCCTCAATGAAAGGAGATTGAGACGAAGTCCCTTACCTAGTGTCTAACATGACTCGATCATTCTTTAAACTCCCGAATAATAAACTAGAGTTAATTTCTACTTGCTTGAGAACCTTTTTCAATTTCATTATTCCTTTTATATCACTTATTACCATGTTATGAACATTATTTAATTATTAAGTTAATAGCGGTCGTTTTGTCGATCTTTGGTACTTGAGTCAAAAATAAACTTCTTAAAATTACAATTTGTTCATGTGGTAAGATATCCATTATATCCAGAATTATATTCATGATTTAGATATCATATATATCCAGTACATACATTCATTTATAATATTACATAACATTTATAGGTAAGAAATGAAATGCACCGTTCATGGAGATGGTAAGCCGTACGTACGCATGAACGCTACTTTAATATCTATTTCAGATTTAATGAAATTAAATAATAATGATATAAAGGTATATTATAATTCTAGTATAATATCATATATAATATCATTTACTCCATCCTTTATACATCCCACGTATGGAATTAATGATTCAAATCACTTTGAGGGGGCGGTAGTCCGCACTTCCTAAAATGAAATTATTTCGTTTACCCATAATGGAAATCATAAAGGTATGCCATAAATGAAAAATACAGAAGCATAAGAAAAACATAAACATAATATATATCATATATAAATATAGTGACATCTTAATTTCTACCATGAGAGGTGTAAAAAGAAGATTGAACAATCATCGTTTCGTGAGGCAGTAATTCGCCACCCACAGAAACAGTATATTCTTTAACCATTAGACGAAGGTGTGTGTAAGTTTAAATCAAATAATTCTCATAACAACATCCTAGTATATTGAAGATACTTTTGTTGTTACAAAATAAAGTAATAAAAATAGTTTAAAGGGTTGGAGAAGCAAAATAAAATAAAAGAACATAAGAGAAGACATTACCTTAAAATCGGGTAACTCTTTTTGATTTGACCCAAAGGATTCCTTGGGAAGTCTTATTCCCAAAGTGAGGCTTCTATTAGTAATAGAGGGACGTTGGGAGAGTATTTTGGTAGAGGTTGGTTGAGCCAAATTGCTTTTAAGGTGTGAATAAGGTGGTAGAGGTGGGGGCCTTTTATAAGAGGAGAGGAGGGGCACTCTTGGAAAGTCATGAAATGTTACTTTATTATGAAATGATTTTCGGATTTTAAAGGTTCCACAATGATATGTTTCGAGTATAATGTGATAAGGGTTAGAAATATACCCATACAATAGTTTTTAGACACGTGTAAGTCTTATATTTTACCTTATCTTTTCATTTTATTTAAATCGTTAATTAATGAGGTAATCGATGCATCATCATGGTGTTATAAAAAATTTAATTTATTTAATGTCTAAAAATTATAAAAAAAATACCATGTTGTAGGAAATATTTTTATATTTCCAATGGATATTTATATTTGAAAATATAACTTGTATAACCCCTTTTAAAAATTGATTTAGTAAAACAATGCATGTTTGTGAAATTTTTATTTTTACTTTAAATAAAAGGTATTAATGTCATTATCTTACCCAAGTGGCTCCATGGGGTCCCACAAATTGGCCCATGGATTTTCTTGGTCTTCCATGAGTCATCCAATAATATTAGGACATGTTTCAAGGTAATTTCATATTATTATAACATTATTTTCACATTAAATTACTCTAATTACCTCTAACCGCGGTTAATAAAACTCAAAAGTTACTATTCACCAAAAATTATTTTCATCCCATTGAAGCACATTTTTCTTCCTAATTATAACCATGTATGTCATATTTTTGAAATTAAATTCATATAAGTGGTAAATTTTCATTTAAACAAAAAATTAGTTTTTTAACTACCACTTAGTGGTTTCAATATTCATCAAAAATTGAAGTTTTTCAGAAAAATACCAAAAATTCAACATAGGCTAATTTCAATATTCCGAATCCAAAAATGAATTCCATTATGAAATATAAAATTTATATAATTTCAAAAGGTGGTAATTACTATTCATAACGGCTACTTTGATTGGTCGCGGTGTGTTAGAACTCGAGGTTGCGTACAACACACGATGCTCTATTATTCAAAGAGAAGCGTACCGTGGAAGCTTGGGGTGTTACATTCTCCCCTCCGTCAAATAATTTCTTCCTCGAAATTTCTAGAATATTACTACATAAAAAGACCTAGGTGGTTCTTCATCATAAGTTCATCGGGTTCCCACGTTTCCTCTTCCATCTTATGGTTCCTCCATAGAACTTTTACCAGACGAGTCGTCCGGTTTCTCAGCACTTGTTCTCTCATATCCAAATATGGATATATTGCTCGGAAAACTCACAAAATCTATATAATACCAAAATTCTAGGAAATTTTTCTATACTAATCCTCAAAGTCTATCTTAGGTCTATGTGCCCTAATCAGAGTTTATCTAAATCTAGCTTCTAAGGTTAGTACTAAACTGCCTCTGATATCAACTGTAACTCCCCGACCCCAGTTACCCAGAGTCGTTGGATTATTACGTAACATTGGAATGATCACAAAAGATCAAGTCTCAAAAGACCAATTAGTTTAGTAGCCTTGGAAACACTAGATACATTCACAAATGTTACATTACATCATAAAGTGAAAAACTACAATAACATGGTCTCCATAGTCCACACTCATATCCCCTTCAGACTATCCCTACAGGTCAGTCATAAAATCTTTCTTCACATCCTGGGAAAAATAAAACATAGAAAGGGGTGAGTTCAGATGCTTAGAAAGGATAACAATATAGCGGAAACTTTCATAAATAAACATAAACATTTAAGGCAATGTATAACTAAAAAAAGCCTTTTAAACTTTAACTTCAGCATAATATGGAAAAAATAAAATTAAATAATGTCATTTACTTATTCACATGGATATTCTACTAGTATAATAATCACATTCAATATCAATAACCACTTTCATAATGATGGAATGCATAATGCCAGACTATCATAACCACATAGTCAAGGCCTTATGACAAGACTACAAATAAGATTTTGTCAAGGCATTCTGCCAAGACACTATTTTGTCTCATGAGACCTACCGATGCATCGAGGAGCTATAGCTGGCTCCACCCATCACATACTAAGTCCAATTCCTTCCTTATATGAAAAGGTTTAAACATATCATAAACCATAACATAATCGTATCACATAAAACATGCATATTGGAAACATAACATTTCCACATTTAAATCACAAGATATCAATACAACACATTGTTATGATAAAACCATTTAAAATATAAAAATAAAAGAACAGTAAAACTTGGTATTTATTTTTCATTTTAAAAAAAAGTTATGGCTTGTAGAGGAAGTCGAAACTCAAATAATGGTCACGGCGAAGAATAAGTCGTTGTCGCCGCATACGTACGAAAAAAACATTACTTTTTTTCGTTTACTAAAACTCTTCGTATAAAAATATTCCCTTTGAATAAAAGTAAAAGTAAAAGGGTTTTATTCACCGTATAAAATAAAGTTGTGTATAAAACAAAATATGCCTCAATGAAATGAGATTGAGACGAAGTCCCTTACCTCGTGTCCGACTTGACTCGATCATTCTTTAACCTCCAGAATATAAAACTAGAGTTAATTTCTACTTGATTTAGAACCTTTTTCAAGTTCATTATTCCTTTTATATCTCTCATTACCATGTTATGAACATTATGTAATTATTTAAGTTAATAACGGTCGTTTTGTCGATCTTTGGTACTTGAGTCAAAAATAAACTTCTTATAATTACAATTTGTTCATGTGGTAAAATATCCATTATATCCCGAATTATATTCATGATTTAGATATCATATATATCATATATATCCAGTATATACATTCATTTATAATATTACATAACATTTAGTGGTAATAAATGAAATGCACCGTTCATGGAGACAGTAACCCGTACGTACGCATGAACACTACTTTCATTTCTATTTCATATTTAATGGAATGAAATCATAATGATATAAAGTTATATTATAATTCCAATATAATATCATATATAATATCATTTACTCCATCCTTTATACATCCCACATATGGCATTAATGATTCAAATCACTTTGAGGGGGCGGTAGTCCGCACTTCCTAAAATGAAATTATCGTGTTTACCTATAATGGAAATCATAAAGGTATGCCATAAATGAAAAATACAGAAGCATAATGAAAACATAAACATAATATATATCATATATAAATATAGTGACATCTTAATGGTCACCAATAGAGGTGTTAAAAGAAGATTGAACAATCATCATTTCGTGAGGTAGTAATTCGCCACCCACAGAAACAGTATCTTCTTTAACAATTAGACGAAGGTGTGTGTAAGTGTAAATAAAATCCTTCTCATAAAAACATCCAATTATATTAAAGATAGTTGTTTTTTTACAAAATAAAGGAATAAAAAGAGTTTAAGTGGTTGGAGAAGCAAAATAAAACAAAAGAACATAAGAGAAGACATTACCTTAAAATCGGGTAACTCTTTTTGATTTGAGCCAAAGGCTTCCTCGAGAAGAATTATGCCCAAATTGATGCTTCTAAGAGTAATAGATGAAAGTTTATAGAGTATTTTGGAAGAGTTCGGCCAATCCAAATGGCTTTGAAGGTGTGAATAAGGTGTTCGAGGTGGGGGCCTTTTATAAGAGGAGAGGAGGGGTACTCTTGGAAAGTCATGAAATGTTACTTTATTATGAAATTATTTTCAGATTTTAAAGGTTCCAAAATGATATATTTCGAGGATAAAGTGATAAGGGTTCGAAATATACCCATACAATAGGTTTTAGACAATTTTATGTCTTATATTTTACCTTATATTTTCATTTTATTTAAATCGTTAATTAATGAGGTAATCGCTGCATCATCATGGTGTTATAAAAAATTTAATTTATTTAATGTCTAAAAATTATAAAAAAAATACCATGATGTAGGAAATATTTTTATATTTCCAATGGATATTTATAGTCGAAACAATAACTTGTATAACCCCTTGTAAAAATTGTTTTAGTAAAACAATGCATGTTTGTGACATTTTTATTTTTACTTTAAATAAAAGGTATTAATGTCATTATCTTACCCAAGTGGCTCCATGGGGTCCCAAAAATTTTCCCATGGATTTTCTTGGTCTTCCATGAGTCATCCAATAATATTAGGACATGTGTCAAGGTAATTTCATATTATTATAACATTATTTTTACCTTAAATGACTCTAATTACCTCTAATCGTGGTTAATAAAACTCAAAATATATTATTCACCAAAAATTATTTTCATCCCATTGAACCACATTTTTCTTCCTAATTATAACCATGTATGTCAGATTTTTGAAATTCAATTCATAGATGTGGTAAATTTTCATTTAAACAAAAAATTAGTTTTTTAACTACCACTTAGTGGTTTCACTATTCATCAAAAATTGAATTTTATCAGAAAAATACCAAAAATTCAACATAGGATAATTTCAATATTCTGAATCCAAAAATGAAGTCCATTATGAAATATAAAATTTATATAATTTGAAAAAGTGGGCATTACTATTCATAACGACTACTCTGATTGGTCGCGGTGTGTTAGAACTCGAGGTTGCGTACAACACACGCTACTCTATTATTCAAAGACAAGCGTACCATGGATACTTGGGGTGTTACATTCTCCCCTCCTTCAAATAATTTCATCCTCGAAATTTCTAGAATATTACTACATAAAAAGACCTGGGTGGTTCTTCATCATAAGTTCCTCGGGTTCCCACGTTGCATCTTCCATCTTATGGTTACTCCATAGAACTTTTACCAGACGAGTCGTCCGGTTTCTCAGCACTTGTTCTCTCATATCTAGACAGGGATATATTTCTCGAAAAACTCACAAAATCTATATAATACCAAAATTCTAGGATATTTTTCTATACTAATCCTCAAAGTCTATCTTAGGTCTATGTGCTCTAATCAGAGTTTATCTAAATCTAGCTTCCATGGTTAGTACTAAACTGCCTCTGATACCAACTGTAATGCCCCGACCCCAGTTACCCAGAGTTGGTGGATTATTACGTAACATTGGAATGATCACACAAGATCAAGTCTCGAAAGACCAATTAGTTTAGTAGCCTTGGAAACACTAGATACATTCACAAATGTTACATTACATCATAAAGTAAAAAACTACAATAACATGGTCTCCATAGTCCACACTCATATCCCCTTCAGACTACCCCTGTAGGTCAGTCATAAAATATTTCTTCACATTCTAGGAAAAATAAAAAATAGAAAGGGGTGAGTTCAGATTCTCAGAAAGGATAACAATATAGCGGAAACTTTCATAAATAAACATAAACATTTAAGGCAATGTATAACTAAAAAAAGCCTTTTAAACATGAACTTCAGCATAATATGGAAAAAAATTAAATTAAATAATGTCATTAACATATTCACATGGATATTCTACTAGTCTAATAATCACATACAATATCAATTACCACTTTCATAATGATGGAATGCATAATGCCAGACTATCATAACCACATAGTCAAGGCCTTATGACTATATTACAAATAATATTTTGTCAAGGCCTTCTGCCAAGACACTATTTTGTCTCATGAGACCTACTGATGCATCGAGGAGCTATAGCTGGCTCCACCCATCACATACTAAGTCCAATTCATTCCTTATATGAAAAGGTTTAAACATATCATAAACCATAACATAATCGTATCACATAAAACATGCATATTGGAAATATAACATTTCCACATTTTAATCACAATATATCAATACAACACATTGATATGATAAAACCATTTACAATACCAAAATAAAAGAACAGTAAAACTTGGTATTTATTTTTCATTTTAAAAAAAGTTGTGGCTTGTAGAGGAAGCCGAAACTCAAATAATGGTCACAGCGGTGAAGAAGTCGTTGTCACCGCATACGTACGAAAAAAAAAACATTACTTTTTGTCATTTACTAAAACACTTCGTATAAAAATATCCCTTTTGAATAAAAGTAAAAGTAAAAGGGTTTTATGGACCGTATAAAATAAAGTTGTGTTTAAAACAAAATATGCCTCAATGAAATGAGATTGATACGAAGTCCCTTACCTCGTGTCCGACTTGACTCAATCGTTCTTTAACCTCATGAATAATAAACTAGAGTTAATTTCTACTTGATTTAGAACCTTTTTTCATGTTCATTATTCCTTTTATATCTCTCATTACCATGTTATGAACATTATGTAATTATTTAAGTTAATAACGGTCGTTTTTTCGATCTTTGGTACTTGAGTCAAAAATAAACTTCTTATAATTACAAGTTGTTCATGTGGTAAAATATCCATTATATACAGAATTATATTCATGATTTAGATATCATATATATCATATATATCCAGTATATACATTCATTTATAATATTGCATAACATTTAGAGGTAAGAAATGAAATGCATCGTTCATTGAGACGGTAACCTGTACGTACGCATGAACACTACTTTCATTTCTATTTCATATTTAATGGAATGAAATCATAATGATATAAAGTTATATTATAATTCCAGTATAATATAATATATAATATCATTTACTCCATCCTTTATACATCCCACATATGACATTAACGATTCAAATCACTTCGAGGGGGCGGTAGTCCGCAATTCCTAAAATGAAATTATCGTGTTTACCCATAATGGAAATCATAAAGTTATGCCATAAATGAAAAATTAAGAATCATAAGTAAAACATAAACATAATATATATCATATATAAATATAGTTACATCTTAATGGTCACCAATAGAGGTGTTAAAAGAAGATTGAACAATCATGGTTTCATGAGGTAGTAATTCGCCACCCACAGAAACAATATGTTCTTTAAAAATTAGATGAAGGTGTGTGTTAGTGTAAATAAAATAATTCTCATAAAAACATCCTATTATATTAAATATACTGGTTTTTTAACAAAATAAAGGAATAAAAAGAGTTTAAGGGGTTGGAGAAGCAAAATAAAACAAAAGAACATAAGAGAAGACATTACCTTAAAATTGGGTAACTCTTTTTGATTTGAGACAAAGGCTTCCTTGGGAAGAATTATGCAAAAATTGATGCTTCTAGGAGTAATAGAGGGAAGATTATAGAGTATTTGGGAAGATTTCGGCCAATTCAAATGGCTTTAAAGGTGTGAATAAGGTGGTAGAGGTGGGGGCCTTTTATAAGAGGAGATGAGGGGCACTCTTGGAAAGTCATGAAATGTTACTTTATTATGAAATGATTTTCGGATTTTAAAGGTCCAACAATGATATATTTCGAGGATAAGGAGATAAGGGTTTGAAATATACCCGTACAATAGGTTTTAGACAATTTTAAGTCTTATATTTTACCTTATCTTTTCATTTTATTTAAATCGTTAATTAATGAGGTAATTGCTGCATCATCATGGTGTTATAAAAAATTTAATTTATTTAATGTCTAAAAATTATTAAAAAAACAATGATGTAGGAAATATTTTTATATTTCCAATGTATATTTATAGTCTAAAAGATAACTTGTATAACCCCTTGTAAAAATTGATTTAGTAAAACAATGCATGTTTGTGACATTTTTATTTTTACTTTAAATAAAAGGTATTAATGTCATTTTCTTACCCAAGTGGCTCCATGGGGTCCCAAAAATTGACCCATGGATTGTCTTGGTTGTCCATGAGTCGTCTAATAAGAGTAGGACATATGTCAAGGTAATTTCATATTATTATAACATTATTTTTACCTTCAATTACTCTAATTACCTCTAATCGCGGTTAATAAAACTCAAAAGTTATTATTCACCAAAAATTATTTTCATCTCATTAAACCACATTTTACTTCCTAATTATAACTATGTATTTCGGATTTTTGAAATTCAATTCATAGAAGTGGTAAAGTTTCATTTAAATGAAAAATTAGTTTTTTAACCACCACTTAGTTGTTTCACTATTCATCAAAAATTGAAGTTTTTCAGAAAAATACCAAAAATTCAACATAGGCTAATTTCAATATTCCGAATACAAAAATGAAGTCCATTCTGAAATATAAAATTTATATAATTTCAAAACATGGTTATTACTATTTATAACGTCTACTTTGATTGGTCGCGGTGTGTTAGAACTCGAGGTTGCTTACAACACCCGCTGCTCTATTATTCAAAGAGAAGCGTACCATGGAAACTTGGGGTGTTATATTCACTCCGTAGAGGCAGCAGTTCCAGCAGGGTCGGAGCTCATCTACGGTACGATCATCTTTTTTAGTACTCTTTCATGCGTCTTATTTGATTCACGAGTTTTTCACACCATTATTACACCTGGTCTAGCCCATACCTTGGGTTTAGACAAAGAGAGACTTCTCATACCCCTGGTTTTGAGTACACCAGTCAGAGGTCAAACTGGCTTGTCTCATGTTTGTCGGAGATGTAGACTGATGTTAGGACCACATCAATCTAGTGGGGACCTTCTTTTGTTATAGATGCAGCCATATGATTTCATTCTAGGCATTTAATGGTTGTTCTCTATGTGTGCCGTTATCAACTACCTCTGAATAAGGGTCGTGTTTTCGGATATGGGCGGACAACGTGTGACTTTTGTTGGTGAGCGGGGTTTCCAGGAGGGCATCTGGCAAGTGGAGTCCATTATTTCTTTATTATTCGAGTTGTCAGTGGAGTCTATAGACTTAGAGATGGTGGAAGTCCCAGGAATTGTTAGTGAATTCATGTAAATATTCCTTGAATATGTGATGATTCTACCCTCTTGACTTGATGTTGAGTTCGGGATAAACTTGCAACCCAGTGTCCATCCAATTTTGATGGATCCCTACCGGATGGAACCTTCTGAATTGCGGGAGTTACAGATTCAGGTTGATGATCTGAGGAAGAAGGGTTTTGTTTGACCAAGCACATCACCATTGGGTGCTCTAGTCTTGTTCGCAAAGAAGGAAGATATTGGTATCAGGTTGTGCATAGACTACTGGAGACTGAATCAAGTAATGGCCAAGAACTGTTACCCTCTCACAAGTATAGATGACCTTTTTGACTAGTTGAAGGGGGCATGGTGTTTTCTCCAAGATCAACTTGAGGTCAGTATATCACCAGTTGATGGTGAAGGAGGGTTACATCTTGAAGACTACCTTCATGAGAAGATATGGGCACTTTGAGTTTTTGGTCATGCTGTTTGGCGTTACGAATGCACCAGCTGTGTTCATGAGTCTCATGAACTCTGTCTTATGGGGATATCTAGACCTGTCATAGTTGTGTTTATTGACGACATCCTGATCTACTCAAGATCAAAGGAGGATCGCTCTGAGCATCAGAGTATGATTTTAGAGGTCCTCCGATAGCACCAGCTCTGCGAAAATTTGTCCAAGTTAAATTTTTGGACACGAGAGGTGTACTTCCTTGGACATGTGGTTTCCAAGAAGGGAATATCGGTTGACATGTCAAAGGTTGAAGTGGTTTTTTCTTGGTAAGAACCCAAGAATGTGACAGAGGTTCATAGTTTCTTGGGTCTGGGAGGATATTATTGAAGGTTCGTGCCTAAATTCTCTCGACTTGCAGCTCCTTTGACTGCTTTTACCAAAAAGGACGAGGCCTTCATGTGGAGTGAACAGTGTCGGGAAACCTTTAGTTATCTGAAGGGGAAGTTGGTTAGTTCCCCAGTGCTGAGGTTTCCATAAGAAGGGGTGATGTTTGAGGTGTTCGGTGATGCTTCAGGCCAAGGCATGGGGTGTGTGCTGATGCAACAGCAGGGGTGATCTCTTATGGGTCTAGGCAGTTATATCCCTATGAGAGTAACAATGCCATCCATGACATGGATCTCTCAACGGTTGTGTTCACACTAAATTTTGGCGACACTACCTCATCAAGGATCACTTTTTGGTCTTCATGGATCACAAGAGCTTGAGGTATATTTTCTCACAGTGGGACCTGAACTTGTGGCCGTAGAGGTGGATCAAGTTTCTTCAGGACTATGACTTCTAAATCTATTACACTTAAGATAAGGGGAATGTGGTGGAGGATTCCTTGAGTAGGAAGTCATAGAAGGATGTGGTTCGAGAGTCGGCAGATGCTTGGAAGGCGATGGAGGAGTTGGCTGCCCTACGCCTAGATTCAAGGGTGGAGGATGGAAAAGGCTATCTGTTCCAGATGATAGTGTAGTCCTCTATGTCGTGGTAGGTGGAGGAGTCTCAGTCGGGGGACTTAGAGGCAGAAGTGATGCACGATCGTGTTATCTGGGGTAATGCTCTAGAAGTATGGTTGGAAGATGGACGAAATCAGATGTTTTTTCATGGAAAGTTGTTTTTTCCTATGGGAATTTGTGAGAGAGTTCTTGGTGAGTTACACAAATCACCCTAGCGGTACAACCAGGAGTTTCCAAGATGTACCGAGGTTTGAGGGGTCAGTTTTGGTGGCCCAAAATGAAGAAGGCAGTGGTAGAATATATGGAAAAGTACCTCATGTGTCAGCAGGTGAAGGCTGAACACTGTATCCTAGGAGGTATACTACAACCTTTAGATGTCCCCGAGTAGAAGTGGTATGACATATCGATGGATTTCGTCAATGGACTACCCAGAGTTCAAGGGGCTTGCGATGCTATCTGGGTAGTAGTGGACCGGCTGACGAAATCAGCTCACTTCCTGGTAATCAAGGAGTCGAGTGTGGTGGATTCCCTAGCACATAGGTATGTGGACAAAGTGGTGTTGTTTCATGGAGTTTTGAGGTCCATAGTCTCTGATCGGGATACCTAGTTTACCTCATGGGTTTGGAAAGGATTGCAACATGCTTTTGGCACCCAACTATGCCTCAGCACTGCTTTGCACCCCCAGACAGATCGGTAGACAGCGTGCACCATCCATAAATTGGAGGATATTCTACGGGCATATGTTTTGGATTTTGGGGGTCTTGGGTACAACAATTTCTTCTATTATATTTTTCCTACAACAATAGTTATCACTCTACCATTGGAATTACTCCGTTATAAGCCTTGTACAGGAGGTCATGTCACTCACCCATATGTTGAGAAGAGGTTAGGGAAGAAGGTGTTTTTGGCCCAAAGGTAGTGCAGAGCACGACGGAGAAGGTTTATCTTATACGGGAGAGGATGAAGGCAGCTCAGGACAAGTAGAAGTCGTATGCCGATCATAGGAGGAGACCCTTGCAGTTCGAGGTCGGGGACCACTTGTTCTTGAAGGTCTCCCCTCGACGTGGGAAATGGAGGTTCAGTAGTGGGAGTAAGATTTATACCATGTTTTTTGGACCCTTCAAGGTGTTGCAGTGGGTCAGTGATGTGGATTATTAGCTGGCGCTACCACTACCGCTACTGAGGGTGCACGACGTCTTCCATGTGTCTCAGCTCCGTTGGTATCTACACGATGATTTTCACATCCTCGACTGGGGAAAGCTGGATATCGATGACGATGCAATGTTTGTAGAGATATCAGTGATGATTGAAGGTTGTGAGTAGAAGGTCCTTTATGGATGAACCATTCCATTGGTTTGTGTGTTATGAAGGAATGGTGGCATCGAGGAGAGTACCTGAGAACAGGAGGCCCAAATGCGCTCCTAGAACCCAGATCTGTTGTGATTTTTGTTCTATTTTGTTTCATACCTGTTTGTGATATAGTGCTTGACCTTGTTTATAATGAAATTTGTTGTTTTCCTTGTTCTATGAATGTGTGTGAAGATTCCTGACTATGGATAGGGGAGAACTTGATCTCAAATCGAGATGCATTAAGGTGGATGTGATTAAAACCTTACGGGCGATTCAGTGCCACCCAGGCGGATAATATCTTGACATGGAAGAAGGGACTCCCTAATCCATATGTCTGGATAGTGATGCCTTTATATGTTTGAGTGGTTACATGAGGGAGAGGTGTTCTTGGATGTCGAGGAGGTTTACTCCTAAGAGGTATCTTTCGAGGTGGTTGTTCAGACCCCTCTCTTTTCTTCAGGTCTAGTTTTAATTCTCAAGGGTGAGAATAGTTTGGGAGGTATCTGATGTAATGGCCTGGGAAGTGACTCATTAAAGAGTTTTCCAAAAAAAATTGGTTCCATCAAATGTTTCCACCGAAATAGTGGCATTGGTCACAGCGGCACCGTGACGGTGGCACCGATCACAGCGGCACTGTGACGACGGCACAGTGACGGTGGCACTAGTCATGGAGGCACTGTGACGGTGGAACTATAACGGTCTCACACCAAAATGGTGGCACCACTTACGGTGGCACCATGAACATGGAACCACTTATGATGTCTCTCCAAACAGTGTCCCACCCTTGTTTCTTTTTTTAGTTCCACTGTCGTAATGTATCTTTTGACGTAAGTGTGTTTTAATACCCATTTCAAAGCCATTAAAATCCCCTAAATGATATCTAAAATCCCCCAAGAGTCGGGAGACCCTTGACATACCAAAATGTGTGGCTTTTTCCTTAGTTTCACACCCTTTTCCCTTACTTCCAGTTCCACCCATGTTACATGATTTCCTCTGTTCAAAAGAGACCCTTTAAATCACAGTCATTATGGCCACCTCTCTGATGATAATTATTAAATAAAAACTAATTCCTCCATCTGTTACCATCCAACAGTGTGGTGAAACCATGATCTACCTTTAAAGTCATTAAAAATTCATATCTCGTAACTCCGAGATCTCACCTTTTTATCGCATGGGAATTTTTTCTTCTTCTTGGTAGGTCTATTTTTATTTCCTTGGTTCATTTGGAGTCCCCCTTCCTAAGGCTAGTGGTGAGACTATTCTAGAGCCTTTCCTACTCACTCTTGGAGCCCCCAAAGTTCCTCCCCTCCAATTCACGCATCCCTAGTTCTTGGCACGTCGAGAAAAACATCAATCATTGATCATCCAAGTAGGTTTCTTCCTTCATCTCTCTTTACTGTGTAACATGAGGGGTGGGTAGGCTAATGTTTCTATGGGGATGGATGAAACCAAACCTTAATGAAGATAATAAAAAAACTTTTAAATAATGAAGGGGTGTGTTTGATGATGTTTTTGTACTTTTTACCCTTGATTATATGTTGTGAATTGTATGAGATTATGTCTATAGAAAATCATAGTCGTTGGTGGTCTTTCTTTATGCACTAATAAACCCCTATCTTCTATGATGATTGAATCGAAGTAACATGGAAATTGGTTAATCACGTAAACTGGGTTGATTAAATGAATTTTTATTGAACAAGAATCCTTGTGTGATCACCCCAATAAACTAAATGGAAGTAAGGAACTTAATAAATGATGTGTTTGAATCTGAAAAACTCAATTTCTCTGTCTTGGTAACATGTGTTATTGTTCTGCTTGATGCTTGTGGGGTGACATGGATGGGGATGGGATCCCCTATTGTGGTATATTTGTTGGTTTGTGGATCTTAGGCCGTGAGGGGCCGTATGATGGGGCCTGGTTTGGTTCCAGTACTTCGAGGGGTCTCACATATCCCTTTTTTGTTGTGACTTTACAAGAGAACCAAGTCTGAATGCTTAATCTATTTCATGGTTTTTTTCCTTCCTTGGCTTGTGTCTATGTCTGTTAGTTTCCCAGTAGTAAAGAATTATTTAAATGGAACCACTTGAATGTGATAACAAGAATGGGTTCAATGGGGAATTGTTTTCTGAGAATGAGTTGTGACTTGTTTGTGGATGTTGTGCTTTTTATGAATGAATAGTAATGAGAGTGTTTGTGTATGGGCTAGTTTTGGAACCCCTAGGTTGGGATGAGTGCTTTTTACCTATATGTATAATTTAGTTCTTTTGTTTCTTATTCATGCCCCACCCAAGTTGATCACTTCATACCGAACACCCCATTTCATGGGGGTGTTTTTCCAACACTCCTATGAGTGGATGGTTATTAGCTCTTTTTTTACTCCCTTTCCCGTGTATCCCAAGACTCTTTGGGAATTATTTGATGGTTTGAGGTCCATTATAGCCCAAGATTCTTTGGGAAGGGAAGTTTTGGTGGTTTTCCCATGTGTGTGTGGGGAGGTTGTTTCCCAAGTGTCTTCGGGATGAGGACCAGGTGTCTTCGGGTGTGGCAGTAGTTGTTCTGGCCCAGGTGTCTGCGGACGTGGTTACGTGTGGTTTTTATGAACCAGGTGTGTATGTTAGGAATGTTTGGTTGTGGTATCCTAGGTTTGTATGGGTAGGGTATGGTAGTGGAACTACGGTGAGAATGGCAGTGGGACTGTGGTGAGAATGGCGGGGGGGGTCTGACGCATAGGATGTCTTCAATAACCACTGGGAAAGTGGTGCAGGGTACCCAAACATCAATGTGTTATTACTATTACCTTACTTGACTTGCGTTATTTGGGGAGTGTTCTTTGGTGAGGCATGGGTGGATAATTTCTTTACTAGGTGCTTTAGTTATCTTCTTTTCTCACTAGGCATTTGAATGCATCCCCACTTGTGCATGAGAGCTTTTAGTTTTCCCTACTGGGTATACCTATATACTCACCCTACGTATATAAAACTACTTTCATGTTTACAGGAGGACTTCAAGGACCATGTCAGACCCTACTAGTTCAGACGTCAGGACCATTAACGTTGCCACTTTTCTTTTCTTTTGGTACTTTCCTTTGGGGTTTTGTTGTTTTTTTGTAGCACTTATTATTGGAACATGCATATGGGAATGGATTGTTTCGAATTTACTTTTACATCCAATTTTGGTGTTGTTTGGGATTTATTATCTTATCTACCGATCCTACTAAATAAAAAAAGGGTAATTCCTTCCATTTTGCATGTGATTCTATACCCTTGGTGTTATTCGCCACTCCGGGACCAATTGGAGGTGGGTCTGGGGGGTCATTATCTCTCTTTAAACTTGAAGAAGGAATGGTCTAGCAATTTGTTATCCCTTCCCTCATCTTGGTGAAGGCGAGTCATGACATTAGTTATATGGAATATTTTATTATTATTTATATCACCTATATTATTCATCTTTTATTTACTTTATTATAGATTTTGTTGTATTATTTCCCTTACTAATCATTTGATATCACCCTTTATTATGTTTTTCATTCCCCATGATACATATACGGGGTCTATGAATGAAATCAGAGATATACTATAAGAAATAATAAATTTCCCATAAGAATTATGATATTATAATGTATGTTTTCTTATGTAATGTGATAATTAAAATATGTATCTAGTCTCCCAAGACTATTAAACTATTCAGTCCTTCGGGATGTGATCCTTTGTACTTATGAAAATATAGAAAATAACCACCAGCACTAGGCTACTGAAGTTAGGGGATTACAATTGGTATTAGATTAAGTTTATTAGAATCCATGGTAAATATATTAAAGGAAAAAATAGATTATAGAATATAAATATATGAAAAAATAATAGGATATGTATAATATTGGATAATATCATAATGTTTTGATAAATATTATGTTATTTTCCAATAAATGCATCTCTGACTAGATATAAAATGTTGAAATTGTTTTGGTATAGATGCATAAAGGAGTAATAACCACTTAAATAGTTAGTTTTTTATCAAGGAAATCATTCTAGTTCATGATGAGTATTTCCTTATTTTTCACCTAGTTTGAAACTCTTAGGAGATATTCATAGGTTAATTCACATTTTCTTTATAAACCATTACGAATTTTTTTTAAATATTTTGAATATTCACAATGATACTTTAAATAAAATTTTAATATTTTTTATGAATAAATTATCAAGTTATGTCAACAGTTTCATCAGATATAGAATTATATATTATGATTTATAATTGTATAATCTCATATATTCTATGAAATTGATAATAAATGGCACCTAGAAGAAGGAATGAAAACCATAACAGTGAACAAAATCTAGGTGGTAATTTACATCTTAGTAAATAAAATGAAACTGGAGATACAATTAGGGCTGGAATTAGAGCTAAACAAATTATAACTATATTGGAGAAGCTGGCTGGATTTATGTCCAATAAAATTTCTTATATGCATGCAGTAGCCAATTGATGCACAACATTGTGAGACAATGTTGTAAAAATTCGTGCATCTCTGACCTTTATTATTAAATGGGACTACTAATACATTTGTATCTGAGAAATGAAGAAATTCAATATGGAATACTTTTATTAATTTGGGATGTGATAAAAGGGAGAAGTTTTTCATGGTAGTTTATCATCTCATGTGTGATTCTAATCAATAGTGTTCATTGATTCAAAACACTAAGGATGAGGAGAAAATATAAAACAGTTAGTGGAATAATTTTAGGGAAATTTATAAATAAAAATATTTTCCTCATGAAAGATAAGTAGATATGGGAAGGAAATTAATATGTCTAAGACAAAAGGAATGTAGAAATTTTGATACGTATGAAGCCAACTTGACAAGATTACCATGGAATTCAATGGACTACATACATAATCCATAGAATAAGATTGATCATTTCATTGATGAACCAAATCCAATCCCTTGAATGGAAATAGTCCCAAAAAAACTCATAATACAAGAATAAAGTATTGTGTGCAATAAATATAGAGAGAGAATTATCCCAAGTCATACAAAATTGAAGGTAAGAATTATATGAAGCTGGTGACTAAGCACTCTATAATAGGAAATATATAAAAATGTATGAAGATAAGTATTGAAGTTCTAAATTGTAACAAATGTGGAAAGAAATATTGTGGACTATACTTGATGGGATTGTGAGTTTGCTTCAACTGTTGAGAGAAATTCCATCAATATCATGATAGTAAGGTCAAGAAGTAAGATTCCAATGTTAAATTCATAAATTATAAGGAGATAGGGAACTACTCAAATTATTTTCACATGAATCATGTGAAATTTACTCAAAAAGTCCATGGCATAAAGTCTAATCTTATGACATAAAAAAAAAGTTAAGTCTTGTGTTCAAAATTATGTAGTGGAAGGTACTTTAATTATTACCTCAAATTTAGCTATTTCGTTATTTTATTTTAGATCTTCTCACTCTATTATAAATTTCATGTTTTCCATGAAAATTATATATTTTTCTAGCACCTTAATAAGGGAGTTATCAGTTAATATTCCTAGTGGAATTCTAACCACAAAAATTATTTGTATGTTAGATCCCATTATGGAATATAAACACACACTATTTGATGACATTATTACTATAAATATGGTTGATTTTTATAAAATCCTTTGAATGGGTTAGATTCTGAAATGTGATAAAAAAAATTATTGAAAATAAAAATAAATTATGATTCATGATTAAGATATGTAATCACTTATCTTTATAGGGGAGACTTCATCATAAAAGTATTTTATAGATCAATACCTAGAAAATATTATAAATGATATTCTTGGGGACGAAAAGTAGACACAACATACATATGGAAAAGGTAATATTCAAATTTTTTATGCACATATTGTATAGGAATACATTCATGTATTTCCTAAGGAAATGCCTAAACATCCACAAGTGCATGAAGTTGAGTTTTCTATTGATTTAATCCTTAATTCAAAAACTATATCAGTGACTTCCTATAGAATGTCCACTGTGGAATTAGTGGTGTTACAAAAACAATTATATGATTTTTGTATTAAGGGATTGATAGGCCCTAGTGTTTCACATTGGGGTGCCCCTATTCTTTTTTATTAATAAGAGAGACATATCTATAAATTTATGAATTGATTATAGGTAAATAAATTCTCTTACTAAAAAAATAAGTATCCTCTACCTAGAGTTGACTAATTTTTTAATCAACTTTATATAGAAAAATATTTTTCAAATATTTTCCTTTTTTCTAGGTATAATCAATTGTGAGTAAAAAAGAAATATATTCTAAAACAACACTTTTTATGAGTTATAGACATTACAAAATTATATTAAATCAATTTGGATTGACTAATTCACCTCCTTTTTATGTATATAATGAATGGATCATTCAAGGAATATCTTGATTATTTTGGTGTTTGTGATAACATGGTATATTATAAGATATTTTAAGAACATGAAAATAACTTGATCTTAATGATTATGACTCTTACAAGAAAAGAGTTATATGTAAAAAAATTTAAAGTGTGAATTATGGATTGGAATGTTTAATTTAATATCCACATTATCTCTATGTATTTAATATCTGTAGATCCTATAGAGACAAAGTTAGTAAAAGAATGGTCAATGCCAACTCACATAACAGAGATACTTAGTTTAATTGGATTGGAAGGTTCCTATTAGCGGTTCTTTCAAAAAAAAATTGGATAACCCATTAACCAATTTACCTGTAAGGTGGATAGTTTCCTATGGAGAGAGGAATGTGAAGAATTTTTTGAATAATTAACGAGGGGATTGGTGAATTCTTTGATCATGATTCTACCATCAGGAAATGATGGATTTTCATGAATAGTGACACATCAAAGAAACTACTTGTATGTATCCTTATGCATAATGATAATGTTATTACCTATGAATTAAGTCTATTAATGAATCATGAAGATAACTATAAAACTCATGATCTTGATTTATAAGCTATAATATTTGCACGAAAGATATGGAGAAATTGTCTCTATGGAGAATGATGTGTGATATATATGGATCAAAAGAGTTTCAAATACATATTTTCATAGAATAAGATCAACATGAAGGAAAGAATATGGCTCGAGTTACTCAAGAATCATGATTTATTAATACAATACATCATAATATAAGAAAATAAGGTATAATAGGCATTAGTTGGAAAGATTATAGGGTCCTAGACAAAATGAGGATTTATAGGGATCCTAGATTCATGGATTTAGTACAGAAGAATCTGTGAATTACTATGGATTGGGAAACATCGCTCCTTTTTCAAATGAATTTAATACTATCATTATATGAAAATATAAAAATTTCTTATCTGGATGATGATAGTTTTCTAAAGTAAAATAAATACATGAATGGTGAGAAATTGGAATACTTTGTATATGAAGATAGTGTTCTAAAATTTTAAAAGTGGTTATGTGTTACACCTATACCAAAGATGAAATGGGAATTATTGGGTGATTATTAGGGATTTATTTCTTATATACACCCTAGTTTAACAATGATTTATAATTATTGTAAGTATCATTTTTAGTAGGATAACATGAAGTGGGAAATTGTTTATTATGTATCAAGGTTCTTGGTTTGTCGTTAGGTTAAGGCTGAGAGAAAACTTCCTAGAAGTTTCATAAAACCTATAACAATTATTATATGGAAATGGTGTGGATTTTATATGGAATTTATCACTATATTACCAAATACTCCTAGAATTAATGATGAAATATGGGTTATTATTCATCACCATACAAAATCTTCACATTTCCTCACCATAAGAGAAGATTTAACTCTGGATCATCTTTAATGAATCCATATTAATGAAGTCGTAAGACGTAATTTTTCAAATATTTCAATTTTTCTAATCATGATCCATGGTTGGAATCAAAATTCTAGAAAATTATTTATATGTCTATTAATATCAAGATTCATTTAAGAACCGCTTAGCATCATCAAACTAATTTTGATTACTCCTTATTCCCTACTCTCCCTTCCTGAAATAGTATAGTCTATTTTGGAGTAAATTTATGATGCATAGGTTGTGTTGGATATAATATATAGTGAAAATGATATAAATTTATATATTATGTGATAAATTATGTGCTACATGGTGGGGGTCATTCATGGTATGTGGAGGTAACAAGGTTGATGTCCTTCATATTTATGATACTCTACTATGATGAGAATGTGTTGTATGATTAAGGGATGTTATTGTGGTTTGTGGTATGATGTGATATGTAGTTGGAATATGGTTTTGGTTATGTATGTGGTATATTATTTGGTTTTACAAATAAAAGTATACATAGGGGATGGAAGAAAAGGAAATTTATTACTGAGGCATGAATAAATCAGTGGGGAAGTAGTTTTGGGGTACCTTAATGTTATATTCTATTATTATATTATTATTATTATTGGATTTGATATTTGGCGAGTGATGATTACTATGTTTGGGTGGTAGATAACATGAAATTAGTGTATGTTGGTTTCTTTATTTGTTCATTGAATCATTAGAATGCTTCTTCCACATTTTCATGAGAGATATGAAGGAGGATCCAACTGAGTATGCATGTATGCCCAACCTTATATATATATATATATATATATATAGGTTTATATGTGGGATTAAGTGATCAATTTGGACATTAATTTCTCATGGATTAGAGTTTTTGTTGGAGTTTCTACCTTAAGATTTTTATTTTGGGTGTTTATTTTTAATTCTTTTCTCTTTATGACATTACATGTGTTATGGGATATAGTATACATTTTCATATCATGGTGTTTATGGGTGATTTACTTTATATGTTACTCATATTTATAATGTTAATTCATCCCATTTTTATGTTTTATAACCTCATTTAAATTTTCCAACTCATGGCCTATTAGAGGTGGTATTTGGGGGTCACTCTCATCTTCACTATCGACCCAGGAGGGGTTCCCAATAGGGGTGGGTCATGATAGATTCCCTAAGAAAATGTATTCTCAATAAAATAAAACTTTCTTTCTCATCTAAACCCAAATCAAAATTAATTGAAATTTTATTGGATGATTAAAATTAGTTGTTGGATATATAATAGGAAGTCATTCAATTTTAAAGGAATAAGGTCTGTAAACTTTTTCCATATCTTAGTTTTTTATGTGAGTGGAAACAATTGGTTTTATTAAAAATATATGTGGATATTTGAATGATTGTAAAAAATATAGAAATATTTATTTCCCATAATTATAGTTGGGGTTGAAGTATATATTCTATAGAAATATTTTTAGTAGTAACAAATTAAGAGATTATTTGGAACTTACCCTTCATTTTTCACTTCTTGATTTAGCATGTTAATAAAGAGAAGTAAAAAATCTATTTTATAAATTTAAAAAAAATAGAAATTTTACTTTAATTAATTCCTTATTTTAATTAAATTTATCTTCTAAATATTTATTTTTATATTTATAAGTATTTCTAAATCCTTTCAAAACACATAAAAAAGGTATGATTTTTTTATGTATTTACACTCAAAAATAATTACACAAATGGAAGGATGGATAAATATATATTTACTAAAAGGGTTTTAAAGGTGATATTTTATGTTAATATTTTAAATTATGATGTTGTATTTAGATCAAAAAAATTATTAGGTTGAGTTTTATTCATTTTTTTTGATGATTTAATTTGAAATGGATATGATGGGTGAGTTAAAAAATTTATTATCTTTAAAATATTTTACACATTAATTTAAACTATTTTAAATTAGTACAAGTTTAAATAAAATATTTTAAGAATTTTTTTATTTAATTAAACACTATTATTAGTAATCTAATGTGTTTAACCAGTGAAATTAATATTGATGAATCTAGGAAGCTGATTTAGGAACAATTTTATTAGGGAATGTTTAAGAGTTTACTGTATTTGAAATAAATTGATAATGAAATAATAATTTTATTATTACTTTTTCACATTTTCAAAAACAAATAAAAATATTTTCATATTAAATTAGATAAAATCATCATAATATATCTTTAAAAACCCAAATTAACAAAATATTTTAACCTAATTATTGATCCATAGATTTATCAATATATTTATATATATAAGTTTAATATTTTAATATGTATTTGGAGGATAAATATGAGAATTTTTAATTATTGGGGTAAGTATCATGATTTTTATTTAAAAATTAATATTTTATTGCACTCTGCATGGCCAAAGTTGAATATATACTAGTCAGATATTGTTATGATGAAGTATTCTACGTGATAATCATACTAAATGGCCATGAAATTATATTTTTTCATGTTTTGATCATATTTTATAATATTATTTCTATAAATATTTCTTATGATCATGTATAACATGTTAAAACTAAATATATAAATGATTTAAAACACTAATTTATAGATCGTACATAGAAATGTGACATAATGGTTTATATTATTATTATAGATAATTATTTTTATAATATATTTACAAAAATCCTAATTTTTTTTAAAAAAATTACAATAAGAAAAATATAGGGAAATTCCAAATTCTTGAATATATAAGGCATGGAAAAAATGGGAACAGTACCAAACCAAAAAAATTAAATCAATATGTACCTAAATTTTAAAAAAAAATAAAGAACCATATTTCCATCTCTTTTGTAAATAGAGAAAAAACAATAAAAAAATTCAGAATAAAAAATTCCCTACAAAAGAAACCATAATTAAGAAAAATCAAAATCCTTGCAATTAATCATGGAAATAAATCTAAGACAATTTTATTTCATAATGATATTCTTTCAACCTTAATACCTTTCTAACATTAATCTAATACACACAACTCCCTCCTAAAAAATAAGTGTATTCTATCAAGTAATGAAATATATATTCATATATTCCACCATATTCGCAAAATAGACTTTATAGATGATTCTAAATAAAACATTCTCATCCCTAATGATGGTTTCATCCATATTAATCTTATCCTTACCATTTGGGGGTGGAGACCATTTATTAAGAAAACAATAGTGTGATATTCACATAGGGTACTCTTTCTAGTTTCTCTGAACTTAAATATAGTCAATCACTCTTTGTATCTATGAAACACATGTTAAATCATTTTGATTATAAAATAACTCATTTTTTCACATACAGATGAATCAAAAAATAGTAAAAACCTCCTAAAAAAGTTGTGTTAATGAAGAAAAATAGAACTAAACTAATGCATCCCCATATTCTAAATCTGATATGGAAATGAGATCAGATGATTATCCTAAAGATCCCACAATAGTATCACTTTAAATAATTTAAATAGTGTATAAACCTATGTCACTAGGAACTTTATACAAAGTGGGAACAAGTAGTCAGAAACAACACTATGTTTTCATAGAAAATCCAATGTATGAGTAACTCCTTACAATGTTTACACACAAAAAATGGTTGATTTTATCTTCTAAATACATTATCAAAATAATATTATAAATTTCATTATCAATCATTAAAAATTGATCCATTTCTGGATAATAACATGAATGCATTGAAAAATTCCTATCCTTTTCAAAACACAAGAAAATTTTATCACCGCCTATTTGAAAAAAAACTTGAATACTTAAGATTACTCTTATATCTCTATCATTAAATATAGATTTGATATTATACATGTTACAATGAGATAAATTATCCCTAATAATGTACCAAACCATGAAATCATTCATACCAAGGGAAATATGTGATGAATAATACTTATAATCAGCTTCAATCAACCAAGGATCCTACTAAATTTTAAATGAAATCCCATATATATTGCGCTAATAAATTTCTTTATAAGAAAAATCCTTATCACCCCAAATATTGTGCCAAAGACAAGGCCTTGATATAAAGGTATAATTTAATGCATTAGTTTTTGGTAAATATGTATATTTTTAGGATCGAGCATAAATTTTCCGAGGAAATGAAATTAATCTCCAATATTTTTTTGTTAAAAGAGTAGTATGAAACTTCCCCAAACATATAAAATCCAAACCTCTAAATTCTATAAGAGAACGTAATTTTTCCCATGAAACCTAATGTATATTATTATTTCCCTCAACTTTCCACCAAAAATAAATTTGAAAATAATGAATTAATTTGATCAATAAGGATATTAGATAATTTAAATAATGACAAAAAAATGTTGGAACATCTTAGTCCAGTGATTTTAATTAAATTTATTTACCGTCCTCAGATATATTTTTACCCATCCAACAATATATTGGCTTCCAATTTTAGAATATCATAAAGTTGAAAAAATGTTTTTTATTCTCCCTATAATAGTTATAAGGCCAAATTACTTATTATTATTATACAACTATTTAAAATAAATAAAATAAAAAAGATCAGTATTCCTTTCTTATACTAATCCCTTACTAAAATAAGAAGCTAACTTCTAAAAATTCAATTTTTTCTAGAATATTTACTATAATAATCCATAATATCAATAACCTTATAAAATTAATTTCTTATCTTATAAGCAAACAAGATACAATAGAAGTTGATGTGATTTATAATAAAACATGATAAAGATTATTTTATTAATAAATTATCATTATTAAATGATATAATTCGCTAATATACTTCTAGCTTAGAGGTTAAATTTGAAACCAACTACAACAACAACAAAAACACTCCAGGAAATTCAAAATTAATATTGTAAATAAATTATATGAAAAGTATTTAATGGAAAATGATTACCTTTTATTCTATCCTAACTATAAATAAGTATGTTTTCAATAAATTAATATTAAATAAAGTGTTTTTATATCAATACAAAAACCGTATTATCCATTCATATTCTTAAAATTTTATTTATATAATTTTATAAATAGATATTAAAAAATCTAAATATGATATTTTTTAACTTCAAAGATCATATAACTAGTGAATAAATTACTTTAATATAAATTGGTTTGAATTTTTAATATGGAATTTTCAATTAATTAACTAAATTTATTTATTGATTCACATTGAATTATATATAGTTTAAATTATAACTTATTTATTTATTTAAAATACTTATATTTAAAAGGATATAATTCCCTATTATCATTTCATAGGAAATTATCTATTCAATCCAATTTTAGACATTCATTATTTTTTTTATTTCAAAAAAGAGTAAATTATTGTAGTTATCTATCTTCTATGTAAAACTTTCATTAGTTCTTTCATTTGTATCATTTATAGAGATATTAAATTATATAATTTCACCTTTTTTAAATTATATTTATAATCTTAATATTTATAATTAGTTTAAGTCCATTGAACACTTTACATATGAATTCAATTAAACCATGATAAAATCATCTTAATCTTATTAGTAGGTGAATCAAAAATCAACACCAAATCTGAAGGTATTTTATAGAACCACTGAGTAGTTTAAGATCTTTCATGTGGATCATAGAATAATTATTGAACTAAAATATTTAAAAAACATATTATGTATGTTGAATAAAGATTTTATTTTTTTACAAATTGGAACAACATATCTTTAAGTGGAGAAAAAATATTATAAAACCATTTCAAGTCTGAGATAGGTACACAAATAAAAAAGTTAAAAATATCCTTAAAAAATTTGATAAAGTCTCATTATGTGGTATAAAAATAAATATGTTTCTTTATAGTTGGATAACATATCCAAAACTCATCATAAAGAAATCTATTGACTCTTCCTAACATAAATTATATAATATGACTCTTGATTTTATTTATGAGAGATAATTAATATTTTCAATACCACTAGGGATTTTTTTTCATGACTTGACCCATCAGGACCCGACTCGGGATGGTAGTACGCCAAGAGTGTCACACCAAGCCCGCTTCTAATAGGCCTGTGAATGGTGACTAGAATAAAATAGTAATATCACTAAAATGGGATGTCTTAACCTAATATACCTATACACATTCACTTACCTATCTCCATGTAATAGTGTAGAGATATAATAAAACTGAAACCTCTATAAATTATTCATTACATATGAAATATTATAGGAAATACATAAAAGTGAAACAAAGTAAAAGAAAATAATATGAGGAAAAATACATTCCCAACTAGATATAAATTATGTATCAACCTAAAAATAATTGAAATTAGAAAATAGGCTAGATCTCACTCATAATCTCTAATACTAACTACTAAACACGATCAGTGCCACTAATTATTTTTATGCTCCTCTAATACTAGGTTCACCAATGTCACCATGGATCCGCCTAACATCTACATAAGACACAATCTGTGTAGGAAAATCCCATGCAGGGTTGAGTATAAACATACCCAGTATGATTCCCCAAAAACAAAGACAAAATCAATATAATAAAATAGTCAACTCAACTCATAAGTAAACGAGGGAAAGAGAAACCAAACATTAGATGTGCTCATACTGAAACCACTGTCATAAAGTAGAGTAATATCAATATCCATAGTTATATATGGAATGATGAGTCTATATATAGCTCCAAAGATCCCATCTCCATTTTCAAGCACCATGTGCAACCTCACATGAATTGGAGTGGAGGGTCCGCCTCTCGCCATTGTAAAACATGGTCAAGGGAAGACAAACTTCAGTGGAGGACCCACTCCCTACCAGAGCTTGGTGATAGGTGAGTAAAAATCCATAGATAGAGAACTTGTGCCCTCTGTAATATGGAGAAATACTGACTCTACCTATATATAGGGTATGGGTGACCCATTCCCTAGTGAGTCAGGGGAGTACCAACCCCGACATCTCTCAAATGATCAAACCCAATCACTTCCATCTACTAAGCATTGTAAAAAGTATAATATCACTCATCTCACCTCATGTCATGAATCATATTCCAAATAAAATGTCATCATCATGTCCTAAACATAATTTTACATGTAATTGGATACTCATAGGCCAAAATTAAAGTCTCAAAGAAAGATATATGGAAGGTAGAAAGTTTTTGGAAAATTACATGGCATGTGACGCAAGACACATGGAATGTGGAACTTCCCAAGTACTTGTGATTTTTCTTACCTAGACACAGTTCAGGAATCCATAAACCTCCACATAATATTTCCTTATGGAAAACAACATGTCTATTCACCTGGGTTCATAGTGATGTTCTCCCAATATAGGGCTCAGAAACCCAAGTAGTATCACATGGCATGTGGTCCAGTTCACATGGAGTGTGATATTTAACTCTATCCAAAACCTTATCCACCACAATAATCCAATAAAAAAGGCATGTGTTCCTCAAAATTATGTGTTGTATAGTCAGGTTTTTCACAAACAGTAAATCTAGAATTCACATGGTTTACTAGATCCACCAAAACTACAAATTTAACTCATCATTAACTAGATAAACCCACTAAAATCAAACAAGGTAACATTTGATAATCTATTCCAAGCCTAAATTGAATAGAAATTAGTATTTTGGTCACCTGGTCATGATATTTTGTGCCTCTCATTTCCAAAACCGGTTCTTGATTCCTAAAACAATCCATTTATGATCCATTATTTCCTCTTTCTCTTTACAAAGAGATTTAATATATTTTAATTCATAAAACCATCATGAATCTATAGGTTTGATAATGATCGAACTGGTCTAGAATTTCAAATCACTAACCCCATGGACCAATGATAACAAACATGAAGAAAATAGATATAAGAGGCAAAAAAAGTGATATTATATTTGGAAAATGTGAAACTGACCGACGATCATAATTGTGAAACCTAAGGAATGAAACATGGGAATAATAAAAATAGATAAACAAAATATCAATCACTGATTAAAATATGGGTTAGGCAAATAATGGGATTTAAGGAAACTGTGTAGATAATTAATCTATGATCAATAAACAAAATCAAAAGGGAGGAAATCCAAAAAAAATGATGAGCCCTACCTTGAGAAAAAATCAATATTTGGTGAAGAATACATTCACTGGAAATTTTGATGAAGATTCTATTGTGTTCATCATTTTTCCCATGAACCTATTTTATAATTAATTTTCAATCCAAGTTCCTGGATTTATAAATTCCAATAGCGGATCCTCATACTATTATATATTTTCCCAAGTTTGTATTGAAAACCCCGGTGGTTTTCCATAGTTTTGAATAAATAGAGTAGGGGTTAGGTTATCATTAAAAAAATAATATTAATTATTTAATATTTTTAACACACCCGCAAATAATTTTTTTCAACTGAAAATATGATTCCAACCAAACTTATGTCGAACCTGTGGTAAACCCTACATTCTAGAGAAAACCACAGTCTCAAATTTTCTATCTTTGGTTCTTATCAATGGGAATTCCATTTATTATGAAAATATGTGTTTTCATTCATTAATATATTTAGTAAAATTAATATACTAATTATAGGGTCCTACAACACCCAAAACATAGTGCCAACTTTGAGGAAAAATCTAGAGACACTTAAATAACTATTTAATGGATCAAACTATGAAAACTAAATTTGTTTCATTCACCCCACATTCAAGGATTTTCACCATTAATATCAAAATCTACATAAAAAGTTGATTTTAAGGGGGCTACATCTATCTCTAACACTCTCATGAGCTTTTCTGCACATTCTCATACTACCAAAGCACTCAAACAAGAGGAATGGTCCACTCATGAAGATCGATCCTCAATCTCTATTGGGTACTTCAACAAGGTGGCTTCATCCTAAATGTTCATCTCACCCCAGTTAATAACGTGTGATGATTCATGCATGTATCTCCTCAACTGTGACACATGAAAGATTCCATACACTTGGTCCATCTATAGGGTTAATTCCAACTAGTATGAAACCTTATAAACCCTATAAATAATTTGTAATAGCTTGATGAAACTAATAAATAGAATTATTCCATGACCAAATCTCCACAATCTTTTTCATGGATAGACTCTTAGGAAGGCATGATCTCTCTATTCAAACTCCATAATTCTATGATGTCGATCTCTGTAATATTTTTTCTGACTCTAAGCTATCCTCAGGCACTCATAGATCACCTAAAACTTCTATGTAAACATTTTCACTAACTCTATCCCAATAAGAGATGTCTCGTCAATCATTGTCTTGAATAAGGGTGACCAATAGGGTCTCTCATACCGTTCCTCTAATGGTTCCATACTAATAGTAGAGTGATGGATATTCTTATAGGAAAACTCTGATAATGTTAAGTGATCCTCCATGTACTATCTTAAGTCTAAAACATAGTCTCCTAGTATATATTTAAAAACATGGATGGTTTGCTCTGTCTAGCCATCCTCCTAGGGGTGAAATCCATGATCATCCAAAACTGGGTCTCAAAATCCTCCAATAAAACTCTCGTTAATTTTTATGTAAACTAAGAATCATGGTAAAATAAGATCATCTTGGGTACTCCATAAAGTTATACAATATTTTTATGTACTAAATCCCCAAAATCTTAACTAAATTATGATATTGGATGGAAAAAAAGTGTGTTGACTTTATAACTTGGTCAATAATCACCTATATGATTTCATGAAATCTGTTTATATGTGGAAGATTCTTCACAAAATATATTGATATTTTACCCCACTTCCATTATGGGGTCTCAAGAGGTTGAGTCAAACTTTCTAAAAGATTATTTTTAACCTTTACCTACTAACGTGTAAGGAATTGAGAAACAAACTGAATAACACTCTACCTCATTCCAGTCCCCCCAAGACTGTCAGCATAGGTCTTCGTACATATTTGATAATCTATGATGTGATTCAAATGAGGATGCATGAAAATACCTCAACACATCCTCACATAATGCATCTAAAACTATCATCCATCCCTAAAAAAGGATGATGTAGTCCCCAACTTCTAAAAATCCTTTTGGTGCATCTTCTGAGGATATATGGTTTCATAGAACACCACAGTCGACATCACCCAACTAAGACGTCCTCGCATGTTAAAGAAGTAGTGGTGTTACAACTATTAAATGAAGATAATTTTTCCCTCTCTCCTCCACTAGATTCAACTGCATTTAGGACTACTTCTCTAATACCTCCTCCATCAAGTGATAATGGGATTTTCTACTAATGGAATCTACCACCACGTTTCCCTTCCCTAGACTATATATTATCTTGAAGGCATATTCCTAAAGGGACTCCAAAAAATGCCTCTATCTCAGGTTGAGGCCTGTTTGGGTAAATATATACCTGAGACTTAGGTGGTATGATAAAACAATGAAACACTCTCTCATAAGATAATGACAACATTCCTTAAAAGACAAGACTACTCGTGATAATTCCAATTCATGAGTCATATAGTTTTTCTTATGGGGTCTCAACTACCTAAACCCATAATAAATTGAAGATTTCCTCTACATTAACATGCATCCATTTCCAGATTGAGAGGAATCAAAAAACAATATGTACTCAAATTCCTCCTCTAGTAGTCTCAACATAGGAGCACTAGTCAGCCTCGACCTCAGATCCTCGAAGGATCTTAGACATTTCTCAGTCTAGGTAAATAGATACCTTTTCAATGTTAGGTTAGTCAATGGGGATTTAATATGTGAAAATTCAACCACCATGCTTTGATAGTACCATGTCAAACTGAGAAAAATCTACACCTAAAACATGTTATTGGGTGGCTCTCAATAAAGCACTACATCAATCCTTTTTTATTCTACATATACACTATGCTCAGAGATGACATTCCCTAGAAAGTACACCTCTCATATCCAAAACTAACATTTCAATACCTTACCATATAATTGGTGCTCCAAGATTAATTCTATGACCATCCTAAAATTCTTTGTATGATTCTCCTCAGACGAAGAGTAAATGAGAATTTTTTGATAAATACAACCATTAACCGGTCCAAGAATGGTTGGAGGATCTTGTTCATAAGTTTTATGAACACTATTGGGTATTTCATCACACCAAAGGGAATCACCAAGAACTCATAATTCCCATAACATCATAAGAAATTCATATTTAGAGTATCAACCATGTGAACTCTCAAATGATGGTATCCAAACCGGATATCAATACTTGATAAACATATTATTCCTTTCAATTTATTGAAGGGGTTTTCAATCCTTGGTAAAGGGTACTAGTTCTTAATCATCACCTAGTTTAGGAGATGGTAATAAATGAAAAGCCTCAAGATCTCTTCTACCATTTTCACTAATAATAATAGATCTACCCAGGGTAATACACTGGGTTTGATAAAAACCTTCTCCTAAAGTTCTTAAAACTACTCCCTCAGCTCTCTAAGCTCATCAAGGGCCATATGATTTTCTATAGAAGATATAGATGCAAACCTGGGTTGAAATTCAATATTGAAATTGATCTCCCACCTCAGAGGTAATCTCAGTACATACTTAAATAAGATGACCATATAATCCTCTACTACCATTGGAATCTAGATATTTAATGATTATATTGAACCAAGTGACAAAATCACTAGCTGATGGGTGATGGGTTGCATTTTCCAACTCATGAGTCCCACTCATTTTTCTAAAAGGTCATTCTCTCCCAAGAATAAGATCATCACCTCATATGCACGTAGGAATCCATCTCTCCTTTTTTGACTTTCTATTTGTGATCACACAATAAACAACCATTCCAATATAATGATGACATCATAATGTTTCATTGTAATGACCAAGACATACCATGAGAAACTCTCTCCACGGAGTGCCAACTAGCACTACCAATAGATGTGAGTTATAGAATAATCACTACATGTAGGAACCATTAGATACAACTGGTGTTCAAATTAATCTACATGAATCTCTAGTTCTTATACAGGGTTTATCAAGGTGAAGTAATAACTTTCACTCGTGTATACAAGTATTGAAGCTAAAGTAGAAAATACATGGATAATTCCTATAATCATCTAATGTGCAGCTTATTCATGACCCTTCATATCCTATAGATGAGCACCCCATATACCACCATCCCTCTAATCCTATAGTGGTCCACTTTATGATGGAGGTAGTGTGAGTAGGTCATAGTATCTTCCTCCTCTTACATCTCCGCCCTTTAGGGCTTCACCTAACCCTATTTCAGCAATGCCTCCCTAGGGGCCACCATAACCATGCCTGGGAGATCCTTGATCATGATGTTGCTTATATCATAGAGGTATTTCCATTGACAATCCACATATGTATAATTTAATTTTGGGAAATCACGATTAATTTGACCTCACCTATCCTAAGCATAACATTTTCCATCTCCATGCTGACTAAACCCTATGTGTGACCCATGTGTTGTAGATCCCCATGTCTGAATTTGGGTATGATTTGGCCTCTTACATTGAGACCCTCATGGTTAATTCCTTCCAACTCCTATAGATGAATCCACTTCATTATGTATATTGTATACTCTATATTTCTGATGCCCCTTAGCTAGAAATCTCTTTATCACCAAGGACCACTTCATAACTCTAGCATAAGTGGGAATGAATAAATTTTCCATGCCATCCTGGATATATTTGTGAAGGACCTAATCAAACTTTAATTGTTAGAAGTATTAATCTCACACTTATTAAGAGAGTAGTGTATGAGGTTGGTAAACATTGATACATACTCAAAAACTATCGTATCACCCTACAACAGCTCAAGAAGCACCTGAATCTATACAAAGTGAAAACATCTAGGATATCACTCATCGAGGAAAAAATTCTAGAAGTATATCCACAAGAGAATCACCTCATCAAAATTATTAGTCACCAGGCCCCACAATCACCCTTTAACTCCATGAATAAGAGTAGTTTTAAGTGAAACCATATGATTGGTTGGGATCCACACAAGCTAGAAAACATTTACCACTAACTCGGTTCAATCCTGTGTTTCATAAGGGTATAGATCACTATAAATCCTAATAAATATCTTTCTATGTAATGCACATAACATGATAATACTATGTGCATCTTCACCCTAGAAAAATGAATTTATTTCCTGCACAACATGCAGACGATCATCCTATTAAACCACTATAGTTGGATCCATGCACTTCCCATTAGGTGGAAGTACTTATCTATGATCTCATAGATGTAATACCTCAAGAATAGGACCATGAACTGAGTAATCATCGCTCAATTAGTCTTCATCAAGACCCTATATCAAAATCATAGCTGGATTTCATTGTGGACGCATCTAGAAAATATACAAGATGTTCTATGATTATTTGAGCATATATGGGGAGCTGACTCAAGAAGGTTATGAAATTCAAAACAATCATTCCAATATGATGCATGTACCATTGGTTTCTATATAAACATATCCTATTTATTCTGATTTGACAAGTAGGTAGTTAGAGTCATGGAGTATGGACACATTTTCTATTGCACCATAATTAGACTCCTTTCCCTAAGATCTGAACTTGAGACACTTCAATATTGTTTCCATAAGTTCTCAAACCAATACTCATGATGTCTAACTCCAAACACTGACCCTAGGAAAACCCACCATAGAAACCACTTTTTCATGATTCAACCCACTGGGAACCATCCTGGGTTAGCAATAAGTTGAGTGTTACGCCCCAATCCCACCTCTAAGAGTCTTGGGGATGGAAACTAGCTCTGAGTAGGCATATCACTGAAGTAGGAGGCCTTAGCCTAAAGTACCTATACACATGTACACACCCAACTTCATGCAATAATACAGAGATATAAGAAAACTGAAACCTCTAAAGGGTTATCAATTCATGAAATATCCTCTATGAAATAAATGTAATTTAAGTGTAAGGGGAAAAATACATGCCCAACCAAAGATAAAGGAGTTCCTAAACTGAAAACAAGTAAAATAGAAAATAAAAGAGATCCCAACTCATAATATTTGATACTGATAGTTTAACATGGTCAATTATATTATTCTACACTGATACAAAGTCTACCAAGGTCACCATTTATTTTTATTTCATATGTGTATGACATGACTCATGTGGGAAAATCCTATGAAGGGGTTAGTATAAACATACCTAGTAGGATACCTCAAAAACTAAGAGGGAATAAATATAATAAAATAGTAATCTCAACCCATAATTAAACAAGGGAAAGTGAAACCCAACATTAGATATTCTTCTACTAAAACCCCGGTTGTGGAAGGAGAGGAATATCAATCTCGATATCCACCTAAGGAACTATGAGTCTTCCTATAGCTTCAAATTTCCCATATCTATTTTTAGGAACCACACATGACATCATAAGATTCAAAGTATTAGGTATTATCCTCACCATTTCTCTTCACATCTAAGGAAAAATTAACAATAATGGAGGACCTTTACCCCCACTAGATCTCAATAATGGGGTAGTAACACTTTGTAGAAAGAAAACTTGTTCCTTCTATAATTTGGGGGAGTACCAACTCTACTTGTATATAGGGTATGGGTGACATGTTCCCTAGTGAGTCAGCGGTAGTACCAACCCTGGCATCTCTTTGATAATCAAACCCAGTCACTACCATCTACAAATCATCACTGAAAGAATCATCCCACTCAAATCACCTTGCGTTGTACCTCAAATTCTAAATAAAATGACACCATTATATCTTACATGGAATTTTACTCGGGGTATAGTACTCATGGGCCCAAATATGAGCCCTAAATAAATAGATATGAAAGGTAAAAGGTTTTTGGAAAATTACACAGTGTGTGCATTGAAGAACATGGTATTTAGCACCACCCAAGGACCTAGGAATTTTCATCCCTAGACATAACTCACCTAGAAATTTCCTCCACATGACGTATCCCTATGGGACATGGTGTATCTGTTCACCCAAGGTCCTAGATGTGTTCTCTTGAAACATGTATTAGAAACTTTTGTAGCATTACATAGTTTTTAGATCATTATATATAGTATTTCATATTTAACTCAAGCCACAACCCTAGTCTCCATGAGAATCTGAGAAAAATTATTATGTTCCTCCAAATTACACTGTTTATAGTTGGTTTTTTTCATATAGTAAGTCTATTATTCACATGGTTTACCAGGTTCACTAAAAATGATGTTTTAACCCTATTTTGACTCACTAAATCCACCATAATCGAAAAAAGTAACCTCTAATCATCGATTCCTAGCCTCTAGTTTCCAAAAATCAGAATTATGGTCACCCGATCATGATCTGTCACACCTCTCATCACCAAAATGTGGTCAAAATCCATAGAAAAAAATAATTTGTGATCTTTCATTGTCTCTTGATCCTTCAAAAAATATTCAATTTATTTTCATTTGTAAAACCATCAAGAATCCGTAGGTTTTATTGTGATAAAACTAATTTGGAAATGTTGAATCATTGACTGCATGGGACAACAACAAAGAACACAAATAACAAAGATAAGAGAGGGAAAATGATATTATCATTGGCCTATGTGAACCTGGACAATGATAAAAATTTAGAAACCAAAGGATTGAAATATTGTTTCAATAAAAATAGATAAAAATAATCTCAAACACTGATTAAATGTTGGGTCATACAGAAAAATGAATTTAAGGAAATTAAGAAGATAATTAATACATGATTAATAATGAAAATCAAAGGGGTGGAAATCCAAAAAATAATGTCCCCTACCTCGAGAGTTGATTGATCATTGGGGAAGAACACATTTTATAATGATTTTGATTAATATTTTGTTTCATTCATCATTCATCCCATGAACCTCCTCGATTTTCATCATCGATCCATGTTCCCAAGTTTGTTAAGACCAATGGTAGATCCTCCTCCTCCCCTCTATTCTCCTAGGGTTATGTGTCTAAACCTAGGGTTTTCCCATACCACTATATAAATAGATAAGGGGGTTCAATTTAACATTAATAATATTAAATAAGATTAATTATTTAATATATTTAATATTTATTCTAATGACAGTATTCTACGATGTTGGAGTTGGTGTTCTAGAACAATTTTTTTTGTAATTTAGATTACATTTATATTCAGATGTTTGAATTTTAGGTTCTGGGTGTAGCGGAAGAGCGTGGATGGGTGTACCCAACTTTAATTTTTCTATTAACAACGATCAATATGAGATCCATCATGATAAAAAAAATGTTGGATCTTCAGAATAGAATAAAGAAAGAAAGATAAGAGGAGAGTCACATAACCATAGATAGAATCATCGTAAGTTGTTTATAATTAATTTAATTTAAATATAAGAATTACTTTTTTGGAATTCTCTCTTCGTTGATGTTTCTAGTTATGATCTGATGTGATTCATCATTGCGTCGTAGAATCCAAGTGTAGTCTTCATCTAGTGGTGATCCACACGTGCTCCATGTATCTCTGGACATCGCCAAAGGTATCTCTGGGTTCTAACATGGAAAATAATCTTCTTGCAATATCCGCCTTCAATCGCCTTGAGAGCCACTTTCAAAACACTCTCCTTGATTTGGTGGAGGAGGATATCTATCGTAACTTGAGAGTACTCTTGGAAGAAAGGAATTATCTCTTGGCTTGAGGGATTTCTCTAGATCCATTGTGCATAACCCCCAAGAATGGACATCCCCATGAGAATAATATAATTGGGATTTTAATTACCTAGAATAATAAAATGAATTAATTACACGACAACATTCATTAATTTCATTTAATTCTTAGTAAGACCCCATGTCTAATAATAACATTTGATTATTATTATTACTTGACATGCTCCCAAAAAATTACACCTAATATTATTTAATTGAATAATATTATTTCTCCCAAATCCCTAGAAAAACTACACGGCATGTATATTAATATACATGGCATGTACTTTTGTTTATCCATTTTTTTTATTTCCTCCACAACATTTATTAGAACTTGAATAATTAATATTTATTTCTTAAATAAGTATCACTGAATTACTCACTAATAAATATATATTATTTCACCCACAATATATTCTCATGAATAACTAGTGTTGAAATAAATGTGATCAGACATCCTTGAATAATTATTAAACCACAATCGGGAATAATCTTTATTCAACTTTTTAAATGAATATTTAATTGAGATACTTGGACACACTTAGTGTGAGACCCTCTAATCCTCTTTCTCAGTGGCGTTAGACGGAGCTTACTATAAGTCCAAGGTTAGCTTATAGAAACATGCCAAGGCACCCATAGAGAAAGATGTTAACGTCGTAATGACATGTCACCTCCTGCAAATGCTTATCGTGTAATGTAATACCTTTTTCACGATATCTCCAATCAAGCTGGTTGCATGATAGTTCCATCAACTCAGGTGCTCGATTATTATTTCTTTGACTTCTTGGAATTGAACTCGCACATTCATCACCATGACTATGGATTTATTTAGTCTATATCAATTCCATCAAAGGTCCTGATATATCTACTTACTTTATAGAACATAAGGGACAAATCCTTTCTCACATTATCTATTAACGTAGTATTACTCATGACACACCCAACATATCCTACCTCACCACGAATAGTGTGTCGTCACAGTTTTTGTCAATACATCTAAGTGTATGAGTTGTAATACCCATCAATAATAATATTTAAGTCTAAGGACCAATACACAAGTCCACAGATAGGAACATCGAATGACACTATGAAATGTTGATTTTCTAATGGTGGGTCTCATTCTCATAATATCCTCCTGGATACTACCAAGGGTGCAAACCATGAGAAGGTGACTCAATGTTTTATGTGTCCTCACCCCTAATGGCATGTATTATTTGCGTCCCTTAAATAACATCATACATCTATAGAACATATATTCAAGAATAGTATTATGGAACTTTCGGGTTCTCATCATATCAGGGATACTCTATGGCCCTTTATTAAAACAACTATCCTTTGGACATTATCACATGCATTGTCATATAGAAGAACAATCAAGATGTGATAAGGTATAAAATATTATCATAAAGTACAATGTAGTTGGTTCTAGGCCACCAACCCCAACAGGCTCCCACTTGGACTAGATCTAACTGCTAAAAACCTTTAACCCACTAGCTCTCACATGATATTCATGCTTCTGTTGAGATAGTCCTTTAGTCATGGGGTTCACCACATTCTCTTCCTTGGACACTCTTCTCACTGCAACTTCACCCCTTTGAAAAAAATCCCTCAAGAGGTGATATTTCCAGAGAATGTGCTTTGTCCGTTGATGTGACCTCGGTTCTTTTGCAAGAGCCACCATTACAGAATTATCACAATACAATGTGATAGGATCCTTACTACTAGGCACCACATCAAGATCATGGACAAAGTTCCAAATCTATATGGCTTCCTTGGATACATCATAAGATGATATATATTTGAAATCTGCTATAGAATAGGTGAAAACTAGCTGCTTTGAACTCTTCCATCTCATAGTTCCTTAGTTGAGATAGAAAACATATCATGATTGCGACTTTAGATCGTTTTGATTTGTCTAAAAACCAGCATCATCATACCCTTTGATGACAAGATCTTCGTCTCCTCCATACACCAGGAACATATCCTTAGTTCTTCTTAGATACTTAAGGATATTCTTAATAGTAGTCCAATTCTATTCTCCAAGATCTTCTTGATATCTACCTTTCATGCTCACTGCATAGGAAACATCAAGCCTAGTATATAACATGGAATACATAATGGATCCTATAGATGAATCGAATGGAATCTTACTCATCCTATCTTTCTCCTACTATTTCTAAGGACACCTTCTTTTATAAATATGTAAGCCATGTGACACTGGAACCAATACCCTCTTGGATTGTTCCATACTAAATCTATTTAGTATCTAGTCAATGTATGTACCCGGACTTAGTCCAAGCATGTAACGACCTAAATTTTGAATAAGTTTTGTTTCCTAATTTTTATGTGTTATTTTATTTTATACTCAACAAAACTATTTCATTTATTTAATGAAATGAGTATAATTAAAATTGTATTGTCAGGTTTCAAATTTTATATGACTGTTGGTCAATATGACCATTGGTGAATATAACTGTTGGAAACTAAACTCTTAATGTTGTGATTATTGTTTATAAATACAAGTGATCTTGGTTACAAAAAGAATATTCGATGGCCTCATCCAATAGTCTCAGGTCGTTCGAAGCCCATCTGATGGAACTTGGGAAGGAGGGAGTGCCACTGGGATTTTCTCTGGACTAAACCCAAACCGAACTTCATTTTGTGAAGCTTGAACGGAATCGTCTATGGGAAAAGTTCAAGCTAATAGAAATCACTACTCGGGCAATGTTGGTCGAGCCGCCCCAAGATTCTATCACCTTAGCACACCTTACACTTAGGTCATATGTTGGGGTTATAAGGGGCTATGTAACGAGACCTTAGCTGCTTTATGTAATCCTTTGATATAAAAAAAAATTTGTTTCTTCTTATGGTGTCCGGAAAAATATAGGATGTATATTATTGATGAATTTTGGAAAAAGGATATTTTAAAATATTTATGTAAACCTTAAATAATTAATAATGTGTAATGATTTTCAAAAAATGGTCTTCTACAGTTATGTATAGTAAAAATTTAGAGTCTAATAAGATCAACTAAATTTTTCATGAATAGTAAATTATGAATAGTAATTTTACACTTATGAATAGTAATATGACCAAATGGATTAGTAACCTCACTTAAGAAGGTATTAATATAATTTACGCACCTTGATTAGGTAATTTGATTCAACAAAATAAGTAAATAACTATTTCATAAATTATTAGTTATGTATTAGTTTTCTTTCGGGTGAATAGTGTTTTTATTTAACAATTAAATTAAAAATATTTAGAAAATTGTTTTCATAAAATGGAGTTCATTTTTGAATTCAGAGCATCAATATTAGGTTAAGGTAAATTTTTTCGATTTTTCTGAAAAAGTTGAATTTTCAGTGAATAGTGAAAATACCGTTTTTAGTTTCAGGTGTTTAATGACATCATTAAGGATGTAATAATTATGTAATCATTATGGTCGACTTATTAATAGTAATATAAGTTATTATTTGTCCCAAGTGGCTAATACCATGGTCAAATACTATGGGCAAGCCCATGGTTTTTCCAATACCAGCGATGAGGTGTCCCTTGGGAATTAATGTTTTGCTACCTCACATCCCCTATAAATACCAAGTCATTCCCTCATCCATTTTATTGAAAAATCCTCCTCAACTAAGTTCTGGTCTCCTTACCCCCCCCCCCCCCCCAAGGAGTACTCCCAAGGTTCCCTCAAGGCTCCCAAGGTCCCGACCTTCATGCTTTCAAAGTTACTTTTCAAGGTAAGGGATCCCTTCACCCTCCTCCTTTAAGTCATGAATTCCTTTATGTTATGTCTTATAGTTCCATTTTATTATGTGTGGGATTGTTCTTATATATATTTACTACTATCCATTTCATGTCCAAATGATGAGAGACCCTTTCCTCTCTCATCAATTGATTTTATGAATTTTTTAAGTGGCGTCGTTAGGCTGCCGAATTTCTTGTAAAAGAAATCGCATCATCCCTTTACTTTCAGGTTTCCTTTTCTTGTGGTATGTCATTCAAATATCTATACCATGTTATTATCTCCTTTTTATTCTATATTTGTATTATAATATGATTTTTTTATGAGTTATTTACCCTTTTACCCTCTCTTTTTATTATTTTCTAAAACCATGTTATATAGTCGTTATGCTGTAGAAATTTCGTCTCAAAACTTCTCTCTCTTTCTCTCAAGAAATTCTATTGTTTTATTTATGTGAATACCCAGACCTATTTCGTTTCTATGGTTGTTCAGAAATACAAAAAAAATTATATATTTGATTCTGTAATTTACATACATAAAACCCTCACTCCCTTTCCATGGGTTATAAATGACATAATGATCAAGTTTTTATGTACTTTTTAAACGTCACGATTTTGACATGAAACCCATTTCTTTGATTCTACTTGGGTTATTTATGAAATGTTTGATTATGATATATGTGGATCAAATGAAAGTAAATACATATTAAGGGTGTGACTTGATAGCGCTCTAATGAATTGGGTAAAATATTAATCTCTAGAGATGAAAAGTTTCACGATACCTTGGTGAATAAACTTGGTAATTTTTTTATAACACCTTGGGGATGGACCTTGGTGATATGTTCATGAATGTCTAAATGAAATGTTATAGCCACATATTCAAGTTATTTTCATTATGATATTCCTATACTTCCATTTCTCATGTCTTTATGTTTTTATTCAAGTTCTTATTGATATCACAAGTACATTGACTCCCTTGTTCACCTTTACTGGGATTTTTTCTCACCCTTTACTTTGATGTATGTCTCCAGGATTTGAGACGCAGTAATTGTACATAGGATGAACATATGATTAATCCTTACAAGTTTATTAGAAGAATGTTTTATGTTTTTTTCATGTTTTATGTCCCTGATTTTCAAGACACTATACTTTAAAGATCCTAGGTTTGTAAAATGTAATGAGAAGTTATGTAATAAAAAGGTGGGATGCCAGAGTTGGTATCAAAGGATATTTTAGTTATTTATGGAAATTAGGATATGAAAACTTTAGAAATAACCCTATAGAAAAGTTTAAATATAGGAAAACTTCCTTGTATTTTGGTGAATATTGAGTAAGTGGTTTATCAAAAAATACACCCATGTCTGGATACGAGCAGGTAGAGCGGCTCTGGAACATATGTACATAGGGGAAAACCCCAAAAACACCGCTTTGAGCTTGACTCAAATAGGAACTGGTTCATCACAATGGTCATTGTTGCACTCTTGGTTATGACACTCCTAGGGGATATGTTTGGTTAATCACAAGATTTTTATAAATCATTATGAAGGAATTATAGAGAAATGTAATTGTTTAAGCATGAAGTTTTAAGACATATAATCATTTATAGTTAAAAGATTCGTAAATGAGATAAGTTTCTCAGTAAGGTTTTATTCTTTTAGAAAATGGCGGGCAATAGGAAGAACCATGAAAATGGTGACCGCAATGGACCATGTGTTGACGGCCCTCTGACGGAATCCAGAATGGAAACATTCATGCGAATGATGAACCAACTGACTCAAGTTATGGGAAATTACTTGAATCAAGTTGGGAGACCGATCTCACCGTGAAAGGAAAAACATTCTATTGAGTCCTTTATGCGCCAACGACCACCATCCTTCAGTGGATTGACCAACCCATTGATTTTTGAACAGTGGATCAGCTCTATAGAGAAGATCTTTTCTGTGCTACGTTGTTCAGAGCAAGAGAAGTTCACCCTGGTTGTCTATCACTTAGAAGGAGAAGCTGATCAGTGGTGGGAACTGATCAAAAACACGAGTCCAGTATTAGAGGTTGAATATATGGAGTGGGAAGAGTTTAGATGGATCTTTTTCAATAAGTATTTCCCTAGTTCCATGAGAACAAGAATGGAGAAGGAGTTTCTCAAGCTGAAGCCGAATGAGAATGAATCTGTGGGAATCTAAGAGATGAACATCACTAGGATTTCACGATATACCTCTATCCTTGACATGGATCAAAATGGTTTGGCTGATAGATTCTTTGGTGGACTGAGACCTCATCTGCAGAAGAATCTAGAAAACTGAGACTATGATATCTATGAGGAGATCATGTGGAGTGCGATGCAAGTCGAACTGGAATTTGGTGAGATGCAGTGGTCTCATAAATACAATGACAAGAAGAGATCTTTGGAGCCCAGCTTAGGGAGGACCTTTGATTCGGGAAGAGGAGGCAAGAAAGTGCAGCTTCCCACATGTAATAAATGTGGGAAGAAGAATTCGGGGAACTACCTGATTTGGAGAGGGAAATTCTACAAGTGTGGAAGAGATGGACATATTGCGGGGAATTATCTTAGTGAGGTGAACCCTTAAATTCCAAACACTAACAACAAGGGGAAGATGGTGCAGGACCTACCTGATGTCCAGTGCTTTAAGTGTGGACAACGTGGGCACTTTTCCAATCTCTTTCCAAATCTGAGGGTAGTGGAGGGGAACCACCATCATCCTTATCAACGGCCAAGGGAACAAGGTTGTGCTTTTTCTATCATGACAGCTGAAGTTGAAGCTCTGAATGATGTGGTAGCAGGTACTCTTCTTATTCTCTCAAATCTAGCAAGTAATTTGTTTGATTATGGTTCTATGAATTCCTTTATATCCTCCGAGTTTGAAAATAATTTATAATCAACCACTGATTTTCTAAAAGTAGAGTTATCAGTCAAGACTACTTGTGGGATTGTCCAAGAATCATCAGTGTTTAGAAACTCTAGTATTTACTTTGGTGGGAACAATCTTATCGCAAATCTAGTAGTCATTCCCATGCGGGAATTCGACTTTATATTAGGAATGGACTATCTCTCAAAGTATAATGCTAAGATCAAATGCAGGATCAAGGAAATCTCAGTAGTCTTGAAAAGAAAACCTATAGTTATCCTCCAAGGTGAGATATCTCAACATGATCTTTGTCTAAAAGAACCCCCTATATCCTTATTTATGGAGCTGATCGATGAAGAAGTAGAAAGATATGAGAGTTTAAGGATAGAAAATGTCCCCGTCATCCAGGAATATGTTGACGTATTTCCTGAGGAGTTACCTGGACCTCCCCCAGAAAGGGAGGTAGAATTCTCCATTGAACTCGTACTTGGATCTCATCTGATATCAAAGACCCCGTATAGGATGGAAAATGTGAAGCTGGAGGAATTAAAGAAACAAATCCAAATTCTTTTGGAGAAGGGGTTTATCAAGCCTAGTGTGTCTCCTTGGGGAGCACCGGTTCACTTTTTGAAGAAGAAGGATGGGTCGATGTGGATTGATTATGGAGAACTAAATGGGATCACAGTAAAGAAAAAATACCCTCTTCCAAGAATTGATGACTTATTTGACCAGCTTTGTGGGGCTCAATTCTTCTCTAAGATTTATCTTCGATCTAGTTATCGTAAATTGAGGGTGAATAAATAAGATATTCCAAAAACTACCTTCTGATCAAGATATGTGCATTATGAGTTTGTTTTTATGCCCTTCAGGCTGACTAATGCACCTTCTATTTTGATGGATTTGATGAATTTATTCTTTAAGGACTACCCTGATAACTTTTTGGTAGTTTTTATTAATGATACTATGATATATTCCAAAAGTTTTGAAGAGCATGAAGATCATCTAAGGGTTATTTTACAAACTCTACGGAAGGAGAGGCTTTGGAAATTTCAGAAAATGTGAATTCTGGTTACAACAGGTAGCTTTCTTGGGGCACATTGTTACCAATGAAGGAATCACAACTGACCCTGCAAAGACAAAATTTATAGAGGAGTGGCCTCAACCAACAACAATAACTAATATTCGAAGTTTCCTTGGATTAGTAGGATATTATAGGAGGTTTGTGAAAAAAATTTCATGACTTTCTAATCCACTAACCAAGTTAACTCAAAATAGGGTCAAGTTCATCAAGACAAAGGATTATGAGGAAAGTTTCCAAGAGCTGAAGAAGATATTGGTTACTGCACCCATGTTAACTCTACCCTCGAGTGGAGAAAGATTTGTTATTTTTAGCGATTCTTCTCTCAAAGGGATTGGGTACGTCCTCATGAAAAATGAAAAGGTCATTACTTATGCATCTTGATATTTGAAGACTCGTGAACAGAACTATCCTACGCATGATCTGGAGTTGGTTGTGGTCATTTTTTCTCTGAATATATGGATTCACAATCTTTATGAGAAGAAATGTGATATATACACAGACCATCAAAGTTTGAAGTATATTTTCACACAAAAATAATTGAACATGAGACAAATGAGATGGCGAGAGCTTCTTAAAGACTATTATTGTTCAATTCATTATCATCACGGAAGAGTAAAAAAAGTTGTTGATGCATTAAGTAGGAAATACCTAGTTGTTCTTTTCATGATGAGGATTAAAAAAGATCCTTTGATCAATGACCTAGTAAAGCTGGACATGGGAATTATAAGGTAAGTGAAATCATCAACCCTAACTCAAATGATTTCTCAACCGTCATTACTAGAGAAGATCAAGAAAGCTCAGAAAGAAGATCCTTTGTTACAGAAGAAGTTTGAGGCTATAAAGGATGGGAAGTTTCCTGAGTTTATTATTGATCAAGAAGGTGTACTGAAATTTTGTACAAGGCTATTTGTTCCATCTATTCCAGAAATAAAGAAGGAGTTGATGGATGAATCTCATAGCTCTACTTTTTATATACATCTGGGAAGCAAAAAAATGTATAGGGACCTTCGTGATCATTTTTGGTGGGATAATATGAAAAGGGAGATTGATGACTACACTACAAGGTTCCTAGTCTGTCAGCAAGTAAAGGCAGGGGTGTTGCAACCACTACTCATACCATCATGGAAGTGGGACAATATCACTATGGACTTTGTCACTAGTCTCCCAATAACTTCCAAAGGAAACAATGTGATATGGGTTATTGTGGACCGTCTCACTAAGGTTGCCCATTTTATCTCCATTTGGGAAGATTTATCTCTTGATCAACTTTCCAGTATTTACGTGAAGGAAGTGGTAAGGCTGCTTGCATTTCCACTTTCTATCGTATCTGATCGTGATCCAAGGTTCTCATCAAAATTCTGGAGAAGTATTCAACATGCTCTGAGCACTGAATTGAATTTCAGTATGGCCTATCACCCCCAAAATTATGGCCAATCTGAAAGGACTATTCAAACACTCAAGGACATGGTGAGAACATGATCAATGGAATTTAAAGGTGGATGGGATCAACATCTCCCTTTAGTTGAGTTCTCTTACAATAATAGCTTCCACTCGAGCATTAAAATGGAACCCATTGAATCTCTATATGGGAAGCTATGTAGACCTCCTACTTATTGGGATGAATCTGGTGAGAGAAATATTCTTGGGCCTGATCTTGTGCAAGAGATGACCGAAAAAGTCCATGCCATCCAACAACACATTAAGGCTGCTCAGAGTCAGCAAAAGGGTTATGCTGACAACCGTCGAAGGGACTTGGAGTTTGATGTTTGCGACAAGGCCTTTCTTTAAATTTCACCTTAGAAGAGAGTCATGAGGTTTGGGAATAAAGGGAAGCTCAGACCTAGGTACATTGGCCCCTATGAAATCCTTGATCACGTAGGAGCAGTGGCCTATCGGCTTGCACTTCCTCCAAATCTAGAAAAATTTCATGATGTATTCCACGTATCTCTCTTGAGGAAGTACATACCTAACCCTTCACATGTACTAAACCCAAAGGTGGTACAACTGGAACATGACCTATCTTATGAGGAGCAGCTGGTAGAGATCTTGGATTGTAGAGACAAGGTTATACGCAACAAGACTACCCACCTTGTTAAGGTGTTGTGGAGGAACCAAAAATATAAAGAATCCACATGGGAACTAGAGGAGTCTATAAGGTAGAAGTACCCACACCTTTTCTCTTCTTAGGGTATGAGTTAAAATTTCTGGGACGAAATTTTTTAAGGGAGGAAGAATGTAACAACCTAAATCTTGAATAAGTTGTGTTTTCTAATTCTTGTGTGTTATTTAATTTTATACTCAACAAAACTATTTCATTTATTTAATGAAATTAGTATAATTAAAATGATCCCATTAGGTTTCAACTTTTATATGATAGTTGGCCAATATGATCGTTGGTCAATAAAACAGTTGGAAACTAAACTCTTAATGTTGTGATTATTGTTTATAAATACAAGTGATCTTGGTTACAGAAAGAAGATTTGATGGCCTCATCGAGTAGTCTCGGTCCATTCGAAGCCCATATGACAGAACTTGGGAAGGAGGTAGCACCACTGGGCTTTGCTCTGGACCAAATCCAAGCTAAACTTCATCGTGTGAAGATTGAACGGAATCGCCTATGGGAGAAGTTCAAGCTAATAGAAATCACTACTCGGGAAATGTTGGTTGAGTCGCCCCAAGATTCTATCACCTTAGCACACCTTACACTTAGGTACTATGCTGGGGTTATAAGGGGCTATGTAACGAGACCTTAGCTACTTTATGTAATCCTTTGATATAAATAAAAATTGTTGTTTCTTCTTATGGTGTCCGGATAAATATAAGATGTATATTATTGATGAATTTTGGAAAAAAGATATTTTAAAATATTTATGTAAACCTTAAATAATTAATAATGTGTAATGATTTTCAAAAAATGTTCTTCTACAGTTATGTTCAGTAAGAAATTTAGAGTCTAATAAGATCAACTTAATTTTTGATGAATAGTAAATTATGAATAGTAATTTTACGCTTATGAATAGTAATATGACCAAATGGATTATTAACCTCACTTAAGAAAGTGTTAATATAATTTAGGCACCTTTATTAGGTAATGTGATTCAACAAAATAAGTAAATAACTTTTTCAGAAATTATTAGTTATGTATTAGTTTTCTTTCGGGTGAACAGTGTTTTTATTTAAAAATTAAATGAAAATTATTTAGAAAATTATTTTCATAAAATGGAGTTCATTTTTGAATTCAGAGCATTGATATTAGTTTATGTTGAATTTTTGGGATTTTTCTGAAAAAGCTAAATTTTCAGTGAATAGTGAAAATACAATTTTTAGTTTTGGGTGTTTAATGACATCATTAAGGATGTAATAATTATGTAATCATTCTGGTAGACTTATGAATAGTAATATAAGGTATGAGGTGTCCCAAGTGGACAATACCATGGGAAAATACCATGGTCAATCCCATGGTTTTTCCAATACCATCAATGAGGTGTCCCATGGCAATTAATGTTTTATTCCCTCACTTACCCTATAAATATCAAGCCCTTCCCTCATCCATTTCATTCAAAAATCCTACTCAATGAAGTTCTGGTGTCCTTAACTCCCAATTAGTCCTCCCAAGGTTCCCTCAAGCCTCCCAAGGTCCCGACCATCAAGATTCCAAAGTTACTTTTCAAGGTAAGGGATCCTTTCACCCTCCTCCTTTAAGTCATGAATTCTTTTATGTTATATCTTATAGTTCCATTTTATTATGTGGGGGATTTTTCTTCTATATATTTACTAATTTCCATTTCATGTCCAAATAATTAGATACTCTTTCCGCTCTCATCAATTGATTTTCTGAATTTTTTAAGTGACGTTGTTAGGCTGCCGAATTTCTTGTAAAAGAAATGGCTTCTTCCCTTTCATTTCAAGTTTCCTTTTCTTGTGGTATGTCATTAAAATATCCATAAAATTTTCTTATATCCATTTTATTCTGTATTTTTATTATAATATGAGTTTTTTATGAGTGGGTTACCCTTTTACCCACTCTTTTTATTATTTTCTAAAACCATGTTATATAGTCGTTATGCTGCAGAAATTTCGTCTCAAAACTTCTCTCTCTTTCTCTCAAGAAATTATCTTGTTTTATTCATGTTAATACACACACCAATTTCGTTTCTATGGGTGTTAATAAATACAAAAAAATGATATATTTTATTCTGGAATTGAAATACATATAACCCTCACTCCCTTTCCATGGGTTATAAATGACATAACAATCAAGTTTTTAAGTACTTTTTAAACGTCACGATTTTGACATGAAACCCATTTCTTTGATTCTATTTGGGTTATTTATGAAATATTTGAATATGATCTATGTGGATAACATGAAATTAAATACATATTAAGGGCCCTGATAGCACTCCAATTCATTGGGTAAGGAATTAATCTCCAGAGATGACAAGTTTCACGATACCTTGGTGAATAACCTTGGTAATTTTTTTATGACACCTTGGGGATGGACCTTGGTGATATGTTCATGAATGTATAAATAAAATTTTGTAGCCACATATTCAAGTTGTGTTTCAATTTCTTTTAATTATGATATTCCTATACTTCCATTTCTTTTGTCTTTATGTTTTTATTCAAGTTCTTATTGATATCACTTGTATATTGATTCCCTTGTTCACCCTTACTGGGCCTTCTGCTCACCCTTTACATTGATGTATGTCTCCAGGATATGACACGCAGTAATTTTACATAGGATGAACATATGATGAATCCTTACAAGTGGATTAGAATAATTTTTTATGTTGTTTTCATGTTTTATGTCCCTGGTTTCCAAGACACTAGACTTTAAAGATCCTTGGTTTGTAAGATGTAATGAGAAGTTATGTAATAAAAAGGCAGGATGCCACAAAGCAGCCTCTTGGATCTATCATGAATGATATTTATCCCCATAATTTAGGATACTTTTCCTAAGTCCTTCATGGATAAACACTTGTTCAACCATTCCTTAACTAACTATAATATTGGTACATCATTTCCAATAATTAATATGTCATCAACATATACTACTAGGATAACGACCGCATTCACATTAAACCATTTATAAACACATGGCTCAAATTCATTCTTAATGAAACCAAATTCATTTATGGATTCATAAAATTTAATGTTACATGACTTGGATGCTTTATTTAATCCATAAATGGATTTCTCCAACTTGAAAACCTGTTTGGATTCACCTGGTGTCACAAACCCTTCTGGTTGTGTCATATAGACATCTTCCTAAAAGATCCCATTAAGGAATGTTATTTTGACATCCATCTTCAAAATCTCATAGTCATGGTAAGATGCTATGGAAAGCATTATTCTTATGGATTTAAACATGGAAACTAGAAATAAGGTTTCATCATAGTAAATTCCTTAATGTTGTCTGAATCCTTTAGCCACTAGCCTTTCTTTATAGGTGTTAACTTGAACTTCTATGTCCAACTTTCTCTTGAATACCCATTTGTATCCAACAGGCTTTACATCAACTTGATCATCAACCAGAACCCAGACTTGGTTTTGATACATGGAATCCATCTCATATTTCATAGCTTTTATCCATCTTGCATCTTCTAATATTTCTACTACTTCTTTGTAGGAGATAGGTTCATCATTGTCCAACAATAATAATTCACCATACTCGGTGACTAGAAAACCAAATCTCTCCGGTTCCCTTACCTCTCTTGAGATCCTACGCAGTACTTGTGTTTCTGGAACCTCTTCCATAGGGACCTGTGGAAATTGTTCCTATACCAACTCTTGTTTATCTTGAGCATCAACTTCATCGAAGTCAATCTTAATCCCACTATCCCTTTTGAGGATGTTCTCCCTCTCAAGAAATATGGATTTTATGGCAACAATCACTTTCTTTTATGAAGAGTTATATTGTTAATATCCTTTCATTTACTTGGGATATCTTATAAAGATAAACCTCATTCCCTGGGGTACTATTTTGTTTCCAAATAATGCCTTCAAAAATGCCTTGCATCCCCATACATGTGTGTGCAAAAAAATGGGTTTCTTTCTATTCCATAACTTGGATGTAATTACATTTTTCACCTTAGTTAGTACTCGGTTTACTTTGTATGTTGTAGTTTGTAATGCATATTCCCAAAATTATAATGGAAGATCTGCATGACTCATAATCAACCTCACCATGTCCAACAAGGTGTGGTTCCTACTTTCAGTAACACCATTCCACTATGTTGTATAAAGATGAGTGTGTTAAGATAGAATCCCACACTCCTGTAGAAGGTTGATGAACTCTTGGTTCAGATATTCTCTATATTGATCTGATCAAAGCTTCTTTATCTTCTTACCAAGATGATTCTATACTTCATTCTTGAATTCCTTAAATTTCTCTAAGGACTTTGACTTATACATCATTAAGTATATATATCCATATATACTCAAATAATCAGTAAAAGTAATGAAGTAAGAATATCCACTTATAGATTCTATTGGAAATGGTCCACACACCTCTATTTGCACCAATCCTAGAAGATCTGTGGCCCTTTCACCCTATCCACCGAAAGGTTCCTTGTTCATTTCACCATGTAAACAAGAATGACATCTATCCGGTGGTTTTAGCTCATTAGAGTCTAAATAACCATCCTGGAAGATCTTTTTCAATCACTTATCTTTTACATGACCAAGAAGGTGATGCCACAATTGGGTGTTGTATGAGTCATGTGGGTTTGTTTTGTTATCGATTTACAACACTTAGTTTTCATAATTTAATACATACAAACCATTATTTAAATGTGCCATACCATAACATATGTTGTTCTTATAAATGAAACAATCCTTATTTCCAAACATTAAAATAAATCCATCCATATCCAAACATTATACTAAAATTATGTTCTTGGTAACACTGGGCTTATAATAAAAGTTATGTAAAACCAAAAGCATCACAGTTGGCAATGAGATATGGTAATTGCCAATTCCAACACATCCAGCCACGTGCCATTGGTAGCACTAAGATCCACCTCTCCTCTGGAAATATTTCTAAATATACATGGTTCCTACATTTGAATACATATTTGAGCCCCAAAATCTATATCTAATACAAAATGTGTAGAAATGGAAAGATTACACTTGATAATGAACACATATTTGGCATCCCCATGCTTTTAGGTGCAGTTCCTCTTCCAGTGGCCTAGCTTGACACATGAGAAATATTCTGCCTCCCATTCCTTGCCCTAACTTTGGATCTATCCATTCTTTGAGGGACTATGCTTGGGGGATTCAGATTGTTTATAAACCTTTGGCCCCTTTGCCTTGTCCTTCCTCTTCTTATTCACCATAAGGAATGTGGTTTTGTCACGCCCCATGTCCATATCTACTTGGCGAATCAAGTTTAGAAGTTCCTATATAATCTTATCATTATTTATCATGTTGTAGTTGACAATAAAGCTAGAGACTGTATTAGGAAGTGATGATAGGATGAGATCTGTACGCAACTCATCCGGTAACTTAATCCCTAAGATTTCCAGGTGTTCAATGTAGCCAATAAGCTTAACTACATGTGGCACAGCTGGGGAAGACTCTCTAATCTTAGTTGTAAAAAAAGTTTTGGAGATCTTATATCTCCCCTTTCTAGCCTTCTATTGATAGATATCTTTAAGGTGAGACATCATTCTATACACATCCATGTTTTCATGTTACTTCAAGAGATTATTAAACATGGATTATAGCATGAAACATTGGAAATATGTGGCATCATCCATTTTTTTATATAGATAGATAGTTCCTCATCACTGGCCTCTTTTTCAGGCACAACTAGAATCGGATCCTCCAGCACATACAATTTCCTGTCATGGCGAAGGATGATTCTTAAAAGCCTCTCCCACTCATTGAAATTGGTTCCAGTGAGAAAGTTTTTCTTCTCGAGTATGGTTCGCAATGATATGTTTGAAGCAATTTTTCTATTTATTTCTAAAAATTAAGATGATCAAAGATTTAGTTCTTAATCATAAAATTGAGACAAATAAATAAATTAATACTTATTAGTCTCCCACTATTTTTTCAAAATATAATAACCCTCACCATTGACTTTGAAATATTTTGTTTCCTAAATGTTCTAGTGGAAAGGATTCATATTTCACTTCACATTACCCCAACTAGGGTTGGTCAAGCAACTTGATGGGTTTTAGGTAGGCATTCCAAATTCCAACTGCATTAACTCGTAGTTCCATGATCTGCGGAGTGGACTCCCCAATCCTGAAATCCTTTTATTTTGGATTCCCTCAACCTTTGCCTCTTGGTCACACCAAGTCCTGCTATGGTATTCAACCCTTGATATGAACCAATTCAAGTTAAACCAAAACCTTAATTATAATTCCCTGATAATTGAAATCACCCCAACTAGGGTTGGTCAAGAACTTTGAACTATGGTTTGATTATAACCAAGATTATAGAAGGTTGTACTCACTTAAAATTTCTTTGAGGGATTTTATCCTTATACCTAAATTTCCATTTTATTATATTTCTTAAATTATTGTTAATATTAATTGGGATATAATTAAGTGATTAACCATGTCTAAGATAATATTTACGCATAAGATGGTCTTATTTTAGTTCCATATTGCATGCTTGTTTAATCCAATAATTGTGTGATCGTGACAACACACCCAAAATAAATAAACCATGCAACTGGAAGAAATAAAATAAATGGTATGATCATAATCATGTTCTATTGGTTAGTTTATCTAGTGGTTGATAAACTAACCCAATACCTAGGGGAGGAATAACTTGAACCTTTTTGGGTTCATTTTTACAGCTCTCCACATGTCCACCTTTGTATCTCCTTGGATTGGTTTCATCTTGGCTCCTAACTTGAGCCACCTCCACTAGGTTGGGAGCTCCATCCATTACATATTCTTCTATCTCACTTGTATGTGATGGGTAAAATGGGGTTTTACATAAAAAAAACCTTGGGCACATAGGCCCTACATATTAAAGAGGATAAGGCTCGCAGTCCAAAAAACTAATTTAAATTAATTAATTAAAAGAAACCATCCACATACCAAGGTCTTAGTCTATCTCATGATCATCCATGCATGCAACAATATTTACGCATAAATAAAACTAGTATTCAATTATTTAATCATTCTTGTTTAAGATAAATCATGCTTGAGTCAATTAATTTTATTTAATTAATCAATCCTTTTATCTTAAACCCTTTTTTGAATTTCCTTGAGATTCTCATCCATCATAATTTTAAACAAATAAATTCATTTAAAATTATCTTTGTACATAACTTGTAATTTGGAGGAAACCTGGTGAATTCATGTTCATAACTACCCAATGAGTAGAAATAAACATTGCACAGATGTTAAATTAAACACATATATATAAAACACCTATCATGTGTTGCGCCTTAGCTTTACATCAGCACTATGGTACATGTCTCAATGTTTTTTAAAATATAACAATAAATTTTAATAAATATGTTTAATTTGGATGAGTACACGGCATGTATTTTTGACTACAAGGTGCATACTATCATTCATTGTCCATCCGAAGAACACACCCGGGGACATGGTGTGTAGATGTACTTTGGAAATATTCAGAGTACACAGCGTGTTCAGTGGGTCACATGGCTTGTAGTGTCTTCATTACATGTTCTCCAGCTGGGAAATCCATGTATGGGGTATACAGTCCATCCCTAACCTGAAGGGACTACACGTCGTGTCCAGTGGGCCACATGACGTGTAATCTAGAAACCATGTACCACCTGTTCCTGGTCAACACATGGAGTCATTTAATACTTAGATAGACTCCAACACATGACTTGGATTGGTGGACCAGTCCTGGTTCATGGATCCTAGACTACACGGTGTGTAATGTCGAATACACACCATTTGTTCTAGTGTTGTATGGCCAAGAAGCTTTGGCACCTCCATATGATATCCAATGTTTTATTTTAATCAAAATTAAAAGAAAATATTGTTTCTATAAGGTGAACGATAAATTAAGGAGGAGGAACAGATCTTGATATTTAGATTTCCGGAACGATTAACTTGAATTGAAACAAATAAATTGTTAAATGTGTCAATCATCAATGAAAAACTAAATAATTATAATCAACAATATGATCCCTCTGATACCACTTGTAGGTTCTGGGTGCAATGGAAGCGCATGGATGGGTGTATCCAACTTTAATTTTTCCGTCAACAATGAACAATCTAAGATCTGTCATGATAATAAAATATCGAATCTTCAGAATATAATGAAGAACAAAAGAAAATAGGAGAGTCCAAAAAACACAGATAGAATAATCATATGTTGGTTATAATTAATTTAATTAAAATATAATAATTTCTTTGATGGAATTCTCTCTTCATTAACGTTTCCTGTCAGGATCTGATGTGATCTGTCAATGCGTCATTGAATCCAAGTGTATTATTCCTCTAGCGGTGATCCACACATGCTCCACGTATCTCTAGATGTCATCTAAGGGATCTTTGGGTGCTTCATGTAAGAGCCTCTGCTTCCGGTGTCTTCCTTCGATCGCCTTGAGAGCCACTTCCAGAGCACTCTCCTTGATCTGATGGAGTAGGATCTCTCTAGTAACATGAGAGTATTCTTGGAAGAAAATAATTCTCTCTTGGATTGAGATATTTCTCTAGATCCATTGTGCACAACCCCCATGAATTTCTAGGCTCGTGATAATAATATAATTGGGATTTTAATTACTCATAATAATAAAATGAATTAATTACACGAAAGCATTTATTCATTTAATTTAATTTTTAGTAAGACCTCATGTCTAATAATAATAGTTGACTATTATTATTTATTGACATGCGCCCAGTGAATTACACATAATATTATTTAATTAAATAATATTATTTCTCAAAAATCCCCAGAAAAACTACACAGCGTGTATATTAATATACACGATGTGTGATTTTGTTTTTCCATTTTCTTTATTTCCTCCACCACATTTATTAGACCTTGAATAATGACTATTTATTTCTTAAATAAATATCACTGCATTACTCGCTAATAAATATATATTATTTCACCCACAATATATTCTATTGAATAACAAGTGTTGAAATAAATGATATCATACATCCTTGAATAATTATTAAACCACAATCAAAAATAATATTTATTCAACTTGTTGAATGAATATTTAACTGAGATACTTGGACACACTTAGTGTGTAACCCTCTAGGCCTAATTCTCATTGGAATTAAGTGGAGCTTGCCTAAAGTCCAAGGTTAGCATATAGCAACAAGGCAAGGCACCCATAGACAAAGAAGTTAACACCGCAATGATGTTTCACCTTATATAAACGCTTATTGTGTAATGTAATCACTTTGTCACGATATCTCCAATCAAGCAGGTTGCATGATAGTGCCATCAACCCATGTGCTCGATTATTCTTTCTTTGAATTCTTGGAATTGAACTAGCCCATTCCTCACCATGGACATGGATTTAATTGGGATATATCAATTCCATTAAAGGGTCTGAGATATCTACTTCTGTTATGGAACAGAAGGAAAAAATCTTTTCTCGCATTATCTATTAATGCGGTATTACTTGCGGCGTACCCGATATATACTACATCACTACGAATAGTGGTTCATCACAGTTTTCATCAATACATCTAAGTGCACAAGTTGTAATACTAGTAAATAATAATATTAAAGTCTAAGGACCAATACATGCGTCAGTAGATAAAAATATCCAATGACACTATGAAATATGGATTTCCTACTGGTAGGTCTTCTTCTCATAATACCCTCCTGAATACTACCAAGGGAGCTAGGAGAAGGTGCCTCAAATTTTTATCAGTCCTCACCCCTAATGGCATGAATTATTTTTGCCCCTAAAATAACATCATTCAGTCATAGAACATATATTCCAGAATTGTGTTATGGCACTTTTGAGTTCTCATCATAGTAGGGATCTGTTATGACACTTTAGTGCAACAGATATCCTTAGGACATTATCACTTGCATTGTCACGCAGAAGAATAATCAAGATGTGATAAGGTATAAAAGTCATAATAAAGTACAAAGATTTTGGTTCTAGGCCACCAACCCCAACATGAATATTAATAAATATTATTATTATATATTGTTCTTTTTTTGAATTAATTTAATGTAATAATGTCCTAGAGTATTTGTTGCATTGATAAGGTCGTAGAAGTTCCCCATTATGATGAGAACCTTGAATTTCCATGATGATATTATAAAATATATTTCTTTGGTCTGGTAAAATTATATTATGGGACACATAGAATATATACTGTCAGGTGTGAGTAGTCACAATAAGATGATATTTCTTCTCATGGAAATCTCTAAGAGTGGAGATTATGAGAACAAACCTACCTCTAGGAATTATTCATGATTATGTGCCATTGGATATTCTTATCTTATAGAATGTTTAATGGTTATTTGACTTTAATATTATTATCAATTCATATCATAACTCACACACTTTTATGTATTTCATAAACCATAATAATATAGTTCATGGAGAAGTTGGATGTGTTGGGTGCTTAATGAGAGATGTGTTGTTAATTAAAAATTCAAGGAAGGATTTGTCCCTTTTATCTTTATAGAAGTTAATATCTTGACCCTTTGATTCAAATGGAATCATTGCATTAATTTCCATGTCCATAGTATAATGAATATTTTATTTCAGATAGTCAACAAAACATGTATCACACACATATATTGATGAAACATGTGCACAACCAGCTTGATGATATATTGTGATAAAGGGATTATGTTAAAAAATAAGTGTTCGTATATTTTTTCTATTTTGAGATATTAATTTATTTCTCGTGGGTGCCTTGACCCTTTTCTAGAAACTAATACTTCACTTTAGGAAATTAAACCTAATACCAACAAGAAAGAATGCTAGAGGTTCACACACTAAGTATTTACATTAACCTCAATTAAATTATATTTGGATTTCATTATTGGAATAAATATTATTCTCAAGACCGAGGAATAATTTAATTCGGGGTTTATTGATCAAAAATATTTAATAAATATTTATTCACCATATTGTGAATAAAATAATTATTTTATTTATTAATTATTTAATAATTATTTATTCGTCATATTTTTAATACAATATTTTTTATGAATAAATATTTAATTAAATATTTATTTATATATTCAATAATTTCTGATGAGGATGAAATGGATCAATATTATGTCTGTTAATAAATATAAATTTGATAGTTGGTAAAATAATATTTATTGTTTTGTTAGTTTATGCATGACATACAATATTATTATTATTATTATTATTATTATTATTATTATTATTATTATTATATGCTATGGGTTAGATAAGGTTTATTATATTATTTAAGGGTCATTCTGTAATTAAATAATATTTTCACCTTAACCCTAAATCTATAAATAGACTATTATGTCTATTTTGAACGGTTAATTAATAATTGAGAATTGTTGCGTTCAACAGACTACCCTCTATATTCCTCCTTATCTCATCTTCTCAAGAGAAAAAATAACTACATTAATCCTGAAGGATCTTGAAGTGATAAAGTTTTGAAATACAAGATGATTGATCCCCTATTCTAGAACTCAACAATATATTAGTGTTGTTCGTAGATCAAAGGACCGCGTGTCGATCACCAGTAGAGGGGATATACTTTGGGTCCTCTCTATGAAAAAATAGTAATCTAAAAAGGGTTTTTAAATGATCGATATCCTCATGAAGTAAATATCCTAATACAAGGTAATCTTTATTCAAATCTGATTTAAATTAATTAAAAAATTAACATACAAAAACATCCACTCTGGGTTTTGGGAATTCTATATTGATATTCAATGGAAAAATTTCATTGGTCATGATGTTAACTTCATGCGCAATTGGTGAATGATCCATTTAATATAAAAAAACTAAATTGTTATTCACCCAAAAGGATCTTCAACTATTTATAGAACCTTAAAGTGGTAACAAAGTGGTAACATTTAAATTTATAATTATTTATTTCATGTTTGATCTGTACGCACAATATTTGTTAGATCATTTATTTATAGATTATTTTTTCACTAATCTGGTGTTTATTAACATGATTTTGACATCTCAATATTTATCATTAAATATTCACCTATTATTAAGTCTCAATAACTATAATAGATTATAATCCAAACTCCTGGATCTGGTTCTAAAAACATGAACATTACATTTTTTGGATTTTATTCCTATGATGGTGACACATTTTTTTCCATCGAAACCTTACAAAATCAAAAGAAATGGTTGGATCTCTTACATTATAGAATATATTTTTGGATTATAGTTTTATAGAATTAAGAACAAGTCATAAATAAAAAAACCAATGTAATTGAATGATTATATCTCCCACCTATCTCGTATTTCTTATTTCACGTTAATTCATCATCATCATCCATATGAAATCCCTTCTGGACATGATTCATTCAACCTCAATCATTATAACTTAGGGAAAATAAAACATTAGATGGGTGACCTCAAATGCTTGGTAAGGGTAAATGTAAGAATTAACAATTGAATTTCATAAGTGGGAATAAGAAAAGAATAAGGGTAAGAAAACATAATCAAAGTTCATGAGTATAACATAAGAATATTCCCACCCATCAATACCTGGATTATTAAACATGAAAACATGGCATAAGGCTTTAGAAAAGGAAATATTCATCAGAATCAATAACCACGAGCCACGTGATATCGATCTTGATCATAAGAAACATTATAAATCCATATAAATCATAAATAAAATATATTGGTATCTTGGTAACATTATCATTATATCACTCTTTCAAATGGAATACCTAATATGGTCGACTTCTATCTTCAGAGTACCCAACGCCTTGGAGGGCTATAATGGACCCACATGTCCTTTATTTAAAATATAACCACATGTCCTTAGTTTATAATATATCCACCCATCCATGGTTTACAAAGTAACCACACCTATTTAGTTTATAAAATAACTAATAACCATTATAAATAATTTTTGAGAATTGTATCTTAAAGTACATAGATCATTCATTTCATCATAAACTCATTGAAACAACCTTTATTTATTTCAAAACTTTATTATCCTATGTAAAATAAATGTGTTACATAACAATATCTTTGAAACATGATTAACCTATATAAAAATAAATTTTTTCCATAAAAATCTATTTGAAACATGATTAACTTGTGTAAAATAAAACGTTTACATAAAAATCTCTTTGAAATATTATTAACCTATGGAAAAGAAACGGGTTCCATAAAAATCTCTTTGAAACACAATTAACCTATGGAAAAGAAATGGGTTTCATACTAATCTCTTTAAAACAATATTAATCCATACAGAGAAATAATGAGGATTGTATCATTAAAAAATATCCCAATTGGAGCATAAGTAATAGAAAGGGTTGTGAATGTTGATTACTATAAATACCATTAAAAGAACATTAAAAACATTTTTGAGGAAAATAACCTTTCACTTTTAAAATCAATTTTAAAAACAAAAAGTTTACTAAATATTATAAAAATACTTTTCTTTGGAAACAACCTTGGAAACATATAAAATTAAATTCAAGGAAAATAATGGACATGATGGTGGAAAAATATATTCATGACATAAATGTTAAAAATAAACATTCTTTTCAAAACATTTTGTAAAAGGGGGTCAAAAGTGACCCATTTGAAAAATGGTAAGAAATATCCTTTTATAACATTTTAAAATAAAAAAAATATAATATAAAATGGATTTATGAAATTATTTATTTTTTGAAAAGAATATTTTTGAAAACATTTTAGAAACATGGATATGGGATGGAAAGATACCTGATCTAAAAAAGTTACATGATCAGTATCACTTAAAAATTTCTATGTTGATATTTATTCAATAAATAAGGGAGGAAGTGGAAATCAAACATGTGAACCACATTAACAATAATAGTAGAATAAAATATATTTGTTTCAATAAAATAATATCATATAATTTCCTCCAAAGTAACCTTGACTGTAAACAACCCTTAAAGGAATGTACATTATAACATAAATCATTTTCCACTTTCGTAACACTTTCATTATAAGCCACTTGAAAGAATAAAATTAAATGATACTTTAAATTTCATTATCATAATTATTTTCATTTTAAAACATTTAAATGGTCATTATATACACCTCAAAAATGAATATAGGTTCATATCATAATAATATGTCTCAAGGAAGGAGAATTTGGGACGAATAACCCTTACAAAAATCATACAATTAAATTATATAATTAATCAATGAATAAATTATGTTTATAAAATTTAAATCCACATAAAAAATTTTTAAATACAACATAATATATTAAAATTAATTACACACATAATCATGACATAACAATGTCAATGAAGAAGTATTATAACCCAATGAAAAGAAATTCTTTACCACTCGGTAACTTTTAATTCAAATCCCTTTGGATGAAATAATTCAAATTTAAACTTAAAATACCATGATATATGATGGATTCATTATATTACATGAAAAATGGGAATTATATACACCACAACGTATAAATAATGGTTGAATATATCATATGTAAAATAGAAGTAAAAGCAGTATGAGAAAAAACATAACCTCGAGTCCAGACTTTCATTGTATGTCATTTAGATCCTATACAATAAGCATGAATAAATTAATTAATTTATTAAGAACATTATCTAGATTTAACACCTTAAACTTAGATATTTTATTTTTATTTCTTTTTTATGAAATATTTGAACACTTAATCAGTTAAGTCCACATTGGGTGTTTTGAAGACGTTCTATTCATTGTTTGAAAACTGCTACGGTGTGTTGATCATGGTCAAAGAGGTAATTATTTAAACATATAAAGAATAATAATCCTGAAATAATTATAAAATTTATTCATAAATTATACTTTTAAAACTAATCAGGGAAAATGTTTGTGATAAATGAACTATGTTACGATCATGGATACGACAGGTCAGACGTGCGCATGAGTAATGTTTCTATTTTCAATGATCATTATGGAAGGAAAGTATTTATGATTTTAACATTATATAATGATAATAATATCATAAATACCATATTAGTTCTTTAAATATACTTATATACATCATTATTTTGATTTTGTGATGAAAAAAGAATCACATCGCTTTGTAAAGGTGGTTGTCCACTGTACATGAATGATGACAGCATTTTTCAGTGTAAGAAACAAAATGATATATTATATTTTCATAATGATAAATATATCATGATTATAATTATGATTTCATTTATATCACATATATTTATTAAAATTATCCTTATTACCTTCCACGTAAATCATTAGTGAAAAATGAATCACATTACTTTGCGAGATGGTAGTACACTGTACACATGATCGGCGCTGTCATATCACCAATGTAATGGAAATTAAGAAGTTATATGTGATATAATAACTCAAAAAGTATAAATTTATTACAAATATAATATATACATAATTTAAATTCATCATTATAATAATATGTGATAGGTGATTTTAAAAAACAAATGACATCGGTTTGCGAGGCGGTAGACCGTTGTACACACGAATGATGATTTTGTATCCCATTTGATGGAACAAGAGATGAATTTAGGTTATTCCATTAATATAATAACATATCATTATAAATTAGATAATTTTTTTATCATATTATCATATTTAAAAAATATTTTATGGAGTTGGAAGAAAAAAATTAAACAAAAATTCGTAGCTAAGAATTTTACCTATTCTTGGGCCACCTCTTTAGGATTATACCTAAATTATTCCTAGAATTTATCTACGATAAAAAAAATATTTATAGGATGATTTTATGGAATTCGGTAAGTAATTTGGGTAGTTGTTTTCTTAAAAAAAAATTGTTTTATATTGTTAAGAATATAGCCGAGAGGGTGTCCTTTTATAAGTGAGGTGAGTGGAACACTTGTAATTTTGTAAAAGAAAATGGTGTAACCATGTTTTTTTCATGCCAAAAACAAACCAAATGGAGAATTAATGAGCCTTATACATGATAAGTTCAAATTATTTCCATTAAATGTATTTTATAAAAAAAAATTATGTCATTTTAACCATTATATTTTTAGTTTAACCACCCTCCCCCCCTCGGTAAACCCATTTTTACCTTAACTGCGGTAATTATTTTTTACATTTTTCACTATTAATTATGTTCAAAAAATAAGTTGATCATATTATAAAATATAAATTATGATGATTCAAAATACAGAATCCATTTTACCAAATTAAATTCATAGAAGTCCAAAAATTAAATTTAAAACAAAACCTACAGATGCGACGAAAAATTGGGTTTTCAAGAAGTGTATTTTCAAGCAAAAGATGATTTTATATTAACTATAAGATTAATAATAATCATTTTGTGGATTTAAATTAATATTTTTTGATATATAATGTATACGTTTAATCTATAATATTTCTCATTAGGGGTAGCGAGCCAAAATTTTATCAATGGAAATTCCCTTCTTCTAATTATGTCATAAAGTATAAACCACATAAAATCACTATGAGAACACAATAAAAACTTTATAAATGAATAATGAGTTAAATAAGAGGTATTGTCTAGAAGTTAAGAAACCTCTACTAATAGAATAGTAACTTGACCTTTGGAATAGTAATGTGACCATTATGAATAGTAAATCAGTTAATAGAATAGTAACCTCGTCTATGAAAGTATAAAAAAAATTAAGCATCTTATAAATGATAATATGATTTAATTATATCATAGAATAAGTAATTAAATATTTTAAAAAATATTAATTAAGTTTTGGTATTTTTATAAAACATAAATTTTTATTTATAATTTTATAAATAAAATTATTATTTAAAAGAACATTTATTTTCATAAAATAGATTCATAAATTAACATTTTTTTGTCTTATGATTATAATATTTTTGAGAAAAATTGAGCACAAGGATCTTGCATTAATAAGGGAACGGTTACAACAAATTGAAGGTAATAAGCATACACTTGTCCTTTTGAAACATTGGAATAATATCATTAGGGAGAATGTTAGAGGGAATACAGACCTCACTAGCCACCCCTTTTTTTGTAAGAGAATACTCAAGTTTATTGGCTTCACAAAATACATGAGTGATGACGTAACTCATTGATGAAATGTGGTATTGGCACTCAATCCACTTCGATGCCAATTTTCAAGAGAGATGCAGTTGTCCAGTTCTCACTACATGGACACGGGTTGTGGAATTTGACTCAAGACATATTGTTTTCTAGTTCTTCAGCTTCGTGGTGTGAGATACATTTATCTGACTGATCATTTCATCCTTCATGGCTAAATAAGTTCCATAAGGTCTATATTAGTACTCAATGACATCACCAGCATGGTCCCTGAAGAAAAACCCATATACAACATGCCCTAGGTTTCCATGTGAGGCAACATCCAAATTACATTTAATCCATTTGGTGAAAGGAGAGATCCAGTATACCTAAATTGTGTTTTTAGGTGGAGTAAATTTACCATTAATCTTTAGTTTCCTTAGCACAATGAGGTCTTGCACCGAATTACTGTAGTGCTCGGTGTGCAGCCTATTATCATTCGGCACTACAAACACAACTTCAGGGAGGGAATATTGAACATTGAAGTGATACATATAATGTAATTTTTTTCTTTTCCCTATCCATATAGCATGTATCGTCTCAATATAGGCTACCTTGAAAAGAATACTAATATTCTTAGATAGCTTAATATCAAACAGAGCAAGAAGAAATTCTACAATAGCACCAAAACCTGGTGGTTGAACCTCGAATATATAAAAGAAAATTATTTTCATAAAATGGAGCTCATTTTTGAATTCTACAAATAAAAATTATTAGGGTGTATTTTGGGGATTTTTCTAAAATACATGAATTTTTTTTCAATAAGGAAATCTAGTAATTTACGGTGTATATACATTATAAGTTAAATACTCTATTCCATGAGTCATGTCTGAGGTAAAAACCAAAATATTGAACTAAAATTAATTATTTTATTTACTGATAAAGATCTAATTATTCATATTATTGATCCAAAATAATAAATTAATGAATAAAATATTGAAAAAACACCCCAATCCTCCCCTATAAATACCACCCTCACCACCTCTTCTCCTCACACCTTCTAAGATTTTATCATTGTCTGAATTCTACCCAATATTATTCTTAATCCCCTCCCCCATGTCTAATATCCCTTGTTATCATCAAAATACCTAACCCTTTTCCCTAAGGAGTTTCTCAAAGAGGAGAAATTCTAAAGGTAAAACCCACTTTCTTTTTCTTTTATTTTCTTTTCAATTTAATTTCTTTTATTGTCTTCTCTTCACCTCCACCTATCCAAGAGTCGTGATTACTATAGTATATTTTTTAAAATAGAATTTTATTATGTTAATTTAATAATTCATCTTCTAATATCTCACATTTTCCTTTTATTCTAAAAATAAAAATATCATTCGTGGTGTGTCGATTTACCACCATCGTGGATGATGCATTTTCCTTTTTCACTACTACCTTCAAGGATGGCCATAAAACCCTAAATACGGTTAAATAAGATTTTATTATACATATTATAAGCTATATAATGTTATTTAATCAATATATAAACATGATATTGAATAAAATTATATGATCTCTTGATGGTCGTAAAATCTTCCAAATAAATTAAATCATTTTCATTAACTATTTATCTAATGATTTATCCTCATATCATATAAACAAATGATATATAAGATCATTTTATCTTCTAAAATTTCATTAATAACATATAATTTCAATTCTGTATAACTATACCAATTTTAAATGAACTTCCATACTCATATACAACAACAAAAATTGTTAAAACCAAGAAAACAAATGCTCATGATAAATGAAACTGAAATCTATAACCCATCAGAAAGGCCATAAATGAACTTAATAAATATATAATAAATAAAATTCATGTATAAAATATTATATATTTTTTAATTGATGAATTTAATTTGATTATATATGATATTAAAGTGAAGAAATCATTCATACAAAAGGTAAGGTGATTTCTCAAACCTAATTTCCTTTCTTGGGGTTATTCCTCTTTCATGCCAAATTTCAGTGTAGATGTACTTTAATATTCCTCAAATATTATTTATTTTTTATAAAATTTTCTTTTCTATGATATAAATATTTCTAATATAGTTTTATGATAAATGAAAATATTTTTCCACAATAACTCTTCTTTCTAAAAATATAACTTTTACTTCTCATGAGATTGTTTCTTCCTCACTCTATATTGATGATTCTTATACCAATTATGTTATTCCCTCATTATTTTGGGAACCCAAAAGTTTATTCATGAATTTATGCTTTATGAAATGAAACTCATACTTTTATATATGTTATTTTATGTCCAATATTGATATATGTTATATGTGGCATGAAAGATAATTTACATGTTATGATGTGATGAGTACACCAAGAAATATATAGCATGTGTTAATTTTATGATATGATGGGAGTGATCGGAGTTATATATCACTCTAATCCATTGGATAATGTGATGTATCTCATGAGATAAAGTGAAATATGTATGAACATGATGATATCTTTATTCACAACTATGTGTGTTGTTTGACCACTAGGACATAATGTTTCATTTTTATGCATTGCCACATTTCATGCCTTTATCTAATGTTCCCTCTCACGATTATGATGATGATCCTCTACTTATGTTATGATAACTATGATTATGCTCACCCATGTTTTGTGTCTCTTATTCATCCTCTTACTAGGATTTTAGATTACCCCTTCTTTTTATGTATATTCTCAGGTGAATACTTTTACCGAGTAGAATAGGAGGGCCACTAAGAAGCTAGAGAAAAAGGAATTAAATAAATGTTTATGTTTTATTATGTAAAAGTTATGTATGGTCCTAATTTTCCCAAGATACTAAACCTTTGGATCCTGGTTGTGTAAACTTTTATGTTTTTTATCTTTAAAATTATGTAATAATCATGTAATAAAATTAGGGTCACTATATTAGGTATTATTTTAATTAATTAAATGGTAGAAACATTATGCACTTTAAAACATCTTTTATAAAAATCCTATTTTTTAACCCAAAAACAAACTTATGCTAAAATACAACATAAAGTTGATTCAAAAGTAATAAATTGGATAAAATATAACTAAATAATAAATATGTTACTTCATGTTGTATTTAAAACATATTGGGACTTTTAAATTCCTTGATTTATTGAAAAGAAAAGACTTTTTTACAAAAATCGTTATTTTTCACAATTCACTAAAAATAATATTTTATGAAAAATAAAAAAATAATCAAAGTGAGGTTTGATATTCAAATTTTAGAAATGAATTTAATTTTATCAAATAAATTTTCTAAAAAATCCAAAAATTAATTATAATATTTTTTCATGAAATTCTATAAAAACATTTTTTAATAAAACAAATTATGAAGAATAAAATTACTTTACTAAAAATTAATTGATTATTTGATAAAAATTTATCAATAATTTATATTTAGTAGGAAATTTATATATATATATATATATATCATAAATTAGTTAATTCTATTAATACTCTCTAATTTAATGGATAGGTTATAACAGTTATATATTTTGTGGGTTGTTTATGATTGGTGTTGTGTGTCGATTTCACTATCGAACATAGTTTTCTTTTCTAAAATATCAAGGTGTTACATCCCCCCCTTAATAAATTTTATCCTAAAAAATTTAAATTTATCTCAGTAATCAAAGGTTGTACATTTGAAAATATCTTTTTTGGAAACTTGCATCATAAAAAAGGTTAATAAAACATCCTCTTGATAAGATAGAAAATGATATATAATGGTCATCTGGAATAACACATAATAGGTTTCCAAATAAAATAAAATAGGTGGGGAGTGAATAATTAGACAATAATGAAAACTTTAAATAATTATGGAGACTGATAGAGATCATTAATCATATAAAAGTGAGTGATTAATAGAAATTTAAGGACTCTAAAACCATAAATCTACAATGGGTGAAAAGACCATTTGTTCATCAGAAATGAAGGTACTAGGAATTTTTTTTTTAAAGATCATTTTCTTATATTATAGGAATTATTTCTCCATCTATACTGAAAATATAGTGAAATATACTTAATTTACAATTAGAATTTCATCCTTTATCCAATTTTCCCTACAATCTCATATTTTCTTCAAACGATGAGTATTCAATATGTATTTCTCATGCCTGAAGCACTAAAATAAAATTTTAAAGACCACATAACCATAAAAAGGATTAAAATATACTCAAAATATATTTATACATTAACTAAAAACAAAATGGTTTCCACATGGTAAGATTTTTACCAAAATGAGTAAACCTTCATATGATAAAAAATACATTAATCTCAAAAATTCAATAGAAATACCCAAAGTTAAAACTAAATAATTCATAAATAAACTCAATATAAAAGTTTGTTTTAACCTTAAATTTTATCTCTTACCTTTAATTTTACAAGAACAAAAATATGGTGATATACTTTTGAAATAGCATTGATCACTTAGTCACCAAATCACTTTTCAATCCTATTATTATCCATAAGATAAAACCTGTGTTCCCATAATTACCAAAATATCCAAGATCATGTAAACACTAAATTTTATCAATACCTTAAAAATTATATTCAAAAAAATTTAAAGGAATAATTCACATTAAACCAATGCTTTAGATATGCTTCAACCAAATAAAACATCTCTTAAAGTATCATTAATCGATTTAATATCTCATCACTTGAAACTTCAAAAGGGGTGTCTAAGACTTTGAAATTATGATCAAACTTAATATTTTAGAAATATAATAGTATATTTAACTCTTAATATAACCTCACATGAAAACATCATAATCTTCAAATTTATCTAACCTATGATACCATTTATAACCCAGAATCTGCAATCCTAGATCTGTTGCTAAAAATCTGAACTTTACATTCTCGAATTTAATACCAATAAAGGAAACACAATTTTTTCCATCCAAAACTTACAAAATCAAAAATTAAAATTGTTATAACTTACATTCTCAAGGTCCTTTTAGGTTTAAATATTTATATAATTAGGACAAACTCATATATAATCAGTAGACATGTATCTCAATGATTATATCCCCCACCCAACCTGGTTTTATTATTTCACATTAGTCATAATAATCAATATGAAACCCATTATATACATAATTCATTCAACCTCAATATTTAAAAATTGGGGGAAAATAAAATAATAAGGGCGAGCTCAAATGATTTGTAAGGGTAAACGTACACATTAATAATTGAACGTAATCAGTGGGAATAATAAGAGAAAAAGGGTATGATGACATAATAAAAGTGCATGAATATAACATAAGAATATTCATACCCATCAATACCTGGATAATTAAACATAAAAAAAATTCATAAGGATTTAAGAAATTTAAGAGATATGAGAATCAATAATCATTATCCATATGATATCTATATTGACCATAAGAAATATTATAAACCCATAAAAATAATTTATTAAACATATTGGTATCTTGGGAACATTATCATAATATCACTCTTACATATAGAATTTCTAATATGTCCAAATTATATCTCCATAGTACCCAATGTATTGGAGGGATATAATGGAACCACCCATACTTGGTTTATAGTGTAACCACCCATCCTTGGTTTATAACTTAATCATTATTTATAACAGAACCACCTTCCCTTGGTTTATAATGGAACCACCAATTATCATAAACAATTTCCAAGAATCATATCATGAATAATGTATATAGAGCATTAATTTCATCATAAACTCATCGAAACAACATTTAATCATTTCAAAATATGATTAACCCATATAAAATAAATGGTTTTTATAACAATCTAATTGAAACATGATTAATCTGTGGAAAGGAAATGGGTTTTATAAAAATCACTTTTAAAAATGATTAAATTGTCGAAAATAAATGGATTCCATAACAATATCTTGGAAACATGACTAACCCATTAAAAAGAAATAGGTTCTATAAAAATCTCTTTGAAACACAATTAACCCATCGAAAAGAAATGGGTTTTATAACAATCTCTTTGAAACAATCTTAATCCATCTAGAGAAATAATAATGATGGTATCAATAAAAAATGTCTTCATTGGAGCATAAGTAAAAACAAAATTTGTGTACATTGATGAATTTAAATACCATTAAAATATCATTTAAATATTTTTGATTAAAATAAACTTTTCATTTTTAAAATCACTTTTAAAAAATAAAATTAACAAAATATTATGAAAATAATTTTATTTCAAAAAAAACATGGAAACAAATAAAGTAAACTTCAAGTAAAATAATTCATATCATGGAAGAAAAATGTATTCATGTCATAAATTTTAAAAATAATCATTATTTTTAGAACATTTTGTAAAAGGGATTGAATAGTGACCCATTTAGAAAACATTAAGAAATTTCATTTTAAAACATTTTAAAATAAGGTAAAAGATAATGTAAAACTGATTTATGAAATCATTTATTTTTAGAAAAGAAAATGTTTGAAAACATTTTTGGAACATGGATATGTAAGGGAAAGATACTTGATCTAAAAGAAGATACATGATCGGTATCACCTATAAATGAATTTATTGATATTTATTCAATAAATAAGGGAGGAAATGGAAATAAAACAAGTGTACCATATTACCAAATAGAGGAGAAGAAAATATTTTTGGTTCAAGAAAATAATTTTATACGATTTCTTCCATATGAACCTTGAACTTAAACAATCTTAAAAAGAATGGGGATTGTAACATAAATCATTTTCCACTTTGGTAACTTATCAATCTTTAGACCCATGAAATAATAACATCAAATAATACTTTAAATCTGATGAAAATAATTATTTTCATTATATAACATGTAAAAGTGAATTATATACACCTCAAAAATGAATATAGGTGCATATCATAAATTTATTTCTCAAAGAAAGAGAATTTGAAATGAATAACCCTTACAAAAATCATACCATTTAATTTGATAATTAATCAATGAATTGATTATGTGTATAAAATTTAAATCCACATAAAATAGTTTTAAATACAACATAATATAATAAAAATTCATTACACACATAATTAGGACATAAGAATATAAACAAAGAGTTATTATAAATAATGAAAATAAATTGAGTTAAAAAATTATTTACCACTTGGTAACTTTCATGTCAAATAACCTTGGATGAAATAATTCAAGTTTAAACATAAAATTACATTATTTATGATGTATTTATGATATTACATGTAAAATGGTAGGTATATAAACCACATAATATAAATAATTGGTGAATATAGTACATGTATCACAGAAGTAAAGTTGAGACGAGAAAAACCCTTACCTCGAGTCTATACTTTCCATGTATGTCTGTTAACTCCAGTATAATAATATTACATAAGTTATTTCATTTATTAATAACATTTTATAGGTTTAACACCTTAAACATAAATCATTTATTTTATTTCTTTGTAATTACATATTTTAATACTTAATCAGTTAAGTCTATGTTAGGTGTTTTGAGGACATTTAGTTCATTGTTTCAAAATGGATTTAGTGTGTTGACCATGGTCAAAGATTTCATTATTTCAAAATATGAAAAATAATAATATTTATAATATTTATAATATTTATTTATCAATTATAATTTTAAAACTAATCATGTAAAATGGTTTTGAAAAATGAACAATGTTATGATTATGGAGATGGTAGGTCGTATACACAAATGAGTAACATTTCCATTTTTCAATGACCATTATGAAAAAAAGGTATATATTATTTTTTTATTTAAATAATTATAAAAATATCATAAATTCCATATTATTTATTTAAATATACTTATATATATCATTATATTTATTTGGTGATAAAAAAAGAATCACATTGCTTCGTGGTGGTGGTAGTCCACAGATACACGAACAATGAAATCATTTTTCAGTGTAAGAAATAAAATGATATATTATAGTTTAATAATGATAAATATGTAATTATAATAATTATTATTTCATTTTTATCACATATTATCATCAAATTTATCCTTATTACCTTTCATGTAAAGCATCAACGAAAAATGAATCGCATTTCTTCGTGAGGTGGTAGTGTGCCATACACACGAGCAATGTTATCATATTGCCCATGCAATGTAAAGTAAGAATCTATTTGCGATGTAATAACTCAATAATTATAAATATTTGGAATATATATATATATATATATATATATATATATATTTAAATCCATCATTATAACAAGTTGAGAAAGGTGATGATGGAAAATGAATGACATCAGTTCGTGAGGCGGTAGTCCACTATACAAATAAATAAAGATTTAATAACCCATTTGATGAAAGATGATATGGATTTAGGTTATGAAATTAATATAATAATATATAAGTATATATTAGATAATTTTTTATCATATTATCATAGTTTAATAATATTTTAAGTACGTGTAAGAATAAACATAACAAAAATGCATACATAATAATTTTACCTCTTCTCGAACCACCTCTTTAGGATTATACCTAAAGAATTCCTAGATTGTATTTATGAAAAAAAAGGCTTATAAGATTAAATAATGGAATTTGGGATATTATTTTGGTAGTTAATATCCTGAAAAATATGGTTTTAAGGTGTAAATAATGGAGGATAGGTGGTGACCTTATATAAGTGAGGTGAGTGTCACACTTGTAATTTTTGAAAAGAAAAATGTCTACTGATGTTTTTCACATGACACAAGGGTCAAAAATGGAGTATTATCAAGAATTATACATTATAGTTTCTAAATATGTCCATAAAATATATTTTATACAAGTTTTTAGATTATTTTAACCCTTATCTTTTTAGTTTAACCCCTATTAAACCCATTTTTACCTTAACAGTAGTAATTAATTTTTTACTATTTTTACTATTAATTATGGTCAAAATTAAGTTAACATTATTATAAAATATAAATTATTCTGATTCCAAATATGGAATCCATTTCACCAAATTAAATTAACATATGTGGAAAAACTAAATTTAAAACAAAACGCAAAGAAGCGGCGAAATAACCAGTTTTGAAGAAGTATATTTTTCCCGTAAAATATGATTTTATATTAACTCTATGATTAATAAAAATCATTGTATGAATATAAATTAATATTTATTAATATATAATATATATATTTAATTTAAAATATTTATCATTATTTATTATTTTAATTAATTAAAAAGGATATACATTATGCACTTTAAAATAGTTTTTTGAAAAATCTCATTTTTAACTCCAAAAACAAACATATACATAAATACAATATAAAGTTAATTAAAAATTAATTAATTGGATTGAATATAAATAAATACTAATTATTTTAATTTAAATCATATTCAAAACATTTATATAATTTTAAATTTCTTAATTTATTGAAAAGAAAAGGCTTTTTGAAAAAAAATCAGTATTTTTCACTATTCATTAAAAAATCAATATTTTCTTAAAAATAAAAAAAAATAACCCAAAGTAAATTTTTATTTTATTATTTTAAAAATTAAATTAATTTTATTAAATACATTTTTTAAACCTTTGAAAAATAAATTATAATGTTTTTCATTGAAGGTGAAAAAAATCATTTTTGAAGAAAAAACATTGAAGAACAAAATTACTTTTCTAAAAAACTATTGATTATTTACTAAAAATTTATCAATAATTTATATATAGTATGAAATTTTTATATATATATAATAAATTAGTTATTACTATTCATACCTTCCAACTTAATGGCTAGGTTATAACAGTTATATATTTCGCAGGCCGTTTAAGCACAGTGTTGCTTGTCAAATATACTACCAAAATTGGTTTTATTTTTTAAAATATTAGGGTGTTACAAGAACATATGAATAATGATAAGACATTCCTCCAACAGGTGCCAAATGTTTTGTTGGTTTTATTTTGTTACACAACATGTAGTTGGAGTACATGCCATGGACTTAAGTTCACTGAACCTAGATGTGTAATGGGATACATGACACGTCAAGCATCTATTACACACTATGTTTTTATTACACACCTCGTGTGAACCAGGATAATCTAGAACACAGTTTTTTGGATTATAAAGTGTGCATTTAGTGTACACGTCTTATAGTCTACATGGTTTAATGATGAAATTCATGCTAACTGTGTGGTCAAATACATTGTTTCTAACCATGTCAGACTGATAGCCTAGATAAATAATGGTACACATGGTGTGTGGATAGTGTACCCATTAATTCCCCCATATTAAGTACACACCATGTAAATTGATTTGTTATGTAGATTCATGAAAAATAGAAACACATGGCATATAGTTGGAGTACATGTTGTGTGATTTGGTCTAAAAACACGCCTAGTCAATCGGCGAGTTATGCAAAAACAATGAAAGTGGAACACACGACATGTAGTAGGATAATAAATGTCCCGTAATCTCAAAAAGGCAGATACTAAATCCCAAATTGTTTATCCCAGGTACATTTAAAATGAGTAACATGTCTTGTAGCTCATATTTAGACGCCATGCATTATCCTAATAAAAGATAGAATTAAATTGCATTAAATTATTTAATTATGGCATAAAAATATAATTAATCTATTGGAACTAGATGTGTTTAACTATGTAATAAGGGTTTTAATGAATTAATAAATTATCAATTAATTTAATATAATTTTCTATAATTATTTTTCATGTTTTTTATCTTCCATGAATGATTTTATGATGGATATCTCCAAGTAACTTCATATGATCATTACGATAAAGGGAATTAATTAATACAAGTGATTTTATCTTAATAATAAAGAGATAATTTAATTGAATACTAGTTAGTATACTTTTTGTATTTATTTCTTGTGTATGATTTATCATGAGCTTTGGTTATACCTTTGTATGTGTTGGTTTTATTTTATTTTATTTATTACAAAGTTTTCTAAAATTATTTATTATTAAATTAAATATGATGTCATTCATGTCATTCCTCCCTATTTTATTATATAGTACCTGTATTTCCAAGGTTATTTATGCAATTAAACTTAACCAATAATAGATTTCCCCTCATTTATGTGTTAGTTATAAATATATGTAATAAAAGGTATAGCCCAAAGAAAATGGAGGTGGTTCAAGATGGAATTGAGATGAAACCAGTCCAAGATATATACAGGTGAACATTTGGAATGCTAAAAATCATTCCAATACTGGAAAAAAGAGTTTTACCCTAAGGTCATAGTTTTATTTATTGTTCATTTAATAAATCAGCTATTATATAAGATCATGATATGGTTTTTTACTTGTTTATTTACATATTTTTGTCTTATGCATGAATTATTTTATGGATACAAGACCATGATCAGATAAATAAATGAACTGGTGTGAAAATATGGAATTTAAATAAATGGATTATTCATAAATATTTTATCAAAACATAGTTAATCACTTCTTTAAAATCCACTTAATATTAACAATACATGTAAAGGATAAAATAATAAAAAATTTATAGATAATAAAACAAAATTTCTCACGTTAATATTAAATCATTATGCCTTCCATTATATAAATTAAGATGAAAACATAGTTAAAGTGTCAATTGAGTCCATAGTTAGAAGAAATTTTAAATATTGAGTAGTCTTAACAAAGATGATGGTTTTAATTAACCATTTTTTTGGAATTTAACAGGAATATTCTATTCAATAAAAATTTAGAGTCAAGTATTGAGGAAATCCCAATTAGTATTTCAAGATTGGGGAGTCCACCCAAAGGTTTAAGGAGCTACAATTTTACTATTATAAATCTTCCTACCTAAATACCTTCTTATGGTTTTCATGGATATAGTCTAGATCATTAATAAGGTAAATATTGATCCTTTCCACTAGAATGTATTTATTGATGGGACATTCCAAGTTCAATGGTGAGGTCCATTTAGACTTGACAAAATAGTGGGAGATTTAATAAAATTAAAAAAAAATTCTTGCATAATTTGTAATCAAGTATTGTACTAATAATCTTCTATTTTAATATTATAGAATAATGGAAATTTCATAAACAAAATTATCTCTATAATCAATTTTTGGAGAAATACCATCTCCATACTGAAAGTAACTTCTAGGAATGGTTCATACACCTACGGGTTGTATTGAGCCATGAATATAAATGTTATATACTAGAAGACTCACTGTTCGGTGTACTAAAAAGGAGGAAATTGATGAATATCTCATTGTCTATGATAAACACTTGAGTGACATAGTCGGCGTTCAGTGTTTAATTCTTTTATCCATGTCTAGTGAACTCATGAAGTCACGTGAAGACATGGATGAATGTATAATGCTCCAGCATCTCTTTAATCTTTACCATGAGAGAGAAATAAAAGAATAGTCTGAGAAATCCAAGGCACTCTTGTAGAGAAAACTTAGAGAAGGTGCACCATTTGGGCATCATGTAGTCAAACTCATTGGAAAAATTGGGATCTTAGAGGTTTTGGGATTTAAACTACTTTATTAGCTTCATAAAAATATCATTATTGTATCACTTACTTATATATTCTCCATCCTTATTGTTAATTTCATTATAAACAACATAGAGAAGTCTCTTCTTGATCTTCTCACACTGCTTTTCCAAGTGGATAAAGAGATGAAGCATGAAATATCTTATATCCTTGTGGTGAATAAAAGGAAAGTCTAGGGGAAGATCTATAAATCTAAGGCCTCTTTAAAATACCATTACAAGAAGATAATGATCAAGGTACAAGTAAGTAAACAGGATATTATATGTTTTACATGTGGAAAATAGGGTCACTAGAAGAAAAGATGTACCCATGAAAATAATTGAGGGGAAGATTCAGGTGTGTTTTTCATCGAGTGAAATTTATCTATGTCTACAAATTGAGTATTTTATATTGCATGTGGTACTCACATATGTATTCAAATATAAGGACCAAGTAGATTATTAAAGATTGCACTGGGTGAGGTAGACCTCAACAAATCTAAACTTACAATTGTGGTTATTGGTGTCTACCACCACACATTGATGAAGATAATGATATTGGTTTTAAATTATTGTTATTATGTTACATATATTACCAAAAACAATATTTATGTATCCATACTTGATAAATATGGATTTATTTTAAAATTTGGGAAAAAACTATTCTTTTATAAATATATCATTTATTATGGTAAGTCAAAATTAAATAATGGCCTTTATATATCGGATTACACGAACCAAGAAATGAAAATCGATAAAAAAATAATTCACATGAATCATACCACACCCAACTATGGAATCACAATATCGATCATGTAAATGAAAAAGTGTTTGAATAAATTACACCAAGATGGATATTTGGATTCTTTTGAACTAAAACTACTTAGTGTATGTCACGCATATTTACAAGGAAAATGACTAAATCTCTATTATGTGGAAAAGGTGAAATAACCAAGGATATTCTTAAATTAGTTTATACAAATGTGTGTGGACCATTTCTAGTTGAAGAAATAGGTGGGTACTCATACTTCATAACTTTTATTTGTGATTTAAGTAGGTATTGATATTTCTAATTAATGTGTTACAGTTGAATTACTTTGACATATTCAAGTAATACAAGAATGAATTTGAGAACCATATTGGTGAGAATATTATCAAAAAAAATTGGACTGTGGTGGAAAATATCTTAATCAAGGCTTCATTGATTATTTATGAGATTTTTTTATTCTATCCCAACTTACTACTCCTTATACACCTTATTTGAATGGTATAAGTGAAAGGAGGAATCGTGCTTTATTAGATATAGTGAGATCAATGATGATTCTTGTAATTCTTTCTTCACCCTTTTAGGGATATGCATTACAAACAAAAATATACATACTAAACAAAGTTCCAACTAAAGCAGTAATTGGTATTCTATATCATATTTGGTATGAAAATAAATTCATATTATCACATATATGATTGTGGTGTTGTGAAGCATTTTTTTTATTCCATTTTTAGCAACAAACTTACACCACGAGGGACTAATTGTATCTTAATAAGGTATCCTAAGGAAACTAAAGGATTTTATATATATGAACCTACATATAAGAAAGTTTTGGTTCAAAATCATACCACATTTCTTGTAATATAGACTTTGATAGATTCTAGGTTCAATATGCACAAGAGTTGTCGTAAGAATAAATTCCACAAAGTCCCATGGAAGAGAATTTTCTAGAGACACAATTACTATATTGGAGTACAAGATAGGTTATAAAACCCTAAAGATGTTTTTTTCTATCTACCTATGATGGTGACTCATTATTAGTAGATAATAATGATCCTATAACATACAAGGAAGAAGAAAGTGGCACAAAACATTCCAAATAGAAAGAAGGTGTGAATTGTGAAATGGATTCCATGTGCAAAAACCATGTATGGATTTTGGTAGAACCTCTAGTGGATGTAAATCCTTTCACTACAAGAAAACCGCCATTTAGTGGTGGTTTTTTCGCGGCGATTTTTAAAACCGCCGCGAAACGCGTTTCGGGCCGCCATTTCGCTGCGGTTTTAAAAACCGCCGCTAAACGGCAAAAAAAAATTATTTTTTTTTATTTTTTTTTTAATCTTATTTGAGGCTTAGCGGTGGTTTTTTAAAAAATCGCCGCGAAATAGCGGCAGTTTTGGTAAAACTGCCGCGAAATGAAATGAAAAAATAAAAAAAACATGAGAAACCCCGAAATCACTAAAACGACCATAACTTTTGATCTGGACGTCCGTTGAAGCGCCACGACCAGTCAAATCGAAGATCATGAAGAGATCTAGAGGCACATATAATCAAAATCGTGAGTTAGTCTAAGGTGCGGAAGATATTAGAGTTATAAGAAAGTTAAAAAAAAAGTTATCCAACTTCAAACGGCCATAACTTTCGCTCCGGGTGTCCATTTGGGCTCTACCACATATCAAATCGAAGCCAGCGAAGAGAGCTACGCACCAATTCAATACAAGCAAACTTTTGTCGTGTTTTTTGACCCCAAAAACCCCTCTAAAGGCCTCTAAAACCTTGTTTCCTTCACCGGTGTCCCATCGAACTTGTCTTCAAACAGACCTAACTTTCGATCCGCGTGTCAGTTCGGCCTCCTCCACCTGCCAGATCGTAGCTCGTTCCATGAGCTTCAGTTTGATTGGTCGAGGTGCTCACATGCACTCCTCAATCATATGTTATGGCCTTTTTAGTGGGTATCGGGTTTGTTATGTTTTTCAATGCCTTGTTTCTAGCACCCGTTCCCTGTCAGCTTTTTTTTAAATGGTCGTGACATCTGATCCGCCTGTCCATTCGGACACTTTCACCTTTCAGGTCGAAGATCATTTTAGGATCTTTGATTTGACAGGTCGCAGATCTAAAATGGACTCTCGGATCATAAGTTATTTCCGTTAATGTGAGTTCAATGTTTTTGTCTCTTTATGACCGTTTTGACGGGTTTTAACGGTAGCTCCATTTATTACTGTTTACTTGGGTTTCCATGACTTGTTATCTTTATCAATGGTTTTTATGGGTTATTATGATGATTATGTTGAATTATTAAGGAGTTTTCCAGAGTTGTCACGAGTTTTCATGCATTCTCGTCCTTTCTAATGCCTCATTCTTCATATGCTTCTCCATCCTTTTTCATGCGTTTTCATGATTTTTCATCCCTTATCACGTCTTTTCATACTTTTTCATGTGTTTCCTTTATTATTTATTATTTATTATTTATAATATACTTTAATTTATTTATTATCTATTATTTGTAACTGGTTATTTTTTATTTATTATTTATTATTTATTATTTATTATTTATTATTTATATTTATTAATTATTTACGTTTATTTATTATTTATTATTTATTATTTATTATTTATTATTTATTATTTATTATTTATTATTTATTATTTATTATTTATTATTTATTATTTATTATTTATTATTTATATTTGTTTATTAGTTATTATTTATTAGTTATTATTTATTATTTATTATTTATTATTTATTATTTATATTTATTTATTATTTATTATTTATATTTATTTTTTATTTTTTGTTTATATTTATTTATTATTTATATTTATTTATTATTTATTATTTATATTTATTTATTATTTATTATTTATTATTTATTATTTATTATTTATTATTTATTATTTATTATTTATATTTATTTATTTTTTTTTATTTTTTATTTTTTATTTATTATTTATATTTATTTATTAGTTATTATTTATTAGTTATTATCTATTATTTATTATTTATTATTTATTATTTATTTACTATCTATTATTTATATTTATTTATTATTTATTATTTATTATTTATATTTATTTATTATTTATTTATTATTTATTATTTATATTTATTTATTATTTATTATTTATTATTTATTATTTATATTTATTTATTAGTTATTATTTATTATTTATTATTTATTATTTATTATGTATTATTTATTATTTATTATTTATATTTAATTATTATTTATATTTATTTATCATTTCTTATTTATTATTTATATTTATTTATATTTATTTATTATTTATTATTTATATTTATTTATTATTTATTATTTATTATTTATTATTTATTATTTATTATTTATATTTATTTATTATTTATTATTAATTATTTATTATATATTATATATTATTTATATTTATTATTTATTATTTATATTTTTTATTTATTTTTTATTTTTTATATTTATTTATTTAATATTTAATATTACTATTTATTATTTATTATTTATTATTTATTATTCATTATTTATTATTTATTATTTATTATTTATTATTTATTATTTATTATTTATTATTTATTATTTATTATTTATTATTTATTATTTATCTTTATTTATTATTTATTATTTATTATTTATATTTATTTATTATTTATATTTACTTATTATTTATTATTTATATTTATTTATTATTTATTATTTATTTTTATTTTTTTTATTTTTTTTTATTTTTTATTTATTATTTATATTTATTTATTATTCATTGTTTATTATTTATATTTATTTATTATTTATTACTTATATTTATTTATTATTTATTATTTATATTTATTTATTATTTATTATTTATATTTATTTATTATTTATTATTTATTATTTATTATTTATTATTTAATATTTATTATTCATTATTGATTATTTATTATTTATTATTTATTATTTATTATTTATTATTTATTATTTATTATTTATTATTTATTATTTATATCTATTATTTATTATTTATTATTTATATCTATTATGTATTTATTATTTATTATTTATTATTTATTATTTATTATTTATTATTTATTATTTATTATTTATTATTTATTATTTATTATTTATTATTTATTATTTATTATTTATTATTTATTATTTATTATTTATTATTTATTTATTATTTATTATTTAATATTTATTATTCATTATTGATTATTGATTATTTATTATTTATTATTTATTATTTATTATTTATGTCTATTATTTATTATTTATTATTTATTATTTATATCTATTATGTATTTATTATTTATTATTTATTATTTATTATTTATTATTTATTATTTATTATTTATTATTTATTATTTATTATTTATTATTTATTATTTATTATTTATTATTTATTATTTATTATTTATTATTTATTATTTATTATTTATTATTTATTATTTATATTTATATTTATTATTTATATTTATTAATTATTTATGTTTATTTATTATTTATTATTTATTATTTATTATTTATTATTTATTATTTATATTTATATTTATTATTTATTATTTATTATTTATTATTTATATTTATTTATTATTTGTTATTTATCTTTATTTATTATTTATTTTTATTATTTATTATTTATTATTTATTATTTATTATTTATTATTTATTATTCCTTATTTATTATATATTATTTATTATTTATTATTTATTATTTATTATTATTGAGTTTATATCTATTATTTATGTATTATTTGTTTTTTCAATTAATATATATAAGTATATTAAATTATGTTTATTAAACACTTGGCGAGCTTGCTGGAGTGGTAAAATCTTTGGAAAATATGCAAGAGGTTAGGGGTTCAAATCTCACCAAACGCAGAATTTCTTTATATTGCATGGGCATGCATGTGCATGGGATGTGCATGTGCATGTGCATGGGATGTGCGTGGATGGATAAATAAAGTAAATAAAATAATACGAAATAAAATAAATAAATAAAATAAATAAATAAAATAAATAAATAAAATAAATAAATAAATAAAATAAATACGAAATAAAATAAATACAAAATAAAATAAATACGAAATAAAATAAATAGAATAAATAAATAAATAAAATAAATAGAATAAATAAATGCGAAAAATAAATAAATAAATAAATATGAAAAATAAAGAAATAAATAAATAAATACGAAAGATAAATAAATAAATAAATAAAATAAATATATATATAAATAAAATAAATAAATATATAAATATATAAATAAATAAATAAAATCAAAAATAAAAAAAATAATAAAAAAATAAAAAATAAAAAAAAACAAAAAAAATAAAAAAATAAAAAAACCGCCGCGAAACGTTCTGCGACAGTTTTGAAAACCATCGCGAATAGTTTCCCGACGCACGATTTCGCGGCGGTTTTTCAAAACCGCCGCCAATCGATTTAGCGGCGTTTTAAACCGCCGCGAAACGGGGAAAAAAACCGCCGCTAAATTCCTTTTTTGCCGTAGTGTTTTGGTTATACATTTTTATTCAAGAAAAAACTAGAACGGAGGGAAAATTCAGTACTTATAAGGAATGACTAATTGTAAAAGGGTTTAAACAATGTCAAGGCATTAACTGCGATGAAACCTTTTCACTAGTTACTATGTTGAAATCCATCAGAATTATACTTTCTATAGTAGCTTCCCTTGACTATGATATTTGGAAAATGGATGTCAGAATAAATTCCTTAATAGGAACATTTAGGAATATTTCTATATGACACAACCTGAATGGTTTGTGACTCCAAAGTATGCTAACAAGGTAAGAATATTCCAAAGATCCATTTATGGGTTAAATCATGTATTCGGGTCATTGAAAATTTGATTTGATGAATCCATAATGGAATTTTTTTCCCTAAAGAATGAATGTGAGTGTTGTGTCTATAAATGTTTTAATGGGAGTATGATAATGTTCTTAATAGTTTACGTTAAAGACATAATACTTATTTTAAATGAGATACTAGTATTTTAGTCTATTAAAGCCTGGATACATAAATACTTCTCCATGGAGGACTTAGGTGAAGTAGCATATATTCTTAGGGTCAATATTCATCATTATAGATCCATGAGGATCGTTTTTTCTAAGTCAAGGAACACATATTGAAAAGATAATGAAGATATTAATATGGAAAATTCAAGAGGGGGTTATTTCTAGTGTCACATGGAATTCATTATTTGGAGAAAATATATCCTTAGATACATGAAGAAAGAAAGAGGATGGAAAGGATTTCATATGCATTGTTTATTGTTTCAGTCATGTATGATATTTTATATACTTGGTTATATATCACCTATACTGTAAGTGTGGTAGGAATATATCATAATGATATAGGTGACCACCATTGGATGTCAGTCAAGTTTATCTTTAAGTATTTGATTCAAAGTAAGGATATGTTCTTGATCTATGGAGCAGATGAGGAACTAGTCATCAAAGTATATGAAGATTCTAGTTTCCAAATAGATCAATATGATATAAAATCATATTAAAGATATATATTCACTTTTAATGGAGGTGTTGTGAAATGGAAGAGATCAAAGAAATCCATGGTCATAGATTCTACAAATAAATCTGAGTATATTGCATCTTCTGAGGTAGTTAAATAAGTATTTTGGAAACACAACTTTGTACAATATTTTGAACTAGTACCTAGAAATTATGAACCTATCACACTTAATTGTGATAATACTACAATGGTGACATAAACAAATGAAGCACATACTTTGGAAGTATCGTTTTTTAAGGAATTTTCCACAAAGTGGGGACATCATAGTGAGAATAATTTACACATAATACAGTGTGGAAGACCCCTTGACTAAATCCTTAACTCGGTAGAAACATGATCATTATGTGAGTTCTAGAAGACTGGATGTCATAGTCAGTTGGATCTTGTCCAAGTGGGAGTTTATTGGAGTTGGTATTCAAGAACCAACTATTTATACTTTGGATTACATGTATATTCAAATATTTTAATATTAATAAAACTTATTATTATATATTGTTCATTTTTCTGCATGACTTTAATATCATAATGTTCTAGAGTATATGTCACCTTGATAAGGTCATAGTAGTTACCCACTATGGTGAGAACCTTGAAGTACCATTCTAATATTCTTAAATATTATTCTATGATTAGGTAACATTCAATGATGGGACATATAGAATATTGACTATTATGTGAGAGTACTTATAAGAGGATGATACTTCTTCTCATGAAGTTTTCACTTATTAATCTCCAGGATGTGAGATCTTAAGAAATGGCCTACCAGTAAGAATTCTTCATATTTATGTGTCATCAAATATTCCTATCTACGATCATTTTTTATAGTACTTAGACTTTAATATTATTATTAATGCATGTCATGACTCATGGACTTTGATGTATTTCATAAACCATGATGATAAAATTCACAGAGAAGTTGGATATGTTGGGTGCATCACAAGTGATGTGGTATTAATTAATAAGTCAAGGAAGGATTTGTACCATCCATATTTATGGAAGTTGATATCTCTACACTTTAATTGACATGGATTCTTCATATTAAATTCCATTTCCATAGTGTAATGATGAATTTATTTCAAATATTCAAAAAAAGATATATCAAGAACATATGTTGATGACATGTGTGTGAAAATTTCTTGATGACATATTATGAAAAATGAATTATATTACATGATAATTGTTCTTGTGTGGTTTTTAACATTATGATATTAACTAATTTCTCTTGGGTTCCTTAACCTATTGCAAAAAAGTAATCTTAGAATTTAGGTAGGCCCAGCTAATGCCAATGAGAAAGAAATCTAGAGGGTCACACACTAAGTGTTTCAATAGATCAAAATTTAATTCTATTTGAATTTAATTATTATAATAAATATTATTCTCAATACTGAGGAATAATTTTATTCGTATTTTATTGATTTAAAATATTTAATAAATATTTATTCACAATATTGTGAATAAAATATTTATTTTTATTTATTGAATATTTAATAAATATTTATTTGGAAGACTATGAATAGAATATTTATTTATGAATAAATATTTAATTAAATATTTTTTCAGATATTGGATAAATTATGAGGAGGATGAAAATGACCAAGATTGTGTCTCGTAATAAATATTAATTTCCAAGCTTGTAAAATAATATTTATCATTATGCCATTTTTTCATGCAATAAAATAATATTATTATTTCTATTATATAGAATGGGGTCAGATAATGTTTATTATATTATTTAAGGTTCATTGTTCAATTATATAATATTTTAACCTTAACCCTAACTCCATAAATAGACTGTTATATCTATATTGTAGGGTTAATCGAGAATTGTGAATTTTTGTGATAAAAAAACTTCTCTCTAGATTACTCCTCTCATATTCTCAATAATGAGAAGAAATACTTCAAGACTGAAGGATATTGAAGTGACCAAGATGAAATATGTAAGATGATCAATTTATCATGGAAGCACCCAGAAATCTTTCAGTGTTGTTCGAAGATTAAAGGACCACATGTAGATCACCGCTAGTGGGGATCTACTTTGGGTATTCCCTATCCAATGATGGTTATCCGAAAAAGGTTTTTTGTGGATGATCAAAATATTCATCAAATAAAGTTCCTAAGATGTGGTGATCTTTCTTTAGATCTAATTTAAATTAATTTTAAATTTTACATGCAAAATATTCTCTCTCGGTTATGGGAATTTTATGTCAACATTCAATGGAAAATTATCATTGTTTATAATGTTTAAATCATACACAATTGATGATTCATCCATAAAATATTAAAAAAATATTAATGGGTATTCACAAAAAAAGTCACTTTCACTGTGTCTGGAACCTTTACACAGAACATCTAGCTATGGATAATCTTATACCGCGCCTAGGGTAAACCCTATGTTCCAAAGAAAACTACGATATTAGAATTTTTATCTAAGGTTCCAATTAAAAATAATTCCATTTATTCAAAAAATATCTTCCTGTTATTTAATATACTTATTAATTTTTAATATATTAATTCTAGGGTCCAGCAATACCCAAATTGTTTCACCAACTGAGAGGAAAATTCTAGAGATACTTAAAGAAACATACAATGGATCAAACTATAAACATCGGAGTTGTTACATGTTCTTCATTATATCACAATGAGTGATGTAAATGTTGATAATCAAAATATGGATAAGTTTAAACCATTTTTCTTAGTTTTATCATTTTGAGACCTTTATTCCATAATTATTTTGAAACCCCATATCTTATAATTTAATTATTTGTGGTCAATATTTAAACATCATATGATATATGATCCATAATATGATCCATGTTCACTTGAAAATATTAAAAGATAGTTTTATTCACTAATTTTATAATATTAATTTTATCATTTGAAGTACCATATTTGAGTTAGATAAAGAAGGTTTTAAAATTATCTCATGTAGGAATGATAAGAAAACAAGTGAGAAAATTCTTTATCATACACTACTGCATATTCATGTTTATTAATCACTACCCTTTATCAAATGTAAAAAAAATCTCTAATAAAGGGGGAAATATTATCAGCACTAACTAAAAGTGTTGATAAAGGTGGCCCTTATTAGCACTAAAAAAACACTGATAAAAGGGTACCTTTTATCACTTCTTTTTTTAATACTGATAACAATATCCATTTTTCATTGCTTTTCTCAGTGCTGGTTTTAATGAACCCTCCCTCTAAAGATACTCTAATGAGGGGAGAGAGATAATTTCGCCCAATTCCCACCTCTGGTAGGCCCTAGGTTGGAAACAAGCATTGAGGGTATAAAAATATCATGAAATGGGATGAATTACCCTCTATAATAATATAGGACCCAGAGATAAGATAGATCACCCACGCAAAACTCCATGGAATAATATAAAAAGAAATCAAAACCACTACACGTGAATGTATAAATAAAACTAATACAAATAAAAGTATCCAAAGTAAATACCCAAAATAAAAGTTATGGAAGTGACGCAATAGCTATCCAAGGTCCAACCTAGTAATGTCCATCACAGTCCACATAATCATCTTGGAAACCTAAAAATAGTTTTATATACAAAGGGTGAGAATATAGGTAAACTTAGTAGGAAAACCCAAGTCTTTCATGCACATGTGAAAGAAGCATACTAAGACACTCGTGAGAAAATAGAAGAATCAAACCACCTAAATAGATCAACTATTCATCCCAACCTCACCAATGCATGCTGACTAAATAACACAAGCCAAGTAATATAATATAGCATGAGTTACATCAATAAAAGGTACCCTACACCGCTTTTCGAATGTTATGCCACTCTCACACCCCAATGTTGTATGTCCTAGTTCTCCCATATCTTCTGTATACCACACTGCCCCATAAGCATGGTCACATCACATCACGCCTAGAGACACCTGGGCTCTTAGCCCCACAAGAACAACCATATCACATCTCTCCCAAAAACACCTGGTCCATCACATCACAACCATAACCATAGTAGCAGGGTATTGTGAACATGAAGGACATCAACCTCATGCCATACTCCTACTATGTATGACCCCCACCATAGGCCATTGCATCCCATCTCATCATGACTACAGACACTTAGGCTAAGTCACATCTCGCCTAAAGATATCTGGGCTATGTCACATCTCGCCTGAAGACACCTAGGCTCATCTCCCCACAATCATGGTTATAATGCATCTTTATTGAAGACACCTGTGAAATCACAACCACCATCTAGTGCACTATCATACCTCCAACCATCATAGCCTTTGTAATACCTACCTCACCTGGAAGAGAGTGTGAGAAACAATAATTACCCAACCATCTGTTCTCCTCACCGAATTTTGGGAAAAACACCCCCATGTGACTATGTAGTGGTCGTAACATAGTGATCAATGTGGGTGGGGTTCATATATAAATCATAAGGAATATGAAATTATAAACATATAGCCATGAAAAATCCCAACCTATGGGTTCATAACAAAACACTAACCAACTCACAACATCCCCACTTTTATCGCCACCTCTAAATGCATAACACCACACAACCACATGCATCATCTCATACCACCAACAAAATTTATTATCCAGACCATTCATTTCTTTATTAATAATCAACCACATTTAACGACATGTCCCATTATTTATTTTTTTCATTAATCAATTTCATACCATTAACCAAACCAAACCCTATCCATTTAAATCATTATTAAATATTTCTTCCATCACTACATGGGCATCTAGTACAGCACAGCCACACATCACAACCAGCACATCATATCTGTCACACCATCTCCTTGCCACCCCACAAGAATGGCCAAACAAACCACCACCTCACCGCCCCAAAGCCCTGGATAAAAAACTCACCCATTATCCCCACATCGCATTGAAAACACACATCGCCACCTGATAAGCATGGAAACACACCTAAACACATCAAGATAATTTTAAAATTTTAAAAAATGGGATTTTATCACATTCCACTTTATTTTAGGGGTGTTAGCACACAATCTATAATTATAGGGAAAGCATTTAATTATCCAAATATAAGTGGTTACCCAATTTCTATTTTAGGGTGATATCACAATAATCACCTCATACATAGTAGTCACAACACATATCATCCAATGCAAACAAAACCCCCCAACAGGCACAATTATCAGTAGGGCATCAAGCCCATACAATCCATCATATCACAATAATATCAAAGTTGTAAAAGTATGAGAATAAAACCCCTTTCCCATTTCAATTGAAATTTAACTACTTATTTATCTTTAATTAATCCATCGCAACCATCCCTTTTAGATAAAAAAAACATACCCCTCCCACATGATACACAACAAAGAGAGACTAGTGATTCCCTACCTCAAAGAATCTTTTTTGACTCACTGCACACCACAGGACAAAGAAGAAACACCTGTAAATAATAATTATTCATGTTAAACCATGGATAAACCTACATTGCACCAAATATTCATCAAAATGAATCCCAAGTCACACCCTAAACCAAAACCATATCACTGTAGTGGGTTCCCAAAAGAATAATAATATAAAACCAACAAGAAGGGAGAAGAAATTACCATAGATTTCCAATGTTGATCAACCAGAACCAACGGATCGAACAAGGGAGAAGAGGGATTGAAGTTATCCTTAGGGACATTAGGGATCATTTGGAATGATAGGGATAAGGGTTATGGATGAATGAATGATATTTGGATGAGAAAATAACTTAAACCTAGAATCCTACAAATTTCACATCATGTAACTATTACATGGAGTCTAATCCTCGGGTTTCCAAAAAATCTAAATTTTACAGAAAAACATGTTGCCTTGGTCTTTATTTAATACATGTTAGTAATTACACTTAAACAATGTGTAATCCATCTCATGGGTTCCCCCTCTATCTAATTTACAAGCCATAAAATCACTAACTATACAAGCCATGAACCACCATTTCAGGTTGTGTAAATAATACATGGTGTGTATTTCCTATAATAGCTCTATTGTAGCTCCAACTTCCATAGAAAAGTCATGGAACCTACCCCAAACACCTCAAACCAGCAAAACTAGAAAAGTAATGGATTGAGAAAGCATGTACTATTACATCAGATGCCTCTAGAATGATTCTATCCCTCAAGAATATAAAACCAAGCCCAGAAGGAAATGGGTACGAACAATCACCCCAAGAGATGCCTCTTAAAGATCTCATCATATCTAAAATGCTACCACTATACAAACATGCCAAACCAAACTTCAACAAAAAATATCACATGACCTCATCACCACACATACACAAACCAACTCCTCTCACACAACCACACCAACTCAACCATCTCGACCTCCACATAGCACAAACCAAAAACCATCATAACCAACTAACTACACCACCCCAAACACATGAATCTAGGAATTTAATCTTCCATGTTAAGATACTACCTTTTATGGGTGGAACCGTCTCACCCTCATATGTTTAATCACATCACATTTAATGTGTATAGATTAGGAATTAGGTCATCCCCTTTTATATGTCATGACTTTATCACACATCATACATAACAAAATAAGGGAAATAACTCATTTCATAGAACAACAAGAACCAAACATCACATTAAAAGGAAAAAAAGAGAAAAGAAAAGTAAAAAAACTCTAGGTATGGGGCCCACATTTGTTTCTCTCACTCCCAAGTATTCTCCTCTAGGCCACCATTCCACCACAACACGTGTACTAAGATAATTTTTCTCCAACATAGCACCTTCTCTTGGTGATCCTAGATCTTTATTGGCTACTCCATGAATGAATTTTCATACTTGATATCCAACTCTCCTCATTCAATGACATGGGATTCATCATCAAGATACTGAAGAAGCTAAGATATGTGGATGAAATTGTGGACCCTCTTCATCCATGGTGTAAATTCCAACCGATATTCCACCTTTCCAACTCTCTCATGCACCTCAAAGGTCCTAAAAACCTAAGAGAAATCTTACTACTCCTTCTAAATCTCCACTTCCCATGTCGAGGGGAAACCATCATGAAAATATGTTCCCTAATGTCAAACTACAAGGGCCTCCTCATATGATCGGCATAAGACTTTTTCCAATCATGCGCTACTATCATCCTCTCATGAATAAGACGATCCTTATTTATTGTGCTCTGTACCACATCAGGAAAAAGAACTACTACCTCCCCAACCCTTGTCTAGAACAATGGAGAATGAAATGGTTTCCCATAAAAAACCTCAAACAGAGCCCATGAAAATGGAAGAGTGATAGCTATTATTGAACATGATCTCAACCAAACGAAGGTTTCATACCCAAGATCCACCAGAGTCCAAGATGCACACCCGCAAAATATTCTCTAATGTATCGATAGTCCACTCAATCTTCCCATATGTTTGAGGGTGGAAATCTTTACTGAGGCATAACTGAGTTCCAAAATCATGTTATAATCCCATTGAGACTCAAAAAGAAAAATGTGAGTCTAAATTTGATACAATGGACCTCATAAATCCATACAACCACACCATATCTTCCACATACCTCTTAGACAAAGAATCCACTATGCTTGACTCCTTGATCGCTAAGAAGGGGACCAATTTTGTCGAACACTCCACTATCACCCAGATAGCATCACAACCTCCTTGAGTTCAAAGTAAACCTATGAAAAAATCCATAATGATATCATACCATTTCCACTTGGGAACATCAAAATGCTTCATGAAACTACCAAGAACATGATGTATGGATTTTACCTACTAGAAAACCAAGAACTTTTCCACAAACTCTGCCACTTCCCATTTCATCCTGGGCCACCAAAATAGAATCCTCAAGACATAGTACATATTGGATACTCTTGGATGTACTTATAAAGGTGATCTACTAAAATCATAAAGGAATATATTGTATGTCACCACCATAAAAAAAAATATACCATGAAACAATATATAGTTCTAACCATCCCCCAACCATCCCTTCATAGCATCTTCATTGCCAACATTATCGTTCATCACTTCTACCTCTGAGTCTCTAGACTGAGACTCCTCCACCCACCACATCATATAATACTTCACTATCATCTAAAACTAGTGGCCACTACCACTACCCACCCTTGAATATAATTGTAATGTTGTCAACTCCTCTATTACTCTTCAAGTATCCCCAAACTCTAGAAAAATATCCTTCCCCAGCATCCTACTCAAAGTGTAGACCACAAAATTTACTTTTCCTGGGGTCTAGAAGATATCAATATCATAATAATAAAGAAAATATATTCACCTCTACTACCATAAATTTAGATCATGCTAATAAAATATATACCTCAAGATATTGTGATCTGTGAAGATCACAAAGCAATTATTAAATAGGTAATGCCTCCAAAACTTCAGCAAAAAATAACTGATGTCAACTCTAGATCATGGGTGGAATAGTTATGCTCAAGGGGAAGTAACTTCCTAGACCCATAAGAGATCAATACCCTCCACTGCATCAACATGCATCCCAATCCTAGATGGGAAGCATCACAGAACATGTCAACCATCACACCCTCCTTAGGAAACGAAAGCACTAGAGCACTGACCAACTTCCCCTTCAAGTAACTGAATGCTGATTGGAACTGATCATTCCACACAAAATGTCGATGTGTTCATAACACTGAATGTCACGACTATGATCTTGAAGTTCCCATTCCAATAATTGATGGAAATCTTCATGATATCACCCTCTTTTATCTTCAACTGGTGATATCCAAACCGAAAATTGATCTTAGAAAAACAAATCACCACTCTCATTAAGTCGAAAATATTGTCTATCCTTATAAGAGGGTAATGGTTCTTGATAATTACGTGATTTAACCTCTGGTATTCTATATACAACCTCATACTACCATCCACCTTCATGGAAATCAACTCTAGAGAACCCCATGGTGACACATTGGGATGGATAAAACCCTTATGAATCAGATAATCTATCTAAATTCTCAACTCTCATAACTCATAAGGTTCCATCTGATAAGGATCCATTGAAATCAGAGAAGCACCAGGCTGTATGTCTATCCCAAACTCAATATCACGTTGAGGGGGTAGTGACACAACCTCCTCAGAAAAAACATCCAAAAAAATCCCAATTACCTTGTAAACCTCGACCATCCTATCCTCTACTGACTCCACTGATAGCATATCCAAAAAAATAAGAAGGGGGATCTACATGCCAACTTCCAACCTAAAACCCCTACTTTATAATGAAAAGCACATACTGTCCATCAAAATCTGATAAAATTAATCTCCTATAGAAGTAGATGATAACAGCACACACTGAATACAACTAGTTGATTCCAAGGATGAAATTATATATTTGCATCTATATCAAGAAAATCTCCCCATGGGACTGATTTGTCCCAATCATCAATCTACATCCCTAGAACACAAAAAACAAGACAGTATAGCCTTCGAATTATGTAGTCAAAATGAGGGGAAAGGGAAGAATCTCTACGTATAGTACCAGATCATGGATTAAAATAGATGTAAAAAATGATTGAGAAGATCCTAAATCAAACAAAGTACAAATAAGTGTACTAAACAAACTGATTGTACCTCTGATGATCTCTAGCCCCTCTGGAACTGCCACCTTCACTGCGTGGAACTGACCACGCCCAAAATCCTCTACCTCTCTACTAATGAACACCTCTATGACCATGCTTGGGTCGAGGTCCCTAAACATGAAGAACATCATGAGTTTGGCCTCTACATTATCTATATCCCCTCGGTGGAGCATAAGTCTATAGCTCATCCTGTTGAAATGGTCTCATTGGCAACTACTACTAAGGATAGTTTTGAACCTATCCACCTATTCCAAACTGAAATAGGGGAACCATTGGGCAATATTTATGGTGATGGACATGAACCTCACAACCAAAACACACTAGCACGAATCCCCTAGGAATAGAATGAAAATCATTAGCCTCAGAAGATCAAAAAGGAAGCTGTTAAATTCAACTCCCCAATGGTCGAAACCTCGAAGGTCCTGGAACCTAAGAACTGCCATCATCAACTATACTCCTTGAAGAACCATGATGGATCCCCTCCCATGGTAAACCTCCTTGTGACTGAATCCTCTCGAACACCTCCATCTTCTTCTGAACCTACAAATACATTGGTAACATAAAAAAAGTAATTGCATACTAGATAGAAGGGTGGAGTGACTCCTCAAGACGTATCGCATGAGACTCGTGTTTGGAAAAAGATATGGGGTAAATTACATAAGGTCCTTGAACTTGATTCCCAACTCAAACACTAACATACTCCCCAACTGAAGAGAAATAAGGTTTTGTCTCTTTAATTCCTTCATAATCGATGAAAGGAAGCCTAGACAGAATTCTTTCTGAATGTCGACCAATGAAAAATATAACTCCTTCCACTTTCCTAGATATAGAGTCCACCACTGATGTGTATCTCCCTACATCTAACGAAAAACCAAAGGGAACCAAATCAATTTGAAATCAATCTTGAGCTCCTCAGCTAAGTTATCTGCCTTTTCATCTAACACACTACCCTCATAATTCCCCAAATACTTTAGCTAAAAAGAGTGAAACTCCCTCTACCAATCCTTATCCTACTCTACCAGATCCACCCTACAATGATCAACCAGATAAGATTACTCAACTTCATCTACCTAAGCCACACACAGACGATGAATAGGAGCCATTGCTAAAAATAAAACAATAATTTCTTAAACCTGGTAGTATGGAATTTTATGTAGATTCGTTTTAATTTAATTTATTCATTTTAACCTTCCCAAAACAAACTAATTCAAATATGGACACAAGTCATCACGATGCATCTACCTCTACTAGGTCTCTACCTTGCAAATAGGTCCACCACACTTAGTCATTCAATAAACTCAGAGTCCATGTATTGGATCATGAGGCGCCCTAAAATCCCATGTCCTAGCCAGTCTCACTAGCCTATGTCATCTACCAAGGTCTACTGGAACTGTTTCCATACCAACTCATGCAATAATTTTTGTGTCTAATTCCAAACTCCATCCTATCTATCAACCATAACCTATAATACCACTCTTTCATGACCCCTCCCTCCAAAGATACTGCAATGAGGGGAGAGAGATAATGACCCTTGAGTCCCTCCTCTAGTAGGTCCCAAGTTGAATACTAGCACCAATTTTATACAAATCTCATGATATGGGAGGCATTACCCTTTATAAAAATATAGGGTCGATAGATAAGATGAATCATCCAAAAACAACTCCATGGAATAATATAAAAAGAAACCAAAACCACCCCACATGCATGTATAAATAAAACTAATATAGATAAAAGTATTCAAAGTAAATACCCAAAAGAAATGTTAAGGCAGTGACATAGCAACTATCTAAGGTATGAACTAGTAATATCTAGAATAGTATATCTAATCCTCTTGGAAACTTGAAAATATATTTATATACATATGGTGAGTATACAGGTATAATTAGTAGGAAAACCAAATTCTCTCATTCAAATTTGAAAGAAGCATACTAATGCACCCATAAGAAATTGGAAGAACCAACAGCACCTAAATAGGTTAACTTTCATCCAAACCTCAACAAGGTACACTTTCCAAATAAGTCAATCCAAGTAATATAATATAACATTAGCCACATTAATAAAGGGTACCCCACACCACTTTCATGATGGTATGACACTCTCACACCCCAACATCATATGTTCTAGTGCTCTCATCTCTTTCGTATACTACATTATCCTATAAGAATGGTCACATCACATCACGCCCATAGACACCTAGGATCACTGCCCCATAAGTACGGTCACATCACATATCACCCGAAAACACCTAGTTCATCTCATAAAAACCATAACCTGAGTAGTAGGGTATCACGAACATGAATGAAATCAACCTCATTCCCTCCTCCTACTATGCATGATGCCCTACATAAGCCACCTCATCCCATCTCATTCCACCCATAGACATTTGGGATGCTTCACATCTCTCCCAAAGAAACCTGGGCTACATCACAAGTCACCCAAAGACACCTAGGCTCATCGCCCCACAAGAATAACCATAACACATCTCACCTGAAGACAACTAGTCTATCACAAAAAAAATCTAGTGCACTATCAGATCTCTATCCATCATGGATTGTACAATACCTACCTCTCTTAGAAGAGAGAGTGGGAAAGAGAGTGCTCATCCATCTTTCCTCCTCACAGAATGTTAGGAAAAACACCCCCCACATGACTATACGGATGTTGGAACATAGTGCTATATATGGGTGGGGTACGTATAGAAATCATAAGGAATATTCAAGTGTGTGTGTGTGTCTATATATATATATCCAAACATAATTCCAAATTATGGTTTCATAACAAAATATTAACCAACCCACAACATCCCCACTTTTTTTCCACCTATAAATGCATGACACTACGCAACCACAAGCCACATCTCATACCACCAAAAAAATTAATTATCTAGCCCATTTGTTTCATTACTAAGAATCAAATGCATTAAACCACATAGAAAATCATTTATTTTTCTCATTAATCAATTCCATCCCACTAACCAAACCAAACCCCAACCATTTCAATCATTATTAAAAATTTATTCCATCACTAACTGGGAATCTAGAACAAAACAACCACACATCATAAGTAATCCATCATCTCCATAACACCATCACCTTGCCACCCCATAAACATCGAAAAACAAACCACCACCTCACCACCCCAAAATCACATCCAAACAACAACCACCTTTCTACCCCAAAATCATGGATAAACAACAACCACCTCACCAACACAAAAGAATGGCCAGGAAACTCACCCATCATCCCCACATAAAATCGTAAACACACATCACCACCCCATAAGCACGACTACACATCACAACACATCCTGATCATTTTATATATTTATCAAATGGTTTTTTATCACATTCCACTTTATTTTATGAGTTTTATCATACAAACCATAATCTTGGGGAAACCATTTCATTGTCCAAATATTAGTGGTTATCCAATTACCATTTTATAATGATATATCAATAATCAAATCATACATAGAAGTCACAACACATATCATACAGTGCAAACAAATCCCCTAATGGACACAATTTTTAGGGGGCATCAAGCCTATAAAATCTATCACGTCACAATAATATAGAAGAAATAAAAGAATGAAAATCAAACCCCTTTACCCTTTAAATTTAAATTTAACCAGTTATTGATATTTAATTAAGCTTGAAAAACCATCCCCTATAGATAAAAAAAAGCATACCCCACTCTCATGATGCACAATAAAGAGAAATGAGGTATTCTCTGCCTCAAAGAATCTCTACCAAATCACTTCACACCACAGGGTGAAGAATAATCACCCATAAACCACAATCGCAAGTGGGAAACCATGGATCAACCTACATTGCACCAAAGATCCATAAAAATGCATCCAAAATCATTCTATAAACCAAAACGGTACCGCCTTTGTGGGTTTCCAAAAGAAGAATATGAGAAAACCAATAATAAGGGAGAAGAACTTATCATGGATTCCCGATGAGGATCAATCAAAACCAATGGATCAAACAAGGGAGAAGAGGGCATGAAGGTCTCCTTGGGGAACCTAGGGATTGTCCAGAATGAGAGAGATAAGGGGTACAACTGAATGAATTATATTTGGCTAAGAAAAGAACTTAAAACATGTAATCTCACCAATCTCATATTGTGTAACTATTATATAGTGTGTAATCCTTAGGATTCCAAGAACTCCATCTTTCTCCTAAAAACACATCACCTCAGCCTTTGTTTAATACACATCGTGAATTCCACTTACACAGTGTGTAATCCACCTCATGGGTTCCCCATATACCTAATTTATAAGCTATGAACTCACTGGTAGTACAAGCCATGAACCACTAATCCACATCGTGTAAGTAATACATGACGTGTATTTCCTATAGTAGCTCTGTTGCAGCTCTGTCTTCCACTGGAAACTTCTAGAACCTCCCTCGAACACTTCCAAGCATCAAAACTAGAAAAGTAATGGATCAGGTAGGCACTTACAATTACACTAATAAAAGAGCCTCCTTTATCAGCACAAAAATTCTGGTTTTTAGAACTGAAAAAAGGTACAATTCATAAAAAAGTATTTATATACTATTAAATAAAATAATGTAATATATAAATATATCTATAATTATATAGATATAATATTTTCATTGATATGATTTATATAATACTAAATATGTATTTAAACATAATGTATAATATATTTAGTGAAATATTATACATAAAATAATTAAAAACTAATATTAATTAAAAATTTACTAATAAGTATTGAGAAATAGAAATTTAATAACAATTTGGTAATTAAAAATTTTAAAAATTAATTAATATCTTAAGATAAGTTGAAAAAAATACTTGAACTCCAAAAAATCATAACTTTTGATTCCAGTATCATTTTGGGTTCCACTGGATGAAAAAAAAAAGCTTGAAAAGACATTTGTGGAATTTCATACTAGGTTTACCTTATGTCCCATTTTTATTGGTCAAAAAAGGCCCAAAAGGACTCTAAAACTAAGTTTTTTAGTCGGGATACCTTAATTTTTTAACATTATATAGAACTTCAAGTTCATTTAAGATAATCTTATTATCTTTTTTTTGGTGGATATTGAATTCACTACTCGATGTTAAATTCATAAGAATATTATGGCATTGAAATTTAATCATTATTTATATTGTAGTGTTAATTATAATTATATATATATAAAAATTTACATATATTTACATATAAAATTATGTTATATTAATTAATATTTAAACAAATTTATATATAACATTTGTTTTTAAATATATAAACCATTTGAAAAAATACTTATCTATTTTATTTAAAATAAAAAATTATCCATTTTATTTAACTTAAAAATGCTTGAATATGTATATACATATACAAATCTATATATAATGTTTAAATATATATATGTGTTTGTGTGTGTATTCATGTACTAATAAAAAGATATATATTGTTTTTTATATATTTTGTGTATGTGTGTGTGCATGTGCGCGTTTTCGCACGTATTAATGTAGAAATAATGTTGATATATATTCGTTGGGATAGTGTTAAGGGTGCTTGTTAAGAATGTGGTACATAGGGGTTCAAATCTAAACCCACATATACCACTAAATAAAAAATATATTTACCAGTGCCTCCACCAACTCTGACATCTATAAAATCACTAACAACTACCCCTAATTTGGAAATTATCATATTTAATTCTTCGTCTATGTCCAAAATATAAATAAAAAAAAGATTCTTATCTATATACTTATGTGTCATTCATTAATAAAGGATCATGAGATGTTTTTTTAAACATATAATCAAAAATTAAAAAGATATTCTAGGAATTGTAAGATTAGGAAAATATTTCCTAATATTCTAAAGAAGACGTTGTTTGAGAGAGCGTCATCTTTAAGATATTCATTAACATGGTGATGTCATGGATGACATCTCTTTCTCAATAATAGCCCTCCTTTATAATTTTTTTAAAAAAGTATTTTTTTTTGTTTTGTTTATATATATATAAATAAAAAATAAAAAAAATGAATAGTGTTTAACTATTTTTATATTCAGTAATACTTTAAGCAAAGTATTCTAAAAATATTATATAAAATCACACCCATCCACCCCTTTTATAAGGGTGTGGTACTCGACATCATTTCCAAGTTTTTGATATGGGATACACACACTAATTGTCCACAATTTAATGAATAATATATTATTTATAACAATACATTGATGATAATAAATTATCAATCATAAAATATTTTTAATAAATAATTATTATTTAATAATATAATAAATACTAACTAATAAAATCATAGTAATAATTACTCATAATTTAATTAATATTTTAAAAACTATAATTAATAATAAAAATGTTTTTAAATGATGTAATGAATAATATAATTAATAATAAACTATAATTCCTAATAATTTATAATACTTACAAACAGTCAGGGAGAGGAAATTACAAATACTGAATAATTTATAATACTGAACATAAAAAATGTAATTAATGATATAATTAGTTTGATATTTCAAAATAAATTTTAATAATTAATAATATAATTATTATAATTATTATTAAGAAATGTTTTTTCGTTTCATGTATATTATTTTTTTATTATTATATTTATGAGTAATAATAATAATAATAATTTATAAAATAGTATTAAATATTATTCTTATTAAATGAAATAAATTAAATATAAAAATATCAATATTATTATTATTATTAAATATAAAATAATATTTTTTGTTTATTTATTAAAATAACTAATATTTTCATTTTATTATCAAAATAAATTATAATATTATTACTATTAAATATTAATATTATTAAATATTAATTTTACCCATAAATTCATTTGGATTTAATGATTATTTATAATTAATTATATTATTATTAAGTATTATTAAATACACAAATAAATAGATTATATACAAAATTTCTATTATTTATTTATTATTGAAATACAAATTATATTGTTATTATAATTATTCTAAATGATTATTAATTGTATAATAAATTATTGATAATATTATTATTATTATTATTATTTTCTATGTTACTAATTTAATTAATATATTTTTAAAATTGTATTATTAAATACATTATTATTTATATTAATAATTATATTATTTACATATTCATTTTTTCAACATGTAGGAGGGAAACCCCTCCTTTTTTATTAAAAACAATGAAACACCTCTTTTTTGGATAGATAGAACTCATTGCATGGCCTTGAACGCCCAAAGGTTCGCAAACACCCAAGATACATGGTCTGGAAGCCTAGAATATAGTCCAAGTGCCCTAGCCTATAAGCCCAACTTCTCTGGAACATAGTCCTAGTAAACTAGCCCAAAGATCCATTGATTGCACCCACCCATCATAATTTCACATGACCCGCCTTACGGAAGAATCCAAAAGCCATGCCCATTTGAGGCCCCCACCATCGAGCACCTCCTGCCGCTATCGCCTGCCGAAGGTACCCCAACAACCTCATTGCTAGCATTGAATGGAGTTGGTTGACCGCCTTCACCAATTTCACTGAGCGAGGGTCTTGTTCATCACATCAGATGTCATGGGACCGCCATCGTTTGACACTGTCGTGAATCCATGTCCATTATTTCATTGGATAGCAAGGAAATATTAGTCTCCACACACCACTTATAGCTCTGTCTGTTTCCACCTTTGTCACTAACATATTACCTCACTAGATAGTGATCCCACTCCCCATGATATGAAGTCGATCGATGAGAGGGGTTAGACAAACGACAAGGCAGAGATTCGCACAAGCCCCACCGACTGATGGACCCACTCTAGCACTACTCACCCACTAAACAAGCGATGCACAGTCCCCATATTTTCTTCCATGCCTTCTCCACGTGTGGTTCTCATATATCCACAGAGATCTAGACTGATCCATTTTCCCTGAAAAGAACCTACTACCAACAAATTCCTTTCTTCATTGCAGGCGACCCACCCCTGTTATTGGGCTTCTAGCCACCATCCCCCATACAAAGCAGGGATCCTTGGGCCACACAGCCTAACCATTAGCCTTCTCATCAAGCAGAGAGACACATCCATTTATGGTTTACCCTCGTCGAAGGGAGGGAGTTAGATCTGAACTTAACCATACCCCCATATAGATGTGGATCACACCATCGAAGATCCCCCTTGTGTCATTTAAATTATATTTTTTAATTATATTTATGAAATTATTTTTACTTTCAGTTATTTTTCATATTCTAGGTTAGTGTTGAAAATTTTATTTAGATTTTATTTATACTGTATAATTTATATTCTTTCAAATTCACCTACTTGAAATATAATTATTTTTTAAGTAGGTGACTTTGAAAAGCCTAAATATTATAAACTATTAATAAAACATAAATAAATTTTGAAAATTTGACTGACCATATAAAAAATAATTTAAAATAAAAAAAATTTTGTAAAAACATTAATGAAAAATAATTTCAATGGCATAAAATATTGTTTTTTCAAAACATAACATCTATACTTATAAATATTTTATATAGAGAACATTTTTTGTACGAATTAAATATTTTTGTTTATTTTTAAAAAAAAATCAATTAATTTTTATTTGTGTAGTCACAATTTTAAATTTTATTTAGATTTTATTTATACGGTATTTTATGTGAATAAACATTTTGAAGCATAAATTTTATGTTTTTAATCAATAATGTTTGTGTCATGTAAATTAATTTTGGTTTATTATATTTATGAAATTATTTTTATTTTTAACTATTTTAATATGTTTAATCCATTTTTTAAGTTTTATTTGCATTATATTTATATTTTATATATTGTAAAATTTAAAAGTTTCCTACTTGAAACTTAATAAGATTTTATTGGTTTCATGTTGGCGACTTTGAAATCTTATAAGATATTAACTATAAGTACAATCTAAGTAAAACTTAAAGCATAGACTAAGAATATAAAAAATAGTTGAAAATAAAAAAAATCCTCAAAATAATAGATTGATAATAATATAGTTGATACATAACATTTTTGTTTCAAAACATAAAATTTAGACTTTAAAAGTAGTTGTGAAATTAAAATTTTTTAAAATATAAATTATAATTACATTCTAAATGAAATTAAAGACATGCACTTAAGACATATAAAATAACCTAAAATAAAAAAATCATTTAAATAATAAATAGGAAATATTAAGCATTATTAATAATATATGATTTAATAATAATAATATAATTAATTAATTAATTAAAAATAATTAATATTTAACGAATTTGTTTTTTGATTCAAATATTATCAATTAATGATTTTATTTTTTAATTATTATTCATTATTTTTCATTGCATTATTAATTATTATCAATTATATTTATATTTTATAATTAATTATTCCATTAATACTTATTAATTATGTTATTATTGGAATATACAACAGTCTTTGTAAGTCCTCTTTGTAACATCTTCAGTGTAACTTTATTTTTATTAATTTAATTGGACTTGGAACACTCGGTCCGGAAATTTTTTGATTGATTATGTTATTATTATTAAATAAAATTAATTACATTATTAATAAATATTAATTATAGTATAAAATATTTATAATAATTATAGTAATAATGTAATTAATAATGTATTACTTAATATACTAAGTCTCCTTGATGATTAGCACATAACATCCTTGGGAAAGGGGTATTATCATATATATATTCCCCTCAATAGCCTTAACATACAAGGCATGGGGGTTTGGGTTCATCAAACTTAATACTGTAATTTTAAGAATTTGGGAATGGAACCCACTATTCAGTCCCTCAAATTTGAATAATATGGTCATAGAGGCTTGGATTCACATAAGTGGATTAAGTTGGTTTTTATGAAATCCACAAATCTTATGGGTGATTACCTCTACAATTGGTGTTCCAATAAAAATGGATAAACAAACTGGGTGGCCTAGGTATGGTCACTTCACATGTGTCCTTGTTGAAATTGATCTTTTCTTCCCATTGATCAAGACAATTGTACTAAATTCTCCCAAACTCATATTTTATCTTTCGGTTGTGTATGAGAAGATCTATGACTTCTACATGGGATGTAATAATATTGGTCATACCCTTGAAAATGTTGAAGATGGTTAATCTATTGAAATTTGGATTGAAATAAAATTTCAATGAAAATTATATAATGATTACAATGAAGGATGTTACTACTAATGATGAAGGTTTCCTGGGAGATCAAAATAACCTTGGAAAATAAGAGTAGACTGGAGGTGTATTAATTACTCCAGCTTTAGTTGAATATGGTAATAAATTATTATCCTTGGGAACTCAAAAAGAAAATATGATAGACTCCCTAATAGAATCTCATAATGGTGAGAAGGAAATGAAATCTTATAATTAATATGGATTCCAATTTGGATTTTACCTACATGGTCAGGTGAATGATTATCTTCACATAACCTTTAGGAAGGGTAAGAAATAAATTGAGGATTTTCATCTCTCCTCAACTCAACTTTAAAACCTCGAATCTCAAAACTCAGGTTCTGGTCATAATGGACTGGTGCAAGGAACCTCATCCATGGTTGTACCTATTGATGATTCTCCTGATAATGGGGATGCATCATTGGAACAGGATGAAGAGGAGGTATCTCCTACTACCAAATTTGGATCTAAGGGTGCCATTGAATCTTGGGTTGTGAGGCCTGGAACTACATATATTGTTGGGGTGCTTGTTCCTAAAGTCAAGGATGCTGCTAGAACATAGGATCATGGTGTTGATTGTATATATGATTTCCCTTTTACTATTTAAGATACTTTAATTCATAATTCTAGCTTCTCTTTTGTGATTTTTGGATAGTATTCTATGTTGGTGAATCCCTCTTTATCGGGTAGTGATTATTCTCTCAAGGAGAAAGGGAGTGCTGTTAGAATGGGACCTCTCTTAGATATGGGACAATGGTCACTATGAAGGGTTCAACTGACTCCAAAAGTATACAACCTTTGATTGATTCCCCACTGAAGCAGAAGATCTATATAGTGGTTGAGAGCCACCAACATCCTTCAACTGCCCATGCTATACCCTTTGATTTTTTGGAAAAGGGAATGGGAAGGCCTGATACTTCTCAAGACTTCTCTTCCTCCAATCAAAAGAAGTCCACTGATAAGGCTTCCTTATAGATTCCTCCTAATAGAGTGACTCATGTATATTGAAATAAGGGGGATCCTTCCCCTTAAACCATTATTGTGGGGTCTAGGACAGGACAATGGGTTTGGATAGAAGATGATAAGAGTCACATCTATTCTATATTTTTGGTGTCAACTACCAATTCCTTTTCTATTCTTGACACCAACCCATATAGTACTCCCCAGGATGTCCATACCCATCTCAGGGTTGTTCAAATTAAGATGGTTGGAACCTCATCCAACAAAAGGATCACTTTTAACGTCACTGAACCTACTGAGATAGATGGGAATCATCATGGGGTAGTTTACAAAGATATTGGTGTATCAGACTCTACTGATTCGTCCATAGATGAAGGCCAAGGTCCTTGAAAAAGAACAAATTTGTGGGAGGGAGTCTAACACCTGCACGGTAGAGGTACCCCTTCTGGTCAGGGTGGGAAGGGCCCACATCGGTCTCAAACCCATGTAGTTGACTTTGACATTTATTTATCAATGTTTTGGGGAATTTTTTTTATGTATTTTGACACGAATTTTCCTTTTTATGAGGGTTGTCTACTATGACTGACCCCATATTACTTATTGGGCCTTTTTTCTTTTAATAAATAGGATAACGTCTTTTAGCCTAATCCCATTCCTTTTTTTAAAAAAAAAGTAATGTATTACTTAATAAAAATTATATGTATAAATTTTTTAAAGTGTAAATGTTATTCTTTTAATCAATAATATTTGTGTCATGTAAATTTTAACATCTCAGGTCTTTGATTGGGTCATAATTTATGGGTAAAATTGAATTTTGAGTTTGGTGAGCATACCACCTTTCATTATGGTATTTGGAGGTTTATTTTTAGAGTTTCAATGCTCTAAGGTGTTGTTTTTATATAGTATTTAAGGCCTAATGAGTTCCTTGGAATTTTGGATTAGTTTCAGAAGATTTGGGCCCCAAAAACTCATTTTTGAAAGGTGCGGGCATAGGTGCATGGTTTTTTCAAACCATGCAGCCCTTTAGGGAAAACTATGTGGCCTATTTTTTTAAAGATCATAGCTATTCAAACATTATGGTGTGGGGTGAACGTCCATTCAATAAATATATAGTTTATTGTAGAGGTTGATTCACATGGGCTATGCATGGTTTGACAAACTGTGTGCTTAGCCATTCAAGGTGGCGTACTATTTGGATAGTGGCGCCACACAGTCGGTCTACAATTATCCAACCTATATATCCTAACCATCTGGTTCATGAAATTTTGTGAAATTATTAATTTTACCCTCCCTTATTTTAATCATATTATCCCATTTTTCTTCCCCCATTTTGTGTGCCTCCTCCTACCATGGAGCTCCTCCTCTCCCTCTCCTAGGTTTCTTTGGAACTTCATCATTTGATATCTGATTCGAGAACTATTAGGAGCGTTGGATAGCTAGAGTTAAGGTTATGAATCCTATTTTTTATATTCTTCTTTTATATCACGATTATTATTTTTATTTCTATCTGATCTCATTTAACCTATTTCTATGGTGTTTTTTCATATTCTTTGTTTTCTTCCAATGTGGCTCAGATTAGGGGCTGGTATTCAATGAGTGAGAACCTAAAAGCATAAGGTAGGTTTTTCCTAGATTTATCCTTGTTTATACACATTATATGGGATGAAAATTTAAATACATGTTAGTGGGGTGGTCTGGGTGAAACCCTTCTAAATAAATACTTACTTTTCAATCATTTTATTATTATTATGATATGTCAATGGGAATGAATATGTCTCTCTAAATATGTTGATCTAGGAATGGCATGGTATATGTGAAACGGGGTTTCCGGTTTGGGTAGGGAATGTTGTGAGGGTTGGTTAATTAAATAAATTGTGATGTGATTACATTGGTTCCATGAGAATGTGTCAGGAATGACCTGAGATATATGGGATAGTGTTGACCATTAGAATTGAGGTGATGTGATCATCAGGTTGAGAAGGATGGTGGTGACCATTTCATAGTTGATTGATGTGGTTCTCATGTGGATCCATGGTTCACTGGTTGGTGTATATTAGGTATGGTTGGTTATTTTCACTCAACGTGGTTGGTCAATAACGACGTTGGAGTAGTGTGTGCATAGTTAAGGACTCAGTGAGCTGATTTTGATCACTCGAAGTGAGTGGAGGCCTCTATAGTATATTTTTATTAGGGGATGGTTTCGTGTTAGGTTGGATAGTGTAATGGAATAAGGTCTAGAGGGGTGAATAGACCATATTAAATTTTTCAATCAAATAAATTGATTAATTAAATTAATTATAAAACTTATTTATTATGGTTAATTAGTATTGGGAATAGTAAAGAAAACAATGATGTTTTTTATAGTATTTTTGTCCAAAATGGGAATACTATACTCTTATACCTCTCTAATCAGTGAGAGATATGTGTACAATAATATGATTTTTAGGGTGGAATTATAACCAAATTACAGAACCATTTTCTAGTGGAGGGACAACCATGACACATAATTTTGTATGGGGAGTCACAACCCTTACAACCTATCTTTAGATAGAGAGAGTCACAACCCAAACAATATTGACTTTAGATACAGGGATTCACAACCCTCTGATCCTAACTTTAAAATCCGGGATTCATAACCCAAGGAAGAGAAGAGGAAATAATGATTTTATGTGTAAAATCATAAATTGAAAAATAGAGTGTGTGTGAGAGATTGTAAACAGTGTTACAGACTCAAGAAACCAGATGAATGAGAAAATAAACAATAAAATTGTTGGTACTGGTTCTTGATAATTGGATTAGCACGTCTTGTCAAGGATATAGAAGTCGAAGAAAAAGTAATATTTCACTTGAGAGAATGTCTAGGTGATGAAAATGGGTATCGTAGGACTTTACAAATTTGTACAACATGTTCAAAGTTCATAGCTTGGTTCTTGAGGAAAAACGAAGTATTGAACATGTTAACCCATAGTGTAACACCCCAACCCCTCTAGGATGAAGCTGGTGCATTACTTTTGATATTGGCATGGTTAAAAAAATGAAAATCCCAAAGGAACAATCAGTTTAGTAGTCTTGAAGAAACTAGATGCATAGATGTTACTCAAATTACATTGGAAAAGTTTACAAAATACAATATATAATGAAACTAAAAACTGCATCCAAAAGTACTCAATAAATGATCTCCTCTTTGTCTCATGTTGAAAGTAAACAATGAAAGGGGTGAGCTCAAATTCTCAGTAAGGGTTACAAATAGCGGAATCATGAGTACAATAATAAGTTAATCACAATCAATCTGACATAATCAATAAGGTATAGTGAATAAATGAAAAAATAATGCCATTAACAAACTGAGAATGAAACTGCATCCATAGATTTTGTCATAGTGAAAACCTCATGGATAATAATAATAACTGGTAATGAATAAAGAGAATGCTTATTAATTTGACATCATGTATCTAGCACATGAAACCATAATACCGTAAAAACAGTTTAGTTTTACGGGTAGAAACCCGTCTGATATTTGGAAACAAACTTGAAGGGTTTGTCATCAAACTGATTTGTCTCATGAGACCTACTGATGCATCAAGGGGATATAGTGGGCCCCACCCACCACTACATGTCCAAATAATTATTTATACATTTATTCAATACAAGATCAATATTCCTTTTCAATATCCGTATAGAGTAGAGTATATGGATTCATCAATATTTCCATAATTAAAATAACTTTCCAAATAAACACTGTATGTAAAATGGTATACGGTTTAGACAAAAAACATATCCATGATATGATATTGTAGATATTTAATATGAATATAATTTAAAATGAAAATTGATCTCAAATGGGTAGTAGGTACACAAAATAAGGATTATTAGTTGCAGAATACAAAGTTAGTAGCAACAAAATAGTAGTTGAGACAAAGACTCTTACCACATTGTAATCGGTCGAATCATATGACCAGAACTTAATAAATCTCAAATTAATCATTGAATAACATGAATATAAATAGAATAATGTTATTATATATCAAAATTCAGTACACATATACCACATACAAGAAATAAGTGGCAAACAATGAAAATCTCACAGAAATGAAAGTGAGATGAGAAACCCCTTACAAACATTTCGGCATGGTAACGAATATTCTTGTGAGGGATTAATAATAAGTAAAGGGGTATTCCATTATTTATATGTCACAAGGAAAGTATGTGCGAGGTTTGAAAGAATACCCCATCATTATGAATTAAAAATAAAAAGGGCACAACATATAGGAGATTCTTGAACAAAAGTGAGAGAGAGGATCCCTTATGAAAATTCGGCAGCCTAACAGCGTCACTTAAAATTTCATAAAATCAAATGATGAGAACAAAAGGGCATCTCATAATATTGAAATCAAAAGTACTGTAATAATAATAAATAAAATCAAACCCAAACATATGAGAAAGGAATTTTAAATAGCTAACATAAAATAAGTGTCGACTTAAAGAAGAGAATGAACGATTCCCTTACCTTGTAGAATAACTCCTAGATCTTGAAAAATGGGACATTGGGGTCTTATGGACACCTTGGGAGGACTCCTAGAGAGTTAAAACCACCAGATCTTCGAGTATGGGGGATTTGGAATTAAAGAAAACGAATGGATGAGTGGGTATTTATAGAAAAAGAGAGGTAATTTTTTAATAATTTCAAAGGGACACCTCATTAGTGGTTTTTTCCAAACCATGGGCTTGCCGATGGTATTTGCCCATGGTTTTAGCCACTTGGGACACCTCATGTCATAAGTTACGGTAAAAAAATCGACCATACTTTTATATTTAATTATTACATCATTATGATGTCATTAAACTACCGAAAACTCAAAACTGTATTTTTACTATTCATAAAAAATTCATGTATCTTAGAAAATTCCCAAAAATTTACCCTAACCATTTTTCAATGTGTAGAATTCAAAAATGAACTCCATTTTTTGAAAATAATTTTCTAATTATTATTAATTTAATTTTTAAATAAATTCATAGTTAATTCAGAAAATAACAGTCTTAAAGGTGCAATTAGTTTTATTTCTCATTGAAAAACTAACTAAGATCTCATTATCTTATTTCCTTAAGAAAATAAAATATTATTATTATTTACTATTCATAAGGGTCATACTACTATTCATATTACTATTCATAAGGGTATTTTACTATTCACCAAAAATCAAGTTTATTCTAACAGACTCCAAATTACTTACTGATCACAACTCTAGATGCCCATTTTTCGAAATTCAAAACATAGAAGTGGAAAATTTATATTTAATGGCTAGGTTTTGACTATATCCTAAATAACCTAGTGTTGTTTCAAAGGAACGAAGTGATGAATAGAATGTATTTAATAGAAGCATACCATAAAATTTTTGGGGTGTTATACATAATCTTCCTTGAATTGTCTTATCACCTCTAAATAAAATCTATAAAAAATAGACAAAACCAATCTCAGGATAAAACAATTAAAATTAAAAAATAATTTAATTATTTAGGAGATAGAAAATTATCCTCCATAATAATAGTAAAAAATCATTTGAATTTAAAATATGAAGACCAATTCAAACCTTTTGGAATAACCTAGTAAATGATAATAATAATTCAAAACACTCCCATAAAAAATGTAAGACTGATTAAAACAAATATTAAATACAATTTAATTTAAAGAAACATGTAATTTAAAAAATAATTATTCTGATTTAAATACCATAAAATGTGTTTGAGTAAATTCAATGTAATTAAATAATAATTAAGAAAAGAGTTAGTCAAATAAATTAACTCAAAATATTAAAACATACATATTCTAGAATACATGCAGCAAAAGTCACATAACAGTAATGAATAAACTTAATAACATTTTAAAACTCATTAAAATATTATAGTAACACTTCTCTTGACTTAAATATAATGTAAGAACCTGGTTCTTCCCTTGAGGTATGGATCTTCTCTTTTTGGGTTTTGATTAAGTGAGTGGATGAAAACAAGGGTTACACACCGTGTAACCTAGGTACACACCGTGTAATTAGGGTTACATGCCATATAATTCTAATACACACCATGTAGTGGTCAGGCCAAGAACCGTATGAAAACAAGCACCACACAATGTGTAGTTTTAAGTATATTTCATGTAATTTTATTTTTTTGTGTTGAATCAGATAGTAGTGTTATTTTGCTTAGATGGATAGAAACTCACCCCTTTATTTGACGAACAGCACACCTAGGCGATCCAAGGATAGGGTGGCCTCTTGTTTCATCGTCCGATCTCCGATTCGAACACTGTCGAATGCATTGTAATCCCCTCGACGATTTCTCAATTCCTCTTGATCCATTATTCCTAATTTATTCTCTCAACCTAGCTATTGAGGCTTGAGCGTTTATGATATTTTTGTAGATCTACTCTATTATAGGTCGAATTAGAGGTCAACGATGGACGAGGAGAGTCATACTAACACATGGTAGGTGGCCTCATTCCTTTCATTAATTATCAAGTTGAATATATGTTCCAGAGTGTTGTCCACCCATTATTAGGGTGTCACCTTGAATGAATATTGTCTATTTCTATTACCTATTTTTTTAGGTGATTTATTAAGGGTTTTAAAGCATGTTTAGGGTTGTTTACCTTGATTAAGGGCCACTCTATGGGTGTGTTTCCTGTGAATGATCATTTATGGACATTTAGCCTAAGATTCCTATGAGGCGTGCCTTGAATTCCCTCCTTGGGTTGTTTTAAATGAGGTTGTGATTAAATGTTAGGCCATGTAATAGTTTAATTTACATGTGTTGCTTGTGAGATGAATTTTCCATGTGAGTTATTGATGTTAAATCCATGTAATAGTTTAATTTACATGTGTTTCTTCTTAAATAAAATGATAAAGGGGTAAATAAAAATGGGAGAGTCGTAGCCTCATGTTAAAATGAAAGGTCAAGATTATATAACTATTTCACCTTATACCTTGTGTGAACCATGGTCTCGGTTAAAATACCATGGAAAAATTCAAAGAGGGTATTGTCATGTTAAGTCGTGAGCGAGCCACGGATGTAGTGGCCGGGCTCATAGAGACTTTATACAAATTCTGAGTGAACCTTGAATCCAATAAGGGATTACAAGGATGGTCTCTATTGGTAGTTTTTTATATGTATTGACTTTACATTTACTTATAATTTCAATATCTAATGGAATGACTTATGATGCATTTTCCAAGCCAAAACACAAGCTTGGATTCGGTATTCACTTATACTTACTTAGAGGCTCTTTTAAGACATCTATTGGGCTTACTTTTGTATGGGGATCGTCGGGCCTAGGCCGGATCCTGAGACTTATATAATTAAATTTAATTAAATTGCTAATGAACATAAAATGATTGTAAATGAAAACTAGTTCTTGTAGGACTGTTTAATTTTGAGTACTTCCTAGTTTACTACTTTCCCTATTGCATAATGCCTATTATATATATTCACTCATAGATTATCATAGAACATGGGTGGTTTTCTACTGGGATTTAGTCTCACATCCTATTTGGGTCATTTTTTTGGTCCCAAATAAATTATGTTGTTATAGGTGTTAATTAGGCTAAGAATCCTTATACAGGTACTTGATTATTGTTTAGGAGCAGGGGAGCATGGGACTGGGTAGAGGATTGTGATTCGTCTGAGACTCTTTTGTTCCTTTTTTACTTTGTGTACTTATATTGTGTATTAGTATAGTTTATAATATTTTGTCTCTTTTCCTATAACATGTGACATGAAGCATCATCCTTTGTATTCTATGACATCTGTTTATTTTTATTATCAGTATTCTGCTATTTATTTATGTTATGGTATTACTGCTTCTGATATTGAATTGTTATTTTTTCCACTGTATTACACTCAACCAATTATGGAATAGTTTTTCCACTATCACATCTAGGCCCTCGCTGCCACTCATTAGCCTTTGGTGTTTCAGGAAATGCGCTTGAGGCCATGTGGCCAACTGGGTACTGGGCACCTTAAAGTGGCATCTAGATCCAGGATGTTACAAAGTGGTATCAGAGGTAGTTCTTTTCTAGTTTGACTTAATGTTTGGAGATATTAGATAGGGATATGGAGGAAATGGAGTTTTCTAATAAATTGTGCCCAAGAGTAGCTACCCTGTGCACAGGGAAAAGCTAAATTTCCTCTAATTAAATTGTGATTTTTGGATTTTTAGTTGTTACAGTTGATTTGATTTCACTGTTGGGTGACACACTTGTATTATTCTATTATTATTGATATAATTGTGGTTATATTTTGTTGAAACCATATGATATAAGGTTATTCCATATCATGCATCATATAGGCACTTGTTAGAAATCACATGCCATGCATTCCCTCCATTCCATTTAGAGAGAATTCCTGATTGCATGTTATTGTGATAGATACTATGATAGATATGCCTACTATTGTGATAGGTGTATTGGTACATGATGTGGTTAGAATTTGATGGACACAAAATTTTGTTCATTGAGGTGTATGGTCCCTCTTGGATCGGAATTTGGTGGATCATGTTGTTTTCTTAAATGGAATTTTTTTGTTATGATATGTTATATATATGCATTCCAAACATTGATTTGCGGAGATTATGGGACCTCAAAAATAAAAATTTGGAATACCTTTGGTGAAATTTTCAAAAACGAGGGTTCTAGGGAATCTTCATAGGTTTACTATCTGGAAACCCAGACAACACAGCATGTGGTTCTATGAACACACACCATGTGTTCTTCTATTTGGAAAGAAAGAATTTTCTTAAGTACACACTATATACTATTTGTATAAACCATGTGTTAAATGGCCGTGTATCCGACCATGTGAGAAGAAACACAAAATAGTGATATTTTTGGGCAATGAACACCATTTACTTTTAGTACATGCCATATAGTCTTACCCAGGAAGACCCCATGTGAATCTGGCCATGTACAAGTATGTGGCCAGGATGGGGGAACTTGAGTGCACTCCATGTATCCAACTAACATGCCATGTACCTGGGGTGTGTACATGCCCAGGCTAGTGGGAGTACACAACCATTCAAGCGCTCAAGTATACACATCGTGTATGGTTTTTACACACCATGTACTCATCCTTTGTTAACTTTTTAGGTTTTTATTCTCCTGTTTAGTTCTTGCACTCTTGAACTACGAACCTTGATAATGAACTGAACTAAGGTTTGTGCTTGGCCTTGTAGAGTCATGCCTCCACAAAGACCTTCAGTTGTATTCAAGGAGAGTGAAAATGATCATATCCCGTAGGTGGTAGGCCATGGGATACCAGTGGAACCTCTAGTAGTGCCACTTGCGGAACCAGCTGTTATACCAAACGCAGGTGCTAATGTACAATTCTATGAAGGATTTATGAGGTTCATGAAAACCTTTCAGGGAGTACCACACCATGCCATGTCTATGGAAGAGTTGACACAAGTGTTCTAGCAGCAGCATCTACCCATGTTTTCAGGAGATGGCATACCATAGGCTATAGATTCATCACTAGAGGCCATGTTATCAATCTTTGAGCATCTGGAGATACCTCATGAGTGGAGGGTCAATCTATCTACATATATTTTGTGTGATTCTTCAAAAATATGGTGGTATGTAATCACTTAGATGGAGCATCTTTGGGATATGGCCTGGGAATATTTTCAAACAATCTTCTATGATTAATTCTATATCAAGACACTGAGGGACGAAAATCATGGGAGTTTCTATGGTACTGTTTTGACTGGTAGTAGGAATTTTCATCTAGAGCCTTCTTGTGGTGATGGTAATAGTCAGAATGTATCTTTAGTCATCCAAGTGAGGTTCTACCAGTGTGGCAGAGTTGGTCATACAAGACCACATTGTCTGATGGACCCAGTCGAGTGACGATCTTACAGCAAGATGGGTCATCTATAGCACTTTTTCCGGACGTTTCCACCAACATCTAGTGAGAGAGGGTCTGCACCAACTCTGTATTCAAGAGAAAGGTTAGTAGCTTCTCACCAGTCAGGGAACTAGAATGTATTGGGATGTTCAGTCTGAGGTGGTGGTCGTGGTCATGGTATCCATACCCTAGGTTTACAGCAATAGTAGGGTGGATCATCTCAGGGTAGTCAGGTCATGTCATAGGTCCATGGTATAGGTTAGAATTATGCAGTGCAATAGACCCAGCAGAAGAAAGATCCCAGACCCTCTACTATTAAAGGTATTGTTCTAATCTCCTTCGATTTAGCTTCTTCACTTTTTGTTATTGTGTCTTCATATAGTTTCATATTTTTGCCCGTTGTGGAGAGACTTGAGTTCTACATTTTTACTTCTGATGATGTTATGAAACTAAGCACTCCTTTAAGGATTATAATGGTAGGTGTGCAACATTGTAAGGAGTTTCCCCATGAGGTTGGCGAGTGTCACTTCATATGGGATCTCTATGTCTTAGAGATGATAGGTTTTGAAGTCATTCTTAGAATGGACTGGTTGGTATCCTTTCAAGCCTTTGTCGATTTCTATCATCATAGGTTTATTTTTACATCACTAGAGGGAATATCATATCAACAAAAAGGATAATGGGATGTCCAGGTGAGCTGAACTAGACCCAAGAATCGTGGGTTGGGCGGGATGAAAACCCATATTGCGAGTTTATATCTAGATGACTAGGGAACATGTCAGATGAATTTCCCTTCAATAGTTGATCATTTCAAGGACATTTTCCTGAATGAATTTTCAGATTTACTTCCAGTGAGAGAGGTAGAGTTCTCTATAGATCTAGTGTTAGGATCTGCATATTGCAACCCACCTTTTTAATACAAAACATTTCATTACATTTTATAAACAGAGGATCTTTAAAGTCTAGTGTCTTGGAAATCAGGAACAAAAAAAATTGAAAACAACATAAAACATTCTTCTAATCCACTTATAAGGCTTCATCATAAGTTCATCCTAAAGAAAATTATTTCATCTCATAACTTCGAGACATACATCAAGGAAAGGGTGAGCAAAAGGATTAGTAAGGAAAACAAGTGAAATAGTTGACATGTGGTCTTGAGCAATAATAATAAGAACAAGATAAAAATCATAAAAACATGATCAATGGAAGAATAGGCATATCATGATAAAAATAACATGAATCATAACTTTAATATGTGGCTACAACATTTCATTTAGAAATTCATGAACATATCACCAAGGTTTATCCCCAAGGTGTCATAAAAAATACCAAGGTTATTCACCAAGGTATTGTGAAACTTGTCAACTCTAGAGATTAATTCTTTACCCAATGCATTGGAGCGCTATCAGGGATCACCCTTAACATGAATTTAATTTCATGTGATCCACATAGATCATAATCAAACATTTCATAAATAACCCAAATAGAATCAATGAAATGGGTTTCATGTCAAAATCATGACGTTTAAAAAGTACTTAAAAATAAGATCATTAAGTCATTTATAACCCATGGAAAGGGAGTGAGGGTTACATGTATTTCAATTACAGAATCAAATATATCATTTTTTTATAACTATGAACACCCATATAAACGAAATAGTTGTGGGTATTCACATATATAAAACAATAAAATTTCTTGAGAGAAATATAGAGAAATTTTGAGACGAAATTTCTACAGCATAACGGCTATATAACTTGGATTTAGAAAATAATAAAAAACGGGTACAAGGGTATCCCATCCATAAATGGATAATTTTGAAGTAGAGGGAAATATTAAAAAGAAATAAGATCATGGTGTGGATATTTGAATGACACACCACATGAAAAGGAAACTTGAAAAGAAAGAGAAATCACGATTTATTTTACAAAAATTCGGCAACCTAACGACGTCACTTAGAAATTCATAAAATCAATTGATGAGAGAAGAAAGGGTCTCTCATCATTTGGAAATAAAATGGAAAGTATTAAAGATATATAAGAACAATCCCCCAAATAATAAAATGGAACTATAAGACATAAAATAAAGGAATTCATGACTTAAAAGAGGTGGGTGAGAGATTCCCTTACCTTGAAAATTAACTTCGAAATCTTGAAGTTCGGGACCTTGGGAGGCTTTAAGGAACCTTGGGAGGACTCTTTGGAAGGTAAAGAGACTAGAGCTTCGCTGAGGAGGATTTTGGAATGAAATTGATGAGGTAATGACATGTTATTTATAGGAGAAGTGAGGGAACAAATCATTAATTTCCATGGGACACCTCATCGGTGGTATTGGCAAAACCATGGCCTTGCCCATGGTATTGGCCACTTGGGACACATCACAGCATATATTACTATTCATAATTCAGCCATAATGATTACATAATTATTACATCCTTAATGATGTCATTAAACGCTAGAAACTTAAAACTATAATTTCACTATTCGCCTAAAATTAAGTTGATCTTATTAGACTCTAAATTTCTTACTAAACACAACTGTAGAAGAAATTTTTTTGAAAATCATTACACATTATTAATTATTTAAGGTTTAGATAAATATTTTAAAATATCCAATTTTCCCAAAATTCATCAATAATATACATCCTATATTTATCCAGACATTTGAAATTCACAAACATCACCATAAAATGAAAAAACAATTTTATTTATATCAAAGGATTACACAAATCAGATAAAGTCTCATTACATAGACCCTTATAACACCAGCATAGGACCTAAGTTTAAGGTGTGCTAAGGTGATAGAATATTGGGGCGGCTCGGCCAACATTGCTCGAGTGGTGACCTCTATCAGCTTGAACTTCTCCTGTAGGTGATTCCGTTCAAGCATCACATGATGATGTTTGGCTTGGGCTTAGTCCAGAGCAAAGCCCAATGGTGCTACCTCCTTCTCAAGTTCTTTTAGATGGGATTAGAATGGCTCGAGTCTACTGTATGAGGCCATCAAATCTTCTTTTTTTATTAATTAACCAAATCACTTGTATTTAAAAACAAAAATTGTAATGTTAATAATTTAGCTTCCAATGGTCATATTGATCAACGGTCATATAAAAGTAGAAAACCAACCGTATAATTTAATTATAATCACTTCATTAATTAAAGAATATAGTTTTGTTGAGTATAAAATAAAAAAACACACAAAATTAGGAAACAAATATTAATAAAAAATTTGGGTCGTTACATTCTTCCCCCCTTAAGAAATTTCGTCCCTGAAATTTTAACTTGTACCCCCTGAAGAGAAAAGGTGTGGGTATGTCTACCTCGTAGACTCCTCCATTTCCAATGTGGCTTCTTCTTATCTATGGTCCCTCCACAACACCTTAACAAGGTGGGTAGTCTTGTTGCGTAGAACCTTGTCTCTACGATCCAAGATCTCCACCAGCTACTCCTCATAAGAGAGGTCATGTTTCAGTTGTACCACCTCTGGGTTTAGTACATGTGAAGGGTCATGTAAGTACTTTATTAAGAGGGATACGTGTAATACATCATGAACTTGTGCTATATTTAGAGTAAGTGCAAGCCGATAGGCCACTTATCTTATGCGATCAATGATTTCATATGGGCTAATGTACCTAGGGATGAGCTTCCTTTTCTTCCCAAACCTCATGACTCTCTTCCAAGGTGAAATTTAAATAAGGACCTTGTCACCAAAATCAAACTCCAATTCCCTTCAATGGTTGTCAGCATATCTCTTTTTATGACTCTGAGCATCCTTAATGTGTTGTTGGATGGCATGGACTTTTTCTGTCATCTCTTGCACAAGATCAGGCCCAAGAATCTTTCTGTCACCAGCTTCATCCCAACAAGTAGGAGTTCTACATCGCTTCCCATATAGAGCTTCATAAGGTTCCATTTGAATGCTCGAGTGGAATCTATTGTTGTAAGAGAACCCAACTAAATGGAGATGTTCATTCCATCCACCTTTAAATTCCATTGATCATGTTCTCTGCATGTCCTTGAGTGTTTGAATAGTCCTTTTAGATTGGCCATCCATTTGGGGGTGATAGGCCATACTGAAATTCAATTATGTGCTCAGAGCATGTTGAATAATTCTCCATAATTTTGATGTGAACCTTGGATCACGATCAGATATGATAGAAAGTGGAACTCCAAGTAGCCTTACCACTTCCTTCACGTAAATCTTGGCAAGTTGATCAAGAGATAAATATTCCTTAATGGATATAAAATGGGCAGTCTTGGTGTGACGGTCCACAATAACTCATATCGCATTATTTACTTTGGAAGTTCTCGGGAGACCAGTGAAAAATTCCATAGTGATATTGTCCCACTTCCATGCTGGTATGGGTAGTGGTTGCAAGACCCATTTAGGAATTTGTCGCTCTGCCTTCACTTGTTGACATACTAGGCACCTTGAAGTGTATTCAGAAATCTAACATTTCATATTACCCACCAAAAATGATCACGAAGGTCCCTATACATTTTTTTGCTTCCAGGATGAATATATAAATTAGAGCTATGAGATTCATCCATTAGCTCCATCTTTATTTCCAAAATATATGGAACACATAGTCTTTTATGAAATTTCAGTACACCTTCTTGATCAATATTGAACTCATGAAACTTTCCATCCTTCACAGCCTCAAACTTCTTCTATAACAAAGGATCTTCTTTATGGTCTTTCTTGATCTTCTCTAGTAATGACAGTTGAGAAATCATTTGGGTTAGGGTTGATGATGTCCCTTCCTTTATAATTCCCATGTCTAGTTTTACTAGGTCATTGATTAAAGGATCTATTTGATTCCTCATAATGGACAGAACAACTGGGTCTTTCCTACTTAATGCATTAGCAACTTTGTTTGATCTTCCAGGATGATAATGAATTGAACAATCATAGTCTTTTAGAAGTTCCAACTATCACTTTTGTCTCATGTTCAATTCCTTTTGTGTGAAAATATACTTAAAACTTTTATGGTCTGTGTATATATCACATTTCTCCCCATAAATATAGTGCATCCATATCTTCAGAGCAAAAAAGACTACAGCCAGCTCCAAATCATGCATAGGATAATTCTTCTCATGATTCTTCAACTGTAGAGATGCATAAGCAATGACTGTCATTTTTCATGAGGATGCACCCAAGCCCTTTGAGAGATGCACCGCTAAAAATAACAAAGCCTTCTCCACTTGAGGGAAGAATTAACACAGGTGTAGTAACCAATATCTTCTTCAACTCTTGGAAACTTTCCTCACACTCCTTTTTCCAGATGAACTTGACCCCTTTTTGAGTTAACTTGGTTAATGGATTAGAAATTCAGGAAAAAAAATTCACAAACCTTCTATAATATCCTTATAATCCAAGGAAACTTCGAATCTCAGTTGTTGTTGTAGGCTGAGGCCACTCCTCTACAACTTTTGTATTTCCAGGGTCAACTGTTATTATTTCATTGGTTACAATGTGCCCCAAGAAAATAACTTTTTGTAACCAGAATTCAAATTTACTGAACTTTCTAAAAAGACTCTCCTTCCATAGAGTTTGCAAAATATCCCTTAGATGATCCTCATGCTCCTCGTAACTTTTGGAATATATTAAAATATCATCAATAAAAACTACCAAAAAGTTATCAAGGTAATCATTAAAGACTCTATTCATCAAATCTATCAAAATAACAGGTGCATCAGTTAGTTTGAAGGGCATAACAACAAACTCATAATGCCCATATCTTGATTGGAAGGTATTTTTTGGAATATCTTCTTTCTGCACCCTCAATTGATGATAACCAGATTGAAGATCAATCTTATATAATAATTGAGCCCCACGAAGTTGGTCAAATAAGTCATTAATTCTTGGAAGAGGGTATATTTTCTTCACTATGATCCCATTCATTTCTCTGTAATCAATGCATAGCCGCATTGATCCATCCTTCTTCTTCACAAAGAAAACTGGTGCTCCCTAATGAGACACACTCGGATGGATAAACCCTTTCTCCAAAAGATCTTGTAGTTGTTTCTTTAATTCCTCGAGCTCCACATTTTCTATCCTATAGGGGGTCTTTGATATCGGATGAGATCCAAGTACGAGTTCAATGGAGAACTCTACCTCTCTTTCTGGGGGAGGTCCGGGCAACTCCTTGGGAAATACGTCAACATATTCATGGACAATGGGGACAGTTTCTATCCTTAAACTCTCATATCCTTCTTCTTCTTTGCCGATCAACTACATAAAGAAGGATATAGGGGGTTCCTCTAGACAAAGATTAGGTTGATATATCTCTCCTTGGAAGATAACTATAGGTTTTCCATTCAAGACTACTGATATTTTCTTACTTCTGCATTTTATCTTAGCATTATACTTTGAGAGACATTCCATCCCTAGTATAATGTTGAATTCCAACATAGGAATGACTACTAGATTTGTGATAATATTGTGCTCACTAAAGTAAATACTAGAGTTTCTAAAAACTCATGATGCTTGGATAATCCCACCAGGAGTCTTGACTGATAACTCTACTTTTAGAAAATTGAGGGTTGATTCTAAATTCTTTTCAAACATAGAGGAAATAAAGGAATGTGTAGAACCATAATCAAACAAAGTACTTTCTAGATTTCAGAGAATAATAAGAGTACCTAGTACCACATCATTCAGAGCTTCAACTTTAGTTTTCGTGATAGAAAAAGCATGGCCTTACTCCCTTGGCCTTTGATGAGGCTGATGGGGGTTCCCCTCTATTGCCCTCAGATTTGGACAGTGATTGGAAAAGTTCCCAAGTTGTCCACACTTAAAACACTGGACATCAGGTAGGGCATGCACCATCTTTCCCTTGTCGTTTGTGTTAGGAAGTTGAGGTTTCACCTCAAAATGAAAATTCCTCACAATATGGTTGTCTCTTCCACACTTGTATCATTTCTCACTACCAAGAAAGAAGTTCCATGAATGCTTATTCCCACATTTATTACACGTGGGATGTTGTACTTGTTTGCCTCCTCTTCCTTGATCAAAATTCCTCCCTAAGATGGTCTCCATCGATCTCTTCTTGTCATTTGATTTATGATATCATTGCATCTCACCAAACTCCAGCTCGACTTTCATCACGCTCCGCATGATCTTCTCATAGCTATCATAGTCACGATTGTCTATATTCTTCTGTAAATGAGGTCTCAGCCCACCGAAGAATCTATCAACCTTACCACTTGGATCCATGACAAAGCTAGAGGTGTAACATGAAAGCCTTGTGAAGTTCATCTCATAGATTCCCACGGATTCATTCTCCTTCTTCATCGGCTCAAGAAACTCCTTCTCCATTCTTGTTCTCATGGAATGAGGGAAATACTTACTGAAGAAGATCCCTCTGAACTCTTCCTACTCCATAGCTTCAACCTCCACTCTTGACCTCATGTTTTTAATCAGTTCCCACCACTAATAAGCTTCTCCTTTTAAGTGATAGATATCCAGGGTGACCTTCTCTTGCTCTAAACAATGGAGCACAGAAAAGATCTTCTCGATAAAGCTAATCCACTACTCAGCAATCAATGGGTCAGTCGATCCACTAAAGATTAGTGGTCATTTCCACATAAAGGACTCATCATAATGTTGTTCCCTTGGCGGTGAGATCAGTCTCTTAGCTTGATTCAAGTTATTTCCCATAACTTGAGTCAGTTGGTTCATCATTCGCATGAATTTTTCCATTACGTCTTCATCGGAGGTCTGTCAGCGCATGGTCCATTTGGATCACCATTTGCATGGTTTCTCCTATTTCCCACCATTTTCTAAAAGAATAAAACCTTGGTGAGAAACTTATTTCATTTAAAAATATTTTTACTAAAAAGGATTTTATGTCTTAAAACTTCATGCTTAAACAATTACATTTCTCAATAATTCCTTCATAATGATTCATAAAAAGATTGTGATTAATCAAACATATCCCCCGGGAGTGTCGTAACCAAGAGTAAAGAAAGGACTGTTGTCTTGCACCAGTTCCCATTTGAGTCTATCTCAAAGTGGTGTTTTCGGGTTTTACCCCTATGTATATATATGCCAGATCTGCCTCTACTTGCTCGTATCCAGACAGAGATGTATTTGTTTGATAAAAAACATACTCAATACTCACCAAAATAACAGGAAGTTTTCCTATTTTTAAAATTTTCTATAGGGTTCTTCCTAAAGTTTTCATATCATAATTTCCATAACTATCCTTTGATAGAAACTATTTCAACCCACCTTTTTAATACATAACTTTTCATTACATTTTACAAATAGAGGATCTTTAAAGTATAGTGTGTTGTAAATCAGGAACAAAAAAAATTGAAAACAACTTAAAACATTATTCTAATCCACTTTTAAGGATTCATCATAAGTTTATACTAAGTACAATTACTGTATCTGATAACCTGGAGACATACATCAAGGAAAGGGTGAGTATAAGGCTCAGTAAGGAAAACAAGTGAAACAGTTGACATGTGGTCTTGAGAAATAATAATAAGAACAAGATAAAAATCATAAAGACATGATCAATGGAAGAATAGTCATATCATGATAAAAATAACATGAATCATAACTTTAATATGGATACAAAATTTCATTTAGACATTCATGAACATATCACCAAGGTTTATCCCTGAGGTGTCATAAAAATTTCCAAGGTTATTCACCAAGGTATCGTGAAACTTTTCATCTATAGAGATTAATTCTTTACCCAATGAATTGGAGAGCTATCAGGGAACACCCATAATATGTCTTTAATTTCATGTGATCTATATATATCATAATCAAACATTACATAAATAACCAAAATAGAATCAAATAAATGGGTTTCATGTCAAAATCATGACGACTAAAAAGTACTTAGAAATAAGATCATTAAGTCTTCTATAACCCATGGAAAGGGGGTCAGGGTTACATGTATGTCAATTATAGAATAAAATATATAATTTTTTTATAAATATGAACACCCATAGAAATGAAATATGTGTGGGTATTTACATATATAAAACAATAGAATTTCTTGAGAGAAATAGAGAGAAATTTTGATATGAAATTTCTGCAGCATAACAGTTGTATAACTTGGTTTTAGAAAATAAATGGATCATATTAAAAAGAGGGGACAAGGGTATCCCATCCATAAATGGATCGTTTTTCAGTATAGGTACATATTAAAAAAATAAGATCATGGTGTGGATATTTTAATGACACACCGCATGAAAAGGAAAATTGAAAAGAAAGAGAAAGCGTGATTTCTATTACGAAAATTCGGCAGCCTAACGACGTCACTTAGAAATTCAGAAAATAAATTGATGAGAGTGGAAATGGTCTATCATCATTTGGAAATGAAATTGATAGTATTAAATATATATAAGTACAATCCCCCACATAATAAAATTGAACTATAATACATAACATAAAGGAAGTCAATACTTAAAAGAGGAGGGTGAAATATTCCCTCACCTTGAAAAGTAACTTTGAAAGCTTGAAGTTCGGGACATTGGGAGGCTTGAGGGAACCTTGGGAGGACTCCTTGGGAGGTAAAGATACTAGAGCTTAGTTGAGGAGGATTTTTGAATGAAATGGATGAGGGAATGGCATGCTATTTATAGGATAAGTGAGGGAACAAATCATTAATTTCCAAGGGACACCTCATCGGTGGTATTGAAAAAATCATGGGCTTACCCATGGTTTTTGCCCATGGTATTGGCCACTTGGGACACCTCACAGCATATATTACTATTCATAAGTTGTCCAGAATGATTAAATAATTATTACATTCTTAATAATGTCATTAAACACCTGAAACTCAAAACTGTAATTTCACTATTCACTGAAAATTAAGTTGATCTTATTAGACTCCAAATTTCTTTTTGAACACAACTGTAGAAGACCATTTTTTGAAAATAATTACACATTATTAATTATTTAGGGTTTACATAAATATTTTAAAATATCCCTTTTTCCCAAAATTCATCAATAATATACATCCTATATTTATCCGGACATTTGAAATTCAAAAACTTTACCGTAATATGAAAAAAAAAATATTTATATCAAAGGATTACACAAAGTAGATAAGGTCTCGTTACATATCCCCTTATAACACCATCATAGAACCTAAGTGTAAGGTGTGATATGGTGATAGAATCTTGGGGTAGCTCGGCCAACATTTCCCGAGTGGTGACCTCTATCAGCTTGAACTTCTCCCATAGGAAATTCTGTTCAAGCTTCACATGATGAAGTTTGGATTGGGCTTGGTCCAGAGCAAAGTCCATTGGTTATACCTCCTTCCCAAGTTCTGTCAAATGGCCCGAGTCTACTGGATGAGGCCATCGAATCTTCTTTCTGTATTAATTAACCAAGATCACTTTTATTTAAAAAAAATTGTTACCTTAAGAGTTTAGCTTCCAACGGTCATATTGACCAACAGTCATATAACAGTTGAAACCCAATAGTCTCATTTAATTATACTCACTTAATTAATTAAAGAATATAGTTTTTTTATTATAAAATAAAAAAACACAGAAAATTAAGAAATAATTATTAATAAAAATTTTGGGTCATTACACTACACCAGTATCCCTTCCTCTTTACAGGATGGATACAACAGAGTTACAAAACCTCAAGATTCAGCTAGAGGATTTGGAAGCTAAGGGTTTCATCCGATCGAGTACTTATCCTTGAGGGTTTTCTAATCCTTTTTTAGAAAAATTTTTACTGTACCCTCAAGATATGCATGGATTATCAAAAATTGAACCATTTGATGGTTAATAACCAGTATCATCTACCACGAATAGATGATCTCTTCGATCAGCTCTAAGGAGCTCGGGTTTTATTAAAGATTGACTTGAGATCTGGTTATCTTCATTTTTTTGTTATATCATCAGACATACCTCACAAATCCTTACATAGTAGGTGTGGTTTGTATGAGTATCTTTTTATGACGTTTGGTCTCACGAACACGCCAGCGGTTTTCATGGAAATGATGAACCGAGTGTTCCATCCTTATCTTGACTCATTCGTTGTGGTTTTTGTGGACGATATCTTGGTGTATTATCACAATTTAAAAGACCATGCCACACATCTTGATATCATATTGATTACAATGAGATAGAATCATTTATATGTTAATCTCACAAAGTGCCACTTCTGGATGGATCAGATTCACTTCATGTGTCACGTTATTTCAGATACAGGAGTATCAGTGGACCTAGAGAAAGTGAGAGTAGTATTTTCTTGGGAGAATCCTAATAATGTCTTTGATGTACATAGTTTCTTGTGGTTTTATAGTTACTAAAGGAATTTCATATAGTATTTATCACGTTTAGCAGCATCATTGATGGGCTTAACTAAAATTTGTGCAAAATATGTGTGGGAAGATTCTTGCGAGATGGAATTTCAGAAGCTAAAAGGGAGATTAAATTCAATGTTGATACTGATTTTTCTAGAGATGGGAAGGATTTACACTGTGTACTATGATGCATTAGGTATTAGTCTAGGAGTAGTGCTTATGCAAGGGGAACAAGTTATTGTGTGCAGGTCTCAGTAGTTGAAGCCACATGAGAGGAATTACACGATGCACGACCTCGAGTTAGCTGTTGTGGTTCATGCTTTGTTCCATTAGAGACATTACTTGTTTGGATAGTGTTTTGTGGTGTACACAGACCAAAAAATATTCACGTACATCTTCACTTGGCGTGATCTGAATATCATGCAATGAAGGTGGTTGGAATACCTTCAATCTTTCGGCTTCAAGCTTGTCTACATGCCTGGGAAAGGAAATGCAGTGGTTGATGATTTGAGTAGGAGGAATCAAATACATGAAATGTAGTAGGATAGTAGCAAGTGGAAGCTTATAGAGTTATTCTCTGAGATGCACTTGGAGGTGCATGACAGATTGGGATAGACGTTTCTTTCATCCTTAGCTATTACCTCAACCCTACTGGATAGAGTGAAGATGAGGCAGCTATCAGATTCTGAAATCCTAGTCCTATGGGAGAGTATGTCAGGTGAGGACACTCCTACTGGTTGGATGGTAGGAAAAAATGAGATCTTGTGTGTACATGGATGTTTTTGGGTTCCAGTGGATATACATGAGGAGTTGATGTAGGATTTTCAGGATTTAGCTTGGGCAGTACATCCCAGGGTCACCAAGATGTACTATGAATTACATCGTCAGTATTTGTGGTCTATTATGAAGAGAGAGGTATCCATTTTTGTTATAAGGTGTTCCACCTTTCATCAGGTGAAGGCATAACATCAGAGACCGGATGGGCTTTTACTGCATTTACCTATACTAGAGTGGAAATGGGATGATGTCGCGATGGATTTCATGACTGGTGTATTGAGGTCGCCTAGAGGTAACAATGCTATGTGGGTTATTGTTGATAGTCTTATGAAGGTAACTCACTTCTTACCAATCAAGGAAACCTTCAGTGTCGATGATCTCGGGAGTTTTTATATCCAAGAGGTGGTATGACTACATGGGGTCCCATGCTCTATCATTTCAGATGGGGATTCCCATTTTACATCTCGTTTATAGCAGAGTTTTCAGAGGGAATTAGGTACACAGGTGCTTTTGAGCACAGCATACCACCCTCGGATAGATGGCTAGTCAGAGCGCATTATACAGTTGTTAGAAGACATGATGTGAGCATGCATCCCGGATTTTGGGGGCTCTTGGGAAAAATACATTCCCCTGGTTGAATTTTTCTGCAATAATAGTTATCAAGTGATGATTCAGATAGAACCTTATGAGGCCCTATATGGTAGGCCATTCCATTCTCCCCAATGCTGGTTGGTGGTAGGTGAGGTAGCTTTATTGGGACCGCGTCTCATTCAAGAGACTTCTGAGTAGGTCCTGTTGATTCAGAAGTAGATGGATACTACATAGTCTCGCTAGAAATCATATGCCGATCGCAATATATGACCTCTAGAGTTTGAGGTTGGGGATCGGGTTTTCTTACATGTTTCACCAAGTTTGGGAAACAAATGTATCAGGAGACAGGGTAAGCTTTCACTAAGATATGTCGGTCTGTTCAAGATTCTAGAGAGAGTCGATTCAGTTACCTATCAATTATAGTTACCTCAGAGGTACTAAACCATGCATGGCATCTTCCACGTATCTCATCTACGATGATATCACTCAGACTTGTCTTATGTTTTTCAGGCCAAGGATGTTGAGCTTTAGGATAATGCATCCTTTGAGGAGAATTTGATACATATATTTGATAGGAGCACAAAGGTTCTTTGAGGTCGGTCAGTTCCTCTAGTATGGGTGCAATGGAATCACAGTCATTTACAAGATGAGACTTGGGAGCGGGAGGCAGACATATATTCTCAATGGTCAGATTTGTTCTCAGAAGAATCTTGTCCACCCTTGGAAGGGAAATTCGGGGACGAATTTCTTTAAGGGGGGAAGTTTGTAAGAACTCAGTTCTTCCCTTGAGGTAAAAATATTCTCTTTTTAGGTTTTTATTAAGTAAGTGGAGAAAAATATGGTTACACTCCATGTAACCCTAGTGCACAACATGTAATTTGGGTTACACACCGTATAATTTTGATACATGTCGTGTAGTGGTCTGGCCAGGAACCATATGGAAACAGGCACCACTCAGCGTGTATTTTTAAATAAATGTCATGTACTTTTCTTTTTTTGTGTTAAATCAGGCATTAGCATCATTTTTCTTAGATGGACAGAAAATCACCCCTTTATTCGATGAACAGCATGCCTAGGAAATCCTAGGATAGGGTGGCCTCCCATTTCGTCATCTGATCTTCGATTAGAACAACATCGGATCCATTGGAATCCCCTTAGTGAGCTCTCGATTTCTCTTGAGTCATTCTTCTTGGATTTCTTTTCTTGACCTAGTTATCAAGGATTGAGTATTTATGCTTATTTTGTAGATCTAATCCATTCTAGGTTTAATTATAGGTCGACCTTGGACGAGGAGAGTCATACAAGCACATGGTAGGTGGTCTCGTGCCTTTCATTATTTTTCAAATTTAATACATGTGTCAGAGTGACGCATGCCCATTATTAGGGTGCCCCCTTAAATGAATTTTTTTTATTTTTATTGCCTATTATTTTTAGGTAATTGATTAATAGTTTTAAAGAATTTTTAGGGCTATTTATCCTAATTAAGGGCCAACCCATGGGTGTGTTTCCCTTGAATGATCATTTATGGTTGTTTGGCCTAGGATGCCTATGAGGCATGCCTTAAATTCCCTCCTTGGGTTGTTTTAAATGAGTTTGATTAAATTCTAATCCATGTAATAGTTTAATTTTCATGTGTTTTATGTGAGATGAATTTCTCACATTAGTTATTGATGTTAAATCCATGTAATAGTTTAATTTACATGTGTTTCTTATTATATAAAATGATAAAGGGGTAAAGAGTAATGGATGAGCCATAGCCTTAGGTTAAAAGTCAAGGTCGGGCTTATATAACTATTTCACTTTATACCTTGAGTGAACCATGGCCTCGGTTAAAAGACCATGGACGGACTCAAAGAGGGTATTATCATGTTAAGTTGTGAGTGAGACACTGATGTAGTGGTCGGGCTCATGGAGACTTTATAGAAATGTTGATTGAACCATGAATCCAATGATGGGTTACAAGGAAGGTATCTATTGGTAGCTGTTTATATGTCTTGAGTTGAAATTTTATTAAAATTTGAATATCGAATGGAATGAATTGTGATGTGTTTTCCAAGCCAAAGCACAATCTTGGATTCATCCTTCACTTATACTTTCTTAGAGGGTCTTTCGAGACTTCTACTGGGATTACTTTTGTATGGGGATTGTCGAGCCTAGGTTGGATCCTGATACTTATATAATTAAATGTAATTTAATTGATAATGAACCTAAAATGATTTTAATTGGAAACTAGTGCTTGTAAAACTGTTTACTTTTGAGTAATTCCTACTTTACTACTTTCCCTATTGCACACTGCTTGTTATATATATTCACTGACAGATTGGCACAGACCTTAGGTAGTTGACTACTAGGATTTATTCTCACACCCTGTTTGGATCACGTTTTCGGCCCAAAATAGATTATGTTGTTTCTGGAATCGATAAGGGTAAGAACCCCTCTATAGGTACTTGATTGATGTTTAAGAGCAGGGTAAAATGGGACCAAGTTTAGGCTGGTGATGCTTCTGAGACTCTTTTGATCCTTTTGTACTTTTTGGTAGTTGTATTGCGTATTACTACAATGTATCATGTTATGGTTGTTTTCCTAGAACATGTGACATGAAGCGTCATCCTTTATATGTTATGACATCAGGATATTTTTATTATCAGCCTTCCACTGTTTATTTATATTATGGTATTACTACTTCCACTATTGAATTTTTATTGTTTACACTATATTACACTCTTCTAATAAGGGCATAGTTGTTGGATCGGATTACACCAAATATACACAAGATGGGGGTGAATTGTGTCTTTGAAAAAATCTTTGTGAGATTGTGTTCTGCCTTTTAACTTTAATCAGATAAAATGATGCAGAGGAAATTTAAATAGCAGAAACACAAGATGTATAGTGGTTCGGGGAACAGAAGGCCCCTAGTCCACTCCACCAACGCTCTACTCTACGAGCTTGGTGATTTTCACTATCTGGTCCTCCTTTCAACAGACCGGTTCACAACTGAGTATAGGCAGTTGACACATTTATAATCCAAGGCAAAACAAAGCCTTCTGGTTCACTTACAGAACCTACACAGCTTAGTACGAGAAACCGATCACTCAAGAATAGAACGAAAAGATTTTCATATTTTGAAAATACTTTCCAGATGTTCTTTAAAATTGAAACAACATGCAATTGACAGTAGATTGATCGTCACCTTCATAAATAATAATATTCACATAAGAAACATTATGAGTCGATCCCATTGTAGTGGATATAGAAATATAATTCACAACTTTAGCAGTAGAAAATTCACAGTAGATATTTGTTGTAGAACAAGTGAATCTTCTATCGCGTTCCTTCCTTTTTTAACAAACAGAGATTTGATGCTCCTTTTGAACCAGCATATTGGTGTGTTTTAGTAGTCTCTGTTTTTCTTCTTTTTCAGAATAATCAAAAGATCATACATGATCAAAATAATCATCGATTTAGTTTAAAAGATACCATATAAATAAAAGAACGATAAGAACTTATCCTATAAAATTAGATCCACAAAAGTCGCCTTTTTACTCGCGATATTCAAACATTTGAATTTACAAAGCAGTCGTAACTTCCCTGAAGACTCGGCATAAAAATCTCCTTTTAATTCTATTATCAAATCATTGATGAAACGATTTTGAATCAGTCAAAATTGTACTTTAAAATCAGCTTTAAATCTGGCTTGAAATCCGCCTAAAAATCAGCCTATTGACCATTGCATAAAAATATCAACTTTAAATTCTCTGACGCCAAACATAAGGTTAAGTTGAACTGTATGCATCCTCTAAACGTATGGTTGATGACATAGTCTTCAAACATAAGGTTCACAACGTAAGGTTGACAATGTAAACTTGAAAACAAACGTAAGGTTCATTCCAAACGTAGGGTTGGTCATCCATACTTTTCTCTTCAACTTTCAAACGTATGATAAAAGATCCATACTTTTACCTGATCCATACTTTTCCAAGAATGTATGGTTGTTTACAAAAGTAAGGTTGATGAACCATACTTTATAGAAACAAACATAACATTTAACATTTACGTACGGTTCTCCTCCCATACTTTTCTGATATCCCAAACGTAGGGTTCCTTCCTAACGTAGGGTTCTTCTTCCATACTTCACCGATAATGTATAGTTGTTTAACCATACTTTTTCCTTATCTCAAAAAGTATAGATGGTTTCTATCCTTACACTACGTTTATCCATGTAGGGTATGAACAATGTTTCCAGAACATACTAAAGAATATTCCGAATAAGTAGCACATGAACAATGTTTCCAGAACACGCTAATATACAAATACTTTAATAATAAATTCCTGTAATTTCAAGAGTAAAATAAAATGATAAATTCCGGAAAAATGCTTAACAAATAAAATCATTAGAAAATAATTAAGGGTATTTATGATCATCAAAATTATCATAAAGAGATAGAGTATTAATATAAACTCCCCCTTTAAATAACAATATTATGTATTGTTGAAAACAACATTTTATTAACAATCTCCCCCTTTTTGATGATCACAAAACCCATAAAATAATAAGACTAATTAAATGAAATTAACTTTAAAAATTAGTTACATAAAGTTTTAGAATTTTGATAGGATAAAACAATATTTAATTTTAACAAAATCATTTCAATAAATAAAAATTTATCCCCCTTCATGAAAATAAAATAATTTTTCTTTAAAAATAAAAGTAAAGAATAAAATAAAAGTTTCTAGTTTTAACCAAATTTCTCCCTCTTAATAAAAAGTAAAAGAAAATTTCCCTTTATAATAAACGACTGTTAATAACTTAAAATAGTTTTCTGTATAAGTATAAATCTGTATAAATAAAAAACATTTTAAATATACATGAAATCATTTAAATAAGGTTTTTAAAATAAAATGTTGTGTTTATCCAAATTTCTCTCCCTTTTTTTGATATCAAAAAGAATGATAAATCATGGATTTTAACACATTTAATGTTGCACTGAACTGTAGGTAAATGATATTATTAAATTTTTATCAATAATTAAAACTAGACTAATGGAATATCAAAATAAATATAGTAAAACAATTAGAAAGAAATAAATAGATTTTCATTAAAAGTAAAAAATAGATACAAGGATGATAAACACAGGAATCAAGGTTTTTTTGCAGTGAACAGGTAGGGTTTAACTTCACTAGACTGTAGACTTGATTTCTACTAACTGTTCTCTCAACCTTTTCATTAATCCATCACCAAGATTAATAATAAGATCTCTGGCCTCTTGAGTCATATGAATATCTTCAATGAGATTGACTCTGAAAAACTTGTGAATCCTTTCTTCTTTCTCCATAAACAAAGATAGCTTCTCTGTGAATTTTTCTAAGACAGAACGGATTCCTGGCTCACTGGATGTTAATTGATCAACTAAGAATTTATGATTATCTAAGAGAACAGATAATGGAGCACTGTTTCACTAAAGATCTTTCAACCTGTCATTCATATTGATCATTGCAGCTGTGATAGCTTGAAATCTTCTGATTAAATTAGGTGAAGTGTCTGATCAACTATCAGCACTATTTCCAATTGATGCAAATTGTGTCTCTAGAAACAAATTAAAATCTAAGAAATATGACTTCATAACCATTTAAGATTTCAATTTGGAAATAGCATTTAGCATATCCTCTTTAAAATTTTCAACTTCTCATCTTGAAACAGTACTCTCCTTAATCTTTTGAAATTTCAACTGTTCGGATGCTAATATGCTTCTCAGAGAATCATTCTCACATTGCAGTTGAGATAACTTTTTGTAAAACTATTCAGCTTCCCTATTCCTTGAATCAAAATCACCATATGCTTGATTCGCATTCTCAGGTTTTGTGTGATGTAGTAGTACTGAAGGTAAAGATTTAGCATCATATTTTTCTTTCTCCTTGTCCTGAGTAGGTTGGTCCATATATTTTTCCTCAAAGTCCTTTCCAGACTCTTCCTTAGAAAAAACCTCTTGAATAACTTCTGTGTGAGCTTCATAAGCATGATCATCATGAACATCTGTAATTTTTTCATATAATAAAATATCTAAAATGATATTATCTTGAGTTTCCTAAGGTCTGGACACTTCCTCACCAGAATTTGCCTCCTTTTCTTATTGAATGTCAATAGAAATATCAGCTAAAGCCTGTTGTTCTGATCTTTCAACTACAGTCCTTTCATGATCAGGATCTGTAATAGTGACATTCTGTTCTTGAGTTTGTTCAACAAACTTTTCTCTGACAAAACTGTAAGAGAGTAAATCTCCTATAGTTAAATCAGGGGAAGTAAGTTCCTCAGTAACAGGTATTTTCCTCTAAGTTTGAAGTCCCACCTGACTTCTTTCTTCCTCAGTTTCTACCACTTCAAATCTGATCCTCCTTTCCATAGTGCTAACTCTCGATTCAGCTTGTCCCTCCTTGGACTTCACAGATTGAGCTTGATCACTCTCTGATTCATCATCTTCTCCTAATGGCAAAAGTTTTCCTTTGATAGTACTCAAGAAATATCCAATCTTCCTTAAAGTTTCAGCATTAAACACATTATTGTGATGACAGTGTACTCTAGCATCCACCAATCTCACTATGTCCTTAAGCAACAACTTGGAAATGAATCGACCAAAAGGATAAAAGTTCATTCGGGCATCACTCTAACAACAATATATTAGGTATCTAACCATATACCTAGTAAAATTGAGTTTGAAATCACTGAGCAAAAGATACATTATATACATATCGGGATATAATATCTTTTCCATCTCAGACATCCTTGGTGCAATCCCTGTTTGCACAAATTTGACCAAAATTTTCTGATCAGTCTCCAAATCCTTGATAAAAATTTTCTTTACAGTCTTAATACCAAAAATAAACAACATTATTTCCTCTTATTTATGCATAGAATCTCCAATATTTTTCAAATTGAAATGAAAAACTCCCTCATGAGGGCAGTTGAGAATCTGACCAATTTCTACTGACGAGACTGAGAAATCCCTATCCTCTATCTTAGCCATCATACTGTCCTCAGTATATCCCAGACTATACTCTACAGATTTGAAGAAGTATCTAAGTTCTACCACATACATAAATTCTGTATTTTCACTATTGAACGTCTGTTCAAGGTTCTGAAACGACAGTGCTTGTTTCAACAATAGATTTGTCTGAAATAACCAGTCGAGATTGATTACCTTTCCCTATAAGATTTTTCTTCCTTCGGAGCATTGTCTCTTGGAATTTCTTGTCTCAGCTAAATTGGATCTTTTAGTCCTTACCATCTCTGTGAGAATCTCTGAAGGTCTGAAGGTTAGGGTTTCAGAGGTTCGATGATTAGGGTTCACAAGTAGAGGTGAGGTTTGCAGGTTCGAAAAGGTTTCGATAGAAATGAAACGGTTTATAAGTCGAAAGGGTTTCTGATAACCTTGATTCCCGTGTTTTTAATAATCATTACATATATTTTAAAAATAAATAAAATAGATTACGCGGGGAAAAGAAACTTATTCTGTTTGAAAAACAAAATAGATAAATTATTTTAAGCAGAATTAAAATAAAGAACTACCATTGTAAAATAAATTTTTATTTAAAATCAAATAAACCTAGCTCCCCCTTAATAAAATCAAACCTTGTAGTGGGAAGTGGTTTAGTAAAAATACCAGCTAATTGAATTTCAGTACTTAAAAATTCCAAATATATATCCTTTTTAAGAACATGATCTCTTAGAAAATGATGTCTGATATTAATATGCTTAGTTCTAGAATGATTAATAGGATTTTTTGAAATATTTTTAGCACTAGTATTATCACATAAAATAGGAGTATTATTAAAATTTAGTCCAAAGTCCATAAGAGTGTTTTTCATCCACAACACCTGTGTACAGCAACTGCCAGCAGAAACATATTCTGCCTCAGCTGTTGACAGGGCAACTGAATGTTGTTTCTTACTTGACCACAACACTAAAGATTTTCCTAAAAATCAACAAGTTCCTGAAGTGCTTTTCCTATCTAATATAAAACTACCAAAGTCTGCATCTGAATATGAAATCAAATTAAAATAATAAGTTTTGGGATAAATAAGTGATTGAAAAACAGTTCCTTTTAAATATATAAAAATTATTTTAACAGCAGTTATATGAGATTCTTTAGGATTTGATTGAAATTTTGCACAAAGACATACTAAATACATTATATTTGTCCTACTAGAAGTAAGATATAATAAACTACCAATCATACCTCTATATAACTTGTTGTCAAATGATTTTCCAGTTTCATCCAAATCAAGTTTTATATTAGTACACATAGGAGTTGTATATGTCATGATGTTTTCAAGTACAAATTTCTTCAACAAATCAGTAATGTATTTGCTTTGATTCAAAACATTTCCAAAATCCTTTTGATAAATTTGAAGTCCTAAAAAGAAATTTAGTTCTCCCATCATACTCATTTCAAATTATTTTTTCATTAACTTTGAAAACTCATGAAAAATGGTTTTATTAGTTGATCCAAAAATTACATCATCAACATAAATTTGAACCAATAAAATATTAGAATTCATAGTTTTCTTAAACAGTGTTGGGTCTGCCATTCCAACAGTAAAATAATTTTTCAAAAGAAAAGAGCTTAATCTTTCATACCAAGCTCTAGGTGCTTGTTTAAGGCCATATAGAGCTTTAGTAAGTTTAAAAATAGAATCTGGTTTTTGAGAATTTTCAAAACCAGGAGGTTGCTCAACATAAACTTCCTCCATTAAATAACCATTTAAAAAGGTAGACTTAACATCCATCTAAAATAATTTAAAGTTCATATGAGATGTATAGGATAAGAGGATTCTAATGGATTCTAGTCTAGCTACAGGTGCAAATGTATCATCATAATCTATACCTTATTCCTGATTATATCCTTTAGCTACAAGTCTAACTTTATTTCTAGTTATTATTCCTTGATCATCTTGCTTATTTCTAAAGACCCATTTGGTTCCTATTACTGGATAGTTCTGTGTTCTTTCAACTAATTCCTAGACTTCATTTCTTTTGAACTAGTTTAATTCTTCTTGCATTTCTATCATCCATATTTCATCATCTAAAGCTTCTTCTATAGTCTTGGGTTCTAATTGGGATAGAAAGATAGAGAATTCTACAATATTTCCTATATTTCTTCTAGTTTTTATTCCTGTATCTAAGTCGCCTATTATAGTTTCTAAAGGGTGATTATTTATGGTTCTAGTCTGTCTAGGCAACAAAATTATAGGTTCTTCAGTATCATGTTCTTCTGAACTGGACTAAATTTTATTTATATCTTTTTCAAAATCATTTTTCAAGTTCTCAAGCCTCATGTTATCATTAGAGTCAGATTCATCCATTTGATCTGTCCTTTTCTCAAAGGGTTCAGATTCATCAAATTTCACATGAACTGATTCTTCAACAATCCTTGACTTCTTATTATAGATTTTATAATCTTTGGAAGTAACTGAATATCCTAAGAAAATTCCTTCATCAGATTTTGGATCGAACTTACCAAGATTATCCTTGGTGCTTAAGATGTAAACCTTGCATCCAAAAACTTTAAAGTAGTTAACTTTAGGTTTTCTATTATTCCAAACTTCATAGGGTGTATTTTTTAAAAGAGTTCTAATTAAAACTCTATTCATTATATAGCAGGTTGTGCTTACAGCTTCTACACAAAAGTAGGTAGGAAGGCTGTATTCATTTAGCATAGTCCTAGCCATTTCCTGAATAGTCCTATTTCTTTTTTCAACAATTCCATTTTGTTGAGGTGTTCTAGGTGTAGAGAAGGTGTATTTAATACCCATATTTGAGCAGAAGGAATTAAATTCCTGATTCTAAAATTCTCCACCATGATCACTTCTTAATGAAATTATTTTAAAACCTTTTTCATTTTGAACAGATTTAAAAAACTATCAAATAAAGTAAAAGCTTCATTTTTAAATTTCAAAAAGAAAATCCATCTAAATCTAGAATAGTCATCAACTAAAACATATACATATAATTTACCATCCAAGCTTGATACTCTTGAAGGTCCAAAAAAATCCATATGAATAAGTTCTAGTGGTTTAGATGTACCAATTTTGTTAACAGATTTGAAGGATGATTTGTGTTGCTTGCCAAGTTGACATGCATCACAGAATCTGTCACTTTCAAATTTGAGACTAGGCAAATCAGAAACTAAATGTTTCTTAGATAACTTATTTAAAACATATATATTACAATGTTCAAGTCTCCTATGACAAATCCAAGATTCATTCATTTTAGCAGTTAAGCAATTTACTTGTTGTTTACACAAGGAATTTAAATCCAGGGTATACACATTATCAGTTCTTGGTGCTCTAAATTTAAGCAATTTATTTTTGAAAATAGAACAGCAATTGTTAGAAAAATCAACAGCATAACTATCATCAAATAGTTGAGAGATACTTATCATATTGTGTTTCCATCCTTGTACATAAATTACTTTATTAATTGAGACAGCTTCTGGATCTCTAACTGTTCCAATACCAATGATTTTTCCTTTGGCATTGTCACCAAAAGTGACAAGTCCACCATCTTTTTGAGTGAGTGTAGAGAAATTCAATGAGTTTCCACTCATATGTATTGAGTAGCCACTATCCATATACCATATTTCCTTTTTTCTCTTATGACCTTCACCCTGTAAATACATTTACACAGATTTCTTTGGTACTCATATTTTATTGGGTCCAGTAGTGTTAGCTAGTAAGGATCTGAGAATCCAGACTTGCTTTGTTTTTCTAATTTCACATGAGTCGAATAGATCATTTGATACAAAATCTTTCTTAATGTCACTTATTTGGGGTTGTCTTAAGAAAAAGTTTTTAGAAATATGTCCCCTTATTCCACAGTAATTACAGTTTTGTCTTTTTGCACTTGGAATAAAATAGTTTTTGTACAACTTGGGTTTTTCACCTTTACTGCCAATTCCAAATCTTTCCTTTTTAATGACATTTTTTCCAAGTATTTCATTTAAAGTATTTTCTCATTTAGTAAAAACAAGGGTTGTAGTTTTATAAGTTTCTACTTCAGTTTGCAGTGATTTTATCTCTGATTCATAATCTGTATTGTTAGAATTAACTGAATCAAATTTTTCAGTTAACTCCTTATATTGTTTCATCATTATATCTCTTTAATCAGAAATAGCCTTATGAACATTCTTTGAAGACTTATTCTTATTAAATAGAGAGTTATATTTTTCTTCAAGCATATTGCAGTAGGCTGCATGTTTTTTATTAGAGTAATTATATTCATAACTAGAATCAGAAGAGTAGTAAGATTGTACCTCATCTGTTTCTGCCATAAAACACATGTTGGCTTTTAGATTTGCTTCCTCCTTCTCTGAGTCTGATTGAAAAGTACTACTGGAGTCTTTAGATACACTCCAAGTAGCTTTCATGGCTTTATTTTCCTTATTCTAATAGTCATTTCTTTTGAAAAATTTCTTTCTCTTTTCTTCTTTTAGCTAAGGACAGTCAGGTCTGATATGCCCTATTTTCTTGCATTCATAGCATCTTACTTACTTATCATCTTTCTTAAAGTATTTTTTTAATCCTCTTTTATTTCTATAGAATTTTGTGAATCTTCGGGCCAGCTGATCCAATTCCACATCAGAATTAGATAATTCATAATTCTCTGACTTCTCTTTTTAATTTTTCTTCATCTTTCTGTTTTTGATCTATGATGATGCTTTCAAGGTAGTATATTCTCTTTTGATAAGCATTTTATGTTCATTAGATTCATCTTCCATCTCAACTTCATACATCATTAATGTTCCAATCATTTCTCTCATGGTTAAATCTTTGACAGGTGTTGACTGTCTGATTGTTGCAGAGATTCCATTCCATTTTGTAGGCAGTACTCTCAACACTTTTAAAGCTTGATCAACTTGCTTAATGGGATATCACAAGGCGGTTATGTTATTGACAATCTCATTAAATCTTCCATTCATTTGAGTAATAATCTCAGCTTCAACCATTCTGAATGTATCAAATTTAAGCTTAGCAGTTGCATATCTCATTTCCCTGATATTGTTAGTTCCTTCGTAAGCAACAGCAATAGTTTTCCACATTTCATATGCTGTTGGGCATTGAGATAATCTGTTCAACTCATCAGGTCCAAGACCACATATAATTGCATTCATTGCCTTCGAATTCATATCATATTCTGCTTCAGTAGCTGTAATCCATGTTTCAATTTTTTCTGGTATTTCATATGGAATTAGAATCTTAGAATAGACTCTGTATCCAAGATTTTTCAGATAGATAATCATTCGAGACTTATAGCATCCATAGTTTTCTCCATCTAAGTATGGTGCTCTGACCATAGACATTCCCTCTCTTGTATCATTCATCTTGCTCTGTGTATAATCACTTTCATCTTGTTAAAGATTGTTCAGAAAGCTCAACCTCTGATACCAATTTTTGGAACTGATTACACCAAATATACACAAGAGGGGGGGTGAATTGTGTCTTTAAAAAAATCTTTGAGAGATTGTGTTCTTCCTTTTAACTTTAATTAGATAAAATGATGCAGCGGAAATTTAAATAGCAGAAACAAAAGATGTATAGTGTTTCGGGGAACAGAAGGCCCCTAGTCCACTCCACCAATGCTCTACTCCACGAGCTTGGTAATTTTCACTATCTGGTCCTCGTTTCAACAAACCGGTTCACAACTGAGTACAGGCAGTTGAAACCTTTACAATCCAAGTAAAAACAAAGCCTTCTGGTTCACTTACAGAACCTGCATATCTTAGTACGAGAATTTGATCACTCAAGAATAGAAATAAAAGATTTTTGTATTTTGAAAATACTTTCTAGATGTTCTTCATAATTTCAACAGCATTCAATTGATAGAAGATAGATCGTCGCCTTCAGAAATAATAATCTTCACATAAGAAACGTTCTGGGTCAATCCTGTTACATTAGATATATAAATATAATTCACAACTTCAGCAGTAGAAAATTAAAAATAGATCTTCATTATAGAACAAGTGAATCTTCTATTGCGTTCCTTCATTTTTTAACAAACAGAGATTTGATGCTCCTTTTGAACTAGAAGATCAGTGTGTTTCAGTAGTCTCTATTTTTCTTATTTTTCAGAATAATAAAAAGATGACACATGATCAAAATAATCATCAATGCAGTTTAAAAAATCCCATATAAATAAAAGAAGAATAATAAATTCTCCTGTAAAATTAGATCCACAAAATTCACCTTTTTACTCGCGATATTCAAACATTTGAATTTACAGAGCAGTCATAACTTCCCTGAAGACTCGGCATAAAAACCTACTTTTAATTTGATTATCAAATCATTGATGAAACGATTTTGAATCAGTCAAAATCGTACTTTAAAATCAGTTTTAAATCTAGCTTGAAATCCACCTAAAAATCAGCGTATTGACCGTGCATAAAAATATCGACTTTAAATTCTCCGACGCCAAACGTAAGGTTAAGTTGAACTGTATGTGTCCTATGAATGTAAGGTTGATGACATAGTCTTCAAATGTAAGGTTCACAACATAAGGTTGACAACGTAAACTTGAAAACAAACGTAAGGTTCATTCCAAACGTAGGGTTGGTCATCCATACTTTTCTCTTCAACTTTCAAACGTATAATAAAAGATCCATACTTTTACCTGATCCATACTTTTCTAAGAACATATGGTTTTTTACAAAATTAAGGTTTATGAACCATAATTTTGAGAAACAAACGTAATGTTTAATATTTACGTATGGTTCTCCTTCCATACTTTTCTGATATCCCAAACAAAGGGTTCCTTCCTAACGTAGGGTTCTTCTTCCATACCTTTCCGATAACGTATGGTTGTTTAACCATACTTTTTCTTTATCTCAAAATGTATACACAGTTTCTATCCTTACGCTACGTTTATCCACGTAGGGTATGAACAGTGTTTCCAGAACACGCTCAAGAAGATTTTGAATAAGTAGCGCATGAAAAGTGTTTCCAAAACATGCTAAAATATGAATACTTTAATAATAAATTCCCGTAATTTCAAGAGTAAAATAAAATGATAAATTCCTGTAAAATTCTTAACAAAAAAATCATTAGAAAATAATTAAGGGTATTTGTAAGAATCAAAATTATCATAAAGAGATAGAGTATTAATATAAACTCCCCCTTTAAATAAAAATATTATGTATTGTTGAAAACAACATTTCCTCAACAATAGTTTCCCCACTATCACACCTAGGCCCTCACTGCTAGTCGGCGGCCTCTGGATTTTGGTGAAATGCGCTTGAGGCCATATAGTCAACCTGGTATGGGGCACCTTAAAGTTTTATCTAGGTCTGGGATGTTACATATAAGATATATGAGTTTTAAAAATTAAGAAAAAACTTAAAATAATTATAATATGCATGAATTTCATTAAAATATAAAAAGTGATGAAAAACACAGCATGAAGAAATATTCATTGGTAGTGGAAAAAAAATACCTGGTGGTGGAAACATTGAGTCACCACTAAAAAATAAATTGATCCACTTTTGGAAAAAATAATTTGATTCACCGGTGAAAAAATATAATTTACCCACCATTGAAAAAAATAATTTACCCACTGTTGGCATGAATAAAAGAACCCACCATTGGAAAAGTAAAAACAACCCATTGTTGGGTATAGAATGAAGACAATATAAAAAGATAGAAATAACCCACCTTTGGGTATGGAATACATAAAATGTCAAAGTAAAGATTAACCCACTATTGAAGACAGAAATAAGAAGTCACCTTTAAAGAATAATGGACAACCGTCGTCAAATAAGAAAACTTAACCACCTTTAAGATTAAGATTCATTTAAAAGAGGTGATATTAAATGAGAATCAATACAAGGAGGAAGAATATGATTTCATGGATACTAGTTGAGGTATAGGAAGCTTTATATTTCATCCATGGAGGAAAGAATATTGAGGAGAAATGTGATGAATAGTGATTCAACATTTTATGTAAAAACTAAACACATAAAATTTAGAGAATTTTTAATTCATCTAAACTACTGAATTTGAAGTAGTTCCATAAGAATTATATGTATATAATTTGAATATATTTCTAATGAATCAATAATTTCTTAATTCTGATAATTATTTAATGATGTATAATCAAAATAATTTTAAAAAATGTTTTGAATACTACAGAAATCATTGTAGTAATTCAGTCACTTTTTAAGGTATGTAAACGAAATTTTTAGAGTTTAATTTAGTTTAATGAAATAAAGAAAAAAATTATATTTCTAACTAAACAAACTCTGAGAAATTATTATTAGAAATTAATTAGACATCAAATAAACAAAAAATATTTTCAATTCTAGAAAATTCAGAATTACAGATCTATTGCAAGAACTTTGGACTTACGGAGCACCCCTTAAACAAAAAAATAAGACCTTCAATTATTCTAATTAAATTAATATAAATGAGTTTTATTTCAAATGGGACAAGTTTTTGAAATAACCTGATCATTATAGTGTATTTTATAATTAAAAAATTGAAGAAAACTTTAAATTGGTTTATACTGAAAATATTTCTTGAGAGAAAAAACATGAATCATGTTCGGGCTTAAATGAGAACATTCTAGAGAAATATTTAGACAACTTTTTAGTTTAATAAAATTTATATAAATGTGTTATATTTCATATAGAATAATAATTATAAAATTATGATCACTATAACACAAGTTATTATTAAAATACAAAGATATTTTTAAAAAAAATCACATAAAATAATAAAGGTTTTTGGATTTTTAAAAACATAAAATAATATGTAATCAAATAAAACAAAGATAAATATAATAAAATGCATAAATAATATCCTCCTTTTTGTTTTGTTACAAAAACAAAACATTTAAAACCAATTTTCTCCCCCTTTTTTTAATAAATAAAAAGAGAACATAAAAACTCCCCCTAAACAAATGAAATAATTAAATAATTAAATTTCCAACATTCCAAGTTCAAATTTAATTTTTTTTTCAAACTGAGTAGAGTATAAAGGCTTAGTAAATATTTATACTAGATGATTTTCAATATAGATAAATTCTAAAAAAAATTCACCTTTATTCACAAGACCTCTAATAAAATGAAATCAAAGATCGATATGCTTTGTCCTAGAATGTTGTAAGGGATTTTTAGAAATAGAAATTGCAGGTGAGTTATAAAAATAAATGGTAAATTTATAAAAATAAATTCCAAAATCTCATAATGTTTTCTTAATCCATAACCTTTGATCAAAAATACTGGAAGAAGAGATATACTCATCTTTTATAGTAGATAGAGAAACAGAGAGTTTCTTCTTAGAAGACCAATAAATTAAACTTTTTCCCAGAAAATGACACATACCTAATGTTCTTTTTATGAAAATTCTATATATTTAAAAATTAGATTTGGAATAAGATATTAAATCAAAAAAATAATATTTGGGATAAAATAAACTAGAATCAATAGTTCCTTTAACATATCTAATTATTATTTTTATGGATTTAATATGACTCTCTTTAGAATTATCTTGAAATCAACCACATAAACAAACACTAATCATGATGTCTGGTCTAGATGTAGTTAAATATATTAAGCTACCTATAATTCCTCTATAAACATTAATATCAACAGATTTACTAGATGCATCAACATTTAATTTATAATTAGTACCCATAGGAGTTTTCATAGATTTAGATGAATCAAAACCAAATTGTTTAACTAACTCTTTAGTATACTTAGATTGATTAAGAAAAATTCCATCTTTCCTTTGAGAAATTTGAAGTCCAAGAAAGAACTTTAATTATCTCATTAAACTCATGTCAAACTTAGAATACATCAAAGTAGAAAATTCATTTCAAATAATTTTACTATATGAACCAAAAACTATACCATCAATATATATTTGTACAGTTAAAATATCATTGGAAATTATTTTAATAAAAATTATAGGACCAACATTTCCTTTCTTGAAACCATTATATAATAAAAATAAAGAAATCCTTTTATACCAAGAATGAGGTTCTTGTTTAAGACTATAGAAATATTTAAATAATTTAAAAACATGATTTGAAAATTTTTCATTTTCAAAACCAAAGGGTTGAGAAACATAAACTTCTTTAGTTATAAAACCATTCAAGAAAGAACTTTTTACATCCATTTGATATAATTTAAAACCTTGAAAATAATAAAAAACCTAAAAAAAATATAATATCCTCTAAATTGGAAATAGGTGAAAATAAATCTTCAAATTCTATACCTTCTTCTTAAGATTATACTTGAGAAATAAGTCTAGATTTATTTTTGACAATCTATCCAGATTCATCTATAACGTTTCAAAATATCCATTTAGTTTTTATTATGTGATTATCCTTAGGAAATTATAATAAATAATAAAATTTATTTCTAAAAAATTTATTAAGATCATCTTGTATAGAAATAATATAATTAGAATCATTTAAAGCTTCATTAATATTATTTAGAACAAAATCAGAAATAAATACAAAATTAGAATTAAAATTTAAAATAGGATTTCTAGTTTTAACACTAGATTCAACATTTCCTATTAAATTTTAAATAGGATGGTATTTATGAATCTTTCATGATCTTGGATTAGGTTGATAAGGAGTATGTTCACCCTTAATTGATTCATCCTGGTCTTGAGGTTTTTCTTCACCAATATTAATATCTTTAAACTCGTCATAAAAAACATTAGAATTTGAATTTAATATAACATTATTTTCATCAAACATATCATAAAAAAATTCTTCAATAACTATATTTCTTTCATTATAAACTATATAAGCTTTACTATTTATAGAATATACAAGAAAAATATCATCACCACTTTTAGCATCAAATTTATCTAAATTATCCTTTGAATTTAAAATAAAAACTTTACAACCAAAAACTCTATAGTAACCAGCTTTAGGATTTTTATTTTTAAATAATTCATATGGATTTTTCTTTAAAAAAGGTCTAACAATAATTCTATTTGATATATAAAAAACATAAAAAATAGCCTCATTACAAAAATATCTAGTTAAATTGTATTCACTTAACATAGTTTGAGACATTTCAATAAGAGTTCTATTTTTCCATTCTACAACACCATTTTGATGCAGTGTTCTTGGAGTAGAAAAATTATGAAAATAACAATTCTTTTCAGAAAATTTTTCAAAATCTAAATTATGAAATTCACCTCCTTTATCACTATGAATGAAAACAATCATACAACCTTTTTCATTTTGAACTAAATTAAAAAAAATTAATAAATATTTATAAAGTATCATTTTTATGATCAAAAATGTATACCCATGTAAATATACTATAGTCATCATTAATAATTAAAGTATATTTCTTTCTACCAAGTATAGAAATTTGATTAAGAAAAAATAAATCAAGATTTACTAATTGCAAAGGTCTATTAGTACTTATCTGGTTGATAGGTCTAAAGGAAATTTTATGTTTCTTCCCTTTCATGAAAGTGTTATAAACATGAAGTTTTTATTTATTCAAGGAAGGAAATTGTAATACAATATCATGTTTTGAGAGATTATCTAACATTCCAAAATTAATATGACATAAACATTGATTCCAAAGGATGTTTTCATTCTGTACATTGTTCAAACACTTAACATGTTGAATAGTTAGTTCAAAAAAAATCAATAGTATAAATATTTTCTTTTCTGTTATCCTCAAATAATAAATAGTCATCTTTAAAAACTAAACTTTTATCATTTTGAAATTTAAATTCCATTCCATTGTAACATAATTTTTATATACTAATTAAATTATGTCTTATAACTTCAATATCTTGAACTTTAGAAATAAAGGTAGAATTTGAAGTACTAAATTTACCAAAACCTTTTACTTTTCCATTGGAATTATCTCAAAAATTAATAGTTCCTCCATCACATGTGTTGTAAGTGGAAAAATTTGATGGGTATCTAAACATATTCCTAAATAATACTTTTTCCAGGTACGATATGTCATTATTGAGATATCCAATGCATTTTTCCTATAAAAATAAATTACTTTACAATTTTTTGTACTCAAGATACTTTGGGTTCAATAGTATTAGTAATACAATTCATTGGTACCCATACATAGTTTTAAAAAGTATTGTAAATTACTCTTGATAGAAAGGATTTAGAAATATTTGTTTTTCTAAATCCTAAATATTTTTTGAATATACGAGAATAACCATTTTCATAGTGACCTTTCATGCCACATTTAAAACAATTAATAGTAGAAGTACAACCATTTTTACTTTTAAAAAAATGGGTTTTAAACATTTGAGGAAATCTTCTATCATAACCAAAACCATATGTATATTTTTTTAATTTATTAAAATACATAATTTTATGATATTTTTTATGACCTTGAATAAAAGCAGATAAATGTTTTATGAGACTCTCAACTTCATTTTTCAAGTTTTCATTCAAATCTTGAGCAGATTTCAAATTTTCATAAACTATAAAATGAGAATAAGATACAGTTTTTCTTAATTTTTTATTTTCTTATAAAATTAGTTTATTTTTATAAAAAAGTTTCTCATTATTTTCCTTAAGGTTATTATATAAATTAACCGCTTTGAAAAATATATTTTATTAATATTTCAATTTTTTCATTTAATTCAAAATCATTTGGGTTTTTAGAATCATAGTCAGAATCAGAACATCTAGAATAAAAAATAGAATTACTAACCTTATCCATTTATTTCATGAAGCAAAAGTTAGTAGTTTCTTTTTCATTTATATAATTTTCACTGGAATTGTATTCTTTTATACAAATATAATTTTTTTTCAATTAATTTTTATCCTTATTTTTGTATTTTTATTTATTCTTATGTTTAGGATAGTTAGGATTGATATGCTCTTTCTTCCTACAATCATAATAAGTTGCATCTGAAGCATTGTAATTCATACCACCTTTCTTATCTCCCTTGTGTTTTTCTTTTTCAGGGTTTCTTCTAAACCAATTTTTGAATCCTTTCTTTTTAATTATTTTAAGAACCCCACTCACAATCTAAGAAATATCTTCTTTTTTATTATCCTATATATCTGAATCAGAATATTTATTAGAAACAACATTCATAGATTTAAAATCTACACCTTTTCTTTTTGTTTTCTCCTTGTCAATTATGTTCTTTGGTTCCAGTTCATACTGAAACAGTGATCCAGTCAATTCATCCAAGGTGCACTCTTTGAAGTTCAGGATTTCATCAAAGGAAACCTTCTTTTCATGCCATTTATTTTGTAATGCTCATAGGATTTTTTCAAAAAGTACTAGATTTTCTAGAGCTTCTCCAAGTGAATTTATTCCATTCATAATACTTATGATTCTTTGGAACATTTGGTTTATTGTTTCATCTTCACCCATCTTAAAGTCTTGGTAATATTTTTGAAGCATTCCAATATTGTTTTGGATCATTTGTAAGAGATAATGTAAGGGGGTTCTTGCTGATCAAGGGGCTAGTGTCAGTACAGTTTATAGCCCATGAACAATTAAGATCCCAGTGTTGAAAAAAAATGTCCTCGGTGAGGGATTGAAGCCTCCCTCTCATGTTCACATAGGTATAGTTGGGTTTTTTGGTGGTTCTCATAACCGTTTTGTAGTGCTGGGTGTTGATGATCCTCCTCCATTTGAAGAAGTGGCTCTCAAGGAGGATGGGAATAAAGAGCTCCATCCTTTACAAGGAAATTCAAATGATATAGTAGAAGATAATGAGTCTGCCTTAGAACTCTGGTCCCTAGAGCCCAAGAAAGAGGAAATTACAGAAGAGTACCTTCGGTCCTCTTCAAAGAAAGGGAAGAACACACTTGTGGATTCGGATGGGTTTATCCAGCACATTCGGAGGCCAAGTAGACAAAAAGACTACTCAACCTTACCTAGTCCTCCTCTTACAAGGTCTTATAGTAAAGTAAAACTCCCTAAAAAGAGTTTGGAAGCTACTTATGACATCCCAAAGACTAAGGAGGATGTTTATTCAGACATCATCAGGGATATTATCATGCATTATAATGAATAAATGCTAGAGGAATATTTTCTGATCAAGATTTCAGAGGAGGATGTACATAGAATGTTTTAAATACCTATGTGTGTTGTTTTGAGTGAAGATCAATCCTATTGGATTGATAAACAGAATAGGATTTTTATACGTGGTTTCAACGAGGGAAAAACAAACCTAGAGGAGCATGTGTAGACCTCAAGTAGGATGGCATCCCAATTTGAGGATCTCATTAAGGACAACCCTGATATGGAGGCCACCACCATCAAATGGAGTCTAGTCAAGGTAAAGGATTCTAATCGCTTTAATTTGTTTTGGAATGGCCTTACAATTTCTTATGAGTTTTGACGTTTCCTATATTCTGAACCCAGTTGGTTTCCCACTTTTTCCTTAAAAGTGCTTTCTGAAATAAAAAATATTTATTGGCTAAGAGACAAGGTGAGTGACTTGTAGAATCTTACAAATTTCATGAGATATCTTACAAGAAAACACATGGATAAAAACACTTCTATTAATATAACAATAAAATATTGAAAAAAATTAATTTACAACATATCTAGTATCACTACTAAAAAATGGAATTTAGCAGCACTAGTAAAAGGGATTTATCATTGATTTAGAAGCATTTATAATTTGAGTGATGTTAAAGGTTTGGCTTTAACAGTACTAAAATGTTATTAAAGGCCCCCTTTAACAACGCTTGTAAAAAATACTGATAAAGGCCCCCTTTAACAGTGTTTTTTTAGCATTGGTAAAGGGGGCCTTTAACAGTGGTTTTTTTAGTGCTGTTAAAGGGCACCATTATTGGTGATTTTTTATCACTATTAAATTCCCCCTTTAACAGTACTAAAAAAAGTACTGATAAAGGCCCTATTAATAAAGAGGGGTAATTTTCTCTCTTTAAACCTCTTCCCATCCCACCTTTTATCAGCTCTTCCCACCCACTTTATTAGTGCTTTAGATAACTCCATCCTCCCACATGTGCCCTTTCCACAAGCCAGTTTTGAAACCAAGACCTCCTGCTTATATCCTCATTCCTTTTCCACTCCCCTATATTGTTTTGTCTTCCATTTTATGATATATATATATTTATATTTATATATATTTCATTAAATTTTTTAATATATATATTTATATATATGTATCTTTATATATATATATATATATATATATATATCTTTATATATATATTTTTAAATACATACATAAAAAATGTTTTTTTGTATGTGTGAATATATAAAAAATATCTATATATCATTATATATTTTATTATAAATAATAGTAAATTGTGAGAAATGATAAAAATTCAAAACCATAATATCAATATGAATGTAATCCCTAGAAATAAATTCAGTCCCCATAGAAAAAAGACAATAAGACCCCCTTCAAAGAGGTTGAAATTCCATCGAATGTTAAAAAATTGAGGTACCCCAACTAAAAACTCTATTTTGGAGACCTTATGGGACTCTTTTGCCTCAAAAAATAGTTATTGGGGCCCCCTGGTCATCACAGCATAGAGCTCGTTCCAATATTTGATTCGATATATAGTAGATCCCAAATGAACACCTGCATCAAAAGTTATGGTCGTTTGAAGTTTGAGTTATGTTTTCAACTTATTTTAGATCTTTTATTCAGTTTTTGAATTTTTTATCTTTAAATTGTTATGAAATGACTTTTACATGATAATAATTATAAAATTATTAATTAAAAATATTTTTTTAATTTCTTTATAATCCATTTTCACTAAATATCATATATATTATGTGTAAATAGCTATTTTTCCTTATCTAAAAAATATTTAAAAAATATATAATATATTTATATCAATATAAATATATTTATATATTAATATATTATTTTGAAGGAAATAAGTTTTTTGGAATATACCATTATCTGTGCTTTTTTACAAGCACTCATAAAGACACCCCTTTATCAACACTTTTTTACTAGCACTGATAAAGGTGCCCCTTTATTAGATTTTTTTACAAGCATTGATAAAGTTCCCCCTTTAACAGTGTTTTTTTAGCATTGTTAGAACCCCTTTAACAATACTAAAAAATGTGTTGTTAAAGACCCCCTTTAATAGGGTTTTTTTAAGCTCTGACAAAGGGGGACTTTAATAGTGCTTTTAGCTAGCATTGTTAAATCCCTAGAACTGGATAAGACCAGTTTTGTAGTAGTGTATCATCATTTCCAGTAAGTGTATATTGTTCATCTTTAGAAATAGTGTGCCATTTTGACATGATAGACCAGTTCTCAATACTCAAATTTTTGAGGTATGCCTCTATTTGGGATCTCTATTAGCCATAATAATTTCCATCAAAGTGAGGTGTATTCTGAGGAATCGAATCATCATTTGGGTTCAATCCTTCCATATTAAGGATCTTTTTCTTTAGACTATGGGGTATATGAATAGGTTAGTACAAATAAAATAAAAATAGACTCTATAGAGGGATTGGATTATTCAAAAACAAATAACCTATGATACCAAAGTATGTTATTGAGGAAGATAATTAAAGTTCTAAACTATTCTTTAAGAAGGATATCCTCTTATACCAATTATTAGGTTAGATAGGGTAATGGAAGAAGGTCTAGAGGGGGTGAATATACCAGATTAAAAATTCCAATAAATAAATTTATTAATTAAATTAATTAATTATAAAAGATAATTATTATGGTTAATTAGAAGTAGAAATATTAAAGAAAACAAGTGTAGCATCTCACCTCATATGTCACTTCATGGTTCCCCAAGATGGTGGGCCACAAGACCACAAGCATGCCTCCCTAAATGCCAGAGGTTACGGACTAGAAATGAGGGCATAGAGTGTGTCCGTGGGGAGACTATTCCCTAATTGATCAGAGTAGAGTGTAGCAATATCTATATGTTATAATACAATAAGAGACAGCAGAAGAAGTAATAACCATAAGTCAATAATAGATAGTAGTGGAAACTAAATTCATAACCATGCAAGATAAGTAACATAATAAGAAGAATATGAATAATAAGAAGATATAATATAATGATGTTATGTCATGTATCTTTTAAAAATGAATATATAGGGGAATGGGGTATAGGAATATAACACATGATAAAAAACATGAAAAAGACCAAAAACTACTAAGACTATAATCTCAAGAATAATCTTGGTCCTCTACCCTGATATTCGTCCTGGAATTGAAGTTAAGCATTGAAATATGGATGCTTCCCTTTATCTATAACTAAAACCATAAAGTCTATTTAGGTACTGAAGGTTCCCAAGAAGGGTGTGAGAAACAATCTCAGTTGGTCAGCACCCATGGTGTCTAGGACATTCCATTTCGTGCAATATAAAAATAAACAGTGTGCCATATTTACGTAATGAAAAATAGAAATAAATAAATAAATGCATTGGACTGGTTTCAACTTGGATACCCACTAAATTTACCTACTTCTCCCTATGTCAGAGAGTCTGAACTAAGATATCCTAAAATGGTAAATTTAGTAGGGTAAAGTGCCATAGGATGGACTATCCCCAAGCTTGTGATTTGGCTTGGATGACATGTCCCTATATCTCTAAAAATAAGTGATCACTTCTCATTTTGAAATCATTCATTTACATTTTCTTTAATTTAATTTGAAAACCACTTTAGAAGATATAGAGAGACACCCAAATCCATCTTTGACAATCTGTAGAGACTTTCAAACTATCGCTTGTGGGGCTCATCTTATGACCAATGTCATGGAGTCTATCCATGGTTACCTAAAGTGGAGTCCCACTAGTCACTCGAGTCATGGGGTGAAAATTTCAAGTACTAACAAACCTCCAAGTCCATACCTAGTATCGCATATAGGGGAAATATTCTCTCTTATGGAATGGTACAACCAATCATGCCATCGAGCCCATCCAAGGGGTCTCCCATAGGGAACTAGTGTCACTCATCTGGAGGTAGAATCAAAATAACACTCAGAGAGCCCATCCTAGGCATAGCTGATGTCACCCTCGGCATGTTGACAAAGCATTAACAAAATATACTAAGGCACGAGAGTCCATCCATGGGGTCATTAAATTTAAAACCCTTGTATCACCCTCAGCACTAAGGTTATATATCTAAATAAGAAATACATATAACAATAACATTTCTAGAAAGGATCATTTCATTTTTTCATGCATTTACATTACAACAGGAATATTGGTCAAATAAAACCATTTTTAAATTCCATTTAAGTCACATGGAATAAAACATGTAGCACTTGGACAATTCAATTAGCTCAACCATTCATGAGTTGTATGGGTGTGTCAAGGCCTATCACTAGGTTCATCACTATAAACAATTTAATGCATAGTTCAATGTATTTAACATGAGGCATGAACCCTTAGTAAAGTTCAACAAACTAAGGAAAAGGGAAATTTATCATTATAGTTGAAGAACACCCAATTAGATGGAATGACTCAAGGTGATCAACCCATAGGGTTGATTTTCCACTAGCTCAAGTCACCAAAGGCATGGTAAGACATCCATTTTAATTTAAATTGATAAATTTAAGGCAATTCCAGAAAAGTCCGGCTCATGGAACAATGAAAAAATTTATAGAATGCAATGAAATGAAGTAAAATATATTATATCACCTACCTTATCCTCATAGATATTCCCTCATCTATCATCAACCTTGGATTTGAGCTAGGTTTGAATAAAACAAAGAAACCATCAAATTCCCTAAAAATGGGAAAAATGAACCTACACCCAAATGGTATAAAAGATATGATGAAGAACTTAAAATAGAAGGGATAGGATCAAATAATGTACCTATATCTTTTCATTTATTTCAATGGTGAGTGAATTATAGGTTTTATGGTGGAGTTTCATCAAAACCTATGTAGAATAGGAGAGCTTTGAATGAGGGGGAGAAGGGTTTCAACCACTGGAGGAAATAAGGGAGATATGGGAAGGAGTTTAAATGATTAAAGTTGGTCAAAATTTTAATTTCACCCTCATTTATAGCATCTAATTGTTTGGATGCATGGTTGGATAAATCGTGTGCCAATTGTGCCCCGGTTGCTGCATGAAAGGGGCACTCTGCATAGTTAGGCGCAGAGTTCATCTGACCATGTGAAAACCATGAAAAGTCACTCTATCCCAAAACGTTTTAGCATTGCATAATTGTTCACCCTAGGTCACATAGTTTTAGACAAACTTTACATCCCATAGGTTCCCACTATCTGCAACCACACAGTTTAGGGAAAACCGTGTGGGCTAGGCTGCACGGTTTCTCATAACCGTGCAGCCTAGTCTTTTCTTCTAATTTCAGTGCTTTGGGCTCCAAACAAGCCCCAAAAACTCCCAAGATATCCTTTAATTGATTATTCATAATTATTAGGGTCTTTTAAATGGATTTAAACCAAAATTAAATGGTTATTACCTTTAGGAAAATTCAGAATGTTATAACCTCTCCTCCTTAAGACAACTTGTCCCCGAGTTTCCCTTCCAAGGGTGGTAGAACGTCTTCTAAGAAAATATCTGGCTATTATGAATGTACATCAGACTCTCACTACTAGGTCTTGTCTTGTACACATCCATGCTTCCATATCACCCAGAACAGAGGAACTGACCTTCCTTATAGAGCCTTCATGCTCTGATCAACGAAACGTATAGGATTCTCCTTAAAGGATGAATTTTCCTCCAGGTTAATATCCTCATGGTTGAATAAATGAGACATATCAATATGATACTATAAAATATGATATATGTGGAAGAAGTCATGTATGTAATGGTACCTATGAGTCAATAGAAACCGATAAGATTCCATCCTAACTCTCACCACTATCTCAAAAGGCCTGACATATCGAGGCAATAAATTTCTATATCTTTGAATTTGTCTATGACCCAATCTAGGTGATACATGTAGAAATACCCGATGTCCCACCTCAAACTCTATAGGTCTATGTTGATGATCATTATAAGACTTATTCCAAGATTGATATATATTCATACACTTCTAAATCATTTGGACTTTCTCTAAAGACTCCTGAATAAGACAATGACCCAATATATTTTCCTTACCTTCCTCAAGCCAACATAGAGGTGAACGATATGGTCTACCATAGAGGGACTCATAAGGATCCATCTATATCATTTCCTAAATTTTTTTTGTAGGAAAACTCAACCATAAGGATATTATTTTCTCACAAACCACCAAACTCAAGGATTTATACCTCTAGCATATCCTTTAACACCTATATGGTCTGATTAGACTACCCATTGGTCTGAGGGTCATATGTTTTACTCAAGATCACCTATGAAACCGGTTCCTTTTGAAACCGTTTCTAGAAACATGATGTAAACCAGGTGTCTCAGTCTAAAGAGATAGAATATTAAACACCATGAAGTCACACTATCTCTCAGATATACAGCCTTCCTAGCTCATCAATAGGGAAGGTTTCCCAGATCAATATGAAACGTGCGATCTTAGTCAGTGTGTCGATGATCACCCATACTAAATCAATGCCTCGAGGGGATATTATAATGACTCACAAAATATATTGTGATTTTTTTCCATTTCCACTCAGAAATAGAAAGAGATTATAGAAGCTAAGCAGGTTGCTAGTGCTCTACCTTCACCTGCTGACAAGTGGAGCACCGAGTGATAAAGCCTTCTATCTTCCTCTTCATACCTGGCCACTAATATTAATGATGCATGTCTCTATACTTATTGGTAATCCCAATATGAACTGCCCATATAGAGTCATATGATTCCCTCATCATCTCTTCTCGTATATCTGTAGGTACCCATACATGGACATAGAAGAGAAGGGTATCGCTCGCATCTACAACCCAACCAGAAGGTGAGTTATCTCCTGTGATGCTCTCCCTCAAAATGAGGCCCTCAAAATCATATAACTACCTCATCCATACCCACTCCTGGAGGAAGTATGTCACCACTAGAGCTTCTAAGACTAGTTTCCCATGATGTTTCTGAACCTCTACATGCATCTCAAAGAACAGATCCATCAACTTCCACTCATTTCTATCCTCCTTGATGGTTTGTGTCTGAGTCTTCCAGATCAATGTATCAGCCACAACATTACCCTTACTAGGTGTGTATGCAATCTCAAAGTATAATAATTGTAGGTATTTCGCTCACTTGTATTGCCTCAGATTCATGTCTCGTTGTATAGAGATGTATTTGATACTTTTATGATTCATGTAAACAACGAATCTCTCACCCAACAAGTAGTTACTCCAACAATAAAGAGAAAGAACAACGTTTTCTAGCTCGAGGTCATGTATAGGTAAATCTGCCCATGAGGCCTTTGCTGGTGAGACCCGTACACTATAACCTGATCACCTTGCATCAAAACTACCCCTAGCCTGATTCCTAAAGTACCATAATAAATAGTATATCTTCTTCCTGACTCAAGAAGAATTAGAATCAGTATTGAAGTCAATTTTTCCTTTAACTCAAGAAAAGTTGTCACATAAGATTCAGTCTAGTCAAATTTCACACCCTTCTTCATCAATCCCATATGTGGAAATTCTAGGTGTGAGAAGTCTTGGATGAATCAACTGTAATATCCAGACAGTCCTAAGAAGTTATGCATATCAATCACATTCTTAGGTTGTTCCTAATAAACCATGACACTCACCTTCTTTGGGTCAATTTATACACGTTCCTTGGATATTATATGACCCAATAAGTGGACCTTACTGATCCAAAATTGGAATTTATTGAGCTTCTCAAAAAGGTGGTTCTCTCTCAATGTACTCAGCATGATCTCAAGATGATTGGAATGGTCATCTATGGTGTGCGAGTACACCTAGATATCGTCTATGAAGACTACCAAAAAGGAATCAAGATGCGGGTGGAAGACCTGATTCATCATATCCATGAAGACTATTGGATTGTTCTTTAGGCTGAATGGCATAACCAAATACTCATACAAGATATACCTACTTTGTAACACTATAAGTGGTATGTATGATTACCTTACATGAACCTAATGGTATTTCGACCTCAAATAAATCTTAGAGAAAATAGTTTCTCCTGTGATCTAGTTGAAGAGTTCATCTATATGATGAAGTGGATACCAGTTCTTCACCGTAATCTAGCTCAGTCAGTGGTAATCCATGCACAATCTGATGGTACCATACACCTTCTTGGTGAAAAGGACTAGTGAACCCCATGGTGATGTTTTGGGTCATACAAAACCTTTAACCTCTAAGTCTTCAAGTTGCTTCATGAGTTCCTAGATCTCTATAGGTGTCATCCTATATGGAGGAATGGACACTGGTGTCTCACCTGGAACAAGACCGATAGTGAAATCAACCTCTATCCTAGGACGTAAGACAGATAAATCATCAGGGAATATGTCCATGAAATGATCCACAATATGAGGGAATTCCATGAGCTTCATTCCCTAATCACTCATAAAGAGACTAGTAATTTGGGCTATTTCTCTTCCTATCCTAGTACACTTGTGTCACGACCCCCTCCCACCAAAGATTCCCCTCCTGAGCTGGAAATGGTGAAAGGGAGATAATGACCCCCGAGTCCCGCCTCCCGTAGGCCTCGGGTTGGCGACTAGCACCAAGGGTATGAGTTTTCACAAATATGGGAGGCATTACCCTTTTTATTATTTTTAAGATCAGGAAATAAGAAAAGTCAACCACTAAAAAGGAAAAGAACAAGTGTATATAAATAAACCAAAACCAAGCCCACATGCATGTTTAAACAATTTTATAACAAGGTGAAAGTACAAGAAAGCTCAAAGTACAATACCAAAAGAAAACAAGAGTACAACAACTGCAACAACTCCAACTGTCCGACTAGTAGGGTCCCGCACGGCCCTGGTAGTCCTGGAAAACTGAAATTAAACATAGGGTGAGCATAAAAGTATACTCAGTAGGGAAACCTAAAGCTCTCGTGCACAAGTGGGGAGATATCCTAATGTCCCGTGAGAACAATAGAAGAAACCTAGCAAGGAATTCTATCCACCCAACCTCACCAGCCACACTCACCAAAAACACAATCACCACATGTAGTAGTATATAAGAACAAGATTATTGGGTACCCTCACACCATTTCCCTTTGGTTAGTTTCTCTTCCTAACGGAGAACGTCCTGACGCTGCCACACTCTCCCCACCCGCACACACCTGGGCCTCATAACCACGTATCCCGCCTGCACACACCTGGGCCTGACAACCACGTATCCTTCCCACACACACCTGGGCCTCACAACCACATATCTCGCACGCACACACCTGGGCTTCACAACCACGTATCCCGCCTGCACACACCTGGGCCTCACAACCACGTATCCTGCCCGCACACACCTTGGCCTCATCCCGAAGATTCTTGGGAAACAGTATAACCTTCCTGAAGAGTCTTGGGATAAAGACACCCCAATCAAAACCTACCTGAAGAGTCTTAGGTGTAAGATCGCCTCAAGTCATCACAGTCCAGGGGAGAAGGAGCAGTAAGGAGCTAGTAACTAAGGGGAAAACACCCTCTCCCATGAAATGGGAGTGTTCGGCACTAAGTGCTCAACATGGGTGGGGTGCGATAAAACACAAAAGATAAAGATATATATATATATACCAACCACACAGCCCAACCTATGGCTTCTAAACAGAGAAACTGAGCACGTGCCTCGGCACTGCTACTACGAAGCATGCATACAACAAACAACCTCATCCCCATTTAGGTTTTCACGTTTCGGCAGAATTAGTTTATTTAGTTCCTTAACTACTGGGAAACTATCCACAACCAACCACATCGATCGTCCGTAAAACATATCCCTGCCATCCACAAATCAAGTTAGAAAAACACAAGCATCACAACAAAACCTTCCTTATTAACCAACCAACTCATCGATTATTTAATCACGTTCCATTACCATGCCCCACCATTCATTAACTCTTCCACTTTTTATTTATTATTCACAGTCCATAGTTTGTTCACATTCCAAACCCATCCCTGTAGCCCCGCTGCCAACTGTCATAACCACAACTGCATCGTACATTATTATCCCTTTAATACCATTTATCGTAGCCCCGCTGCCTGTTACCAACATAACATTTACACCAACCCACAACCAAGCCAACCGCAGCCCCACTGCTCACCCTATCCACAAAAACCCACAAACATCCCCATCACATGCCATGTAACCAAGACAACACCCACATGTTCATCATTCCGTTTTGTTCAACCGGGGTGATCACACAAGGGTTCCAGATTTTAAACAGCCAACTTTATGTGATTAACCAATTTCCACATTCCACAAAGTTTTCATCCACAAAAACGGTCTAGAAAGATAGGGCAACATTTAATTGCGCAAGAAAAGGCCCCCAACGACCGTGATTTTCAGTAGGCATAATCCTATTCAATTCACATAATAGGATAAACAAGGATAAACATAACAAATCTCCCATCCCCGTTATATAATACAGATATTATCTTTGTTAAACCGGTTCAAAAGTGTTTCACATAAACAAGAGAACACCCACCCCGCATGATGCACAAATTAGAGAGACGAAGGTAAGATCCCTACCTCAACAGGTTCCGATCGCAACGCTCCCCCAGATCAACCTTAGAAGACGTCTGTCGGCGTCCGTCACTTCTGTCGGGTCCCAGAAAAACCTCCTCGGGTAGAATTCGGAAAGGAAAGGCCGAAGGAAAGACAACGGATCCAAGATCGGAAGTTCCGCCTCGTCGTTATGATCCTGTGGCCGCTGACGGATCATAAATCAGAGCTCGGATGAAGAAGTTATGGAAGAAAGAGCCTTCGAGTCTCTTGGGAGAACTCTGCTCAGAGGAAAGGGGAGGAGAGGGGTGAGTTGAAAAGGAGGAGGGGACCCCTCCTTTTATAGGAAAGAAAATCAAAAGTACATGGCGTGTACTTTATGGTACACGGCGTGTACTTGGTTATTTTAATGGTCTCCACGCGGCTTCCAACATGGCTCTGTGGCCGTTTACTGGTCAACACACGGTTTGAGGGTAATGCATACGCGGGGAAGGAATACACGGCGTGTAGTTTGGACACACGACGTGTACCCATTCATTGCACACAGCAAGGACACGGCTCCGACACGGTACACGGTCGTTGACTGGTAACGCGTACGCGGGGAAGGACTACACGACATGTAGTACTGGACACACAGCGTGTACCCATTCATTGCACATGGCAAGGACACGGCTCCAACACGAGGTATACCCGGCAAGGGGGTACACGATGTGTACTCAAACTACATGGCGTGTAGTTTCAAAATTCTGGAAAGTGTGGGAAAAGTCCATTTTACCCTCCAGAACACTTTGTGGCCTTTTTGAAAAAGGAATGGGTCGGAGAGGTCTGGTCCATTACATCAGATACCTCTTAAAACATTCTCGTCCCCGAGAATTCAAAAACCAACCCAGAGGAATCCAACAAGATACCTCTTAGGGTTCTCGTTATAACAGGAACCCAACCAACAACCCTAATCATATGTGTTAGGAATTCCTTCTTCTATGTCGAGATATTATCCGCTTTAGGCGGCACTGACTCACCTGTATGGGTTTAATCGCATCCTCATTAATGCATCTCGATTAAGGATTGGGTCTTCCCACTTTCATACATTAGGATTTTCTAACTTACACTGCCCCTAACATTGTACATCCCACACATTGCCCGAACACATGGTTTGGGGAAAAATTCCTTCTTCTTTGTTGAGATATTATCTGCTTTAGGTGGCACTGACTCACCCGCACATGTTCAATCACATCCTCATTAATGCGTCTCGATTAAGAGTCAGGTTTTTTTTCCTTTCCCCACACATCCGGACATGCTACACACTTCCAGAGAACAAGGAAAAATGTCTCACAACCGACAAGCCAAGCATTCCATATATCAAAGGTACAGAGTACAACGTCAACACAAATCTCAGAAGAACAAGGGAAAACACAAGTCAAAACAACTCCGGGTACTGAGCATGCATCTGGGTCTCCCGCTCCCAAGTGCTCTCCTCGAGGCCGCCATGCCTCCACAACACACGAACCAACATAATGGTTCTTCCATAGAGCACCTTCTCTTTACAATCCTCGATTCTGACTGGTTGTTCCTCGAAGGTCGCGTCGTCTCCCATATCTAACTCAACCCAGTCGATAACATGGGAGTCGTCGTGTAAGTACCGGAGAAGCTGGGAGACGTGGAAGACATCATGAAGCTTCTCCAACTGAGGTGGCAGGGCCAGCTGATATGCCACCTCTCCAACTCGCCTCAGCACCTCAAAAGGTCTGATGAACCTAGGTGAGAGCTTGCTCCCTTTACCAAACCTTTGCTGCCCCTGTCGAGGGGAAACCTTCAAGAACACATGATCCCCCACCTCGAACTCCAAGGGCCTCCTCCGACGATCAGCATAAGAATTCTGTCGGTCCTAATCCACTTTCATCCTCTCACGTACAAGCTGGACTTTCTCTGTGGTGCTCTTCACTAACTCTGGCCCAAGAGCACCTGTCTCACCAACCTCTGCCAATAAATGGGTGAACGACATGGTCTTCCATACAAAGCCTCAAACGGTGGCATGCCAATAGTAGAGTGGAAGCTGTTGTTGTAAGAAAACTCTACTAAAGGCATTTTTCCTACCCATGATCCTCTGTAATCCAGAACGCATGCTCGCAGCATGTCCTTCAACGTCTGGATAGTCCGCTCTGTCTACCCATCGGTCTGGGGGTGGAAAGCAGTGCTAAGGCGTAGTTGGGTGCCAAAATCATGTTGTAACCCCCTCCAGACTTGTGAGGTAAACCGAGTATCCAGATCTGAGACGATAGTCTTTGGGACTCCATGAAACTGCACAACCTCGTCTATTTAACTCTGTGCTAAGGTACTCATCGGGCCTGACTCCTTAATTGCTAAGAAGTGAGCTGATTTCATCATTCGATCCACTACTACCCAGATAGCATCATAACCACCCTAAGCTCTGGGTAGTCCTATGATAAAGTCCATTGAGATGTCATCCCACTTCCACTCGGGGACATCTGAAGGATGCAACAAACCAATGGGAACACGGTGTTCAGCCTTCACTTGCTGACACACTAGGTATTTAGCCACAAACTCCGCCACTGCCCGTTTCACCCCGGGCCACCAAAACTGTTCCCTCAGGACTCGGTACATTTTTGAAACTCCTGGATGTACCGCCAAGGTTGAGCTATGGAACTCACGGAGAACTCCCTCACGCATTGCCTCCAGAACAAACAACCTTCCATGGAAAAGCATCCGATGTCGGTTGTCCTCTGACCAACCTTTTGGAGCATTCCCCTGATCGACACGATCCCGCATCACTTCCGCCTCGGAGTTCCCCCACTGAGACTCTTCCACCTACTGCAACAAGGAGGACTGCACCGTCATCTGAAACAAACAGCCTCTAACACCTTCTACCCTAGCATCCAAGTGCAAGTCAGCCAACTCTCCCATTTCCTTCCAAGCATCAGAGGATTCCCGAACCACTTCCTGATGCGACTTCCTGCTCGGGTAATCAGCCAGAACGTTGCCCTTACCTTCAGTGTAAGAGATCTCAAAGTCATAGTCTTGGAGAAACTCGACCCATCTCTGCTGCCACAGGTTTAGGTCACGCTGGGAGAAGATATAACGCAGGCTCTTGTGATCTGAGAAGACCACAAAGCGCTCCCCAAAGAGGTAATGTCGCCACAACTTCAATGCAAACACTACTGCTGCAAGCTCTAGGTCATGGGTGGAATAGTTACGCTCGTGATGGTGTAACTGTCTAGACCCATAACAGATCACTCCCTTCTTCTGCATCAGAACGCACCCCAGACCAAGGCCAGAAGCATCACAAAACACATCATAAAACAACCCTCCATCTGGAAACCTGAGTACGGGAGAACTAACCAACTTCTCCTTCAGGTAGTCAAAAGATTTTTGGCACTGCTCGCTCCATAGGAAGGCCTGGTTCTTCCTCGTCAAAGCTATCAATGGAGCAGAAACTCGAGATAAGTCTGAAAAGAACCTCCAATAGTAACCTGCTAACCCCAGAAAACTACGAACTTTTGCCACGCTATTGGGTGTTTCCCAAGAAACAACTACCTCCACCTTCGACGGGTCCACTGACACTCTATGCTGAGACACCACGTGCCCAAGGAAGTGTACTTATTGTGTCAAGAAGTTACACTTAGACAATTTCCCATAAAGCTGGTAGTGCCGAAGGACTTCCAAGACAGCCCTGAGATGATCAATGTGCTCCTCCTTTGATCTTGAGTAGATCAGGATGTCATCGATAAACACAACGACGAACCGGTCCAGAAAATCTCAGAAGAAAAAGTTCATAAGTCCCATGAACACAGTCGGTGCATTCGTAACTCCAAACGGCATCACCACAAACTCGAATTTCCCATACCTGCACCTGAAATCCATCTTCAAGATTTCACTATCCTTTACCCTCAGCTGATGATATCCAGATCGTAGATCAATCTTGGAAAACCAACCTGCTCCCCTTAGTTGGTCGAAGAGATCATCTATCCTTGGAAGGGGGTAGCGGTTCTTGACTGTTACCCGGTTCAACCTTCGGTAGTCTATTCATATCCTGAGACCACCATCTGCCTTCTTCACGAACAAAACTGGAGCACCCCATGGCGATATGATGGGTCGAACAAAACCCTTTTCCATTTGATCTTTAATCTAAATCCGCAACTCCCGCAACTCCGAAGGTTCCATCCGATAAGGGGCCATCAAAATCGGACAGGCACCAGGCTGTAAGTCTATCCCGAACTCAACGTCACGTCGGGGGGGTAGAGTCACAACCTCCACAGGAAAAACATCAAGGAACTCCCCAACAACCTCCGGGACATCCATCATCTCTGTATCAGCTAGAACCACTGATAACCCTCCTAACAAGTAAAGGAGTGGCTTCACATGCTGGCTTCCCACCTGATAGCTCCTCTCGCCAACAAAAGATACGTGCTGGCCATCCACGTCAGAGAACACGACTCTTCTCCGGAAGCAGTCGATAATGGCACTAACATAAAACAACCAGTCGATTCCTAGGATGACATCGTATGGATGAATCTGTAATAGAAAAAGGTCCCCACTAGATTGATGTGGTCCCAACATCAGCCCACATCTCCGGCAAACACAAGATATGATGTTCAGGCCTCCAACTGGTGTACTCAGCACCAGTGGTACGGAAAGTCTCTCTTCGTCTAGTCCAAAATCATGGTCTAGACTAGGTGCAACAAAGGAGTGTGAAGCTCCCGAATCAAACAAAGCAGAAACAAGAGTGCTGAACAAACAAATCGTACCTCGCACCACCTCTGGTCCTGCCGGAGCTTCCAACTTTGCTGCGTGAAACTGTCCACACCCAGCTCCTCTGCCTCTCTGATGTCGTCCACCTCCCTGACCACACCCTGGTCGAGGTCCCTGAGGAGCACCCTGAGGTCGTCTTCCTCCCGCAAAGTCTGCCCTCGGAGGAGCATGGTCCTGCTGCTGCTGGAAGGGCCTTGCTGGCAACTGGTGATGCTGAGGTGGGCGCTGAACCTGCCCACCTCCACCGTACTGAGCTCGGGTTGGGCACCGACTCTGAACGTGCCTGAAACCTCCACAAGAGAAACACTTTGGTCCTAGGATCGTGAAAAGGGGACGAGGACCCGAATATCTGAACTGGAACTACTGGGGTCTGCTCCCCACTATCCTGAACCTGGAAGGTCCCGTCACAGGAGACCTGTTTCTAACTGCCTTCCCCTTTGACGAGCCCGGCTGGATCCCCTCTTGGGGTGCACCTCCCAGCGAGTGCATCCTCTCTAAAACCTCTTCCTTCTTCTGTACCGCCAATTACGTCGAAAGGGTGAAGGGAGTGACAGCATACTGAAGTGAAGGGTGAAGCGCCTCCTCCAAACGTCTCGCCCGAGACTCCTCATCCAGAAAGAGATCAGGAGAAAAGCGAAGGAGATCCTTGAACTTGATCCCCAGCTCTCGTATTGACATACTCCCCTGTTGAAGGGAGAGTAACTCCTGCCACTTATCTGCCTTGATCATGGAAGAAAGAAATTCCTCTCAGAATTCCTTCTCAAATCCAGCCCATAGAACCTCTGCCTTTACCCTCTCTCCGAGGTAGAGTGTCCACCACTGTCACGTCGCACCTCTCAGTGGACTGACTACTAGGGGAACCCAGTACTCCCTCAGAGCACGGATCAAGGTAAAAGTGATCCCTAGATCCTCAAGCCACCCCTCTATCTCCGTATCTGAAGTACTACCCTCGTACTTCTTGAGGGTCTGCCACTGAAAAGAACGGAGAGTCTTCTTCCACTGGATATCTTCCTCCTTGCGGTCAATCCTCAACTAATCGACTGCCTGAATCTATTGGGCCTCGGCCGTCTGAGCCACCCGGGGATGACGTCCAGGTGCCATAGTTGTACGGTAAACAAGGATCGCTTAAGCCCAAGTAGTAAGGAAAAACTCAGGGTTTCATTTTATCATTTTATTTCAATTTCTTTCCCAGAACACCCAAATCATGTAAAACACAATCATGATGATGCATGTACCTTCCCTAGGGTATCTACCCTACAATAAATGTAGTATCACTTGGTCGTTCGGTAGGCTCAGAGTCCTTGTATCGGATCACGGGGGGCCCTAAAATCCCGTGTCCTAGACGGTCTTCCCTGGCCTATGTCACGTACTAAGATTAACTAACACTATTTCTCTATCATCCCATGCAATACTCACTGTTCCTAACTCCAAACTCCATCCTATCTCTCAACCATCACCTCTGATACTATTCTGTCATGACCCCCTCCCACCAAAGATGCCCCTCCTGAGCTGGCAATGGTGAAAGGGAGATAATGACCCCCGAGTCCTGCCTTCAGTAGGCCCCGGGTTGGCGACTAGCACCAAGGGTATGAGTTTTCACAAATATGGGAGGCATTACCCTTTTTATTATTTTTAATATCGGGAAATAGGACAATTCAACCACAAAAAAGGAAAATAACAAGTGTATATAAATAAACCCAAACCAAGCCCACATGCATGTTTAAACAATTTTATAACAAGGTGCACCTTCCTTTTCAGGAGCCTGTCTGATTAGAACTTCATAGTTAAGCGTGTTTGGCCTGGAGTAGTGACCAAGATGGGTGACCTACTGGAAAGTTTCTCGGGGTGTGTGTGTTGTCCTGTGGGGACTGTCATTAGTCAGATAACCTATTCGAGCATGTGGGTGGGTCATAGGGTGGGGCCCACGTGTCTGTGGGGATATACGTGGGAGGCGGTCGTGACAACTTGAGTCCCACTCGAATGACCTAAATATCTCATTCTCCCTTATGGATATACGTACTACCCTCAGGTGAGGTGAAATACACCCACTGGTGATAGCAATCCACTTGGGCTTGATGAGGAATAAGCCAGTCCAGACTAAGAATGATTTTAAAACTAGTGATCTTGAGGATGAAGAAACTCCTCAGAAAATGGAACCCACCTATATCAAGGGGAACTCCTTACACTATATTATACCCTTATCTTGAAATCATAATGGTTTTTTGAGGGTCATAACACCACTGGAGTACTCTATTATTAAACCTATACTTTCCATGGTTGCAACAGATAAAAAAGAGTGTGATACACCTATATCGAATAAGGAAGATACTAAAGTAGAGACTACTAGAAAGGTACCTCTAACAGTAGATGGACCAGGAATCTACTCCTATGGTGTAGGCTATATGACATAGATATGGGCTGAACCACATCCCTGAGATGCTACCTAAGTAGCTTTAGTAGTCCCACTCTGCTTACGATTGAATTATAAAGCCTGACTACCTTAGCCATGACCACCTACTTGGCCTGAATGGATTGTAGAAGACCATCTTCTTTCCTGATGAGGTGTCACTGACCCTGAACCTAAAGTAGGTGATGGAATATAAACCCATTCACTTGAAACTAAAATAATGTATCAATAAAAACACTAGAGGCAACTCATCCTACTGTAAGACCAGCACTCGGTCAGGTTCCTCATACACTGGAGATATTTATGGACTATCCTTCCACACTGGTGACACGACACAAGGTTGTTGGTTCATTTCACTTGGATGGTACTACCCCCATGTGTACCCTCGAGGCATCGCTTCCTGTCACTTGATAAACCACTACTCTTCCTAGAAGCTGAACTGTCCAACTTCATGTCACCCAATTCCCTCAGGTTCCACTTAGTGATGAGAGCATGATTCACTATATTTAAAATGATGGTTATCCAAAATATGTTTACTTAACATTGAATGTAATAATAAATCCCATCCTCAAATCACCTCATGGTATTCATCTCATCACCATCCAAGGTCAGGGTGAAACGTTGTAACTCAGTGAAGTGAGATGAGTATTCCATCACTAACAAGCCACCTCACTCAAGGTGCATGAATTCCCATAAATGATCTATTCTTAAGGTATGAGGAATGAAATAGTTGAAAAACATTGTCTGGAAGTCCATACAGACCATTCCTTAATGTGGACTAGCCTGAGTGAGGATGTCCCACCAACGCTTGGCAGAGTCGTGTAGCATGTAGGTCGCAAGCTTGACCCTCTGCTCTGGAGGCATCTCTATATGCTCGAATGTGGAAACCATATCCTCTAATAAAGACTCATAATACTGAGTTCTTCCTTCCCATAAGAAGGTGGGAGGATTCTACTACTAGAACTCCCAAGTCATCTTGGCCATAAAAGGGGAAGGTTGAGGTGCACCCTGAACTAAATGCATGAAGTGAAAGAAATTGTCATAGAACTAGGCATCAGCACCCAATGGAAGATCCGGAAGAGGTACCTCAGGTGGCACTACATGAGGTGCCATGGGTGGCTCATGGCCCACCACCTTAGGTGTATTCTCATATCCACTTTCCTAGTGTACAACATTAGGTCATCACGATGGCATGGATCCATTTTTCCACTCCTAGAGTCAGGTCTAGGTGAGAAGAACAAGTCACAAAAGGATCAAAGGAGACATGGTTTTCTACCCACTACTGAGGTTGGAATAGGTTCAAGGTCTCAGATTACACATAATGATCCCATTTAATTTAAAGTTTCATGCTCATTTTAATTCATTTATTCATTTAAATTTCATTTTAGAGGTTGAATTATATGAATCACCCTCTCTAATTTATAAGGGCACATACACCTTATAAATTGGATGGTGGTGACTATTTAATCCTAACTGCAACATGTTCCAGCCCATGAAACTGATATTCCATGGCTCAATGTGCCAAAATTTTCATCTTAAGGCATCAAATTTAACCTATGCAGGAAAAAAAGTTAGGTAAAGTCGGATTCTTTAAGTTCCAATTGTGTTGTCTCAGTCCTACAAGGAAAGTTACTGTAACATCCTGCCCCTACTCATTTTCTTGGGAAGGCGGTGGAACATTACTTGGCATTAAGATACATCCCCAAGATTCCAAAGGATGGAAATAAATTCCAAGGGATTCATTTATAGGTGGGGTGATTTTCCCTTCGAAAATAAAACAACCAACCAAACAAGTCATTACTAAATAAACCATGACATGATGCATGATAAAAATGAAAGAGAACTCAAACATTTCATTTATATCAAAACCAACTACAAAGAGTACCATAGTATAAGACTACAAAACAACCAAGTACATAGCAAAAGAATAAAAAATAAAAAAAACTCAAGGATAACCACATAACTTAAAAGCTTCAACATGATCCATGCTCCAACTCCACAAAATATCCTAAGTATCACTAAGCTCCTCTAGATAAGTGTTATGCTTTAACTTTTCATGTATCCTGATAAACAATATTTGAAAAGGAAAAAAAGTGCCAAAGCAGGGGTGAGTAATGAAACTCGGTAGGATTTCCCCAAATGACTTCCCTATTCATTCCACTAGGATAGAACATGTTAGCACATTTATATAAAATAGTTTATATAAAAAAATTCAAAAACAGTTTATATTATAATATAAATAAGTGTCGTAGTAAAATATTTTTTCTCAAAACAACATCAAGTTATAAGGAAAGAAACCAAATAATGATCTAAAAACAATTCATAAATTCCAATTCATCATAATCCATTCCATTCCATATATCCACACATCCAACCATTCATGTAACCTAGACCTCCTTATACTCATGAGTAGTGAGTCATCTTTTCACTAATTTGTCACTTAATGAACCATTTTGATGGGGGGAATCCATGACCCTTATCCATCCCACTAATGATGGGGGATACTTATTACCCTTATCCATCCCTAATTCACAATAACACAAAAAACCATTATTATAAAAACCAATGCCAAAACAACCATTTAAATAAAACCGTAATTTTATTAAAGACCTTTCAAACCAACCATTTCTACCATTTCAATAAAAAAACTTTTATTGAAAACCTTTCAAAAAAAACATTTCAATAAAAATAAACTTTTATTAAAACCACATTCCCATGTAAAAAAAATCAATCATTTTAAAATCATCATTTTAAAATCAATTTACTGATTTCACTTTCTATAAAAATGCTCAATTTCTACGATTCTATAATTTGTCACAAAAGAGGGTTTCCAAAAAGAAATTCACATCAATTTCCAAAAAAAAATCAATTTGAAATCAATACTTAAGTTTCTGAATAGAGGAGTCAAGAGTGAAACCACCTACCTTAGAAAATTTTGTGAAAATGATAAATAGTATGAAAAAAGTCCATGAAACTGGCTCAAATATCCAAAAAAAACTACCTTAGATCTCTTCCCCTAACATCAAAAAGTCCAAAATATAATCATATTTGGCATAAAATACCTTATATATATCCACATAATAAGTAGATCTAAGAAACTGAGAGAGATAGAGAAGTGGATCTAAGGAAAACCAAGCAAAATTACCAAGAACGGTGACTTATCGTTAGAATCCAGATACAATTCACCAAGAGAAGCCTTCGGATCACCCTCTGAATCAATGGTATAAACCTCTAATACCATTGTGAGGATAAAATACTAATTATGGGTTGGTTTGGGGAAAAAATATGGGTAAAAACATAATCTCTACTTAGATACACTTTTTTTGGATCTTGTTTTTAAACCGTGCATGGTTAGTCACACAGTTAGACAAACCATACACTAATCGTGTGCCAGCTTCTACCTAAAGGGGGACCTCACACAGTTTTTCTACATGGTTAGAAAAACTATGTTCCAACCATGATAAATCCCACTATCCTAAGTTTCATAGTTTCTCCTAGGAAGATGCACGGTTTGGAAAAATTGTTCGCTTGCCCATGCACAATATCTTTAGCCCCTGCCTCATTGTACATGGTTTCTAGTATGAGTTTCATGGTTTTCACTAACCGTGAACCAACTGTGAACCTTTAGAAAATCCCCAAAAACACTCCAAAATTCTCCCAAATCCTCCCAAACTTCACCCAAACTCTTTATATACATAAAATACATAAAGAAAGGGTTACTTACTTGAAAACAAGGGTGCTACATTCTCCCCACCACTATCCTTTCCATCCCTAGAAATTAAAAAACCAACATCATTTAGAAAGATTTATGGGCATTGATCTTTCATTTCCTTCTCTTGATCCCACGTATCTTCCTAAATCTGACCATGTCACCACAAAACCCCCACTAGACCGATGCTTTTTTCACATAAGGCTTTCTCTTTCCTATCCAAAATACACACTAGCATGTGACCCAATGAAGCATATGGCTCTAGGTCAATGTTATATCATTGAATCACATGGTTAGGATTAGGCTTATACTTTTTCAACTAAGATATATGAAACACATTATGCACAACACTATACTGTGGTGGCAAAGTAAACCAATATTCCACCTCACCAACTTGTTCATGTATCTCAAAAGGGATTATGTATTAAGGAGAAAACATTCCCTACTTCCCAAAATGATGATGTCCATTCCTTGGATAGATACTCAATAACATATGATCACTCACCTCAAACGACAACGGCCATCGAAGATGATGTACATATGATTTCTGAAGACTCTGTGTTGTCTCCATCTATTTCCTAGTCAACTAAATCTTATACACTATCTCTTAGACAAGGTTTGGACCAACCAGTGAAGTCTCACCTGTTTCCACCCAACAAAGTGGTTAAATACAAGGATGCCCATACAATGCTTCAAAAGGATCCATTTTTATTGAGGTATGGTAGTTATTCTTATATTATAACTCCACTAATGGTATGTGTACTTCCCATGAGCCACCAAAATCTATTACACAGACCCTCAGCATGTCTTCCAAATTTTTTATCATCTATTCAGATTGACTATCCATCTGAGGATGATATGTCATACTCATAGTCAACTAAGTCCCAAGGGATTTCTTTAAGGATTGCTAGAAATGAGACATAAACCTTGAATCTCTGTTTGACACTATCAAAATTGGTATGTCATGCCTATTTACCACTACTCGGATATAGATTTTTGACAAGTCCTCCATTGTATGAGATTGACAAATATGGATGAAATGAACCGACTTTGTGATTTGATCCACTATCAACCATATGGAATCAGGTTTCCAAACCATTCTTGGGAGACCTATTACAAAATCCATATTTATATACTCACATTTCCAAACTGGAATTGGTAAAGACTACAACATACCCACTAGTCACTAATGCCCAGTCTTAACTTGATGAAAAGTTTAGAATCTCATAACAAACTCAGCCACCTTCCTTTTCATACTGATCCACAAAAACTATGATTTAAACACCTTGTACATATTTTTGTATTCCAGGATTACCATCCCATATATAATGGTGGTAAGCATGAAGAAGTATTTCCTAACAAGCCATAGGTATGACCATCATATTTATAAAGCACAACACTGAACTCTTATCCAGCATCCAACCCTCAATGGTCTCCCCGCCATTGAGTTTTGACCTCACAACCACACATTCTACATCATATGTCTATTCCTATTTAACCATATTCATAAAATTAGGAATAAATGAAACTATAAAGAAGGTTGAAACTTCACCTTGATCTTCACATTCCAAGTGCATGTCCGCTAGGACCGACATCAAATTCCACTCATCTGAAGTTTCTTTTTTCAACTGAGAATATGACATTATTATTAATGAATCTACCACTAAATTTACTTTACTCGGTGTATACATAAAGTAAAATTCAAAAATATATAGATTCTCCATCCATTTTATTTTTCTCACGTTCAAATCACTTTGTGATAAAATATGTTTCAAGCTCTTGTGATCTGTAAACACAGTGAATTTCTCACTAAAGAGGTAATGACACCAAGTATTAAAAGCATTGAATATGATAGATAACTCCAAATTATGTGTTGGTTAGTTCTTCTCATGAAACCATAACTATCTTGATCCATAAGAAACAACATGATCTCCCTGTATGAGAACACATCCCAACCCTAATTCTGAAGCATCACAATAAACCATGTGCCCTTGTCCTGATTCCAGATAAATCAAGATTGGTGCTGATGTAATGAGAATTTTAAGATCTTGAAAATACTTCTAATATTCATCATTACATTGGAATGAAACATTTCTATTTTTCAAATATTTCATAAAAGAATCTAGTCATGAAAAATCACAAACAAATCATCGATAATAACCAGCTAGACCAATGAATATTTTTATCTCAAAGACATTATTTTGTGGTTTCCAAGAGATAATTGCCTCTATATTTTCAAGATCCACATAAGAACCTCTTTAATAGATTACATGGATAGGGAAATATACCACTTGTATCCAAAAATCTCACTTTAATGGTTTCGAATACAACTAATGATCCCTCAAGACTCCCAACACTGCCACTAAGTGTTTCTCATGCTCCACCCTTGTCCTTGAATACACCAATATGTCATCCACAAAAACCACAACAAAATAATCCAAATACCTATAAAAAATATAATACATCAATTTCATAAACACTGTTGGTGAATTCATAAGACCAAAAGGAATTAACATATACTCATTATGGTCATATCTACTCCTAAAAGTTGTCTTCAGAATATCCTCCTTTTGAACCCACAATTGGTGATATCTTGTTCACGATTCAATCTTAGATAACCACTGAGATCCACTCAATTGATCAAAAATATAATCAATGCATAGAATTGGATATCGATTCTTTATCAAATCTTGGTTAATCTTATGATAATCCACACACAGTCGAAGAGTTCCATCCACCTTTTTGAAAAACAAAACTAGTGCTTCTAATGGAGACATGCTCAGCCGAATGAAACATTTGCCTTCCATCTCTTCCAACTGGAATTTCAACCCCCTTAATTTTTTTGGTTCCATCCGATGAGATGGAAAAAAAATAGGATTATTCCTCAGAATGAGATAAATTGTAAGCTCCACTTCTCTCATAGGTGGAAACCTTTAGAAATTTTCAGGAAATACATCTGGAAACTTATCAACCACTAATGGAAAAAATTTACCCTTGATCTCTTCCATCAATGCTAAAGTAAACATCAAAAACTAGTATGAGATAGTTCCAAATTCCGGTGCCAATAATACCATTTCACCTGCCTTTACATTTTTATCTCCTCGAAAGAGATGCTTGATACCATCTTCAGTTGTAAAACTGACCTTTCTAGTATAACAGTTGATGTGAGCCTTGAACATTGTTAATAAATCTGTACCTAGGATTATATCATTGACATCCATATCAAGAACTGATAAATACCATTTTAGCTCATCTCTATCAACAGTTATAGAATATTCTCTAAAAACAAATGATCGACATTCACTTTAACCAAGAGAAGTTTGAAGTTTTAAAAAAAGAAGTAATCATCTCAACTTTTAAAATCATAAAATCGACAACATGAGAATATCAAACAAATCTTTAATAAGGGTAGAATTTAAAAGAATCATACCTTGCACCGTAGATAGTCTATACTAATCATCCATAATCATATTCTTATCTCCATATAATTACTTTCTTGACACAGTTTGTTCTTCATTTCCCTATTGAGATTGCACTGCCTGAGGAGTCATGTTATTTCTGGAATCACAATGGTTAGCTCAATTTTTTTGATGAGAATTTTTCTATTTTCCTCATCCCACTGAAGCATATGACACATGTGATACATGAGAAGTGTCCCAAACACCCAACCTCAGGTCACTATGATAATAGCACTGAATATGTCCCATCTGATTTCAATTATGGAATGATATAGGTGGTTTTATACACTATCACTTAATGTGGTCAAACAACCCATGTTGAAAACATCCAGGATGGATCTTTGGTTTTGTAGGAAGATTCACTAATCCATCCATTTGATTCTGAGTCGTACTTCCACCTTGTAAATAGGTTTCCCTCTTCTTCTGGCTCCCATCATTATATTTCCCACCATTTCCCATTGGTATCAACATACTCCCTCTAGTCATATCTCCTAAGATGTCACTTTCATCCATTGTTTCTCTACTGACCATATCTTTATAATCCATTATACATAGTATAGAAATCTTTGAGTTAATCTCCTACCTTAGTCCCAATTCAAATATGAATTCCTTCAAGGATGCACTAGAAACAACTTCTAGTGCAAATCACACTAAATTCACGAATTTAGCTGTGTACTTGGTGACAAAAAGATTTTCTTTCTTTGAGAAGAAGAAGTTGGTCATTCTTTGAATTATAAATGTATGAGGATAGAATTGTTTGTTGAACAATTATTCAAAATCCTTGCATGCAAGGCCTTGGTTTAATTTATCATGAACCACTAAATCCCACCAATGGCATGAAATATCTTCAAGAATGTACATCACTAGCTTGAGTTTTAACTCTACTGGTGTGCCAAGAAAATCAATGATACAATTAATCATATTCATCCTCACCACTTCCTTCTATGGTTCAGAATCACCCAGAAAGATGGGTGGGTTCTATTTCTATAATTGGATGGAATGATCCTCTTTCCTTGGTTCATCCCTCATATTCCCTCTATACACAACCTCAAGGGCTTGAACTATACTCTAAACTAGTTTTTAGTTCATATGTGGCTCAGGTGCAACCAAATTCTTAGTAGCTTCTTCCGATTGGATTTTATAATGCCCACCGGGTTCCATTTTCTATACAGACAACAAATTCCATAAGTCACACTCTCTAGAAACTAAAGGCTTAACAAATTAAAATTCTAACACATCACAATTATCAAAACAATTCTTTCCAAAATCAATCATTCCATGTTCAACAATTTTTGAAAAAATTTAGCTAATTTTGAAAATAAAAACATTTTCAAAAAATAACAACCATTCACTTTTTCAAAATTATTCATTTGAAACAACTTTATAATTTTTTAAAAATTAACAAAATTGACCCAAATCATTACTCAAAATGAAATATCCACTCCTAGTGGAATGTCATTTCTATAATACATGTAACACCCCGAGATTTTATGAAAAATATTCTTTTTAATTTCATTAATGTCTTGTGTTGTACGCTACACCAAAAGGAGCTTGCTCAACACGCATCCTTGACTTGCCTTGTATTACACGCAATCGCGACCTTCCTCGACAGCGTGTGTAGTACGCAATACCGAGTTTCACTAAACAACGATATTCTATTAAAATATTATTAAAACTAGCCGTTATGAATAGTAATAACCACTTTTTGAAATTTTGTAAATTTTATTTTTCAAAATGGACTTCATTTTTGGATTCGGAATATCGAAATTATCTTAGGGTGAAATTTTGGTAATTTTTGGATAACTTTCATATTTTGATGAATAGTGGAAATTACTAAATTTTAATTAAAAACAAATTTTTCAATCGAAATAATTAATAGTGATAAATTATTAATTTTAGTGGTTTTAAAGTATATTTAGAATATATTTTTACAATTTAATACAATGTTGGTCATTGGATGTAATTTCACATTCAAACCAGTTATAAACAAGTGTCAATCTTTTGATAGTTATTATCTCTTAAAAACACGCTAATTGTTTTGACGACGGGAATTAATTTTTAAATTAATTAATGCAACTGATATGTTTTGAATTTGGTAAAATAGACATCATTTTTGAGTTCATAATATCAAATATATCTTAGGCCTAATTTTTGGTATTTTTCTGAAAACTTTCAATTTTTGATGAATAGTGAAACCACTAAGTGGTAGTTAAAAAAACTGAATTGTTCATAAAACTTAATTTTACCGCTTCTGTGAGTGGGATTTCAAAAATACGAGAGACACGGTTGATGTCAGTAAGTAAAATGTGGTTCAATGAGATGAAAATAATTTTTTGGTGAATAGTAACTTTTTACTTTTTTTTTACCACGGTTAAAAGTAAATAGGGTAATTAAGGGTAAAAATGATATTATTATTACCCTAACACATGTCCAAATTCTATTGGATAAGTTTAATTCGACCAAAAACAAGCTTAGGAATAAACTATGACCATTTAGGCCCACTTGGATTAGATTAGGACATTTATTATTATTTAATTCAAAGAAGAGTTAAAAGAGTTAAAATCAACGTTTATTTAATAAAACATTTTTAATATAGGGTTATAAATAAGATAAATTCGATTTTAAATATTCATTAGAAATCTAAAAAGATTTCCTACATAATGGTATTTTATTTGTAATTTTTAGACATCAAATAATTTAATTTATTTATGACACAAAGATGATGCAGTAATTATCTTATTAATGAAATATTGACATAATTGATGTTATAAATACCCAAATAGATCTAATTTGAGACTTTTTATGAATTCCACTAATTTTATAGGTTAATATGACATGTTAGTATTGATTTAATTAACTTTGTTAGAACTTATCATTCTGTTATGATTTTCACAAAAATCAATTACTAAATAGTGTCAAAATTGAAACAAAATAGTTTTTAAACCAAATATTATATTATTAATTGTTATTTTATTCCTAAAAATCTAAGTTTCGGCCAAATGACTTAGATAAGGATATATATATTAATAGTAAACAATTTGGGGTTCGTTTGGCATGTTATAGTAAGTGTATTAACCATATAGTGTAAGAAAACAAAAAGACACGGTAAAAGTTAAATTATTTAACTTAGAGTTAAATCTAATTGATAAGGTTAAAATAATAACCTAAACTTGTCTAAATTCTATGGGTTGATAGGATTTCGACCCATCCCCACTTTAGCTTCGAAATAAGACCCTTTGGAACCATTATAAACCGATTTTGACTTTAATATAAAATAATATTTTGAGATATTCCTAAGGTGCCCCTCTCCGCCCTTATAAAAGGACACCTCCTCCCCCTCCTCCTCACACCAATTTGAGCACTCAAGCTCGTCCAACCCCTGCCAAAATCCCTTCTTCACTTCACTAGAATAATCCTAGAGGTCCTGGTCTTCTTCAAAGACCAATCTTAGTTCCCTAGGTGGAGGATTCAAAGAGGCGTTTCAAAGAAGAGGTAATATCCATTACCGATCTTTTCAATTTCTTTCTTCTTCAACTTCTTCTTCTTTATTTACCAAAAGTTTAGTCAGAGGCAAACCTCCGACCATTTATTAAAATAAAAGAAAAAGAGAAGTACATCAGACAAGATCAACAAGGCGAGAACACCAATTACATATCATAAAATTCAGACCCATCGCCACATCCCCGATACACCATTTCCTCCGTAGTAGCCGATTCCCACTCCGAACTTTCATAATGTTTCAGAATCTTGGCATACTTCCTTCTAAGATTGAGCTTCTCCAAAGAAAGGATCTCCTTAGAAGAGTTTTCAATCCGTCCAACCTTCCCACTAGAAGCTCTCGTAGTCATAGGCATTGGCAAGTGAGAATAATCTTTCCGAGGCCTTCTTCGTGGTGGGTTAGTCTTCACTTTCTCCACCACAGACACTCTATTTTTGCACCCCTGTACCATATCACTATAGGAGGGCTGGACCATACCACCATCATTTTATTTCTCACTATCAGATCAGTCGCCCCATTTACCAGAAATCTGCACCACCCTAATTCACCTTCTATCCATCCTACGGAAAAATGAAATCACCGCGCGTGCGTACGTACGGAATACCGTCTCCACGCCGTGGTGTAATATATTTTCCACCACCACCTTAATAGTATGGGTATAATGGTGTAATGAGTAAATATATATGATTATTATAAAGTGATATTGATACTGAAATAGTCTACATACACTTCAACACAATTCCACGACCATGGGAACGATATCATCGCTCGTGCGTACGTACGGACTACCGTCTCCACGACTCGATGAGATTCATTCTCAATGATTAACCATTCATGAATGATTATAAAGTATATATAATAAGTACTAATGAAATATATGAAATAATAATGATACTGGACTTATGTAAATTTATATGTATGTCATCTACTTAATTCCATTCACTTCAATAAGGAAACGAAAACAGCGTTCATGCGTACGTACGGACTACCGTCTCCATGAATGGTGTATTTCATTCCATTTATCGATATATTATATATATATATATATATTATGAATATATATTATATATAAATCATGTTTTACATTTTGGATATAAGTAATCATGATCCAAGTAATCATATTAATAATTACAAGTTAAAAACACGAACGACAAATGAGAGGATTTTACCCAAAACGCTACTTTAACATGAATTTACAAAAGAAAGGGTAATATAAAGTCATAAGTGGACCATATATGATATAATAACAATGAATATGATTCTGGAATAAGTCAATAACATGATTTAAATCATTATACAGGAGGTTCGGACACTTACGAAGCAAATCGGACCTAAGGTATGGGAAAATATCACAATCTCATTTTTATCCGAGATTGTTTATACTTTGGTATTTACTGGGGTGTATTTTATCATCCACATCCATGTTTACTCAATATGTAATATTATTTCCATCCACCTACAATTTTTTAAATCCAATTTTACCCTTTGGTGAGTTTTTAGTAAAAGATATGAAAGGAATCTTTTGTCGTTTTTTTTGTACGAGGTACTTTTTGACTTTTCAGACAAAAGTACGAATAATGTTTTTTTTTAACTTATACGGCATGAATGGATTTTTAAAACCTTATTTCCAAGAAGCTTCCTTTACAAGTTTTAAATTTTATTTTTAATCAACTTCTTTTAGTTTAAAATTGTATGACATGTTAAGAAAGGAAAAGTGTTTTTGAAGTAGAAAGGATATTTTCCTCAAGAATGGAGTTCAAGTGTTTTATCAAAATTATTTTCCATCTAAGATAATAAAGGGTTATGTTATTTTATCCCTATTATTACATGGATTTGATTATGTTGTGATATTTTTATGAATTCCTTTATCTTATATGAATTGTTTTATGATGTCATGTTGTTTAAGAATCCCATTTTTACTACATGGGTTATTCAATGATGTATGGTTTATGATTTTGTGGCACACATAAGAATGGTATCATTATGAGATGGGTGGGACCTATATCTCCCTCCAATGCATTGGGTAAAGATTTTATATCTCATGAGATAGACATGGCTGGAACGGTAGGTTATACCGGTTCAGTGAAACAGGACTGAAACGAGGGTGACTCGGTTCAGAAAGGGACTTTGTCCACTAAGATAGTCTTGGCAATGAGTCTTGACTAACAAGAAATGATTCTCTATGATTATTTGTGTATGCCAAAAAGTTTAATGTTTTAAGTTATGATTATTGGGATTTCATTTGACTACAATGATTTATCCCATGTTATGAAATTATGATCTCTTTTGCAGTTTAAAATTTCCAAAGGATATGTTCTTAGGAATATGAAGTGATTGATATTTCTTTTGTTTACCCTTACTGAGCATTTGAGCTCACCCTTTTATGTTTTCTTTTCCCCAGGATATAAATAAAGGTTTTAGGTAAAAAAAAAGGAAGATCTTTATGGGAGATGTAGAAGATCTCCCACCACGATTAGAAGATTATACTCCGAGTTTCCAAAGACACTAAACTATTACGATCCTTGTGTCTGTGTTTTTGTTATGTACTAAGTATTCTGAAAATGTAATGTAATGTCCATGTACGTTAAGCTTCGGGTCTCAACATTTGGTATCGGAGGAAAGGTTTAGTCAACCTTTGGAAACTAGGATGCGAAAACATTAGTGAGATCCCTAGAGACATTTCTAAGGTATGTCTAGGGATGTCCCTAAGGATAAGTATACGTATATGATATAGTCCTAGAACTATGGTAACGATATTATATTAAACCAAAGATGTTAGATATTGAAGTTACTCCCCCTTTATTATGATTTTTTCCTCTCACACTATTCTTTTTGGGTTTTAGAAAATGGATGGAAACAAGATGATTCACGATAATGGAGGATATGATGGACAATGGAATGATATTCTTCATGAGCAACCAAATGAAATAGGATTTGGAAGTCCAAACATCATTATTATGACGAATCAGCAATCTCATAATATGATCAATAAAGTAAAATTTGGTAAGTTTCCTGACTCGGATAATAAGATAAAGATGGAGTTTCATGATGATCATAGAGGAAAGAAAGTTCAATTTCCCCTATGTAAATCATGTGGGAAGAGGCATCAAGGAGAATGTTTCAAAGGAAATGGAAGATGCTTTGGGTTTGGAAAAGAAGGACACAAAGCCAGTAAGTGCAAAGGAAAAGGTTCAGTTAACACCAGGGATGAGGATAATGGTATTGCTACGACATCAACAATGGTTAAATGTTTTAAATGTGGAATGTACGGGCATTATGCAAACCAATTCCCTAAGGGAAAGTATCATGAAGAGAATCAGTATGGTCGTATGGGTAGTATTTATGTTGATGATGATGAAGAGACTACAAATGATATGTGAGATGAAAGAATTGTTGAAGCTCGGTCAATGGTTTAAGAATGTAGTGGAATGATTACATGTTTATCATGTGTAATGTTGTATAAGTAATCTCATGGTACTATGGAATAAAGAGACATCTAAGGATTGTTACACTATTGCCTTTCCTTGAGTTTTGAAAGTGTATGGTTAATGGTACCAGTATCCATGGAAGGTTATTCAGATATTTTTGGAATGTAGATGATATGCGCATAATAAAGGGATAAGGAGAAAATTAAATGTTTGATAGTATTCATGAGCTCATTACTGATATAAGGAGAAGGTTATATCATGGTTTGAGTATATAGAATTTTTGGATTTTGGTATGTGGAAAGAGTTAACTTTTGACAGCATTCATGTTTTCACTAAGGTTCAATGGGTATTCATTCTTCAAGAGAATACATGATTAAGGTATTCACATGTTTGTAATTTGACCAACAAGATATATCTTATGATATATGGGGGATAAATGATGGAATTCACGTGATTGTTCTGTGACATTTCAAGTAATCATTTTCTTTATACTTTAAGCTTGGACTGAAGTATTTTAGATAAGCCTAAAGATTAGAATGGTTAAAACGTTTTTCGAAATTATTGATGGGATGTTATAGTAATATAGCTTTATAAAAAGGACAACCTGCAGGACGGGCGATAGCCCATCGCGTCGGACAAGGCTGTGGGAATCGAACCCACAACCAAAGTGTGACTGGCCTTTATCGCCTACCACTGGCCTACAGGAAGTCCCTATTTAGTATAAACTAGTTTTATTATATTACGCAGTATGATATATGAAGTATAAGTCCATTTTAGGAACCCTATATGATGAATCTCACTATAGATGGACTTATGTATTTTTTGATAACTTTTCTAACCTTTTGTTTGAGATAGATGGAATGACCCATCATTCTATCACATGATCTGCTAACACATCACGAATGAAAAATTCAACTTCATTTCTTTAAGATATGAAGTGGAAATTGTCCAAAGAACGACTAACGGTGATACTATACCAAAATCACGAAAGTATTTCTTCTAATTCCAATTTCATAAATATTAGGGAAATGATCTTGAAAACCAAAAATGTTGTCTTAGTGCTCTTATATCTGATAAATCAGATGGTACCTAGATCTTCACAAATATATGGCTTTGTGATTGCTAGCTTTTCCATAGCCATGTTCTCTACCACTCTCCATCAGAACATGATGGTTAGATTTCCCTTCCATATCCATTTTTCACCTATGTGGAAACCCAGTGATTAGTTTATTTGGGTAACTGTTACGTTTCATACTTTTGTTTTTAAAGATTGGTTTTGGTATTCCTTTTTACGATGTGGGTTTCGATTAAAGAAACTTTCGAATAGTAAACCATTTATAACCCCGACGAATTTCGTGGGCGAAATTCATTTTAAGGGGGGTAGAATGTAACACCCCGAGATTTTATGAAAAATATTCTTTTTAATTTCATTAATGTCTTGTGTTGTACGCTACACCAAAAGGATCTTGCTCAACACGCATCCTTGACTTGCCTTGTATTACACGCAATCGCGACCTTCCTCGACAGCGTGTGTAGTACGCAATACCGAGTTTCACTAAACAACGATATGCTATTAAAATATTATTAAAACTAGCCGTTATGAATAGTAATAACCACTTTTTGAAATTTTGTAAATTTTATTTTTCAAAATGGACTTCATTTTTGGATTCGGAATATCGAAATTAGCTTAGGGTGAAATTTTGGTAATTTTTGGATAACTTTCATATTTTGATGAATAGTGGAAATTACTAAATTTTAATTAAAAACAACTTTTTCAATCGAAATAATTAATAGTGATAAATTATTAATTTTAGTGGTTTTAAAGTATATTTAGAATATATTTTTACAATTTAATACAATGTTGGTCATTGGATGTAATTTCACATTCAAACCAGTTATAAACAAGTGTCAATCTTTTGATAGTTATTATCTCTTAAAAACACGCTAATTGTTTTGACGATGGGAATTAATTTTTAAATTAATTAATGCAACTGATATGTTTTGAATTTGGTAAAATAGACATCATTTTTGACTTCATAATATCAAATATATCTTAGGCCTAATTTTTGGTATTTTTCTGAAAACTTTCAATTTTTGATGAATAGTGAAACCACTAAGTGGTAGTTAAAAAAACTGAATTGTTCATAAAACTTAATTTTACCGCTTCTGTGATTGGAATTTCAAAAATCTGAGAGACACGGTTGATGTCAGTAAGTAAAATGTGGTTCAATGAGATGAAAATAATTTTTTGGTGAATAGTAACTTTTTACTTTTTTTTACCATGGTTAAAAGTAAATAGGGTAATTAAGGGTAAAAATGATATTATTATTACCCTAACACATGTCCAAATTCTATTGGATAAGTGTAATTCGACCAAAAACAAGCTTAGGAAAAAAATATGACAATTTAGGCCCACTTCGATTAGATTAGGACATTTATTATTATTTAATTCAAAGAAGAGTTAAAAGAGTTAAAATCAACGTTTATTTACTAAAACATTTTTAATATAGGGTTATAAATAAGATAAATTAGATTTTAAATATTCATTAGAAAGATAAAAATATTTCCTACATAATGGTATTTTATTTGTAATTTTTGGACATCAAATAATTTAATTTATTTATGACACAAAGATGATGCAGTAATTATCTTATTAATGAAATATTGACATAATTGATGTTATAAATACCCAAATAGATCTAATTTGAGACTTTTTATGAATTCCACTAATTTTATAGGTTAATATGACATGTTAGTATTTATTTAATTAACTTTTTTCTAACTTATCATTCTGTTATGATTTTCACAAAAATAAATTACTAAATAGTGTCAAAATTGACACAAAATAGTTTTTAAACAAAATATTATATTATTAATTGTTATTTTATTCCTAAAAATCTAAGGTTGGCCAAATGACTTAGATAAGGATATATATATTAATAATAAACAATTTGGGGTTCCTTTGGCATGTTATAGTAAGTGTATTAACCATATAGTGTAAGAAAACAAAAAGACACGGTAAAAGTTAAATTATTTAACTTAGAGTTAAATCTAATTGATAAGGTTAAAATAATAACCTAAACTTGTCTAAATCCTATTGGTTGATAGGATTTCGACCCATCCCCGCCTTAGCTTCGAAATGAGACCCTTTGGAACCATTATAAACCGATTTTGACTTTAATATAAAATAATATTTTGAGATATTCCTAAGGTGCCCCTCTCCTCCCTTATAAAAGGACACCTCCTCCCCCTCCTCCTCACACCAATTTGAGCACTCAAGCTCGGCCAACCCCTGCCAAAATTCCTTCTCCACTTCCCTAGAATAATCCTATAGGTCCTTGTCTTCTTCAAAGACCAATCTTAGTTCCCTAAGTGGAGGATTCAAATAGGCGTTTCAAAGAAGAGGTAATATCCATTACCGATCTTTTCAATTTCTTTCTTCTTCAAATTCTTCTTCTTTATTTGTTTCATGAAAAAGTAATAACATCAGTATTACTTACATACTGATATGTTATTATAAATATTAAACAACCCTAATTCACATTCTATCCATCCTACGGAAAAATGAAATCACCGCGCGTGCGTACGTACGGAATACCGTCTCCACGCCGTGGTGTAATCTATTTTCCACCACCACCTTAATAGGATGGGTATAATGGTTTAATGAGTAACTATATATGATTATTATAAATTGATATTGATACTGAAATAGTCTACATACACTTCAACACAATTCCACGACCATGGGAACGATATCATCGCTCGTGCGTACGTACGGACTACCGTCTCCACGACGCGATAAGATTCATTCTCAATGATTAACCATTCATGAATGATTATAAATTATATATAATAAGTACTAATGAAATATATGACATAATAATGATACTGGACTTATGTAAATTTATATGTATTTCATCTACTTAATTCCATTCACTTCAATAAGGAAACGAAAACAGCGTTCATGCGTACGTACGGACTACCGTCTCCATGAACGGTGTATTTCATTCCATTTATCGATATATTATATATATATATATATTCTGAATATATATTATATATAAATCATGTTTTACATTCTGGATATAAGTAATCATGATAAAAGTAATCATATTAATAATTACAAGTTCAAAACACGAACGACAAATGAGACGATTTTACCCAAAATGCTACTTTAACATGAATTTACAAAAGAACGGGTAATATAAAGTCATAAGTGGACCATATATGATATAATAACAGTGAATATGATTCTGGAATAAGTCAATAACATGATTTAAATCATTATACAGGAGTTTCGGACACTTACGAAGCAAATCAGACCTATGGTAAGGGAAAATATCACAATCTCATTTTTATCCAAGATTGTTTATACTTTGGTATTTACTGGGGTGTATTTTATCATCCACATCCATGTTTCCTCAATATGTAATATTATTTCCATCCACCTACAATTGTTTAAATCCAATTTTACCCTTTGGTGAGTTTTTAGTAAAAGATATGAAAGGAATCTTTTGTCGTTTTTTTGTACGAGGTACTTTTTGACTTTTCTGACAAAAGTGTGAAGAATGTTTTTTTTAACTTATACTGCATGAATGGATTTTTAAAACCTTTTTTCCAAGAATCTTCCTTTACAAGTTTTCAAGTTTATTTTTAATCAACTTCTTTTAGTTTAAAATTGTATGACATGTTAAGAAAGGAAAAGTGTTTTTGAAGTAGAAAGGATATTTTCCTCAAGAATGGAGTTCAAGTGTTTTATCAAAATTATTTTCCATCTAAGATAATAAAGGGTTCTGTTTTTTTATCCCTATTATTACATGGATTTGATTATGTTGTGATATTTTTATGAATTCTTTTATCTTATATGAATTGTTTTATGATGTCATGTTGTTTAAGAATCCCATTTTTACTACATGGGTTATGCAATGATGTATGGTTTATGATTTTGTGGCACACATAAGAATGGTATCATTATGAGATGGGTGGGACCTATATCTCCCTACAATGCATTGGGTAAAGATTTTATATCTCATGAGATATACATGGATGGAACGGTAGGTTATACCGGTTCAGTGAAATAGGACTGAAACGAGGGTGACTCGGTTTAGAAAGGGACTTTGTCCACTAAGATAGTCTTGGCAATGAGTCTTGACTAAAAAGAAATGATTCTCTATGATTATGTGTGTATGACACAAAGTTTAATGTTTTAAGTTATGATTATTGGGATTTCATTTCACTACAATGATTTATCCCATGTTATAAAATTATGATCTCTTTTGCAGGTTAAGATTTCCAAAGGATATATTCTTATGAATATGAAGTGATTGATATTTCTTTTGTTTACCCTTACTGAGCATTTGAGCTCACCCATTTATGTTTTCTTTTCCCCAGGATATAAAGAAAGGTTTTAGGTATAAAAAAAAGGAAGATCTTTATGGGAGATGTAGAAGATCTTTCACCACGATTAGAAGATTATACTCCGAGTTTCCAAAGACACTAAACTATTACGATCCTTGTGTGTGTGTTTTTGTTATGTACTAAGTATTCTGCAAATGTAATGTAATGTCCATGTACGTTAAGCTTCGGGTCTCTACAGTTGGTATCAGAGGAAAGGTTTAGTCAACCTTTGGAAACTAGGATGCGAAAACGTTAGTGAGATCCCTAGAGACATTTCTAAGTTATGTCTAGGGATGTCCCTAAGGATAAGTATACGTATAGGATATAGTCCTAGAACTATGGTAACGATATTAGATTAAACTAAAGATGTTAGATATTGAAGTTACTCCCCCTTTATTATGATTTTTTCCTCTCACACTATTCTTTTTGGGTTTTAGAAAATGGCTGGAAAACAAGATGATTCATGATAATGGAGGATATGATGGACAATGGAATGATATTATTCATGAGATACCAAATGAAATGGGATTTGGAAGTCCAAACATCATTATTATGCCGAATCAGCAATCTCATAATATGATCAATAAAGTAAAATTTGGTAAGTTTCCTGACTCGGCTAATAAGAGAAAGATGGAGTTTCATGATGATCATAGAGGAAAGAAAGTTCAATTTCCCCTATGTAAATCATGTGGGAAGAGGCATCAAGGAGAATGTTTCAAAGGAACTGGAAGATGCTTTGGTTGTGGAAAAGAAGGACACAAAGCCAGTAAGTGCAAAGGAAAAGGTTCAGTTAACACCAGGGATGAGGATAATGGTATTGCTACGACATCAACAATGGTTAAATGTTTTAAATGTGGAATGTACGGGCATTATGCAAACCAATGCCCTAAGGGAAAGTCTCATGAAGAGAATCAGTATGGTCGTATGGGTAGTATTTATGTTGATGATGATGAAGAGACTACAAATGATATGTGAGATGAAAGAATTGTTGAAGTTCGGTCAATGGTTTAAGAATGTAGTGGAATGATTACATATTTATTATGTGTAATGTTGTATAAGTAATCTCATGGTACTATGTAATAAAGATACATCTAAGGATTGTTACACTATTGCCTTTCCTTGAGTTTTGAAAGTGTATGGTTAATGGTACCAGTATCCATGGAAGGTTATTCAGATATTTTTGGAATGTAGATGATATGCGCATAATAAAGGGATAAGGAGAAAATTAAATGTTTGATAGTATTCATGAGCTCATGACTGATATAAGGAGAAGGTTATATCATGGTTTGAGTATATAGAATTTTTGGATTTTGGTATGTGGAAAGAGTTAACTTTTGACAGCATTCATGTTTTCACTAAGGTTCAATGGGTATTCATTCTTCAAGATAATACATGATTAAGGTATTCACATGTTTGTAATTTGACCAACAAGATATATCTTATGATATATGGGGGATAAATGATGGCATTCACGTGATTATTCTGTGACATTTCAAGTAATCATTTTCTTTATACTATGAGCTTGGACCGAAGTATTTTAGATAAGCCTAAATATTAGAATGGATAAAACGTTTTTCGATATTATTGATGGGATGTTATAGTAATATAGCTTTAGAAAAAGGACAACCTGCAGGACGGGCGATAGCCCATCACGTCGGACAAGGCTATGGGAATCGAACCCACAACCGAAGTGCGACTGGCCTTTATCGCCTACCACTGGCCTACAGGAAGTCCCTGTTTAGTAGAAACTGGTTTTATTATATTACGCAGTATGATATATGAAGTATAAGTCCATTTTAGGAACCCTATATGACGAATCTCACTATAGATGGACTTACGTATTTCTTGATAACTTTTCTAACCTTTTGTTTGAGATAGATGGAATGACCCATAATTCTATCACATGATCTGCTAACACATCACGAATGACAAATTCAACTTCATTTATTTAAGAGATGAAGTGGAAATTGTCCAAAGAACGACAAACGGTGAGACTATACCAAAATCACGAAAGTATTTCTTCTAATTCCAATTTCATCAACATTAGTTAAATGATCTTGAAAACCAAAAATGTTGTCTTAGTGCTCTTATATCTGATAAATCAGATGGTACCTAGATCGTCACAAATATATGGCTTTGTGATTGCTATATTTTCCATAGCCATGTTCTCTACCACTCTCCATCAGAACATGATGGTCAGATTTCCCGTTCATATCCATTTTTCACCTATGTGGAAACCCAGTGATTAGTTTATTTGGGTAACCGTTACGTTTCATACTTTTGTTTTTAATGATTGGTTTTGGTATTCCTTTTTACGTTGTGGGTTTCTATTAAAGAAACTTTTGAATAGTAAACCATTTATAACCCCGACGAATTTCGAGGGCGAAATTCATTTTAAGTGGGGTAGAATCTAACACCCCGAGATTTTATGAAAAATATTCTTTTTAATTTCATTAATGTCTTGTGTTGCACGCTACACAAAAAGGAGCTTGCTCAACACGCATCCTTGACTTGACTTGTATTACACACAATCGCGACCTTCCTCGATAGTGTGTGTAGTACGCAATACCGAGTTTCACTAAACAACGATATGCTATTAAAATATTATTAAAACTAGCCGTTATGAATAGTAATAACCACTTTTTGAAATTTTGTAAATTTTATTTTTCAAAATGGACTTCATTTTTGGATTAGGAATATCGAAATTAGCTTAGGGTGAAATTTTGGTAATTTTTGGATAACTTTCATATTTTGATGAATAGTGGAAATTACTAAATTTTAATTAAAAACAACTTTTTCAATCGAAATAATTAATAGTGATATATTATTAATTTTAGTGGTTTTAAAGTATATTTAGAATATATTTTTACAATTTAATACAATTTTGGTCATTGTATGTAATTTCACATTCAAACCAGTTATAAACAAGTGTCAATCTTTTGATAGTTATTATCTCTTAAAAACACGCTAATTGTTTTGACGATGGGAATTAATTTTTAAATTAATTAATGCAACTGATATGTTTTGAATTTTGTAAAATAGACATCATTTTTGAGTTCATAATATCAAATATAGCTTAGGCCTAATTTTTGGTATTTTTCTGAAAACTTTCAATTTTTGATGAATAGTGAAACCACTAAGTGGTAGTTAAAAAAACTGAATTGTTCATAAAACTTAATTTTACCGCTTCTATGAGTGGAATTTCAAAAATACAAGAGACACGGTTGATGTCAGTAAGTAAAATGTGGTTCAATGAGATGAAAATAATTTTTTGGTGAATAGTAACTTTTTACTTTTTTTTTACCACGGTTAAAAGTAAATAGGGTAATTAAGGGTAAAAATGATATTATTATTACCCTAACACATGTCCAAATTCTATTGGATAAGTTTAATTCGACCAAAAACAATATTAGGAATAAAATATGACCATTTAGGCCCACTTGGATTAGATTAGGACATTTATTATTATTTAATTCAAAGAAGAGTTAAAAGAGTTAAAATCAAAGTTTATTTACTAAAACATTTTTAATATAGGGATATACATAATATAAATTCGATTTTAAATATTAATTAGAAATATAAAAATATTTTCTACATAATGGTATTTTATTTGTAATTTTTAGACATCAAATAATTTAATTTATTTATGAAACAAAGATGATGCAGTAATTATCTTATTAATGAAATATTGACATAATTGATGTTATAAATACCCAAATAGATCTAATTTGACACTTTTTATGAATTCCACTAATTTTCTAGGTTAATATGACATGTTAGTATTGATTTAATTAACTTTCTTCGAACTTATCATTCTGTTATGATTTTCACAAAAATCAATTACTAAATAGTGTCAAAATTGACACAAAATAGTTGTTAAACCAAATATTATATTATTAATTGTTATTTTATTCCTAAAAATCTAGGGTTCGGCCAAATGAATTAGATAAGGATATATATATTAATAATAAACAATTTGGGGTTCGTTTGGCATGTTATAGTAAGTGTATTAACAATATAGTGTAAGAAAACAAAAAGACACGGTAAAAGTTAAATTATTTAACTTAGAGTTAAATCTAATTGATAAGGTTAAAATAATAACCTGAACCTGTCTAAATCCTATTGGTTGATAGGATTTAGACCCATCCACACTTTAGCTTCGAAATAATACCCTTTGGAACCATTATAAACCGATTTTGACTTTAATATAAAATAATATTTTGAGATATTCCTAAGGTGCCCCTCTCCTTCCTTATAAAAGGACACCTCCTCCCCCTCCTCTTCACACCAATTTGAGCACTAAAGCTCGGCCAACCCCTGCCAAAATCCCTTCTCCACTTCCCTAGAATAATCCTAGAGGTCCTGGTCTTCTTCAAAGACCAATCTTAGTTCCCTAAGTGGAGGATTCAAAGAGGCGTTTCAAAGAAGAGGTAATATCCATTACCGATCTTTTCAATTTCTTTCTTCTTCAACTTCTTCTTCTTTAGTTGTTTAATGACAAAGTAATAACATCAGTATTACTTACATACTGATATGTTATTATAAATATGAAACAACCCTAATTCACCTTCTATCCATCCTACGGAAAAATTAAATCACCACGCGTGTGTACGTACGGAATACCGTCTCCACGCCGTGGTGTAATCTATTTTCCACCACCACCTTAATAGGATGGGTATAATGGTGTAATGAGTAACTATATATGATTATTATAAAGTTATATTGATACTGAAATAGTCTATATACACTTCAACACAATTCCACAACCATGGGAACGATATCATCGCTCGTGCGTACGTACGGACTACCGTCTCCACGACGTGATGAGATTCATTCTCAATGATTAACCATTCATGAATGATTATAAAGTATATATAATAAGTACTAATGAAATATATGACATAATAATGATACTGGACTTATGTAAATTTATATGTATTTCATCTACTTAATTCCATTCACTTCAATAAGGAAACGAAAACAGCGTTCATGCGTACGTACGGACTACCGTCTCCATGAACGGTGTATTTCATTCCATTTATCGATATATTATATATATATATATATTCTGAATATATATTATATATAAATCATGTTTTAAATTATGTATATAAGTAATCATGATCCAAGTAATCATATTAATAATTACAAGTTAAAAACACGAACGACAAATGAGACTATTTTACCCAAAACGCTACTTTAACATGAATTTAAAAAAGAACGGGTAATATAAAGTCATAAGTGGACCATATATGATATAATAACAATGAATATGATTCTGGAATAAGTCAATAACATGATTTAAATCATTATACAGGAGGTTCGGACACTTACGAAGCAAATCGGACCTAAGGTAAGGGAAAATATCACAATCTCATTTTTATCCGAGATTGTTTATACTTTGGTATTTACTGGGGTGTATTTTATCATCCACATACATGTTTACTCAATATGTAATATTATTTCCATCCACCTACAATTGTTTAAATCCAATTTTACCCTTTGGTGAGTTTTTATTAAAAGATATGAAAGGAATCTTTTGTCGTTTTTTTGTACGAGTTACTTTTTGACTTTTCCGACAAAAGTGCGAAGAATGTTTTTTTTAACTTATACGGCATGAATGGATTTTTAAAACCTTATTTCCAAGAAGCTTCCTTTACAAGTTTTCAAGTTTATTTTTAATCAACTTCTTTTAGTTTAAAATTGTATGACATGTTAAGAAAGGAAAAATGTTTTTGAAGTAGAAAGGATATTTTCCTCAAGAATGGAGTTCAAGTGTTTTATCAAAATTATTTTCCATCTAAGATAATAAAGGGTTCTGTTTTTTATCCCTATTATTACATGGATTTGATTATTTTGTGATATTTTTATGAATTCCTTTATCTTATATGAATTGTTTTATGATGTCATGTTGTTTAAGAATCCCATTTTTACTACATGGGTTATGCAATGATGTATGGTTTATGATTTTGTGGCACACATAAGAATGGTATCATTATGAGATGGGTGGGACCTATATCTCCCTCCAATGAATTGGGTAAAGATTTTATATCTCATGAGATAGACATGTCTGGAACGGTAGGTTATACCGGTTCAGTGAAACAGGACTGAAACGAGGGTGACTCGGTTCAGAAAGGGACTTTGTCCACTAAGATAGTCTTGGCAATGAGTCTTGACTAACAAGAAATGATTCTCTATGATTATGTGTGTATGCCACAAAGTTTAATGTTTTAAGTTATGATTATTGGGATTTCATTTCACTACAATGATTTATCCAATGTTATGAAATTATGATCTCTTTTGCAGGTTAATATTTCCAAAGGATATGTTCTTATGAATATGAAGTGATTAATATTTCTTTTGTTTACCCTTACTGAGCATTTGAGCTCACCCTTTTATGTTTTCTTTTCCCCAGGATATAAAGAAATGTTTTTGGTAAAAAAAAAGGAATATCTTTATGGGAGATGTAGAAGATCTTTCACCACGATTAGAAGATTATACTCCGAGTTTCCAAAGACACTAAACTATTACGATCCTTGTGTGTGTGTTTTTGTTATGTACTAAGTATTCCTCAAATGTAATGTAATGTCCATGTACGTTAAGCTTCGGGTCTCTACAACACATGTCATGATCGTATCATTGGATAAACCCATGACAATGAGATTTCAAATCCTATAAGTGTCTCCAAAATACTTATGTAATCAAGTCCCTAGTAAATTAAAGTTAAGTATAAAAATGTTATCTACATATTTTTAGGCTCTACATTTCAAGTCCCAATAATCCTAATCCTTTCTACCATCCCAACTCCAGGAATAAACCAGAATGAATTTTAACTCAATAACTGGCAGAATTGATGACTACATGTTCAAAAAATATAATAGGAAGGACCAAGACTTATACCACTTGAAATTCAAGGACCAAACAAGATAATACCAATTATAACATCCAACCCCTCTTCATTGGATTGATAAGGTGATGGAACGTTACTTGTCCTTAAGGGACATCCCTAAGATGATAAGGGCTAGAAATAAATGTCAAGGGATTCATTAAAATGTGGGAGAAAATTTTCCCTTTGAAAATAAAAAACTAACCAAGAAATCCATACCCAAATAAACTACAACATGATGCATGATAACAATGAAATACAACTCAAACATTTTATTTATATCAAAATCAACTACAAAGAGTACCACATCGGAAGACTAGAAAATAACCAAGTACATAGAAGAATACTGCAAAACCAAAAAAAATCAAGGAAAACCACATAACTCAAAAGATAAAACATTCTCTATGCTCCAAAATCAAAAAATATCCCAAGTATCACTAAGCACCACTAGAAAATTGTGATACTTTACCTTTGCCTATATCCTGATAAACAATATCTGCAAAAGCACTAAAGTGCCAAAGAAGGGGTGAGTAATGAAACTCAATAGGATTTCCCCAAATGTATTCTCTACTCAAACCACTTGGATAGAACATGTTAGAACATTTATATAAAATATTTTATATAAAACAATTTCTAAAATAGTTTATATCATAATATAAACAAGTACACTAGTAAAACATTTTTTCCTAAAACAACCTCAAGTTCCAAGGAAAGAAACCAAATAATGATATAAAACCATTTCATAAATTGAATTTTATAATAATCCATTCCATTTCATATATCCACACATCCAACCAAGAATTCAACCTAGACCTCCTTATACTCATGAGTGGTGAGTCATCCTTTCACTAAGTTGTCACTTAATAAACCATTTTGATAGGAGAAAGCCCTGAACATTATCCATCCCAATAGTGATGGGGTATACTTATTACCCATATTTGTCCTAAATTCACATGAAAACATGCAACCATTATTTAAAAAACCAATTCCAAAACAACCATTTCAACTATTTCAATAAAACCATACTTTTATTGAAGACCTTTCGAACCAACCATTTCTTCCATTTTAAAAAAATTGTGATTTTATTGAAAAACTTTCAAACCAAAAATTTCAATAAAACCAAAATTTTATTGAAAACACTTTCCTATGAATAAAAACTAAGTAATAATTTTAAAATCATCATTTAAAAATCAAGTTACCAATTTCACTTTCCACAAAAATGACTTATTTCCGTAATTCTATAAACTGTCACCAAAGAGGGTTTCAAACAATCATTTCACATAAATTTCCCAACCAATTTCAATAAAAAAATCAATTTGAAATAAATTATTCAAGTTATAAATAGAGGAGTCGATATTGAAGCCACATACCTCAGAAAATTTGGAAAAAATGATAAATAGCATGAAAAATGACCACAAGACCAGGTCAAATCTCCAAAAACCCTAACTTAGATATCTTCCCCTAACATAAAAAAATCAATATATAATCATATTTGGTATTAAATACCTTATATATATCCACATAGAAATTATATCTAAGAAACCTAGAGAGAGGCAGAAGTATATCTAAGAAAAAACAAGCAAAACTACAAAGAATGATGACTTACTATAAGAATACAGATTCAATGCACTAAGAGAAGCCTTTAGATTACCTACAAATAAATTATAGGAGCCTATAATACCTTTGGGAGAAGAAAATCCCAAGTTAGGGTTGGTTTGGGGGAAATAGTGGTTAAAACATAATCCCGAATTAGATCCACTTTTTATGGAACTTGTTTTTAAACCGTGCATGGTTAGTCACATGGTTAGGAAAACCATGTGATAACTTTGTGCCAACTTATTTCTCAATGGGGGATTCATATGGTTATCCCACACAATTTGAAAAATTGTGAGCCAACCATGAAAAATCCCACTATCCTAAGTTTCATAGTTTCAACTAGGTGGCCACATGATTTTGAAAAATTGTACACCTGCCCATGAGACTTCACATTAGACCCTTCCTCATTGTGCATGGTTTCCTGTAGGATTTTCATGGTTTTCACTAATCATGCACCAACCATTAACCTTTATAAAATCCCCAAAAAAAATCCAAAATTCTCCCAAATCCTCCAAAACATTACCCAAACACTTTATATACTTAAAATACATATAGAAAGGGTTACTTGAAACTGGGGGTGTTATAGTTGGAAAAATTCTACATAATTCAATTACAGAATAGAATGCATAACAAGTGAAACAGAAGAAGAAATCAAATTCAAAATAGCCAATTCATGAAAAAATATAAATATGACATGCAATAATTCATGGAATCTTAGATCTTACGGTGCCTAGTATGATTCGTGGTTTTAACATGCCCTCTTATCATTTATATATGGATAAACAATCCAATTAAATAATACAAATAGTAATAAAAGTGCAAGATGAGTGTTTAATCCAATGGTGAAATCCATGAAATGGTAACAAGCACAAGCAATAACAACAATTTCCCTTCCCAGGAAATTCAGGTTTCCCCTGTATGTGGGGTAGCTAATCCTAACCACAGGCTCATAACCAAATTCCAATGTCCTGGTACCATGTCTAAAACCAAACACTAAGAAAAAAGGAAAATACCTTTGATATCACTTTTTATCATCTCATCCCAGATTCCACTTCAAGGTTCCCCAAGATGGTGGGCCACAAGACTTCAAGCATGCCTCCCAAGATGTTAGAGGCTGCTGACTAGCAGCAAGGGCCTAGGGTGTGTCTATGGGTTTACTATTCCCTCATTAATAATAGTACAGCATAATATATATATTTATATATATATTATAATACAATAAGAGACATCGAAATCATTAATATCCAGAAGGAAGCAGTATATAGCAGCGCAAACTAAATACATAATCATGCAAGATAAATACCACAACAAGAGGAAGCTGAATAATAAGAAGATACAATATGATGATGTTATGTCATGTATCTATAAAAAATGACTATACAGGTGCATTTGATGTTTTCATATACCACATGATAACAAAACATTAGAAAGACCAAAAACTATTAAGACTAAAATCTTGAGCATAGGCTTGGTCCTCTTCCCCAATATCCATTCTAGAACTGAAGTCAGGCATTGGAAGTTGGCTGCTTCCCTTTATCTATAACTACAACCATAAAGTATACTCGGGTACTGAAGGCACATGAGTAGTATTTGAGATGCAATCTTACTAGACCATCACCCACGGTGTCTAGGAAATTCCATTTCATGCAATATAAAAATAATCATGGTTCCATAGTTAAGTAATTAAAAAATAAATAAATAAATAAATGCATTAGACTGGGTTCCACTTGGATACCTACCCAATTTACCTACTCCTGCCTATGCCAGTGAGTCTGAACCAAGAGATCTTGTAATGGTAAAGTGAGTAGGGTAAAGTTCCACAGTATGGACTATCCCCAATCTTGTGATTGGGCTTGGAGGAAATGTCCCTGCGTATCTAATACTAAAGGATCACTTCTAATTATGAAATCATTCATTTAAATTTTGTTTAATTTAATTTTAAAAACACTTTAGAATATATAGAGAGAAACCATGAGCTCATCCATGAAAATATGGAGAGACTTTCCAAGTATCGCTTGATGGGATCATCTTATGACTAATGTTAAGGATTTCATCCCTGGTGACCCAAAGTGAAGCCCCACGGGTCACTCCAAGGGGTCCTTAAATTAGAACCCCTTGTATCACCCTTATCACTAAGGTAAAATAGCATAACAATAAATACATATCAAGGAAAATTTCATTTTTTCAAGCATTTACATTAAAAAAACCATCTTTTTAGTGTCTAGGTACAATCAAGACCACTGAGAAGGGGGTGAATTAGTGTTTCCTTTTTATTTTCTAAGAAATTTTCTTAACTTATTTATTAAAAATTTCTTAAACTTTGAAACCTATTAAAGTTAAAATCCGCTAAAATAAAACTTCTCAACCTTAACTTTCATATAAAAAATATAAAGACAAGGTAGCACACTAAATTTACATGGTTCAGTAAAAATACCTACTCCTTTATATGTTGGATATTCCAACCAACATGGATTCTTTCACTATCTTATTTATGGAATACAAAGGCACAAGCAGTGAAAAATTATACAATCCTAGTAGAAACTTTACCACTATTATTGGTTATACCCCTAACAATCCTTTTCATTATCCACTTATCAAAGCCGGTTATACACCCCATAAAGATAATTAAGCCTTTTCATTAACTAGTAAGTATCTGAAATTAAAATCTTCATGTTCCTTATTCTTTTTTGATCCACTTCAAAAAGTCTTCACTTCTTTAATAAGTAAGTTGAATCAAACTTTTACCTGGGTACATCTTCAACAACTTCAACAATTATCTAAGTATCTTTTTGGTCTTGAAAATTCTCCTAGTAATTCAGTCCGAAAATCTTCCTCAGTAGTGTCTGTATGATCTTCCTCATTCTAGTACCCTCAGTTCTATAGGATATTTCCAATTGGACTTGGTCTGATTATTTATCTTCACTTCCTTCTTAAATTGAGTAAGAACTCAATCATCAGATCATAATTCTACATTCTAATGAAACTTGGTCTGATGAACCTTGTTCTGATGGATTTTTTTCTGATGGGATCACTCTGACGGACTAGATCTAATGAAGCATTGTCCTAGAAATTTCTCCAATGATAGGATTAAACCTCACTTCAATGGAGTAGTTTTAATGGATCATCCTCATATTAAACCTAAAAAACAAAATCTTATTGAGAACTCAATACCTAAAAAAAATTATAGCTCTCAATGCACGCTAATAATTAAAGTTTTTTCAATTTTATAAATGCACTGATCTCTCTTTTTATAGGAAACCCATAATGAAAAAGGCTGGAAAACCAATTTCACTTCCCGCTTTGTGAAATTACTAATTCCAGATTTCTCATTCATTTATTTCTTCATCTTTTACTTCTTAAACACTTCTCATTACTCTTGGGAGATTTTCAAATCTTCTCAAAACTTTATACTTCCTCAAGTTTATAGACATTTCTTCATTACGATTTTCTATTATGATTCTTCATTATGATGAAGACATACAACATATTTTTCATTACATTGATCCATACCAAATGGTCATATATGAAAACCAGATGAATTCTCATTATGATGAAAACATATTTAATACTAAAGACATCCAATTACAATGAACTTTTGTAAAAACTAAAAGTCTTATCTTACAGATGCTTCATACAAACTGTTAAATGAGAGACATTGAAAAACATTCTGAAATATCTTCGAAGTATTTATCATTTTCTTAAATTCTTCAAACCGATGATCCTACGTTTGATTACCATATCGGTGTTAGTCTGATGGATCATTCTCTATCTCACTATGATGAATTTTATCAGTGCCAATATGATGATTCTTTAACTCTTCTTGAGAAACAATCAATACTTTTGTTCTTTTTCTCTTAACTCATTTGTAAGAGAACAAACTATGAATTCTTGTTTTCTTGACCCATTTTAAATATAATTTAACCTTCCTTAATAATTCTTCCTATCATAAAAGTTTTTATCTAATATCTTAAAGATACAAACAATTCATTAAAAAATCAGTTTCGGAATCCATTACGACGGATCAGTGTCAATAGTGACTTCTTTACTTCAGCAAGATCATTCTTACAGCCTTCTAATATAGTCACACTGATGATTCTCATACTAATGATCAGTATATTTCTATGTCATGTTTTCCTTACACTGATGATCAACAGTAATAATAATTTACATCCTATTCTTATCACTTCCACAAACTTTATTCTTTTACAAATTTCATTTTGTAATCATGTATTTGAATACGTTTGAGATCAGCATATAATTTTATAACTTTCAATAGAAATTATTATACCTTTATAGTCTTCCAACAACTTATTTATTTCAAACCAATCCTCAATATGATTGCAAATACCATCTCTCCCCCTTTCCTTCATAAATATTGCACCACAAGTTCTCCATATAAATTATGATTTTTGTGATTTAAAAAATAGAAAAGCATCATTTGGTTTACATCAGAGTTATTAAAAATCTAGAACACTTCCTAATTATTATCACTACTTTTATTATAGACTTAATATGATTTCAAGAAAATTTTTAATTTCTATCAAAATCCCAATCCAATGGATCATATTCAATGATTCACCGATGATCTGTGTATGATTCTTCAAACTAATGTCCTAGGTGAGAAAACCAAAAACTTATTCTTTTATTAACTTAAATCATACATCATATATTGACAAAAACACAACCAAGACATAGCTTGGTCCTAAAAATATCCTCCTTTGTGTTTTTTGTCAATACCCATTTAATCACTTCAAAAATAATACCAATTTTTGTTTTTATTTTCTCACTTTGTCTTCTCACCATTCCTTTATTTCTCCCCCTATTTATTTTCTCTCTCACTTTCTCTTCTATCTCTACCTTATTGAAAATTAAATTCAAAGGGTCCATCATGAAATGTTTCCCTTATTGACAAATGACCTCATTTTCAAGGGTTAGAGTTTGTCATCTCAAAATCTTTAAACTCTTTTTCCAAAGAACATAATAATTGCATGATTTTATTAACAAATATCCTTTAACTAAACAACTCTAAGTCTATATGAGAAAACGCAATGTAGAAAACAAGATTTTGTAATCAATGTTTTCAATTTTATCCATTGCACATATTTCATGTAATACCCTTTTAATGTTTCTTTCAACAATCTCATTACTTAGGGAAATCTTAAAAAGATTTGTTTAATATAAAAGTAATATGCACCCATATTCACAAACATATCAGAAAGTTTAGGTGTATAAATACAGCTTTTAGAAACTCACATTTTGTAACCCCATTGATTTCTTTTGTAATAATTGTAAGAGACTCGTCAACATTAGCTTTCTTATTTCAACTAATTAAATTCCCTACAATTTAGTTAAAATAAAAATGTCTTTTTGAATAAGGAGGAGCCTTAGTTATTGCTTAGAATCATATTTTGGACTGATATTCCTCTCTCATCCTTGAATTTTTCTTCTTTTTCTTAGATTTTTCATTGGATGTATTTTCTTCCTTCTATTCATCCTTATAATTTGTAACAAATTTATTTTCATATATAGATTCTTATGATAAAAATGTCAATATATTTTTTATTTTTGGAACCCTTTTATTATAGTGAGTTTATAAAAACTCTTTAATGACTTCCATTTGTTCTAGAAGGATAGTCAAACAAATTTTAGTAACATTCCCTTATTGATCACACCTTTTTCATATTTTTTGAATTTTCAAATCACCATCTTTTGAAAAAAATTTATCAACTTTAAAAACCTTTTTCTTTACCTTTTCTTAAACTTATTTTTTTGATTCTTATAACTTACTAGACATGTCAAATTACTATATATAGATAACTAATCACTCTTTCTTTTCCAACTCAACATATTTTTTTCTTCACTTTCTTAATATACTCAGCTTTCTTTACCTTCTGAGTTTCATTTTTTTGTTCTATATAATTTTTAGGAATTGTTGATCTTTTTTTCTCATAATATCTCCCTATTGATTAATACCTATTTCTTGGTAGAGACATGTTGTATTAGCATGAAAAAAAACTATTTTAGAAAACTCCAAAACACCAGTATTGAACTCTGAATCTTGATTTTTCAAACTGATAGTAAACTTGTTCAGAACTTTTTTATTGATGTTTATTCACAAATCATTGACCACTTTTTTCAGGAGGATAATTTCTTGAAGAATTCCTATCTTTATTAGTGAAATATTTTTTTCACAAACCTTCTTTTTTAAAACTTTTTTTCATCTCATAATAATCATCATCACTACTAGATAAATCACTTCCATTCCTTAATTGATCAATAAAATTGAGTTGATGATCATGTTCATCACTGGATGAGGAATCATCCTTATTTATTTTTCTTAGATAAATTTTATTCTTCTTATCATTAGGAAATATTTCCTTATGTTTCTTCCACTTATTTTTTGATATTTATCATCAGCTTCCTCAAACTCATACTCTTCAACTTTCTTCCTAGGATAATTCTATGAAAAATTTCCCTTACCTTCATAATTCCAACATTTGTGAGTTTTTATTTTCCATTTTCCCTTATTTTATTAATTATAAAGGATGGAAACTATTGTGTTGAAATATTTATCTTCTTCCTCTACTTAGGAATCACTTGATTCTTATTTAACTTATTTATCTTTGATTTTTCATTTTAATAAATATTTGAAGGCCATTTCTTGATCAACCTTTTCTATTCTCATTTCATAAGTAATGAGAATATTGTGAAGACATCCAAAGAAAAAGTTTTAGGTTCTATGTCTTCTAAAGATGAAACATTGGCATGAAACTTATCAGGAATAATTATACAGATATTTTTAAAAATATTTGAGTCTTCCAAATTCTCTCTAAGACATATTATGGTGTTAAAAATTTAATTTATCCTTGTAAATAAGTCACCAATAGATTCATGCTAATCCATTTTTAGATATTCATACTTCAGTCTCCAAAGTTGTAACTTTTCCTTCTTCGATATTGTATTGCATTCATAAATGTTTTTTAACTTATCTCAGATACCTTTGATAGTTTCAACTCCTCTTACTCTAAGAAAATCACTTTTAGTTAGTGATGAGAGTAAACTATTTTTTTCACTTCCATCATTCTCAATATTTTTTTATCAATACCAGTAAGAGGATCATTCTAAATATGAGGAGGAAATCCATCTGTAGTAGCTTCTAAAACATCAACCCAATAGACATAATATATAGAAACATTATATATTTCCAAATATGATAGTTATTTCACTTGAAATTTGTAATTCCCTTATAGTTCATGAAATTGATATTTTCAATTCTCAGAGATAGATCTATCATAGGGAACCTATCCTTTGGTACCACTTGTTAGTGTCTACGTAGGATCAAGACCACTGAAAAGGGGGGTGATTCAGTGGATCCTTTTTATTTTCTAAGAAAGTTTCTTAGATTATTTATTAAAACTTTATTATCCTCTAAAACTTTTTAAAGTTATGATCCAATAAAATAAAACTTGTCAACCTCAACTTTAGTATTAAACAAATAAAAAGATAAGGAAGCACATGAAATTTACAAGGTTCGGTACAATGACCTACTTCTTTTCATGTTGGACAGTCCCTCCAACATGGATTATTTCACTATATTATTTATAGAATACAAAGGAAAAAAGAAGAGAAAAAATATAAAATCCCAGTAGAAATTGTCCCGCTGTTGTTAGTTATACACCCCAACTATCCATTTCAATATCCACTTCCCAAAACTGGTTATACACGCCAGCAAGATAATCAATCTTTTTCAGCAACTGGTAAGTAACCATAGTTACAAGCTTCACTTTCCTTATTCTTTTATGATCCACTTCAGAAAGTTTTCACTTCCTCCATAAGTAAGATGAATCAAACTTTTAGCTATATACAATCTTAAAGAACATAAAAAATTATCTAAGAAAATTATTCGTCTTAAAACTTCTTTGAGAAACTCAGTCCGGGAATCCTCCTCATCAGTTTCAGTTCGACATTCCTCAGTCTGGTACCCTCAGTCCGATAGGGTCCATCTGATTGGCCTCAGTCTGGTTCTTCTTCTACCCTTCTTCAATTTAGTATGAACTTAATCAGTACCTCATAATTCCTCAATCTGATAGAACTTGGTCTGATGAACCTTGTTTCGATGAATGTCGATCTGATGGGCTCACTCTAATGGACTAGATATGATGAAGCATAGTCCTAAAACTTGATCCAATGATCGTATTGAACCTCACTCTGGTGGACTTTTTCCAATGGAACTTCCTTAGCTTCAACCTAGAAAACAAACTCCAGTTGAAAACTCAATACCTAAAAAAAATTCAGAGTTTTCAGTGCACGTTAAGAATTCAAGTTTCAAAAATTTTATAAATGCATTAATCTCAAATTTTATAGAAAACCTATAATGACAACTGAGGGGAAACCAATTTCACTTCCTTCTTAACAAAATTTATAATTTAAAATTTCTCATCCATTTAAGTCTTCATATTTGACTTCTTTAACTCTTCTCATTACTCCTGGGGGATTTTCAAATTTTCCCAAAACTTCAAACTTTTTCAAGTTTAAAAAAATTTCTTTAGTCTGATTCTTCATTAAGATTCACCATTCTGATTCTTCATTACAATGAAGGGATAAAACAGATTATTCATTACATTTCTCCAAACCAAATGATCATATATGAAAACTAGATGAATTCTCATTGTAACATCCCGTACCCGAACAGTCACCCAAACAGCGCTAAATGGGTTGGGTGTTACTACCTTAGGTGTACCTCCCCGAATGCCAAAGGCTGTTTACTAGAAGTGAGGGTGTAAACATGTATGGTGGGGAGGCTATACCCTCTTAGAAGGAGGAAAATATGGTACTGTTCAGAGTATAATAATAAAACCCATAGTGGTAATAAAGATTCAGCAGACTCGAACCAGACCCACATAGCAGAAGCACATCCAAAAGTAGATAAAGAGCGGAATAAAAATATAAACAAGAGAAAATGAAGATTAACGGAACAGCATGTTGAACACCCCTTAAAAAACTACTGAAACAACAAATCATGCATCCACAGTAGGTCACACATGTCAATAAACAATGGAACCCATAGCGAACCACAATAGCTACAAAATAAAGTAATCATGTTGATATAGGAAAGAAAGAAAACCAAAGAAAACTATAGCTAGGAATAACCTCAGGGTTCATGCCAAATCTCCATGAAACAGCTAATATGACCCATCTTTTGAATCTGATCTCTTTCCTACACGTAAATCTATAAAGTCTGCACGGGTCCTGGAGGTCCCATGTATAGTGTGAGATGAATCTTAGTAGGATACCACCCAATGTTGTGTTCATAGTATAGGTGTTTAAGTAGGCATGTGTCTATAAGGGAAGTAAATAGTACGATCTACAATGAAAAAACAACATCCACTAGTGTTCAGCAGCCACCAGGGAATGCCACCTGCTTCGGCCAATGCTAGAATCTCAGACACATGACCTGGAAACATGTGCCTTTTGACACCATGTGTCTCAAGTATCGACATCCCGAAATCACGCCCAAGCAATAGTAACCTGACACCATGTGCCTCCTAACACCTTGTGTATCAAGTATCGATGCACCGTAGGCATGCCCAATTAGTAGTTACCTGGCACCATGTGCCTCCTAACGCCACGTGTCTCAAGTACTGACGTCCCATAGGCACTCCCAAACAATCTGAAGGCTCCTCACCTTCCACATGGATTCCACAGAAAGAAACCCCATCCATAATCACCTAACCACAACTATGGGGGCATCTACCCACACAATCGGTCAAAACCACCTCATCACAGAGTCATTTATGTTCACACAACCCAAATCACAGGTAAGAAGTAATCACCAAATATAGAACCCAAGACACAACCTCTCTGGCACCTTATTCCCTTACGACCATGTCACTTAGAATCCGATGACCTGGCCATCAAAGTAACTTGGGCCATTCCCAACCTGATAGTCACACTACCCCAATCCTATGTCTATAATGCCCAATCATGTGGTCAAACCACCCAAATAATCTAGGTCAAGCCCAACCTGTGATCAACATCACTCAATAATATTGGGGCCACGCCCAACACAACCCAAAGGTTCTAGAATATGCAATATCAGGAATCTCATATATATAATAAAAAGAATAAATTTACATAGGAAAAACAATTTAAATAGTTGAATTGCACTACCCATGTATTGTCCCATACCAGTGTTATGGTCTTGAAAGCCTCTAATAACTTAATCATACATAAACAGTTTAAACTTGGCAGTTTAATCAAAAAAATCAATTATAACCATTCTGGAACCCCCGGACAAAATTCACCAAGTGAGAAACGACCTCTAACCCAGCCTCGCTTAAGCATAACAAGGTAAGGGAATGCCCGATGGAATCCCATAAGGAATACGGTCATTTCAATGTAAAGAAACATGGTTCTCGCTCAATACCCGACGTTGCGCTAAAAATAAACAACCCCCAAATGACCAAGAAAACACAAAACAAGGTATGAACCACATACCTTAGACTTTTAGATATAGACACGTTCGATACCGAGCTCCAATTCGAAGTCGATATTCATAGATCTACATTTCCATCAAATTCAGGAAATTATACTTGGATGGATATTGAGGAATATGAGGAAAAGTAACAAGAACGAAATAGGATGTGTGGGTTTAGCCTTCCTGGTGTGATCCCATAGCCACCGACAGATTGAAGAACAGACGTCGAATGAAGATTATAGGAGAAGAAGTGTTCTTGGCCTCCTAGAGTGTGATAGTCTGAAAATGAGGAAGAAAAAGATGTTTTCAAAAACAAGACGCGACACTCTCCCATATAAAAGAATAAAAATAAAAGTAAACTACGTGTATTAATGAATACACGTCGTGTAGTATCTTGTCTTTACTCCAACTTATGTGGGTTTTCAGGTCATCATACAGCTTAGACGCATCACACGGGTCAACACATGACTAGAACTCAGCTGGTACGCAGAAGGTAAAATACACAACTTTTTAAGGAACACTATATGTTGTGTAGTAGATTATTTTTACACAATCACCACACGGCATGTACTAAGTCAGCAGGTGGTCATTATATGCCTAACATACACATGGAGTGTACTTGGGAGTACATGGTATGTAACCTGGAAATTTCCAGAACAACCCAGTTTCCCCTATTTTCTCAAAAACTAGCTCAAAAAAAAGAAAAAAAGAAACCCATACCTTAAATTAAGAACCGGGTTCTTACAAACTTCCCCCCTTAAAGAAATACATCCCTGAATTTCCCTTCTAAGGGTGGTGAAGAAAACTCTAGAAAATTCTGGCCCAAAACTCAAATCAAACAAAGGTCCAATGACCTATTTACAGACTCATGGTCCTCATGTGATGTATCTTCACCCCTGGACCCTTTCAAGTTCCCTCTTGTCATTCCCAACACCCAATGTATCCCACACTACATTTGTGTCTGTCTCCATGAGGTCTTGTATCTCATGGATTCTCAAAACAAAACCTGGTGCCTTGTACCTCAAGTAACCCACATCCTTGATGCCCCGATGCCCATGAAACCTCAAGTATTACACATCCTCGATGCTCTGATGCCCAAGGCACCTCCAATATCTTGCATCTAATGATTCTATGATGATTTAGCACCTCATTCATATATGTATATATAGATATAATCATGCACCAAAAATGGTGTTAATCCCACTGACCAACATCTGGTCAGTCCACATAAATCATGTGCACCTCATGCACTCAAAATGGACATGCCTTAACAGGCCTTGCCAAAAAGAAAACAAGAAAATAATGACCATGCCCGCGTTGTACCTCTGACCATCATCATCTCACCAGCCTGCTCAGCCTCTAGAAGCTCCATAGTGTGCACCTGTCCTAAAGTACGACCTCCTGATGCCTAACCTCCCTATGGTGCTACTCCATTTACCATCCACTAACCCCTCAGTTGGGTCCCACTTTCTCTACCATGTCCTCCATGTGCAGTTGATCCTCGGCTACCCTCACCTAATACCGATCCTGTATTGACCCTGGATGCCATTTTATGTCATGGTCCCTGCCTGATAGATGTTTGAGAAGGCTTCCTACAGAACCCCTCTAGATGTCCGACATGTACACATGCCCGGCACTCCTTTGGAGGCCTATAGGACTGAGTCTGTACATTCCCCAGCGTCCCAAACTGAAAGAAAACCATTGATGAAATTCCATGAGGTGGTCTAGCTGAGTCCTTGGACTAACTTACCTACTAGAACTCATCCCGACCTCGCTTCCTGTTATCTGAACCATCAACTGAAGTCACTGGTCGGCTCAAATGGGACATGTCTATTAAGTCGCCCTCGTCTATGAGTGCCTGATTCACCACCTTCGAGAATGAGGTCAACCTGAAGATGTTTACCTGGACCTTAATGGTGTGTCATAAGCCATACTCGAAGCGCCTCACCCTCATGGTGTCATCTCTTACCATACCTGGTGCAAAGTGAGACAGTTTAGTGAAGGTAGCTACATAGTCTATGACGGACATGTCACCCTACTGGAGGCTCAAGAACTCTCGATATCTCTCTACCCTTAGCGTCTCTAGGAAAAAGTTCTTAAAAAACCTATCCTTTAAGTCCTTCCATTCCAATCCTTCATGTCTGTGAGCCTGAACCTACACATCCCACCAACGCTTCACCGGTCCTCTCGTCGTGTACATCGTCAGCTTGACCCTCCACCCTGGAGGCATCTCTAGATACTCTAAGATCATCTACATGCTCTCTATCTAGTTCTCAACCGTCTGTGGACCATCCTCACCCTAGAAAAGTGGCGGGTGATATGACTAGAACTCCCATGTTAGATATGCCATAGAGGGATTTATACCCTATGTGCCTCTATCAATCACTTGAAAGACGCATACCAGACTAGATCGGAGCTGCTTGTCGAGCCACAGCTCGAACGCTGCCAAACTCAGCTACTGCTCTTCCTGCACTGGATCCTGAACCGGATTCTATCCCTGAGCCTATACCTACGGCTCATGCTCTGCCTGTCCCTCAGGTGTATGAACTTGATCGTTCTCCTGTGGCATTGTACCATCACCCGCCTGACATTCCATCAAGAAGTCTAGGAGGAACCTGCTGAATACCATAAATGGTCAGACAACCCACATATATAACAATATTTATATAACGCATATAAGGAAATAAGTAAAGAGGTAGTTCATAGAAACTACCCTTAATCTCCCCCACTACAACCATGCCCCATGACAACCTGGCCTCATGGCCTCCTTACCCACCCTCAATAGAGCCAAGTATCAAAATTACCTCAGGCCATGCCCATCCTGACAACCTTCGTTGCCTCAAACCAACGACCAAGTCGCCCTATCCTGACAACCACTCTGCCTCAAGCCGACATCTAGGACTCCCAATCCTGGTGATCAACATCACCTCAGTCATAGTACATGCCTTCTCATATACGATCCAGGACCAAATCTCATGCCACATGCAATTTTACATAATTACAAGCACGACATATTACATTGCAATAAATAAGAAATTCTATCAATAATTTCACCTTTCACATTTCAAAATCATATATAGCATGGAAATTGATATTATTCACAAGGTATTATCACTTCACAAAGCATACGTGTAGATATGAAATTAAGATAACCTAACAATGTGCCTATCAAAATCCAAGAAAACACGCCTTACCTTGGCTAAGGTCCAATTATCCGTTACCGCACCGGGTCAAGGATCACATATCACAACCAATAAAATCACACGCCAAGTAAGACACCAAGGTGGAAATATTATAAATATTAATCTGAGAAAAATAAAAACAACAATTTCCACCCAAGGTAACTTGGTCCACCCCTCATACCTGGGGCTGCAGGCACCCAAGCACAAGCTAGAAACCCAGTTCCAATAACAACCTATCTCCAGTCTACCGTATCCCAAATAGTAATCCAGTAGAAATAAAAATGAAGTCTCGATATCATTAGTAGTCAATCAAAAGATACTACTAAATACTAGTCAAGAGAAAACCTGCCCTCTGATGCCACTTTATAACTTCTTGGACCCAAACAGCCACTCAAAAAGTTCTAAACGGGTCGGGTGTTACTACCTTAGGTGCACCTCCCCGAACGCCAAAGGCTTCCAACTAGTAGTGAGGGTGTAAATAGGTATAGTGGGGAGGCTATACCCTCTAGGAAGGAGGAAAATAAGGTATTGGTCTGAGTATAATAATAAAACCTATAGCAGTAATAAAGACTTAGTAGACTTGAACCAGACCCACATAGCAGAAGCACATCCAAAAGTAGATAAACAGCGGAAGAAAAATATAAACAAGAGAAACTGAGGATGAAAAGAACATCAGGTTGAACACCCCTTATAAAAACTACTGAAATAACAAAGTATGCATCCACAACAGGTCATACATGTTAATAAAAAATGGCACCCATGGATAACCATAGTAGATACGAAATAAAGTAAGCATGTTGATATAGGAAAGAAATAAAAACAAAGAAAACTCCAGCTATGCATGACCTCAAGGTCCATGCCAAATCTCCATGAAACATCTAATATGACCCAAATCCTTAAGCTGATCTCTTTCCTTCACATAAATCTATAAAGTCTACACACGTCTTGAAGGGCCTGTGTAGGGTGTGAGACGAATCTCAATAGGAGACCACCCAATGGTGCATACCTAGTATAGGTGTTTAATCAGGCATGCATCTATAAGGGAAGTAAATAGTACGATGCAAAATTTAAACACAATATCCACTAGGGATTAGTAGCCACCAAGGAATGTCACCTGCTTTGTCCAATGATGGAATCTCATATACGTAACCTGAAATTGTGTTCCTCTTGACACTGTATGTCTCAAGTACTGACATCCTGAAAGCATGCTCAAGCAATAGTAACCCAGTTCCATGTGCCTCCTAGCACCTCGTGTCTCAAGTATCAATGTCCCGTAGGCATGCCCAAGCATTAGTAACCCAACACCATGTGCCTCCTGACACCACGTGTCTCATGTAATGATGTCCCATGGGCACACCTAAACAATATGAAGGCTCCTCACCTTCCACATAGCTTCCACAGCAAGAACCCCCAACCATAATCACCTAACCGCAACTACGGGTGCCTCTACCCAAACGATCGGTGAAAACCACATCATCACGAAGTCATATATGTGCACACGGCCTAAATCATAGGTGAGAGGTAATAACCAAATATAGAACCCAAGACACAACCTCTCTGGAACCTCGTGCCCTAGTGACCATGTCGTTCAGAATCTGATGACATTTCCATCAAAGTAACTCAGGCCATGCCCAACCTAATAGTCACACTACCCCAATTTGATGTCCATGATGCCCAATCCCATGGTCAAACCACCAAAATAATATGGTCCAAGACCAACCTGTGATTAATGTCACTCAATAATATTCAGGCCATGCCCAATACAACCCAAAGGTTCCACAATATTCAATATCAGGCATCCCATATATATAGTCAAAAGAATCACTTTACATAGGCAAAACAATTTAAATAGTTGAATTGCAATAGTCATGTGTTGTCCCATACCATAATGGTTACTGTGGTGTGTGAGGCAAAGGAATAATAACGAAATATGATGTGCATGTTAATCCTTACTAATGCGGTCCTGCAGCCACCGATGGATTGAAGAACAGAATTCGGATGAAGATTCTAGGAGAAGAAGTGTTCTCAGCATCCCGGAGTGTCACAATCTGAAAATAGGGAAGAAGAAGATGTTTTCAAAAACAAGACATGACGCTCTCCCATATAAATGAATAAAAATAAAAGTACACAGGGTGTATTAAGTACTACACTGTGTAGTAGCTTGTATGTACTCTAACTTACGCGGGTTTCCAGGTCATCACATGGATTAGACACGTCACACTGGTTAACACACAGCTAGGACTCAGTCGTTATGTGGAAGGTAAAATACACAGTGTGTTAAGGAACACTACACACTATGTAGTAGATTATTTTTACATGGTCACCACATATCATGTAATAAGTCATCACACAGTCATTACATGCCTAACATACACACGATGTGTACTTGGGAGTACACAGTGTGTACCCTGGAAATTTCTAGAACTTCCCCGTTTCCCCTGTTTCCTCAAAAACTAGCTCAAAACAGGGAAAAAAAAGAAACCCATACCATAAAGTAATAACTGGGTTCTTACACTCTTTATAATGAAAACATGTGTACTGAAGACGGACCATTATGATGACATTTTGTAAAAATTAAAAGTATTCTCATGAAGATGCTTCATACCAGCAATTAAATTTAAGACATTTAAAACCATTATGAAATATATTCAAAGTATTTTTACTTTTCTTCGATTCCTCAGACTGATGATCTTGTGTCAAATTACTATATCAGTGTCAGTCTGATGGATCCTTCTCTATCTCACTTTGATGAATGTTGTCAGCGCCAGTCTGACAAGTCTTCACCTCTTCTTGAGAAATAATCAATACTTTTGTTATTTTTTTCTTAACCCATTTGTAAGAGAAAAAAGTATGGATTCTTGTTTTCCTAAACCATTTGAAATACAATTAAACCTTCCTCAATTATTCCTCCACATATAAAACTATGTATCCAATGTCTTAAAGATACCAACAATTCATAAAACAAATCGGTGTCATAATACACTACGATGGATCAATTTTGGAAGTGACTTCCTTACTTCAACAAGATAATTATTTTAGGCTTCTAATATTGTCACACTAATTATTCTCATACTGATGATCACCAGCTTTCTATGTTTGGTGTTCCTCATGAGGATGAGTAGCAGATAGAATAATTTATATCATATTCTTCTATCTTCTACAAACATTGTTCTTCTACAAACATCAGCTTGTAATCATGAATTCCTCATGACTTTGAATATATTTGATATTGGTATTGCATCATTTTACTTTCAATATAAATTATTATAACTTCTTAGTCTTCCAGTAACATCTTTCTTTCAAACCAATCCTCAATATGATTGGTAGTACCATCTCTCCCCTTATCCTTTATAAAGATTTCATTATAAGTTCTCCATATAACTTATGATTTTTTTAATTACAAAATAGAAAATAATTTTCAGGTTTACATCAGATTTATTCATACTTTGGAACACTTCCTCATTACTATCACCACTTTTATTCCATAATTAATATTATTTCAAGCAGCTTTTGAATTTCTGTCAAAATCCCAATATGATGGATTGTATTCAATGATTCACCAATGATCTATGTATGATTCTTCATACAGATGTCCAAGATCTAAAAACCATAAAATTCTTCTTTTCTCAGCTTTACGCATACATCATCTATTGACAACAAATACAACCAAAACACAAATTATTACTAACACATATTGGTCAAGGAAACCCATTTGGAAATTCCATTTAAGTAATATGGCATAAGGAATTTAAAACTTGCCCAATTAAATTAGATCAACCATTCATGAGTGGTATGGGGTGTAAGGGCTTCTCGCTAGGTTCATCGCCCTAAACAATTCAATTCATAGATAAATGTATTTAAAAAGAGGTAAGACCCACTATGAAATTTCAACAAAACAAGGTAAAGGGAAATTTTTCATTATAGGTGAATCACACCCAATTAGATGGAATGACTCAAGACGATCAACCCATAGGGTTAATTCTCCACTAGATTAATTCTCCAAAGGCATGGTAAGACATCCATTTTAATTTAATTTGAAAAATTAAAGGTGACACCAAAAAATTCCAACTCGTGGCACAGCGGAATAATTTATAGAACACAATGAAATGAAGGAAAAGAACCTAGACCATCTACCTTATTCTAGTAGAGATCCCCTCATCCATCATAAACCTTTGATTTGATCTAGGTTGGAAGAAAATAAAGGAACCATCAAATTCCATGAAAATGGGGGAAATGAACTTGCACCCAAATAGTGAAAAAGATAGGTTGGAGAACTTGAAATATAAGGGATAGGATTGAAAAATGTACCTCTTGCTACTCATTGATTCTAACAGTGAGAGAATCAAAGGTTGTATGGAGGAGTTACATCAAAACCTATGTAGAAGATTAGGAGATATTTAAATGAGGGGGATAATGGTTTTAGGTGCTGGAGGAAACAAGGGATGAAGAGGAATGTTTTTAAATCATTAAAGGATGAAATTTTTTTAATTTCACCCACATATATAAATGCGTATAGTTTGTCCGCATGGTTGGCCAAACCCTGCACCAACCATGCACTGGTTGCTTCTTGAAAGGGGCACTCTATAAGGTTTATATAACCATAAAACATCACTCTATCCTAAAACTTTGTAGAACCACACAGCCATGCACCCTGAGTCACACAGTTTTAGAAAACTTGTGCGGCCCCAAGGTGCCTATTGTTTTAAACTGAATAGTTTAGGGAAAACCATGTGGTCTAGGAGATGTGGCTTCTACTAACTATGTGGCCCAATATTTACTTCACATTTCAGTTCTTCAAGCTCTGAACAAGCTACAGATGATCCTGAGAGCTCCTTGACTTGATTAGTCATCATTATTAGGACTATTTAAAGGTTTTTAAACCAAAATTAAATGATCTGTACCTTTAGTAAAAGTTTTTACTTTAAAATAAGGATGTTTTTTTATAGTAGTTCAGTCTAAATTGGACCTAATATAATATTATAAATCTCTAATTGACAAGAGATACGTGTGCACTAATATGATTTTTAGGGGGGATAATAACCCAATTAAAAAATCCTTTTATAGTGGAGGGATAACCACATCACTGAATTTTGTATGGGGAGTCACAACCCTTACAAACTGAATTTAGATAGTGGTATTCACAACTCAAATAGTCCTAACTTTAGATACAGGGAGTCACAACCCTCATATCCTAAGTTTATAATCCTATAGTAACAACCCAAGGAAGATAAGAAGAAATAATGATTTTTTGTGTAAAATAATAAACCTAAAAAATAGAGTGTGTGTGAGAGATTGAAAATAGTGTTATAGACTTAAGAAACTAGATGAATGAGAAGATAAAAAATAAAAGTGTAGGTACTGGTTCTTGAGAATTATATTGGCATTTCTCATCAAGGTAGTAGAAGTTAAATCAGAAGTAATCTAGGACTTGAAAGAATGTCTAGGTGATAAAATAGGGTATCACGGGACTTTACAAATTTGTACGGCTAGTTCAAATTTCATAGCTTTGTTCTCAAGGAGAAAAAATATATATAATATGTTAACTCATAGTCTTCCTTGAAATGTACTATCTCATTTAAATAAGATCTAGAAAACAAAAAAGACAAAACCAATCTCAGGATAAAAAAATCAAATTCAAAAATAATTGAAGTATTTATGGGAGAGAAAATTATCCTCCATAATAATACTAATAAAATTCATTTTAATTTAAAATATGAAGACTAATTTAAACCTTTTAAATAAACTAGTAAATGATAATAATAATTCAAAGAAATCTCATAAAAATCATAATATTTTTTAAAACAAATATTAAATACAAATTAGTTTAAAGAAGGGTGAAATTTAAAAAATAATTATTCTTATTTAAATACCATAAAATTTGTTTGAATAAATTAAATTTCATTTAATAATATTTAAGAAAATAGTTTTTAAAATAAATTCACTAAAAATATTAAAACATACATATTCCATAATACATGTTGCGAAAGTCACGTAACAATAATTAATAAATTTAATAACATTTTAAAACTCATTAAAATATTATAATAACACTTATCTTGACTTAAATATACTATTTATGAGTTTTAAAAATTAATAAAACAATTAAAATAATTACAATATTCATGAATTTCATCAAAATATAAAAAGTGATGAAAAACTAGCGTATGAAGAAATATTCACTCTCAGTAGCAAAAAATACCCAGTGGTGGAAAAAATGAGCCACTATTGAAAAATAATTTGAGTCTCCATTGGAAAAAATAATTTCAGTCACCATTGGAAAAAATAATTTACCTACCATTGGAAAAAATAATTTACCCACCGTTGGATTGAATAAAAGAACCCACAATTTGTATGAATAAAAGAACTCGTTGTTGGAAGAGTAAAATCAACCCAATGTTGGGTATATAATGAATAAAATGGAAAATAAAATAAATAATTCATTTTTGGGTATAGAATTAAGAAAATGGAAAAGGAATGATTAACCCACTATTGAAGATGAAAATAAGAATCCACCTTTGAAAAAAATGAATAGCCGCTATTGAAGAAGAAAACTCATCCACCTTTGAGTTTAAGCTTCGTTTGATAGAGGTGTTATTGGAGGATCATACATGAAAGGAGGAAGATAATGATTTTAGGTCTTATATCTGAAAAAAGATGAAGCTTGAGAGTTCAGCCATGGAGGAAAGAAGCTTGAGGAGGAAGATAATGAATAGTGATTCGTCATTTTATGTAAAAGTTGAACACATAAAATTCAGATAATTTTTAAGACATCTAAATGAATAAATTTATAGTTGTTCCAAAATAATTATTTGTATATAATTTCATGATATTTCCAAGGAATATATAATTTCTTAATTATGATAAGTATTTAATGATATATGAACAAAATACTTTGAAGACATGTTTTGAATATTGCAGAAATAATTTTAGTACTTAGGTCATTTTTTAAGGTATGTAAATGAAATTTTTATAGTTCCATGAAGTTTTATAAAATTAATAAAAACTTTTTATATTTATAATCTAACAAAATCTGAGTGATTCTGATTAAAAATGAATGATATATCAAAGAAACAAAAAATATTTTCAATTAATGGAAATTCAGAATTGCATATATGTTGAAAGATCTTAGGATATTTGGTGTACCCCTTAAATAATAAAATTAGACCTTCATTTATTCTAATGAAATTAATATAAATGATATGGATTTCAAATGGGGTAATTTTTTAAATAATCCAATCAGTATAGTGTAATTTATAATTAAAAACATAATAAAACTTTAAAGAAGTTTATACTAAAAATATTTCTTGAGAGTAAAAACATGGATTATATTCAGGCTTAAATGAGAACATCATAGAGAAAGATTTAGACAATGTTAGAGTTTAATAAAAGTTATATAAACTTTTTGTATTTAATATTAAATAATAATTATAAATTTATTATCACTACAAAACATATGATAATTAAAATACATAGATTTTTTAAAAACAGTTTTTCACGTGAAGCAATAAAAGGGTTTTGGATATTTAAAAACATAAAATTACATGTAATAAAATAAAATAGAGATATATACATGCACATGAACAAACATTTTGACCATTATTTATGAAGTAAGTTATCACCTTATATATCTATGGTTTATGTTGAGTGAGACCATCAGTTGAGGGATGAGGATCGTCGTATATGTTTGGGCCGATAGGCCATGATTATTGAAGGATGGTTCTCACCATGCCTTAGGATGTGGGGACATTGAGTCGACATTGGGTATTTATATATGGAAGGATGGAAATCGTTATTCCTTGGGACTTTGATCTGATATGCTTATGGTGATTGGATAAATTGAAGTCTAAGGGACTTGTGACAAGTTAGTTGGGCATGTCAATGGGACATCGTTTGACTCAACATGAGGCTAAATGTGTTATTGATTGGAATGAGGTGTTGGGTGACATGTTATGGATGATAGATCAAGGTTTATAGGGGTATGACTGACCAGGTATGCATAATTCCTTTTTAGGCATTGTTTGAAGCAGGTAGACGCTTCCTCGTGGCTGTTGAGCATGAGTAAAGTGGTTCGTGTATTTTATGTTTGAGTTTAGTTTCTATTTATTTACATATGAATACACTGGTATAAATATGGATTTAAGATAGGGACACATTGGTTATGCCCTATGGAGTTTATACTCACACCCTGCATGATCCCCTCAAGACATGTGTAGACTTTACAACTTTGAGATGAGGTAAGGGGCCAGGATTGTGCACTGGACCATAGTGAGAAGGGATACATAGGTGCATGGGATGGATGAAATATGGAACATAGGGGTTCTTCTACATTAATCTAGAGTCACTTTTGGGTTTTTGAGTACGCACTTATGTGATTGTCCTCTGGGTGATATTTCATGTTTGGTATGACTAATATGGAATGTGTATACTCTATATGATATGTATGACTCTGTTACTTTTATCTCATTATTACCATTGTTTATTATTTCTTTTGCTGATTTTTTTCATTTCTTCCTCAGTTATAGTATTATATAACCATTATTATTATACCATCACTAGAGGGTATAGTCTCCCCACTATCACCTAATTAGAACCTCACTGGTAGTTGGAAGCCTTTGGTGTATGAGGAGGTGCACCTAAGGCCCAGTGGTGCTCTAGCTAGGAGCACCAGTTATGTGTCTTCTGGGTTGGGGTGGTATAAATGGTATCAAAGGAGTTTATTTTTCCTTTTTCTTTCTATCTGGGTTGTGGTAAACCGGACACTAGGATCTAGTCATAACTGGGTAAGGAGCTTTTTGGGTGCCTGAAGCCCCATGATCGGGGTATAGATCAAGTTCATGGGGATGGGAAATGATGTTCTTATTTTTCTCTTTTAGAGTTGATTGATTTTCCACCTCAAGTGGCACACTTGGGTGTGATGTTATTTGATTATGGGATTTTGACCCTTGACTCAATATGGAAAGGGAGGTGTGTTTATGAATCATGGTAGGAACTTAAGCTCATATGAAATGTGTATATACTCATAATTTTTTTTTAGAACCTGGAATATGATAAAAGGATTTGGGTTGTGTAAAGTGTCAGTAATAGGATAAATAGTGTTTTCCTATATAATCTCTTGGTGGCATTCTACTTAGCCAGCCCAAGTATGTGGTCCTGATTATATTTACATTTGATCCTATGTGTATGGTGCATGTATTATTGACTCTAATATGGGTAGGTAAGGATAAAGGAAAGGGGTGAGTTATTTAAAATTTCAAAAACAAATTAAATAGGGATTTCCTACATATCTTCTTGGCGGTATCTACTCAGCCACCCCAAACTGGTAATTTTTTATATGCATGATTTGTGATACTTGACTCTGATATGGATAGGTATGGGTCCATGAGGTAGGATGATGTGTGATGTGGGTGAGGTAGGGAATTTTATGGGTGGTGAGATGTGATGGATGTTAAAACTTTCCCTATTTTTGATATATGATTGTTATTATTATTATTTAGTATGGTATTTGGTCTTCGGCGAGATGCCACCTAGATGATCTTTAGTGGAGGTTCAGGAATTCAGATATGTGGTTACTCTAGAGTATGCATGGGATGAGTCCCCTTAGGGTTTAGATGAGGCCCCTAAGGGTTAGGATTATCATGATCCATAGGTAAAGGCTACGAGACAGGAGGGGCAGCTGTAAGAGATGGAAAATTTTGGTACATGGCTAGATGAGAAGCTCAATGAGAGATTGGTATGATTCATATAGATTATTGGTAGGGGGTATCAAGAAGTTTATCCATCCATGGATTATCTGAAATGGAATCTCCAATATTAGCACCCACTATTGTTTCAGGGTGAGGGTGGACCAAAAACAGTATAGAATTTGATCGAGTATGTGTAGATGATATTTAACCAACTCGAGACACCCCTAGGTCAGAGGGTGAAGTTGTCTACTTATATGCTCATAGGACCAGAAAATAATTGGTGGGAATATAGGTATAGGATAGCACATGTGAGGTCTTGTCATGGAAAGATTTCAAGGATAGGTTATTCAAGCATTTCTTCTTAGAGACATTGTGGGCTTACCAAGCTTGTGATTTCATGAACTTGCAGTAGGTGGATACATACATTATGGATTATGTTGGAAGGTTCATGGACTTGTCCCAATTTTCACCTTCTATAGAGGGTGATGACATATCTAGGGTGAGATAGTTCAAGGATTTCTTATTTAATTCCATCAAGATTCAGGTGAACATCTTCAGGTTGACCTCATTCCTGGAGGTAGTAAATCCAGCACTGATGGTTATGGAAAACTTGATGGACAAGACATATTCGAGTCGGTTGATAGTTCCATGTGAGACTAGAAGTGATACTTCAGGTAGATGGAATCAAGGTTATGAAGAGCCTTAGTAGGGCAGTCAGGCCAGAGATTTGGGTAGACCATCGAGGAGTGGGTTGTCAATGGTGTTCTTCTAGTGTGGGTGGCCATGTCATGTTCAAAACCAATGTGAGAAACCTCTAAAGGAGTTTCAATAATGCATCTAGATGGGTCACTTAGATAGGTTCTATAGGAATACTTCTCAGGTAGCTGGGAGTCAAGGACTAGGTCAGACTCTAAGATATGAGGTAAGACCATGAGTGGTATCGGGAGCTAGTAGTCAGGATACTACTACACAAACAGGTCGTGGTAGAGAGATAGAGAGAGGCCTAGAAATTGGGTCAGTGGATGGTGGTTGGTGTAGTTCCGAAGGGAAGTTGGGCTTCAATCCAGGTACATGCAGTAGATCTAACAGGGTCAGAGTAGGTTAGGGAGTCGACGATGGTTAGAGGTATTCCATAAACATGGCCATGTTTTAATTTTTTTTATATATGATTGATTTTCATATATGAGGTGAATGTGTGTTAGCTGAATTAATTAGGTATGGTTTAATATGTGGCATCGTATGTGATGCATGGATTGTATGGGTTTTTAAGTATCTATAAATTTTATGGATATGATATATATATATATATATATATATATATATATATTTGTGTGTGTGTGATATGGTATTTTTTCTAATAGATGTTTTGTGGGTTTTTTGAGCATCGGTTTCAATGTAGGGCCTTGTGGACATTTTGGGTAATTCAGGAAGGATTTTAGCATCAAATGTAATTTGGGGACTCATGGGCATTAGTTTTGATGTGGGAATAAGGGTTACATGAGTGACACAAGTACAAATTGAGCATCTGATGAGGTGTAGTAATAATAGTATGTCATGTGGTGATGTTTATTTCTGGAGGGTGGTTAAAGGAACCCTCATAATGTCATGTTGGGTTGGTGAGAAAACCAAGTAGGTAATTCCTAAGGTGGGGAGTGCCACAAGAGGAATTAGCTTATGAGTGGTGATTGAGGTAAAATGGGGTGATTCTTATGATATGGGTATGTTTGGTACCATCTTAGTGTGTGACCAAATAGATCGGGGATAAGCTATTGAAAGTCAAAGAGATTATAACATCCAAGGTATTTTAGGGGGTTATAATTTTTGGGTAAATCTCAATTTTGAGTTTGGTGAGAAATCCACCTTTAATTATGGGATTTGGAGATTAATTATGAGAATTTGAACAATCCAGGGTGTTTTTTATGCAGGGTTTAAGTCCTGGTGAGTACCTCAGGGGTTCGGATGAGTTTTGGGATCATCGATCTCTGAAAACTCATTTTTGGAAGGTGCAGGAAGAGGTGCATGGTTTGTTTAAACCCTGCAGCCCTTTAGGGGAAATCGTGTGGCCCGTTTTTTTTCTAGATCATGGTTAGTAAAACTTTGTGGGGTGGGGAAAATATTTATGTGATAAGTATATAGTTTATTTTAGATGTTATCTTCACGGGATGTGAATGGTTTGAAAAACCATTCACCTAGCCATGCGAGGTGGGGTTCCCTTTGGATAGTGGCACCACATGGTTGGTGCATGGTTAGTCAAACCGTGTGGCCTAACTATAAAGTTCATTAAAGTGTGTGAAATTACTGATTTTCCCCTCCCTTATTTTAATTTTCTTCTACTATTTCATGCGCCTCCTCCAAACATAGATGTCATCCTCTTCTTATCCAAGGTTCCTTTAGAACTTCTTCATTCTAGATTTAATTCGAGTGTCCTTAGGTTCATTGGATGGCTGGTGGTAAGGATACGAATCATCTTGATTATATTCTTCTTTTATCTCATTTTTTTGGAATGTTATTTACATCTGAACTCATTTACCCTATTTCTAGGGTGTTTGTCTGATTAATTTTTTTCTTTCCATATGGCTTGGATTATAGGATATTATTTAATGAGTGAGAACCTATGAGTATAAGGTAGGTGGTGCCTAGATTTATCCTTATTTATGATGCCTCTAGGTGGAGTGGAAGTGTGTAGTGGTTGGTGATATATTAAAATTTCTTTTAATATTGGGTTTCCTGAAACCACGAGTGAGGATCTTAAACATCAAATTTATAATTAATTTATGTAATATCAGAAGAAATAAATACATTAGATTAGGATATTTCTTCGATGTAGATGTCTATCATCTAAAAAAACCATTTTTATTTCCTTAATTGTACTGTGAGGATCCAAGGATAGAATCACTCTAACGGTGATCCACGCATGATCCTTTGATCTCTAAGAAAAATCAATCGATCTTCGGGTGCTAGCATGGTGAAAAAGTTGTCTTGATTGTTTGTGTTTATCGCACTTCCTTCAGTATTGAACCAATATCACTTTCATTTCTCATTCTTGAGAAGGGGAGAGAAGGAGTCGAGTGAGAATCTGTTGTTCGTAACAATTATTTTGTTTTTATTCTGGATGATATACACAATATACATAACTGTATATTTATAGATCTTCAGGTTAGGTTAAAATATTTTTTAATTGGATATTAGACCTTAAATAATATTATAATCTTTAATAAACCTCATGGAACATAATAATAATAATATTATTATTATTATTATTATTATTTTGTGATGCACACCAACTTGCGTAATTAAAAATGTTATTTAAATGGCTTGTTAACTAATATTTTTCACCAGACATGGTATTGGTCCATTAAAACTCCTCTAGAATTTATTGAACACCAGAATAGATATTTAATTTAAATATTTCATTCATCAATAATTATTTGTTATTAATAAAGAATGAATAAAATTATCCCTCGGTCTTGAAAATAATATTTATTCAATTAATTTAATTCAAATAAAATTTAATCAAGATCATCGAAAACACTTAGTGTGTGACCCTCTAGGATTATTTCTCATTGGAATTATATGGGATTGCCTAAATTCTAAGATTATTGTCTAGAAATGGGTTAAGAAACCCAAGATAATGAACTTATTGTTTCAATAATGAATACCACATAAAAACACTCACTATGTTATATAATCCCTTTTTCATAATACCTCATCAAGTAGGTTGAACGTCCATGTCACCAACCTATATGATTGATATGTATTTCTTTGACTATCTAAAATAAATGTATCATTTAACCATGTACATGGAATTTAATTTGATGTTTTTATTTCAATAAAATTTTTGAGATATCAGCTTCAATATAGATGGAAGGGAAAAATCCTTCCTTGACTTATCCATTAATGATATGTCAATCGTGATGCACCCAACATACCCAATCTTACCATGAACATATGGAATCATGGTTTTTATCAAAAAATATAAGTGTGTGAGTCATTTTATACATTAATTATAATCTTAAAGTCAAAGGACCATTACACACGCTAACAAATAGGAATATCTGATGATAGAGAAACATGTGTAATTCCAATCGGTGGGTCTGTTCTCATAATCCCCCATCTTGGAGATTACCAAGTGTAAAATTTATGAGAAGAAACCTCATCTGCTTATGAGTACTCTCACCTAGAATTATATGTACTATGTGTCCCATTATAGTAAGTTATCTAACTACAAAACATTATTTAAGTATATCATCATATAAATTTAAGGTTCTCATCATAGCGGGGAACTGATATGACCTTATCAATGCAACATATACTCTAAGAAATTATTACATTAGAGTCATGCAGAATAATGAAAAATATGTAACAAAAGTTTTATTAATATTTAATACATTGAATATTCATGTAATAAAAGTACAAATAGTTGGAACTAGGACACTAAATCCAACAAACTCCCACTTGGACTAGACCCAACTACCTACAACTTTCAGTTTGTTATACCTCAATGATAATCATTTTTCTGCTGAGCCAAGGCTTTAGTCAATGGGTACACCATATTGCCTTCCATGGAAATACTTTTCACTCCAACTTCACCTCTCTAAGAAAAATACATTAAGAGATGATACTTCCAAAGTATGTTCTTTATTCGCTAATGTGGACTTGGATCTTTTGTGAGAGTCACTGTTGTAGTACTATCACAATAGATTCTGATGGGATCTTTACTACTAGGTACCATTTCAAACTCTTGGATGAATTTTCACATAAATAATATTTATTTAGCTACCTCATAAGCCACAATATACTTATAATCTACTGTAGAATTTATGACCACAACCTACTTTGAGTTCTTCTAGCTCACAGAACCTCCATTCAAAGTAAAGATTTATCCCATTTGTGACTTCATGTTATCTTGATCAGTTTGAAAACTAACATATTTATATCCTCTGATGATTAGTTCCTCATATCCTCCATAAACTAGGAACATATCCTTAGTACACCTCAGATTCTTAAGGATAGTCTTGACAACTATACAATGTTGGTCACCTGGGTCATCATGATATCTTCCTACCGCACATAATTTATAGGAAACATATAGCCTATTATATGTCATAGCATACATGACTGAACCAATTTCTAATACATATAAAATCCTTACCATTCAATTTCTTTCCTCATGTTTTTAGGACACATTTTCCTAGAAAGATGAATGTCATGTGATGCTGGAAACAATCCCCACTTGAATTATTCCATACCTAATCTCTTCAGTATCTTGTTAATGTATGTGCTTTGAATTAGGTCAAGAAATCTCTTGGATCTATCATGATGGCTTTCAATCCCAATAATATATACTACCTCGCCCAATTCCTTCATAGAGAATCATTTATTCAGCCAAACCATAAAAACCTATAAGACTTGTATTTCATTTCCAATGAGTAATATGTCATCAACGTATACTATTAAGAAAATGACTGCACTCCCACTAAACCATTTTTAGACACAAGGCTCACACTCATTCTTTATGAAACAAAAATCCGTTATGGTTTCATCAAAATTAATGTTCCATGACCTAGATTCTTGATTTAATCCACAAATAGATTTTTGCAATATTTATATCTTGTTGGAATCCTTTGGAATCAAAAACCCTTTGGGTTGTTTTATATATACATATTCCAAAAGGTTTCTGTTAAGGAAGGATTTTTTTATATCCATTTTCCAAATCTCATAGTCATGTTAAGTCGCAATGGCAAGTATAATTCTAAGGGATTTTAGCATTGAAATTGGTGAAAATGTTTTATCATAGTCAATGCCTTGACACTATTTAACCCTTTTGAAACTAGTAGCACCTTATACATAATGACTTGTCCTTAAATATATATTTTCTTCTTGAATAACCATTTTTAGCCAATGGTATTTATATCCATTAGTGGATCTACCAAATCCAAACTTGGTTTTGGTACATGGAATTCATTTCAGAATTCATGGATTCTTGCCACTTGGAAATATTTGTTCCACTAACTGCTTCCTTGTAGGTTATAAGATCATTATTATCAACTAATAATGAGTAAAAATACTATGTGACTATAGAACCATATAGTTCTAGTTATCTAACCTCTCTTGTACTCCTATGTAGTACTTGTGTCTCTAGAATGGTTTTTTATTCCATGGGGATTTGTGGAACCTATTCCTCTGCCAACTCTTGTGTACCTTGAGCCTCAACTTCATCGAATTCCATATCACTTCCACTATCTATTTTAAAAACGTGATACCTATAAAGGAATATGGTGTTTCTTAACACTATTACCTTTTTTTAGGGGTCATATAGGTAATATCCCCTTGTTTCTTTAGGTTATCCTATAAAGGTTCAGTTTGTTCCTCAGGGTGAAAGTTTTTACCTAAAGAGGCCTTAAAAATTCTATAAAACCCCACACATATAAGTATGAAAACACGGATTTATTTCCATTCCATAAATGGTATGGTATATTGTATGATTCATTAGTTGTCACTTGGTTTAGTATTTATGATGTTCTTTGTAACATGTATCCCAAAAAGGATAAAGGAAAACTTGCATGACTCATCATAAATATCACCATGTCTAATAGGGTGTGGTTACTCCTTTCACTTACACCATTCCACTGAGGTTTATAAAGATTATTGAGTTGAGATATGATCCCAAAATTTTGTAAGTAATCAATTAAGTCTTAATTAAGATATTATCTACCGTAATCTGAGCATATATTCTTAATCTTCTTACCAAGATGGTTCTCAACTTAATTATTTTATTCCTTGAATTTATAAAAAGAATCTAACTTATACTTCATTAAGTAGATATATCCATATCTACTAAAATAATCAATAAAATTTATGAATTAGGAGTACCCACACCTTGACTCAATATTAAATAGTACACACACATGTGTATGAACTAATTAAAGAATATGTTTGACCCTTTCACCTTTTCTACTAAATGGGGATTTGGTTATTTTACCTTGTAAACATGCATGACATAGAACAAGTGTTTTTAGTTCAAAAGAATCTAAATATACACCTTGGTATAATTTATTCAAGTGATTTTCATTTACATGTTCTAGCTGGTGATACCATAGTTGGGTGTGGTATGAGTCATGTAAAGTAGTTTTTTTATTGATTTTCATTGCTTGTTTTGTGTAATCCAATATATAAAGACTATTATTTAAATGAGCCTTACCATAACAAATGATTTATTTATAAAAGAACCAACATTAATTTTCAAACTAGAAAATAAATCTATCTGTATCAAGTCTAGATACAGATATAATGTTTTTGGTAAATGAAGGCATATAATAACAACCTTTTAAAACCAAGATCATTTCATTCGGCAATGTGATGTAATAGTCCCCAATAACTACAACAAAAACTTTATCTCTATTGGATACTCTTAGATCTACCTCCCCTTGGTTAATTCTTATGAATTTACTTGGTTCCTATATTTTAATACATATGTGAGCACCAAAAGCTATATCTAACACCCAATTTATAGAAACATATAAATTCCACTTGATAACAAATTCACCTAAAGCTTCCCCTTTCTTATTTGGTTGGGAATAGTTTTTCTTCTAGTGGACCTTCTTTCTGCATGCAAAATAAATAACATCAGGTCCCCTTTATTTCCCCGTGATCTACCTCTTCTTGGAAAGGCATGAAGAATATTTGGACTTGGACCTCTTATCTTTCCATTTTTGTTTTCTCACCATAAGTATGGAAGGATTTCCACACTTCGTATCCTTATCTACTTGGAAAAGGAGAGTAAGAAGAGATGGAAAATAATTCTCAATGTTGTTTATATTAAAATTTACAATAAACACTACAAAAAATACCTATTAGTGGAGATTTATAAGCAGTGGTTCTAGTAACCACTGTGAAATAAATTCGGTTAAAAAATAATAATATTGTGGTGGTTTAGTCAAGTCACCACTATATTTTTTTATTTTAATAATTAGTGAAAATTTCTATTAAACCAGCCCAATTTTTTTAAAAAAACCCCTAATTTCCTCCCCCTCCCCCACTCCATCTTCGTAAGCCTAACCCCCATCCCCCTCCCCCAACCTCCTCCTCTCCCCTCCCTAGTGAGGCCTTAACCCTTCCACTTCGTCGGCAACCCCCATGCCCCACACCCCTCTGACCTACCTCCTCCATCCTCAGTGCCAACACATACCCCCATACCCCCCCCCCACTCCTAACACCCTCTCCCCAGTAGAGATGTGAACCCCCCCCCCTATGCCCTCCCTCTCCTAGTCTTGGTTCCCCTCCTTGACGGCTTGGATCCCCTCCTCAATGGCAAGGCATACCCCCCCTAAAGGTTGTGTCATTTTTTTTAATCACCCAAAATCTATTATTGGGTAGCATTAGGTAGACAATCATGGGTGATAAAAAGAGTATAGAATTTTTTTTTTATTCATCCAACATTAACTTATATATTTAATTTTTATTTATAATGTGTTATTTGGTTTTTACAGTTAACTGTCTGGAGTTATAATAAACATTAATTTTGGTTATTTTTTATTAAATTTAAAAAATAAATTTGTTTATGATATAAGTTGATTATGGAATCTAGAACGTTCATAATGTCATGGTTTGTATTTGATATTAATGAATTCCATTTTTTCTATATATATTAATGCCTCTGATTTTTGAAATATACATAATTGATACTATTTTCCAACTCATAATAAATTGGTAATAGGGTTTGGGGTCGCACATGGCTTCATCACAAACCCTGAAAAGGTCTCTAAGATAAAGGCCTTGAAAATGAGATTTTAGACACTTTTTAAATTTATTAGAATGTTTCATGTTTTATGAATATGTTAGGAATCATTTAGTTTAATAAAATATATTGAAAAATGATAGAGTAGTTGGGGTTAAGTTTTACATGCATGATAATAAATTATTATTTATGGTAACTAGAACACCCAACATAGTTTCATTAATTTTATTTTAACTAACATGATTTTAAAGAGAACTAATTATAGTGTATTGTTCATTTTTTATTGATTCAAATGACTAATTTGTTATCATTTGATTTAAATCATACATTCGCAAATGTTTTTTCAAATATGTGATAATGTTTCCCCTCATTATATAAACATTGATTTTTTGGATCCCCTTAAAGTAAAAAAATGATTTAACATATTAAATGGTGGACCTTAAGACCATCTCCAACCCGCATTAATTTAGTGTGAAAACGCTAAAATAGCACATAATTTCTTCTCGAACCAAGAACCATCTGATCCTGTGAAGCTACAGTGCGGCGTAAAATATTGTGTTGCAATGTACATGCACTAAACGCATTTTTTGTTTTTTTATCATTTTTCATTTAATATATTGGTTCAAATGTCATTATTTGAAATAAATAATTATTTTTCAATTATAATATATGGTTTGATTCAAAAAAATAGATTAGATGGGTTGGAGATGAATTCATTGTGGATACTTCATTTTTAAGTAGACTTACTTTGATTTGAAGTGTTGGGTTGGAGATGGTTTAAATGGTATAATGAAGTATAAGCACATATAACAACCTAAAACTTATGTTTTTATAGGTTTTAGTTATCCAATATTATGTGATATACGAATAAAGTATACTTTTCATTCATATTTGTAAAGGGGTGCTCTTGGTCTTAATTAGACCATGGGAAATGGTTCGGACATTGATCATTGTGCCTAAATTTTCAATGGAATGAACCCTCCTTAGTTACAACACTAGGGTAGAATACACCATAATATTTTTATCCCATAAAAATAATATAATATACTTATAAAATATCAAAAATTGATACATATTTATCATATTTAATTTATAGGTTGTTTTACACACTTTCATAATTAAATATTAATTGTTTCAAGAATGTATCTAACTTCAAATACCATGCTCTGGAGTCTTATTCTAACTCATATAGATCCTTCTTTAATTTTGATTGTACATGTTTTATTAAACATTTATATCTTTATATTTGAATGTATAGGTAGAATATAATCCAATACCTATAGATAAAATTTGGATTAATTTACCTTGAAACGCACCTCGTTATGATAAGGGATTGGAAGAATTTTTATATTATGCAATTGCAAACCAATTAGTGGATGGTAGAATAAAATGTTTGTGTCCTGATTGTAAATTAAAGTGATGGTTGAATAAAAGCGAATTATATGATCATTTGATATTGAAATAGTTTAATGATTGATATGTATGTTGGATTTTTCATGGTTAATCAAATGTTATGGAAATTCAAAACAATGACAATACTGACAATGAAATACAAAGTGACCCGATAGAGGAGAATTCAGTTCAAAAAAATTTAAATGGGGAATTTGGTTTTCCAGAATATAATGTCAAATATTTTAATAGATCAATAGAACCTTCAGTTGATCCTAAGTAGGTTAACCTTTCTCAGAACTTCAGTGAGAAAAAAATTATTTTTATGAATTAGTTTAAGATGGACATCAAGAACTGTATGAAGGGTGTTTCAAGTATTCGAAGTTGTATTTTTTACTAAAGTTATATCATATCAAGTGTCTTTTTGGAATTAATAAGAAAGTAATTTACATGATTTTAGAGTTTATTCATGATGCATTTAGTGAATTTAAGATCCCTATATCATTCTATGAGATGAATAAAGTCATCAAAAAACTTGGACTTGATTATAAAAAGATACATGCATTCCCTAATGATTGCATTCTTTACTGGGGAGAAGAGTCTGATAAATAAGAATGCACGAGATTTCATACAATAATATGGAATTCAATGAACAACAATGAGAGTATAAATCAATGTAACCCCAAGAAGAAACAGAAGAAGAAAACTCCAAAAAAGGTATTGAGTTACTTTCCTCTAAAACCATGCTTGCAAGGATTATTCATGTTGTATAAGACTACATACAACATGAAGTGGCATGATCAGGATAGTAATGATGGCTTGATGAGACATCCAAAATATTGAACATCATAGAATATTTTTGATTCTCTATATCTATATTTTTCTTCGAATCCTAGGATTGTACATTTGGGATTGGATTTTTATAGTTTTAACCCTTTTAGTAATTTAAGTACTAATTATAGAATTTGGACAATTTTTTTGATCCCCTATAATCTAACTCCATGGATTTGTATGAAGAATACTTCTTTTATTATTTTTATGATTATTCCTTGAAAGAAAATTCTTATAAATTCCATTGATGTATACCTTCAACCACTAATCAAAGAATTTCAAGAATTATGGGATGATGGCATGGAAACATATGATGCTTAAATGAGACAAATATTCAAAATTCATACTGCTTTAATGTGGAAAATTAGTGAGTTTATTGAACTATGAAATTTATCTGGTTGGAACACTCATAATGGTTTGGATTGTCCAGTTTTTAATTTTGATTTCAAACCTCAACGATCACCTCATAGTAGAAAATGGTTTTTTATGTGTCATCATCAATTTCTTGATGATTCTCAAAAATTCAGGATTAACAAGACATGATTCAATAGAGATGTTGAAATGAGAAACTATCCAAAGGTGTTATTTGGTTTATAAATATTGGGACAATAAATTAATTTCACTGGTGAATTTGGAAAATGTCATCAGTTTAAAGAAGGGGTAAAAGGGTATGAGGTATAGTATATAAAGAAGATGGAACATAAAAATGGAAGAAAAAGAGTATATTTTTCAAACTTCTTTATTGTGAGTTTAATTTTATGTGTCATAATATTGACATAATTCATATTGAGAAAAATGTCTATGACAATGTAATTTTTATAGTGCTTAATGATCATGGTAAATCGAAGGATCGCCTTAATGCTCATAAGGATTTCAATTCAATGAATATAAAGCATGGTTTGTGGGAAAATAAGAATGTAAAGTATCCTTCATTTATTTTTACAATGAAAAATCATGATAAATAAGTATTCCTTAGAACTTTAAAGAATGTAAAAGTGTCAGATGGATATTCGAGTAACATATCAAGGTGTGTTGACTTAAAACATCAAAATTTACATGGATTGAAAATTCATGACTTGCATATTTTGATGGAGTGGTTGTTTCCATTGGATTTGTGTAATACTTTACCTAAAAAGTAATTGTGGTTCTAGTTGAGTTTTGTACCTTTTTCAGAGAGTTTTTTGGAAAAACTCTAAATCCAAGTGAGCTTGATAAACTTCAAGAAAGAATTGTTTTGACACTATGTCATTTGGAGATGTTATTTCCCCCTTCATTATTCATAGTCCTAATTTATTTGACTATTTATTTGGTTTAAGTAGCTAAACTTGGTGTACCTGTACACTATCGATGGATCTATCCAATTGATAGGTATGTTGATATTATTTTTATTTTCATTGGTGAATTCTATTTTATCAAATCATTATGTAAAATTTTTTAATATGTTTCTTATTTTTTTCATCAGGTACTTAGGTCATTTGAAATCATATGTGAGGAATAAACCTTAAACAGAAGGCTCTATTGCTGAAGGTTACATATCCTAAGAGTGATTAACCTTTTTTTATAGGTATTTGGATGGGATTTATACTAGATTGAATCATGATGGATGTGTTGATGACATCTCCACTAATTGTCGTTCTAAAAATTAGTCATTGGTATTTCCAACTATTGGATGACCAATTGGAAAGGGGTCAAATTTAACACTGACTGAATTGGAGTTGCTACAAGAACATAGATATGTTCTATTCAATATTGTTACTTTAGATCCATTTATTGAAGAATTGTGACTGAAAAAAAAAGAGGTAACTAAAGGTTCAATCTCTAATTGAGATGGAATTAAAAAATATATTAATAATGATCTTATCGAATGGTTTTCTCATTGTGTAAGTATATACCCATGTTCATATTATCGACGTGTAGTTATTTTGTCTATGTTAAAAGTAACACCTTATATATTTTTTTCTAAATAATGAATTTTGAAAATTGAGCTGAAATATCGAATGATTTGATGTTTTTTGATCGAGTTCCTCTAAGGCATGCTAAGATATTTGATGCCTATAATATTCATGGCTTAAAGTTTCTTACAATTTATTATGAAGAAAACTTGAAAATGCAAAATAGTGGTGTATTTACATTTTCATATGTGGGATACTATGGGAAGTTGAATAATATAATTGAAATAAACTATCATGGATAGTTTTTAGTTGTCTTATTCAAATGAAAGTGGGTCAAAATTGATAGGGGCATAATGAAAGATTTATTAAATTTTACTTCTATCAACTTCTCTCGCTTTATGGATACCGGTGATCATGTGAATCATGATCCATTTATCTTGTATTCACAATAGAAGATGGTTTATTATGTAGATGATGAAATAAATGAAGGTTTGAGTGTTTTTTACACTTAAATTATAGATATTTATATGATATGTTCGATGAAGATCAATTGGTTCTTTTTGATAGTGAACCTCATCAACCACAAAACATTGAATAGTTTTTTCCTGACAATATCGAAACATTAGAACTTACAAGAGAGGGTGAAAATGAAGGACTCGTCCCAATGGAGGTTGATAAAAATAAAGATAATAAAGATGAATATATTTGAATATATAAATTGGTAATGAAAATATATTATAATTTCTCATTGATAAGTGTTTCGTACATATATACATTGTTCTAGTTTTTTTTTTAAATCATTTAATGTTTCATTTTTTATACATTTAATATACCTTGACCATTTGAAATGCAGGAATGTTGAGAACAAAAAAAAATCAAGATCCTAGTTGATCAGCATCTCGAAGCACACCACCACTACTATCATCTTCTATGGAACCTAGTGATTCTGTTGTACCCGAGACTACTAGTGAGTCAACTGTTTCCCTAGATGTTGTTGGTATACCACTACCCGATTCACCTCCAGTGATGGAGCATTTGGTCACCCCTCGATCTAGGAGATATTAACAAGTTATCGTTACTAGTATGTATGCCATTTTTAAAATATATATATATATATATATATATATATATATTATTAATTGTTTAATGCATTTTTCAAACAAATAAAAACAACCATATAAGGGATATAAATATAAACATGGAATATGTATGGAACCTGAAGGACTTTAAGATTATCATTCCATTTAATGAGTTTGGGGTGCCTACCAATGAAGTTGTCATAATCTTGGGAATATTCTTGGGTAGATTGCTTACGAGATGGTTAGATTTCCCGTTAATTATAAAGATTGGAGGCATATTCCTATAGCTTGGAAAAATGAGGTCTTTAATACTCAAGTAAAGATAATATTAATTTAATATTCATTGATAACTAATTTAAAATACATTAGTAAATTTTTTTAATATACTTAAAAAGTGTTATTGTTTTTTATTTCTAGATGGTTTTTCAATTTTATGTCCCTAACTTTGTTTCATTACCTTAGACATTGAAAATTTTGGGCAAGAAATAGAGAGATTTTAAATGGATATTATGTAATAAGTTTAATGAAACTTCTCTAAGCTCATGATAGATGTATGAGAAGGTGCCTGAAGGCATTTATCATGAGCAATGGAACCTCTTTGTCGATATCAAAAGAGATGCATCCCGTGAGGTAATTTCATATTTTATAGTATCTTAATAACATAAACTTAATAAAATTATAATTTTTATTAATGTTACTATTTTTTTAGGAATTTCTAAAAATATACTGTGAATTGTGAGAATCAAGTCATTCCTCACATCACTAGGTCTTTGGGTTTTTTAAGAAAAAGAACAATTTTTGTTTGTATTTTATTCATTATTATTTATATCATTTTATTATAACTTAATGTTTTTTTCTAACTTGTTTATATTTTTTATAAAGGCTGATTAATTAGGTCACTCTATTGGACAAATAGAGATGTGGTTTAAAGTACATAGTAAGCCTGATGGAAGTTTTGTAAATGAACCTACCAAAGACATTGGAGTAAGTACTTTTCATTACCATTTCATATTATTTCATTACTATAAAAACATAATAATGAAAAATATATTATAACTAACAATCCTTAAACCCAATTAATTGGGTTTAAGACTTTTTTGTTGTTATAATATAATTTCCATTATTATGATTTTATAATAATGAAATAAAAATTAAGAGTAATGAAAATTTTATTAATTAGATAATATTATGAAGTTTAAATATTTTAAAAAATCACTGTTAATATTTTTCTATTAACAGGTTAAAATTCAAGAAGTTTGGGATGTGAACCCTTCACAATCATCATCGGCTTTCGAGAACGATGTAGTTGAAATCGTTTTAGGGAAGGAGCATCCCAAACGTGTACAAGGGATGGGTTCTAGGGCTACTCTATCAGTTGTCTTTGGTAGGGTGGCATCATCTATTGCTGTTACACCCAATGGGGGTTCTAGTAGTGCCTTTGATCGGGAATAACAAATAGAAATTGCAACATTGAAATAAAATGTACAAGAATAAGACTCTTATAGGAAATCACGAGATCAGTGGCGGTCGCAAATGGAAAATGATTTAGTTTTTGTATTTCAGCGGATGACCAACATGATCCTCTAGGAAATTTCCATCCATATAGCTCATCTGACCAAGGTAAATTCTAAATTCCATAAATCATTCAAACATGTTCAAAGAACACATACAACATACATAAATAAAACTACAATGACACTTTTATATAGAAAGCACACATTTCGAGTCATACCGACCACATCTTGTGCTGGATTGATGTGTGGTTGATTCATACACGTCAAAAATGAATTATAGATCGTTATACATAAGTTTGAAAACAATCCGAGCTTGTTTACTTGATTTTGACTCGGTAAACAATTTTTAAAGGTATAAAAGCCTTTAAAAACAAGTTTCGGGTGGTCAAAACTAGAAAAACAGCGTTGGATTTCCTTGAAATCAGGGGAAAATGACCATAGATTTAATTTTGAAATGTTGGAACTGACGTAACATCATTTTGAATGATGGTTTTCCCGTTATGGTCGTAAACACGTTTTTAGTGTTTTAAAACACTAAAACGTGTGTGGAATGATCAAAATCATAGAAAACGGACTCATATCGACATAAAATTATTGGAAAACCGAAAATGATCTATTTTTTATGTGTACGCATAGACAACACATCAATACGATGTGCGTAAGGGTGTAATTTTGGCTCGGTGGCCCGAAAGCCCGACAGGCCCAACCCGAAAGCCCGAGCGGCCCGGCCCGGCAAAGCCCGCATCGGGCCAAGACGGGCTCAGGTTGTAGGTTCAGTGGGTCAGGCCTAGGGCTTTCCAAGAAGGCCCGCGAGCCAGGCCAGGCCGGCCCGAAAAAGCCCGGCATGCTGGCCCACGCGAAGCCCTGCCCGTGCGAAGCCCGCCTGCTGTAAAAAATTTAACAGGGATCCCCCTGCCACAAGCTCCCAAGGTTGCGCCTGTAAACTGATCACCAGCCTATATATATATATATATACCTATATATATATATATAAATGTATATGTATACATATATATTTATCTATATATGTATCTCTATATATATATGTGTGTGTGTGTGTGTTTCTACATATATGTGCATATATCATTATATATTAACAAAAAATAATATTATATATATACATATAATTATTATTATATATAATTATAATGTGTGTATAAATATATATATACAACGATATATAATTATATATATAATAGTGTATATATATAAACAAATCCATTAATAATATATATTAATTAAGTGTGGTTTTTAAAAATCCATTAATAATATATATATATGTATGTATGTATATATATATGTATATGATTTAATATAATATATATAAACAAAGCTATTAATATATATATATATATATTTAAATGATTTAATATTATATATATAATAACTTGTTGTATATTAATAAAAAAATAACACACTCACCTAACGATGTTCGTGCAAGTTCCTCAACTTCATTAAATTTTTTTAAGTATGTTGCAACATGCATATATTATATATACTATACATATATAAATCTATTTAGAAAAAAAATTAACTCACCCACTTCGACGCACCCCCCAACCCCTGATTATTATTTTTATAATTTTCTAATATTATATATATATATATATCAATCATTTAACATTATATATATATATAATAACTTATTATATATTAATAAAAAAATAACACACTCACCCAATGATATTCACACACACTCCCAACCTCACTAATTTTTTTAAATATGATGAAACTTGCATATTATATATATGTATATATAAAAACAAATCTACTAATAATATATATATATATATCAATGATATGATAATATATATATATATATATAAAGCCATTAATATTATATATAAAGCTATTAATAATATATATCAATTAAGTGTGGCTTTTAAAATTCCATTAATAATGTGTGTGTGTGTGTGTCAGTGATTTAATATTATATAATAACTTATTTTATATTAACAAAAAAAACACACTCACCCAATGATGTTCGTGCATGCCCCCAACCTCATTAATTTTTTTAAATATGCTGCAACTTACATATATTATAAATAAATTTATTTAGAAAAAAAATTAACTCGCCCACTACAGCGCACCCCCCAACCCCTAATTATTTTTTTACAATTTTTTCATATTATATATATATACAATAACTTATTATATATTTACAAAAAAATAACTACTCACCAAATGATATTCACACACCCTCAAACTTATTAATTTTTTTAAAATATGATAAAACTTGCATATATTATATATACTACATATACATATATAAATCTATTTAGAAAAAAATTAACTCACCCACTGTTGTGCACCCGCTAAGGGTGTAATTTCAATCCAGACAGGGCCGGGTCGAGCCTGCCCTGCAAAAAAAATTAAAAAAATTAAAAAAATGTTTTAAATTAAACAAACGCTTAAAAATACTTTTCATAAATAAGTTAAAAAAATAAATGTAAAAAAACATTTTAAATAAATGATAAAAATGTTTAAAAAACAACACTTTAAACCCACTATTGCGCACCCCCCAATAACTCATTAATTTTTTTTAATTTGTATATAATATATATAAATTTACAGACATGTATAAATCTATTTAGAAAAAAATAACATATCCACCCACATTAAAATGTTTCTACATAAATCGTGTTAAATGTTTAAAAAAATACATGTAAAAAATATGCGTTCAAAAAAATGTTTTAAATTAAACGTCTAAAAATAAATGTAAAAAAAAGTTTTAGACAAGTGTTAAAAAATGGTTTAAATAAAGCTTTAAATAAAAATATTTAGAAAAGTTTTTAAAACAAACATTTAAATAAATTTTTTTTAAACAAACACTTAAAAAATAATTTTTACATTAAAATATGAAAAACAAAGTTAAATGTTTTAAAAAAATACTTGTAAAAAGCATGCGTTTAAAAAAATTAAAAAATGTTTTAAATTAATCATTTTAAAATAAATGTAAAAAAATGTTTTAAACAGATGTTAAAAAATGGTTTAAATAAAAATGTTTAAATAAAAAATATTAACAAACGCTTAAGAAATTATAAATAAGTTAAAAAAAATGTAAAAAATGTTTTAAATAAATGTTAGAAAAATGTTTAAATAATAAGGCTTTAAACTCACCCAGGGCAGTTGCGCACCCCTCATTATTTTTTTACAATTTGCAAATAATATATATATATATATTCACAATATATAAATCTATTTAGACAAAAAAAATATCCACCCACTGTAAAATGTTAATAAAAAAAAATAAACGTTTTTACCAAAAACATGCTTTTAAAAATAAATGTAAAGAAACGTTTTAAATAAATGTTAAAAAATGTTTAAATAAAAAAAATTAAAAGAGACAATTGTTTTGAAAATCATAAAATTCCACCATGGCCCGACTCGAAAAAGCCCGGCCCTACCCGAAAAAGACCGGCCCGACCCGATGGTTTAGGTCGGCTCGAGGCCGGGCTCGATCCGCCTCATGGAGTTTTTCGGGTCGGCTCGGCCCGGCCCGAATAACGGTCAGCGGCCCGACTCTTTGCATGGTAGGCCCGGGCTGGGTCGGTTGGAAATTACACCCTTAGATGTGCGGTGTGGTCATAATGACTCAGTAACCACTTCTTAAAGGTACAAAATCCTGTAAAAACAAGTGTAGGGGGTTAAAACTATGAAAAAGACATCGTTTTTGCATGAAATTTGTAGAAAATGACCTTATATTTAATTTTGAAATTTAAGAACTGACGGTACATCATTCTGAATGATGGTTTTCCCATTATTGTTGTAAAAATGTTTTTAGTGTTTTAAAATACTAAAACATGTATGGAACAATCAAAACCATAGAAAAAGACCTCAAATTAACATGAAATCATTGGAAAACCATTGATGAGTTATTTTTTATTTGTACGCATAGATAGCACGTCATTCTGGCATACAGTGTGGTCAGAATGACTTAGTAACCACTTCTTAAAGGTATAAAACCTTTTATTCAAGTGTCAGGGGGTCAAAACTAGGAATATGATGTCTGATTGCCCTGAAATCAGGGGAAAATGACCATATATTTAATTGTAAAATTTAGGAACTAACGACACATATTTCCAAATGACGACTTTCCCATTATGGCCGTAAATGCATTTTTAGTGTTTTAAAACACTAAAACATGCATGAAACGCTGAAAACCATAGAAAACAACCTCATATTGATGTGAAATCACTGTAAAAATACTTTTGAATTATTTTTTTCTTGTACATGCAGACATCACATCATTCCAACGTGTGGTGTGGTTGGAATGACTCAGTAACCACTTCTTAATGGTACAAAATCCTTTTAAAAAAAGTGTTGGGTGGGTCGAAACCAGGAAAAATATGTTAGATTGCCCTGAAATTAGGGTTGAACTACCATAGATCTAATTTTGAAATGTAAAAACTGATGCCATGTCATTCAGAATGACGGTTTTGCTATTATGGCCATAAATGCATTTTTAGTCTTTTAAAACACTAAAATGTGCATGGAATAGTAAAAAACATAGAAAATGCATCATATTGATGTGAAATTATTGGAAAACCACTGATAAGTTATTTTCCACACGTACATGTAAACAACATGTCAATATAGCATGCGGTGTGGTTGGAATGACTCAGTAATCACTTCTTAAAGGTACAAAAACCTTTAAAAACAAGTGTTAGAGGGTCAAAACTAGGAAAATGATGTCAGATTGCCCTGAAATCAGGGGAAAATGAACTTAGATTTAATTTTTAGATGTAGGAACCGACGACACATCATTCCGAATGACAGTTTTCCCATTATGCCCATAAATGCTTTTTTAATGTTTTAAAACACTAAAACATGCATGGAATGGTCAAAACCATAGAAAATAACCTCAGATTGACATGAAATCATTTTAAAACTACCGATGAGTTATTTTTTATGTGTTCGCATAGAAAAAATATTAATCTGATGTGTAGTGTTGTCGGAATGACTCAGTAACCACTTCTTAAAGGTAAAAAATCCTTTAAAAACAAGTTCCATGGGTCAAAATTAAGAAAATGACATCAAATTGCCCTGAAATTAGTGTGAAACAACCATATATTTAATTGTGAAATGTAGGAACCAGCGGAACTTCATTTGGAATGATTTTTTCCCGTTATGGATATAAATGTGTTTTTAGTGTTTTAAATCACTAAAACATGTGTGGAACGGTCAAAATCATAGCAAACAACCTCGGATTGACATTAAATCATTGGAAACCCACCACTAAATTATTTTTGAAATATAGGACATGTTTTGATAGCAAATTCTTTAAAAAAAATATTAAGTAAATTTCAAGCACATCGCATGTTGCTTTAAAAATAAATTAGAATATTTACTTATCCCTTTTCAGTTTCAAGTGTTGAATCTTATCTTAAATAGATAATTTTATGTTTTCAAAGTGTTTTTCATCATATATTATTTGTTTTATGTTAAAATTTCTTCTTTTTTATTAACAAAATAAAAAAATATTTGCAGCATTCTGAATATATTTTGGGTCTTTTATTTTTCACATTTCTTATCTTAAATATTCTAGTTTTCATTGTAGGTGGTATATGTCGGCAGTAGGCAGCAGGTTGACTATTCTGATACACAACATTCTTCATAAGGAAGACCTTATGGTTCTTATTTTTTGTGGTATCTTAAAATTTTATCAATTATTCTAATGTAATTATGATTTATTAAGTTTAGTTTTAATTTTTGTTTTAATTTTTGTTACAGTTGATGAGATGATGTGGTTGGTTTCAGTTGATGAGATGGAGTGGAGGAAGACAGATGCAGTGGAGGTCGTGGCGTGGATGTATATTGGGCATGGGTTTTTATTGGACATATTTTATGTATATGTATTGATGATAAAGGTATTAGTTGAGAGATGTATGGGTCAATTGAGATTGAGGTTATGACGACTGTGGATGTTTGTATATTTGTTGTGGATGTATGACGTATGTATTATGGTTTTATCATATATTCATGTTTTAGCTTATTGTGTGTCATTTTTTTATATTTATATTTTTTTTATTAAATATTTTTAAAAAATATGATTTAGTGGTTGTTTTATTCATTTTTTTAATATTTTCCCACGATATATTTTTTTATAAAATAACCACCACTAAATTCTCCAAAAATGAAACAAGAAAAACCTTCATGAAATTAATGAAACTACTGTTTAATGACTAGCGACTGTGCAATATGCAGTGGTTTTAAAAACCACCATTGTTGCCCTTTTTTTGAAGTGAAATCTAGATAATCTCTAAGGGAGTGATGCCAGAATGAGATCAGTGCCCAATTATTTAGGGATTTTAATCCCTATAACCTCTAGGTGATCAATTTGGATAATGAACTTGACTACGTGAGGCTCGTATGAGGAACCCTCTCCAATCTTGCTTTGAAAGAGTGCCTTAAAAATATCAAATTGTTTATGTCTAGCTATCTCCTGGTAAAGACCACAGAGTTTCTCAATCATGCTATACACATCCATGTTTTCATGAGACTTCATGAGTTTACTAGACATAGATGAAAGCATCAAAAATTTAATGTTGAACATTTCACTTAGATGTTTTTTATAGACAAGGAACTCTTCATCATTCACCTTCTTGGTAGGTGGATCAGGCATTGAAGATTCTAGCATATAATATTTTCATTCATGGTGTAGCACAACCTAAAGTCGTATAAACCACTCTTGGAAGTTACTACTAGTAAGAAGGTTTTATTTCTCCAATATTGATCATAGGGATAATGTGGATGATGATCTTTACATTTTATTCTATAATTAAATATAATATTATTAGTACTATTTCTTGATTACAAATTGTGTGAGAAATAATAATTTAATTGATTTTTATTAAATCTACCAATATTTTATCAAGCCACAATAGCTCTCACCATTGAAATCATAATGTCTAGTTGGTAGTATATTCTAGTGTAAAGGATCCATATTCCCCTACGCATAACCCCAATGAGGGTTGGTAAAGCTATTTGAAGCTACTTAGGTTGGCAGTTATTTCCCAACTGTGAGTTTGTAACTCCTTGATCCATTGAGTGGACTCCCCTATCATAAAATCTTGACTTGTATTTACAAAACACTTACCTCTAAGTTACATCAATTCTAGATAGGAATACTTATCTTGATGTAATATGGTTAATTAGGCCCATAACCTTCATAAAAACTCCATGTTAAAAGTAAGTGTCCCAACGAGGGTTGTTCAAACACTTAGTTCTAAGGATTTTATTTATAATCAAGTAATGGGAGGCCAAGCCTAACTTAATATTTAATTGATGGATTTTAATTTATTATGCATAAATTTTATCTTGTTTCACCCTTCACATGTCTTTTTAATATTAAGTTTATGTTACTTAATTAATTAACCATAATGAATAAAAATTTACGCATAATACATTTATTTAAATTCAATCTTTTCACATTAATTTATTTATGTGATTACAGTCTTTTATCCATAAAATAAATAATTACATAGGCATAAATAATTAATTAATTAAATGTCTTGTTCATGAGATTTATCAAATGGTTAATTTAATGAGAGGACATTAAAACAACCTATGATCTAAGGAAAATAACTCTTATTGTCGGTCTTGGTATGAGTTATAGCATTCCACCTGTCCACCTGTATATCACCTAGGTTAGCATAATTATGGTTTTTTCTTGAATCACCTCCGCACACCTTGGGAAACTCCCTTAATTACAAGTATTTATAGCTCACACACATGGGTGATGGGAACCAAAGAATTGGTTAATGGGGGATTACATAAATATCCTTGGACACACAGATCCTAAATAATAATGGAGGGAGGGATGACTTGAAGGCCATAAAATTTTATTTAATAATAAATAATTTCAAACCCATGAAATAAATTAAAATAATTAAATTCCCAAAAATACAATGGTCTTATTCTATCTCATAAACAGATATACATGCAATGTATATGCAAAATTAAATGGATAACATTCATTTATTTATCCGTTATTTATTATTAAGGTAAACATGATTGCATTAATTAATTCATTCATTCATTAATTTATTCATTATCTTTCCTCTTAATGACCATAAAAATTCATTTGGAGATAACCATCATTAAGTAATTAAGGGAAAATAAATGACAGAACCAATAGTTTCAAATTTATTACAATAAATTAATTGAGCATTTAAAATTATTTAAAACCCTTATTAAATTATCAAACACATAAAGTGACAATCAAATAATATGGTTTTAACATTTCAATTTTCAATTTAATATAATTTAATTTTTCTAGTAATTGGGGGATTACATGACAAGTATTATCCAGTTACATGTCATGTACCTCTATTTTCATGTATTCAGATCATGCATAATGGGTTTCGATGTATTGACTCAGCTAGACTACATAGTGTGTACATTCCATCTATATTCTAGGTATCCACTTTCTGTATTTTCAAGATACTAGTCTAGGTCTTCAGTGTATGTCTCAGTGGATTACATAGTGTGTATGTTAAAGTTTTTTCCCTAGAACCAACTATTTTTACTTTGATTACATGAATATTTGATGTATTAAATAAACATCTTATTACATATTGTTCATTGTTCTACATGACTTTAATGTAATAATTTCTTATAGTATTTGTTTCATTGATAAGGTAATAGTAGTTCCCTATTATGATGAGAACTTTTAAGAGCTATGAAAAATGTTCTTAATATAGTTATGTGGTTGGATAAAATACTATGATGGGTCACATAGAATATAGAATTTCATGTGTGAGTACTCATAAGCTGATGAGACTTCTTCTCATGAAGTTTGTACTTGGTAATCTCCAAGATGGGAGATTATGAGAATAGACCCGCCAGTAATAATTCCAAATTTTTTGGTGTCATTGAATATTCCTATCTACGAGCGTGTGTAATGATCCTTAGACTTTAAGATTATCATTAATGCATGTCATGACTCACCCACTTAGATTTTCTAACAAAAACAGTCACACCATATATTGGTGGGAAGTAGGGTATGTTGGGTGCATCACAAATGACATGTTATTGATGGATAATTAAATGAAGGATTTTTCCCTTCCATCTTTATGGAAGTTGATATCTCGACCCTTTGATTGAAATAGAACCATTAACCTAAATTCCATGGCCATGGTGTAACTATGATTTTATTTCAACTAGTAAAAGAATGATGTATTGAGCATATAGGTCGATGACATCATCATGAAACCTGCTTGATGTGATATTATGAAAAAGGTATTATATTAAATAGTGATCAATCATATGCGGTTTTCATTGTTATGACTTTAAGTTCTTTTTATTGGATATCTTGACCCATTGCTAAACAGCAATCTTGGACTTTAGGCAAGTCCACCTAATGCCAATGAGAAAGAATCCTAAAGGGTCACACACTAAGTGTTTTTGTTGGTCTCGATTAAATTATATTTGAATTTAATTAATGGAATATATATTATTCTCAATAGTGAGGAATAATTTTATTCAAGGTATATTGATCACATAAATTAAATAAATATTTATTCACCGATTATGAATAAAATATATTCATTTATTTTATTGAATATTTTATAAATATTTATTTACTAGTTTGTGAATAAAATATTTATTTAAGAAAATAAAATATTTGTTTGGGTGTTCAGTAAATTCAATAGGAGTTCAAATGGACCAAGACTCTGTTTGGTGATAAAATAATTATTTACCAGTTGATAAATATTATTAATACATTTTGTGCAAGTTGGAACACCACAAAATATTATTATTATTATTGTAGTTATTGTTATTATTATTATGTGGAATTGGATTTCATTAATGGTTATAATTATATTTAATGGTTGTTATGAAATTAAATTTTGTAACAAAAATACCAGATCTATAAATAGACGGTTATGTCTATTGTGTAAAGCATTCAAAACCAATTCCAAGTTTGGGAATAGAGAATTGTTGTGCATGAAAAAATATCTCTCGAATCCTCCTCCTCTCTCCCTCTTAATAATGAGAAACCCAAGATATAATTTCTTCTAGACTAAAGAACAATCGATCAAGAACAAATAATACAAGACATTTGATTTGTCGTACTAGCACCTGGAGAATGAGTGGAATTTATCTTAGACCATTGGAACACATGTGGATCACCACTAGATAGATTATACCCTTGGATCCTCACAAGAGCAATGAAAGAAATATGAAAGGGCCTTTTTGGATGATCAACAATCATCAATGAAGAAATTTCCTAAGCCCAGGTATTTATTTATTCAAATATTAAATAAGTTAATTATAAATTTGATGTGAAATATCATCACTCTTGGTTTCAAGAAACTATTATTAAAATAAATTTTAACATATCACCCTCCAATGCAATGCTTCCATTATTCCTAGAACCAACAAGTGGTATCAGAGCAGTCACGTTTAAATTTATAATTATTTATTTGATTGTCGATCTATGTGCAGTCATGGTTAGATTTTCATTTCATGTTATTTTTTATTTAATCCTATTTGAATTAACATGTTATCGACATATTAATCATGTTCATTAAGTGTTTCATTTTCTTAGTGATTTAAGAAAAAATGAAAAGTGACCAAAGATTCCATTAGGAAGTGAAAAATATTTGGTCAGTAAAGCTGGGTTACAAGATGTGCAGTCGGATCACACATCGTATACCCAAGTGCATTGTATCTAGATGCACCGAGCAATTAAAACACATAGTGCTTTTATTGCACACCATGTGTTGACCGGGCCAACCTAGCATGCAGAAAGCAGATATAGGGTGTGTAGTTGGCATGTACACACTGTGTAGTCTGGTTAATTTAACACATTGAATACCCAAGCATGTGACTTGGATATAAAGCAAATGAGGTACATGGAGTGTAGTTGGATGTACACGCCATGTAGTCTCCCATTAATGGAAAAAAATAAAATTACAGTAAAATAGAAAAATTACAGCATTAAAACCTTATTTTATTGATTGGAACATCGTTGTGTGTTTGAGATTTTAATAATGGTTTAAAATAATTTTAAATGCTCAATTAATTTACTATAATAAATACGTCATTAATGGTTCTACTTTTTATTTTCAATGAATTCCAAATTGATGGGTATCTCCAATTAATTTTGGATTATTGTTAAGATGAAAGGGAATTAATTAATTAATTAATTAATTAATATAAGCTTGTTCATCTTAATAATAAATAATGAATAAATTATTGAATGTTAGACTATTTCTTTTTGTGTATTTTTTGCATGTACGGCTGGTCATGAGCTTGACCAAGACCTCTGTATGTGTTGTAATTTATTTAATTAAATTTATTACATGGTTTTAAAATTATATAATATTAAATTAAAATATGGATTGTGAGTCATCCATCCCTCCATTATTATGTAGGACCTTCATGTCTAAGGATATTTATGTAATTCCCTTTAACCAATCCTTTGGTTTCGCTCACCTGCGTGTGAGTAATAAATATTTTTAATTAATGGAGAATCCAAAGGTGTGTGGAGACGGTTCAAGATAAAACCATAATGGCTTTAACTCGGTGATACATAGGTGTACATGTGGAATGTTGTAGCTCATGCCAAGTCTGGCATAAGGAGTTATTTCCCCTACTTCATAGGTTGATTTAATGTCCACTCATTAAATCAACCATTAGATAAACCTGTGATCATGTCATTTAATTATTTATTTATTTTCTATCTAATTAATTAAAATTATATTTATTGATGCAAGACCGTGATCACATAAATAAATTAATATGAAAATACATAATTTAAATAAAATTGATTGTGCAAAAATGTTTTATCCAAACATGGTTAATTAATTAAGTAAAAATCCATTTAAATATTAACAAGCCATGTAAAGGATAAAACAAGATAAAAATTTATGTATAATAAAATTAAATCCTTCAATCTAATATTAAGTCATACTAATCCTTTCATTACTTGATTAGGAACAAAACTCAATAGAACTATGTGTTTGACCAACCCTTTTTGGGACACTTACTTTTATAAGGGGAGTTATTATAAAGGTTTTGGGTTGAATTAACCATTTTACATAAATATGAGTGTCCCTTTATAGACTTTTTGTAATTTTGAGGTAAGTGTTAAGAAAATTCAAGTTGGGATTTCTGTATTGGTGAGTCCACTCAACGGATCAAGGAGATGCAAGCCCGCAGTTGACAAAGACTTTCCTACCTAAATACTTTCAAAATAGCTTGACCAATCCTTGTTGGGGTTATGAGAAGGGGATATATGGATCCTTTCCACTAGAATTTCCTAGAAACTATACATTCCAAGTTCAATGGTGAGGATGATTGGGAATTGATAAAATAGTGGTAGATTTAATAAAATCAATTAATTTATTATTTCTCACAAAATTTGTAATCAAGAAAAGTACTAATAAATATTCTCTTTTAATTGTGGAATAAAATTAAAAGCTCATATTCCACACTATACCTATGATCAATATTGAATAAAGACAATATTCTCACTGGTAGTAGCTTCCAAGAGTGGTTTAGACGCCTTCAGATTTTTTTACACCATGAACAGAAATCTTATGTGTTATAATCCTCAATGTATGATCTACCTACTCAAGAGGAAAGTGATGAAAAATTACTAGTCTATAAAAAAAATAGGAATGATGTGGTTGACATTCAATTCTTGATGCTTTCGTCTATATCTAGTGAACTCGTGAAGTCTCATGAAAACATGGATGTGTATAACATGCTTGAACACCTCTGTGGTATTTACCATTAGAGAGCTAGATAGGAAAAGTTTGAGATTTCCAAGGTTCTATTTCAGAGTAATCTTAGAGAGGGTACCCCAACTAGGCCTCACATAGTCAAGCTAATTGGATACATTGAGAGCCTAGAGGTTCTAGGGTTTAAACTCTCTAAAGAACTAGGCATCGATCTCATTCCGGCATCACTCCCTCAAATCTTATCCAATTTTGTTGTAAATTTTAATATGAACAACATTGAGAAGTCTCTTCCAAATATTATCACCCTCCTTCTCCAAGTAGATAAAGATATTAAGTGTAAAAATCCTTATGTCCTTATAGTGAACAAACGAAAAGGGAAATTAAATATATTTAATCCCAATGCTTTTTCACACCCTCCCAAGAAGAATAAGATCGAAGGGGAATCAAGGGAATATGATGTTGTTTGTTTCGCATGTGGCAATAAGGGCCACTGGAAGAAAAACTAAACTCATATAAAGAAGCAAGGGGAAGCTTCAAGTGCATTTGTTATCGATCTAAATTTATCTATTTCTATAAATTGGGTATTAGATATAGCTTGTAGTGATCACATATGTATTCAAATATAGTAACCAAATAGATTTATAAAAATTGATTGAGGGTAGGTAGATCTACGAGCAGCCAACTGAGCTAAAATTCTTGTTGTAGTATCAGGGACTACCACCTCGAATTGCTGATCATAATGATCTTAGTTTTAAAGGGTTGTTATTATGTGTCTTCAGTTACCAAAAACATTATTTTTGTATCTATACTAGATATAGATGGATTAATATTCAAATTTTGAAATAAATTTTTCTTCTTTTATAAAGATATCATTTGTTATGGTAAGGTGCATTTACATAATGTTCTTTACGTGTTTGATTATATGAACCATGTAATGGAAATTGATAATGAAGTTACTTCACATGAATCATACCACACCCAACTTTGGCATCACTGGCTAGATCATGTAAATGAAAAATGATTGACAAAATTATATCAATATGGATATTTAGATTCTTTCGAACTAAAACCACTTGGTGTATGTCACACATGTTTACAAGGAAAAATGACCAAATCCCCATTTAGTGGGAAAGGTGAAATGGATAAAGAGCTTCTTAAATTAGTTCATAACGATGTGTGTGGACCATTTCCTGTTGAATCAAGGGGTGGGTACTCATACTTCACAAATTTTATTAATGGTTTTAGTAGATATGGATATATTTACTTAATGAGGTATAATTCAGATTCTTTTGATAAATTCAAGGAATACAAGAATGAAGTTGAGAACCATCTTGGTAGAATGATTAAGAAACTCCGCTCATACTGTGGTGGATAATCTTAATCAATACTTCATTGAATAATTATGGGATTTTGGGATCCTATCCCAACTCACTCCTCTTTACACACGTCAGTGGAATTGTGTAAGTGAAAGGAGGAACTACACCTTGTTGGAAATGGTGAGATGAATGATGAGTCGTGAGAGTCTTCTATTATCCTTTTGGAGATATGTGTTACAAAAAAAAGCACACTTACTAAACCAAGTACCAACTAAATCGATAAATGGTACTCCATACAAATTTTGGAGTGGAAGAAAAACCATGTTATTGAATTTACATGTGTGGGGAAGTGAAGCATTTGTTAAGGACTCTTCAAGTAACAAAATTTCACCCCAATTCACAAATTGTACCGTTATAGGATACCCCAAGGAAATAAGGGGATATTACCTATATGACCCCTCAGGAAAAAAGGTTATAGTGGCAAGACATTCCATATTCCTTGAGAGGGATCACATCTCCAAAAGAGATATTGGGAGATATATAAACTTCAATCAAGTCGAGGCTCAAGGCACATAAGAGTTGGTACAGGATCAGATTCCACAAATCCATGTGGAAGAAGAAATTGTTCTAGAGACACAAGTACTGCGTAGGAGTACAAGAGAGGTTAGAGAACCAGAATGGTATGGTTTTCTAGTTACCAAGGATAGGGACTCATTATTAGTTTATAATGATGATACTATAACCTAAAAGGAAGTAGTAAGTGGCACAAATGTTTCCAAGTGGCAATAAGCCAGGAATTTTGAAATGGATTCCATATACCAAAACCAAGTCTAGATTTTGGTAGATCCCCTGATCGATGTAAAGCCCATTGGTTATAAATGGGTATTCAAGAATAAAATAGATATAGAAGGACAATTCAGTACCTATAAGGCATGAATGGTTTCAAAAGGGTTTAAACAGCGTCAAGGCATTGACTACGACGAAACCTTTTCACCAGTTGCAATGCTGAAATCCATCATAATTCCACTTACCATTATGGCTTACCATGATTATGAGATTTGGAAAAGGTATTTCAAAACATCCTTACTTAATGGGAAACTTCATAAAGATGTCTACATGACACAACCTAAAGGGTTTGTGATTCCAAAGGATTCCAATAAGATATGCAACTTACAAAAATCCATTTATAGATTAAAGCAATTATCCATGTCATGGAACATTCATTTTGATGAATCCATAATAAAATTTGTTTTTATAAAGAATGAATGTGAGTATTGTGTCTACAAATGGTTTAGGGGGAGTGAAGTTGTTTTATTAATAGTATATGTTGATGACATATTACTTATTGGAAATGAAATACCAGTCTTGCATCTTGTTAAGGCATAGTTGAATACATTATTTTCCATGAAATACTTGGATGAGTCACCATATATCTTGTGATCAATATCCATCGTGGTAGATCCAAGAGATTTCTTGGACTAAGTCAAAGTACATACATTGACAATATATTGAAGAGATTCAGTATGGAACAACCCAAGAGGGGATTGTTTCCATCATCACATGGCATTCATCTTTCCAAGAAAATGTGTCCTCAGACCCATGAGGAAAGAAATATAATGGAATGGATTTAATATGCATCATCAATTGGGTTAGTCATGTATGTTATGCTATGTACTAAGCTAGATTTCGTCTATTCATTAAGTGTGGTAGGCAACTATCAAGATGATCCAGCTAACCACCATTGAATGGTAGTCAAGACTATCCTTAAGTATCTAAGTTGTACTTAGTATATGTTCAGGGTTTATAAATGATATGAGGAACTATTCATCATAGGATATGAATATTCTATTTTCTAAACTAATCAATATGACATAAAGTCACAAAGGGGACACATCTTCACTTTGAATAGAGGTGTTGTGAGATGGAAGATCTCAAAGAAGGTTCTAGTCATAGATTCTACAACAGAGTTTGAGTATATTGCGGCTTATGAGGCAGCTAAAGAAGCAGTTTGGATGTGATATTTATTTCAAGGTCTTTATTTGGTACCTAGTAGTAAAGATACCATCACACACTATTGTGATAATACTACAATGGTCGCTATCGAAAAAGATCCAAGGTCACATCAGTAGACTAAGCACATACTTTGAAAGTATCATCTCTTGAGGGATTTTTCTCAGAGAGGTGAGTCTGCAGTGAGTAGTGTTTCTATGGAAGACAATGTGGAAGACCCCTTGACTAAATCATTGACTTAGCAGAAACATGATTATCATGTGAGCTCTAGTGAACTAAAAGTCATAGGTCATTGGCTCTTGGGAATTTTTTGGAGTTGGTGTCCTAGAACCAACTATTTTTACTTTGATTACATGAATATTTGACATATTAAATATTAAATTAAACATCTTAATACATATTTCTTATTGTTCTGCATGACTTTAATGTAATATTGTCTTATAGTATTTATCACATTGATAAGTTCATAGTAGTTCCCCATTATGATGAGAACCTTAAAGTGATATGAAAATATTCTTAATATAGTTATGTGGTTGGATAACATACTATGATATGACACATAGTATATAGACCGTCAAGTTTGAGTACTCATAAACTAATGAGACATCTTCTCATGAAGTTTTTACTTGGTAATCTCCAAGATGGGAGATTATGAGAACAAACCCGCCAATAGGAATTCCATGTGTTTTGGTGTCATCTAATATTCCTATTTGTGAGTGTGTGTAATGGTCCTTAGACTTTAAGATTATCATTAATCCATGACACAACTCTTGCACTTAGATTTGCTGATGAAAATGGTCACACTATATGTTGGCAGGAAGTAGGGTACATTGGGTGCATCACGAATGACATGTCATTGATGGATAAGACAAGGAATGATTTTTCCCTTCCATATTTATGAAAGTTGATATCTCGGCCCTTTGATTGAAATAGAATCGTCATCCTAAATTCCATGGTCATTGTGTAACTATGAGTTTATTACAAATAGTCAAAGAATGATGTATCAAGCATATAGGTTGATGACACCATCATGAAACCTACTTTATGAGATATTATGATAGAGGGATTATATTACATAGTGAGTATTCTTATGTGGTTTTCATCATTGAAACTTTAAGTTCTTTATCTTGGGTGCCTTAACCTGTTGCTGGATAGTAATATTGGACTTTGGATAAGCCCACCTAATTCCAATGAGAAATAATCCTAAAGGATCATACACTATGTGTTTTTGTTGGTCTTGATTAAATTCTATTTGAATTTAATTAATGGAATAAATATTATTCTAAATACTGAGGAATAATTTTATTCAAGTTATATTGATCGCATAAATTAGATATGTATTTATTCACCGAATTGTGAATAAAATTTATTTATTTATTTTATTGAATATTTAATAAATATTTATTTAATAGTTTGGTAATAAAATATTTATTTAAGTGAATAAAATATTTATTTGGGTATTTAATAAATGCAAGAGGAGTTTGAATGGACCAAGACCATGTCCGGTGATAAAATAATTATTTACGTGTCAGTAAATATTATTTATCTATTTTTCACAAGTTGGCACACCAAAAATTATTATTATTATTATTATTATTATTATTATGTGTAATGGTATTTCATTAATGGTTATAATTATATTTCATGAATATTGTGCAATTAAATTTTGTAACTGAAATGTCAACTCTATAAATAGACAGTTTTTCTATTGTGTAAAGAATTTGAAATGAGTTCTAAGTTTGGGAATAGAGAATTATTGCACACAACTAATTCTCTCTCGACTCATCCTCCTCTCTTCCTCTCAAGAACAAGAAACTAAAGAGATAATTTCTTCAAGATCAAAGAACAAATGATCAAGAATGAAAAATGAAAGACATTCGATTCACCGTGCTAGCACCCAGAGAATGAGTGGCATTTCTCGTAGACCATCGGAGCATGTGTGGATCGCCTTTAAAGGGATTCTACCCTTGGATCCTCACAAGCACAATGAAAGTAATTCGTAAGGGCCTTTTTGGATGATCAACAATCATCAACAAATAAATTTCCTAATCCTATGTATTTATTTCTTTAGATATTAAATAAATTGATTACAAATTTGAAATGTAAGATCCTCACTCTTGGTTTTGAGCAATGATTATTAAAAGAAATTTCAATATATCTCCCTCCAGCACAATGCTCCCACTGTTCCTGGAACCAACAGTGTACAGGTCAGCTACATGTCATGTGGTCTAAACTCCAAGTGCCCGTGTAACCCGCCGAAAGACTTGGTGTGTTCTCGAGCGAGGGACTACATGATGTGTGTCGACAGCTACACTCCATGTATCTCTAATACCATGTATCCAAATATAAAGACTAAGGAATCAGCGTGTATCTCAGACATGGTAATTGATGAACTACATGCCATTGACACCACTTACATGTCGTGTATATCATAAATACTCCAGGTTTGCAGTCTCATGTGGTTTGATCATGTATTATAACCACATGGATTGTGTGATTTATGTCATTAACCCATGTAGACTATATAGCATGTACACCATATACACGTCATGTAACACTAGTGGAAATGGAGGTTTTCACAACATTTTTATGCCAATGGTTTGAAGAAACCATTGGTATACTATTTTTAGAGAAACCTTTCCCAACGGTTTGTTGAAACCATTGGTATATTGTTTTTAGAATGAATATTTACCAACGGTTTACTCAAACCGTTGGGAAATATTTAATTTTTATCATGTATACCAACGGTTTTTTAGAACCGTTGGTAAAGAATAGATTTCCCAATGGGTTTTAAAAACCATTGATAAAGGTTTCCCCCAAATACATAGCAGATCTAGCTCCCTTGTCTGTGCTATTGTAGCCCTAAACTGAAGATCTCATGAAGCTCTCTCATTACCCTAGGCTTCAAAACATTTTCCAACCGATAGATCCATCTTCAATCAAGCAATTTTTTAGTTCTACACTTAAAATTAGTAAGTGTTACCTTTGTTTTAATGTCCTGAATCTATTTTTTTCTATTTTTATTTGGTCTAAACTAGAGTTTTGTGTGGTATGTGGCAAGGTATACCGAACACTTTGATTTGTTTTCTGTTTTTGTTCTACACTTCAAGTGTCATGATTCTGTGAATCACCTTTATTTGAAGTCTTCATAGCCACTCCTTCTGTGTAGAGTTCTTGAACCATATGAACTAATGGAGGTGGTTGAGAGATGTATCCCCACTCAAATATGGTAAAGTGTTTGTTTAGTCATATGGTCTCGAGGGGTAATGGATATAAGGATAGTCCATGTGAAGGGATTGGGGATAGTTGGGGTAGTTGTGTAGGTGGTTTTCCATTTTTTAGTGGGGTGATGTGTTAGTTTCTATGGACTTTAGTTTAGTTGAAAATTGGATTTGGATTTTGTATTTATAGTTTTTTTTCAAGGAATAATGGGAAGGGTAATGAAATTGAGGATGAATTGGTTGTTGGTTGGGTGATGGATTGGAATTGTGATATTAGTTGTATTGGGTATAGGTAATTTTCAAGGTATTATATGGTTATTGCCTCCCCTGAACACCCCACACCCCCTGGACACCCCCCACCCCCTGGACACCCCCTCATCCCCCTGGACCCCCCCCCCCCACCACCACCACCACAACCACCCTGGACCCCCCTGGACACCCCCCCCCCATTGGACATCCCCCCTTACACACCCCCACCCCCTGGACACCCCCACCCCCTTGGACAACACCCCCCCCCCCCCACCACCACCACCACCCCCCACCCCCCACCCCAGACACCCCCACCCCCTGGACAACCCCACCCCCTGGACACCCCCCTCCACCCCATGGACAGCCCCCCTGGACACCCACCCCCCCACACCCCCTTGGACACCCACACCCCCCTGAACACCACCCCACCCCCACCCCATGAACATCCCCCACCCCCTTGGGCAGCCCCCCCTGGACACCACGCCACCCCACCCTCCTGGACACCCCCCCCCCTGGATAGCACCCCTCACCCACCCCCTGGACACCACCCCACCCCCTGGACACCCCCCACCCCCTAAACATCCCCCACCCCCTGGACACCCACCACACCCCTGGACACCCCCCCCCCCTCCCCCTAGACACCCCCCCCCACACACCCCGGACACCCCCACCCCCTTGGACAGCACCCCCCACCCCCCTAGACAGGCCCACCCCCTTGGACAGCCCCCCACCCCCTAATCAAGTTATTATATAGTTCATTGATTACTTGAGAATAATGGGATTCTTCTCCTTCAAAGGCCCATGGATTCGAAATCTCTCCTTCTCTTTGACACAAGATGTATAGGACTCTCAAAATTCTCCCATAGATTATATATGTTCTCTCAATATGCACAAATGTCATGGTATTATATTTATAATTGAATTAAATATCACGGATTTATATTAATTTATATTATTTTGTTATAAATATAGTATTTTTTTGTCTTTTATATTATGATTCTCATATATAGTGGTGTGTCAGTTATGGTTTCAAATAAAGTGAACAATCCTCGTTTACTTAAATGTCATCCTATTCTAATTACTTCCATCCACGTTTTTCCTCTCATATATTTTGTTTTTTGGGTTAAATGTTAGTTATCCTATTCTAATTACTTCCATATTTGTTTTCAAATGCATAAAATGCAACCAATTGAAGAGAGGCGACGAAAAAAGATGATGGACAATAATCGTCGCATGGCTGAGATGGGCATTCCACCACTAGTGCCTATAGTGATTATTTTATTTCAAATATATATATTTAAATAATATATAATGTCATGTGATTATTTTTATTTTAAAGATTTTTATAGGATCCACCTATTAGGTGAAAATTATTTGACGAGCAGCCTAATAGTGGTCCCAGTACTCAGGGTGTTCGTACGAGGGGGGTGGCATGAGAGCTAGGCGATTTGGTCGGCGTACCCGATTAGACCATGCCCCTCCCACTGACATACCATCTATCCCACATTTTAATCCCTATGTGTCATTAGGGAAACATGGGATATTTAGGCCTCTTGTGTTTTCACCACCCTTTACATCTGAGTCTCCTCACCCATATTTACCATATTTGATGATGATTCACACTCCCCATCCAGCATTCAACCATCCATCCATGCCATATTCTTTTACTTATACTTGCTTCTCTTAGAGATTCTATATTACATCTTCTTCGACTCATGCTCCTCCAGAGTCTATCCTCGAGGAGCATACATTGGGACCCACTCCACCCGTATAGGGTATTCCTTTAGTTTCTGCAGATCCAGCAGCGCCCATTGATCAGACTGCCGCAGGTATATTTATAGAACCCTAACAAATTTTTATACCATTATTTATTTTCATTATAATATGTATTGAAAGAATATATTTTTTTTCTTTCATAACATATACATCTACTGATAGGAGGTGAGGGCGGGGGCATAAACGCATGCGTGCGGTGTGGAACCGCCACACGCAGTTCATGGTGGACTACAATGAAGACAGTCAAATGATTGAAAAAACAGGGCCGCAATGTCAGAGTTTTTTGGTGTCGCTTGCCAAATACTCTGACATCATTCCTATCAGCCCGCTCTCATGGAGATAGTCGCCAAATGAAGTCAGGGATAATTCTTGGGCAGAGATATGGGTAAAAAATCTGTTGTATTTAATGCAATATATTATTTTTTTTATTTATATGAATTAATATTTTGGTTTCAGCTTTGGTTTAATTTCCCTAATGGTGAGAGTTCATGGCCAGCACGTCTAAAGGATTTAGGTGATATTTGAAGAGCCTATAAGCACGAGTTGTATATTGGATGGCATGATAGAGTTGACATAGAGTTAGAGGTGGTTCCTATCATGGATGATTTTCTGATAGAACATTATCGGCATATGATTACTCATTGGATGACTACCCAGTTTAAGGTATTAATCACATTTGAGGTATTTAAATGAAAATTTTGATGTTTTGCATTAATACTATATTTTGTATTATTGAATTTTATTTAGGAATCATCTGTAAGAAATAAAAAAACATTTATGCTAAAAAATACCTCCAAACATTGGGATTTACTACGATTCCAGATCATGAGAGGAATCGAGTATGATAGTTGTTTATAATTTTTCTTTACAACTTTCACTTTCTATTGTTTCCTTCATAATTTATTCAATTTCTAAATTTGTCATATAATTTTAGTTATGAAATTAATTATTGGTAACCTATTTTTAATTATGGTTTCCTACATTCAATGTCATTGTAGAGAAAAACATTGAATATTTAAGTGTATGTGCCTCGAGCAAAACTGCTTTGCTCGAGTAGAGGGAAGAAAGATGGAAGTGCGGTTAACGAACCGACTCAGTAGTAGATTGTAAGTTTTAATTTTTTGATTTTAAATTTTAATATCTATTTTTTAACTTAATAATATATTTATATTTGTAACATGCTACTTTAGAGGCCCTTGATGCCTAGGAACCTGACAATTTTGGGTCAAATGATCACTTACATCAGGTGTTGGGAGATGAGCACCTTGACAGAGTAGACTGCCAACCTGGGAAGATTATAGTCCTGATGAGGTATTGGCACTCCTCAGGTATGAGTTGTAGTGACACCAAGTTCTAGTAGGTTAAGGCATAAGAAGAAAAAGCTGAAAAAAGGGCCATAAATACGGCAAAACAGTCTTCTAGGGAAACCACTACATTTATGAAGCTGATGGAAGTTTTACATCCAACACTTCCACCAGAGGCTAGCACATCTTGTGATGAATATATTTCGTTGATGCATTCTATATATGTTGCACCACGTGGAAGTTCTAGTGTCGGTCGAGATGATGGAAAGGAGGAGGCCGAGGCATATAAGGAGGACAAGGAGGAGGTCGAGGCGGAGGAGGAGGAGGAGGGATAGGAGGAGGCCGAGGAGGAGGAGGAGGACGAGGAGGAGGCCGAGGTGGAGTATGAGGGCGAGGATGAGGGTGTTGAGGAGGGCGAGGATGATGATGGGGATGAAGATGAGGATGGAAATCAGGCTGATGATGATAGTGATGGTGATGAGGGATGGATTGATCCATTACATTTTTGACTGATATTACTGACATTTGGTGTTTGATGACTTGTTGTGCCTAAATATATGTATGATTAGGTAGGTTAAATTATTTTTATTTCTTTATCTATAAATAATAAAACTTGACTTATGATTTTTTATGACTGAATATATGTGTGACTAATTCACCCCTCCCCTGGACACCCCCACCCCCTTGGAAACCCCCACCCCCTAGACACCCCCACCCCCTTGTACATCCCCCCATACCCTTGGACACCCCCCCCCCACCACCACCACCACCACCACCCCTAAACACCCCTGACCCCCTTGGATATCCCCCCAACCCCCTGGACACCCCCACCCCCCCTTGGACACCCCCACCCCCTAGACACCCCCCACCACCACCACCTGGACAGCCCCCCCCCCCCCCCGAACACCCCCACCCCCTGGACACCCCCCCACACACACACACAAGGACAGTCCCCCCACCCCCACCCCCACCCTCTTGGACACCCCTTATCCCCTTGGACACCCCCTGGACAGCCCCTCCCCCCCACACACACACACACCCTGGACGCCCCCACCCCCTAGATGCCCCCCCCCCCCCACCTGGACAGCCCCCCCCCCACCTAGACAGCCCCCACCCCCTGGACACCCCCACTGGACACCCCCAACCCCCTTGACAGCCCCCACCCCACCCCACTGGACACCCCCGACTCCCCTGGACATCCCCCCCCCCCACCCCCTAGACACCCCCCCAACCCCCTGGACACCCCTACACCCCTGGACAACCCCCCCCCCAACCACCTAGATAGCCCCCCCCCCCCCCCAAACACCCCTGGACACCACCCCATCCCATGTAACCCCCCCCCCCACAACACACACCCCTGGACATCCCCCCAACCCCCTAGATAGCCCTCCACTCCCTGGACACCCCTACCCCCTTGGATAGCCCCCCAACCAACTAGAAACCCCCACCCCCTGGACACCACCCCACCCCATGGACCCCCCCCCCCCCACTCCTTGGACAGCCCCACCCCCTGGACACCCCCACCCCATTAGACAGCCTATAACGACCCGAATTATAGCATCCCATCTTTTTATAACATAACTTTCATTCCATTACACGGAACTGAGGATATTTAAGGTTTAGTGTCTTGGAAACAAGGAACATAAAACATGAAACAAAAAAAACATTCTTCTTAAACACTTGAAAGGATTCTCCTCATGTTCACCCTAGGATCATTACTTCATCTCATAACCTGGGGACATACATCAAAAGAAAGGGTGAGCAGAAGGCCCAGCAAGGGAAACAAGTGAAACATTTTACATATGAACTTGAGATACATCAATAAAGTCATGAAAAGAACTTTAAGGCATGAAAATGAAATCATGAGGCATATCATAATAAAAATAAAACTTTTTCATAACTTGAAGATGTGGCTACAACATTTAATATTGACAATCATGAACATATCACCAAGGTCCATCCCCAAGGTGTCATTTGAAAATTACCAAGGTTATTCACCAAGGTATCGTGAAAATTGTAATCTCTAGTGGTTACATCATTACCCAATGAATTGGAGCGCTATCAGGGCGCAACCTTAAATTTGCCTTTATTATCATGTGAGAAACATATATAATCATCAAAAATTTCATAAATAACCCATATAGCATAAAATAAATGGGTTTCATTTCATAATCATAACGTTTTAAAAACTGCTTTAAAGACATGATCTTTACGTCACTTTAAACCCACGGAAGGGGAGAGCGGGTTTCATGTATGTAAATCCCAGAATTTAAAATAGAACATTTTTTTATATATGTGAATAACCCTATAGAAATAAGAGCTTTGATTATTCACTTAATAACATAAAAGAACTTTAGAAAAATAGAGAGACATTTTGAGACGGAAATTATGCCGCATAACGGCTATGTTACGAGGTTTTAGAAGACATTAAAAAGAGAGGGAAAATGGGTCAAACATTCATAAATGACCCATAAAACCGTAGATGGACAGAATAAGAAGGATACATGATCATGGTAATGAAATTTCAAGGACATACCATTTGAAATGAAAAACATGGAAGGAAGACAAAAATTAGATTTCTCTTATGAAAGTTCGGCAGCCTAACGGCGTTACTTAAACTTCAAACAAAATGATTTGAAAAGATCAAATAGGGTCTCTCATCATGTGAACATAAGAGTTCAGTATGATAGATATAGAGATAATACCCTAACATAATTAAAAAGGAACTTGAAATACTTGACATGAAAGTAGAATTTTGAAAAGAATGAGAAGGGTGAAAGAATCCCCAAAAAAATTCGGCAGCCTAACGGCGCCACTTAAAACTTCAAAATACTGAATTGAAGAGATCAAATGGGGTCTCTCATCATATGGACATAAGAGTCCAGTATGATAGATATAGAGATCATACCCCAACATAACAAAAAGGAACTTGATGTAATTGACATGAAAGTAGAACTTCAAAATGAGAAGGGTGAAGAACCACTTAAAAATTCGGCAGCCTAACGGCGCCACTTAAAACTTCAAAATACTGAATTGAAGAGATAAAATGGGGTCTCTAATCATATGAAAATAAGATTACAGTATGATATATATAGTGATCATACCCCAACATAACAAAAAGGAACTTGAAATAATTGACATGAAAGTAGAACTTCAAAAGGAGAAGGGTGAAGAACCGCTTAAAAATTCGGCAGCCTAACGGCGCCACTTAAAACATCAAAATACTGAATTGAAGAGATAAAATGGGGTCTATCATCATATGTTCATAAAAGATCAATATGATAAATTTAGAGATCATACCCCAACATAATAAAAGGAACTTGAAATACTTTACATGAAAATAGATCTTGAAAAATGAGAAGGGAGAAAGAATCCGTTACAAAAATTTCGGCAGCCTAACGGCGCCACTTAAAACTTCATAAAACTAAATAATGAGAGCAAGAGGGGATATCTCATTATATGAACAGTAAAAGGGAAGTAAGAGGAGTATAAAAGAACATCCTCCAACATAAGAACATGGAGCATAAAAGGAATGACATAAAAGAGATTACTTGAAATGAAAGAGAGAGGTCAGATCCCTTACCTTAAAACATAACTCTTAAAACTCAAAGGTTGGGACCTTGAGGGCTTGGGGGCACCATGGGAGGACTCCTTGGGAGGTAAGGAGACCAGAACATCGTTGGGGGAGAGTGGTGAGTCGAATGGATGAGAGGATGGCTTGGTATTTATAGGGAAAGTGAGGGGACAAGGCATTAATGGAAAAGGGACACCTCATTAGTGGTTTTGGCAAAACCATGGGCTTTCCCATGGTATTTTCCCATGGTATTGGCCACTTGGGACACCTCATACCTTATCTCACTATTCATAATTAGAACATATTGATTAAAAACTTAATACATCATTTAATGATTTCATTAAACACTCGTAACTTAAAAACTGTATTTTCACTATTCATCGAAAATTCAACTTTCTTAGAATAATCCCAAAATTTCACCTTAAACAAATATCAACGCTCTGATTACAAATATGAACTCCATTTTATAAAAATAATTTTCTAAATATTTTTAATTTAATTTTTTAAATAAAATCACTATTCACTGAAAATTCATTTTTTTCAGAAAAAACCCCAAAAATTACCATAGCATAATATCGGTGCTCTGAGTTCAAAAATGAAATCCGTTTTATAAAAATAATTTTCTAAATATTTTAATTAAATTTTTAATTAAAAAATACTATTCACCCGAAAAAACTAATACTTGAATAATAATTTATGAAACCGTTAATTAACCAGTTTATTGAATCACATTACTTAATCAAGGTGCCTAGATTAAATTAATACTTTCTTTAAGTGAGATTACTAATCCATTTGGACACATTACTAATCCTAATCATAAAATCACTATTCATAATTTACTATTCATCAAAAATCAAGTTGATCTTATTAGACTCTAAATTTCGTACTGAACATAATTGTAGAAGACCATTTTTTGAAAATCATTACACATTTTTAATTATTTAGGGTTTACATAAACATATTTAAAATATCCTTTTTCTAAAATTCATCAAAAATATGCATACTATATTTATCCGGTCATTTGAAAATTCATAAAAGAAATCGAAATTTTTATTTAAAACAAAGGATTACACAAGACAGTTACGGTCTCCTTACATAGCCCCTTATCACACCAGCATAGGACCTAAGTGTAAGGTGTGCTAAGGTGAGAGAATCTGAGGGAGGCTCGGCCAACATCACACGAGTAGTAATTTCTAACAGTTTGAACTTCTCGCAGAGGCGATTCCGTTCTAGCTTCACACGATGAAGTTTGGCTTGGGTTTGGTCCAGAGCAAAGCCCAGTGGTGCTACCTCCTTCCCAAGTTCTGTTAGATGGGCTTCAATCGGTCCAAGACTACTGGGTGAGGCCATCGAATCTTCTTTCTATAATAATTAACCAAGATTACTTGTATTTAGAGACAATAATCAAAACTTTTAGTTTCCAGCGGTCATATTGACCAATGGTCATATAACCATCTAAACCCAACGGTCTCATTTTAATTATAATCATGTTATCAAATGAAACATTTTTGTTGAGTATAAAAATAAATAAAATAACACATAAAATTAGGAAACAATATTTATTCAAAATTTCGGGTCGTTACATTCTTCCCCCCTTAAGAAATTGCGTCCTCGCAATTTTTAAAATTGGGTTTTGAAATTTCATTGAAAGTCCCACATTGGAAAAGGAGTCAGTAAAATTATTACTTTAAAAGAAATAAAGGGAAGTACAAAGGTCACCCGAGTTAACCCACACTAGGATTCCATGTAGGAAAACATGGACATGGAAGAAAAACAAAGGGTCATGTTCTGGGGGAGAGTGATAGAGAACATGGTTAGGAGAAAGTTAACGATAAGAAAATCCCAAACTTATGATGTGTGTAAATGGTCTTTGATTACCTAGTAGGAAACGTAAACCAACAACGTTTTTGTTTTACGTTCCTTTTCATAATTTTGAGGAATTCATTTACTACATAGAACAAAAACATAAGAAAATATACCTATCTTCATGTAGAGTTTCATCCTTTAATAAGTTTCTACCCAAAACTAATCTTTTCTCCAAGCTATGAGCATTCAAAACTACTTGGTCTCATCAAAACACAAGAATCATCTTCATAATCCACAAAATATTAACTATCTATTTCTTCTATCTTTAAACATTATCCCAAAAACAGAAAGGTTAAGGTAAAACAACTCTTCAAAAAATAAATAAATAAAGAATCCCATAGGAATGGAAACTACTTTTAAATCTTCAAAGTTCCATGGTACTACCCAAAGTTCATCATAGACCATTCCATAAATAACGGTCCTTAAGATTCCTCAAAATAAACCAAACTAAGATTGAAACCCAAATACAAGAAGGATTTGATAACATAGTCTTCCAAAATAAACTTCATTGTTCATCTCCAAACAACATCAACCACTCCTAACATCTTATAACAAAAGTAGCTAACCTAAACATATTTTACCCAAGATAGGTTAATCATTCACATAAGTAACCTAAATTACTATAAGTCCACCTTAAATTCATCGATTCTTCAAAATATAAGTCAACCTTACTCCTCAATGAAAATACCGTAGTAATATATTTACCTCGATCATATAGGGTCCCCAAAATAGTGAACATCTTCCAAAATAATAATCATCTTTTAATCCCCTAATCATCTTTGTCATATTAATACGGAAATTGTCGCATTTCCTATCACATTGGTTGTTGGGACACGTTATTCCATTTCCCACCATTAACTAAGAAGAGAATGTATAATTAGAGGCTTAAATACTTAACCAATAATCATGAAAAGGAACTTAAAGCATATAAGGATAACTTGTAGAAGAAAAGTATACCCTAACTTGTGATCCCCTAGGTTCCCATCTAGGTTATACATGATCATATATTCTTATGTGAATATTTATTTTATTTTATCTTTGTTCCTTTAACAATGGTTCATACCAAGCTTATGAATTTACCAAAGCATATCCCCCAGGAGTGTCATAACCAAGAGTGCAGCAAGGCCCATTGTCGTGTACCAGTTCCCATTCGAGTCTAGCTCAAAGCGGTATTTTCGGGTTTTACCCCTATGTACATCTGTGCCAGAGCCACCTCTACCTGCTCGTATCCAGACAGGGATGTATTTTCTTGGAAACCCCTTACTCAATACTCACCAAAATACCAGGAAGATTTCCTATATTTAAACTTTTCTATAGGGTTCTTCCTAGATTTTTCATATCCTAATTCCCAAAAATAACTAAACCATACTTTGATACCAACTATAGCATCCCGTCTTTTTATAACATAACTTTCATTCCATTACACGGAACTGAGGATCTTTAAGGTTTAGTGTCTTGGAAACAAGGAACATAAAACATGAAACAAAAAAAAACATTCTTCTTAAACACTTGAAAGGATTCTCCTCATGTTCACCCTAGGATCATTACTTCATCTCATAACTTGGGGACATACATCAAAATAAAGGGTGAGCAGAAGGCCCAGCAAGGGAAACAAGTGAAACATTTTACATATGAACTTGAGATACATCAATAAAGTCATGAAAAGAACTTTAAGGCATGAAAATGAAATCATGAGGCATATCATAATAAAAATAAAACTTTTTCATAACTTGAAGATGTGGATACAACATTTAATATTGAAAATCATGAACATATCACCAAGGTCCATCCCCAAGGTGTCATTTGAAAATTACCAAGGTTATTCACCAAGGTATCGTGAAAATTGTAATCTCTAGTGGTTACATCATTACCCAATGCATTGGAGCACTATCAGGGCGCACCCTTAAATTTTCATTTATTATCATGTGAGCCACATATATAATCATCAAAAATTTCATAAATAACCCATATAGAATAAAATAAATGGGTTTCATTTCATAATCATAACGTTTTAAAAACTGCTTTAAAGACATGATCTTTACGTCACTTTAAACCCACGGAAGGGGAGAGCGGGTTTCTTGTATGTAAATCCCAGAATTTAAAATAGAACATTTTTGTATATATCTGAATAACCCTGTAGAAATAAGAGCTTTGATTATTCACTTAATAACATAAAAGAACTTTAGAAAAAGAGAGAGACATTTTGAGACGGAAATTCTGCAGCATAACGGCTATGTTACGAGGTTTTAGAAGACATTAAAAAGAGAGGGAAAATGGGTCAAACATTCATAAATGACCCATAAAACCGTAGATGGACAGAATAAGAAGGATACATGATCATGGTAATGAAATTTCAAGGACATACCATTTGAAATGAAAAACATGGAAGGAAGACAAAAAATTAGATTTCTCTTATGAAAGTTCGGCAGCCTAACGGCGTTACTTAAACTTCAAACAAAATGATTTGAAAAGATCAAATAGGGTCTCTCATCATGTGAACATAAGAGTTCAGTATGATAGATATAGAGATAATGACCCAACATAATTAAAAAGGAACTTGAAAGACTTGACATGAAAGTAGAATTTTGAAAAGAATGAGAAGGGTGAAAGAATCCCCTAAAAAATTCGGCAGCCTAACGGTGCCACTTAAAACTTCAAAATACTGAATTGAAGATATCAAATGGGGTCTCTCATAATATGGAAATAAGATTCCAGTATGATAAATATAGATATCATACCCCAACATAACAAAAAGGAACTTGATGTAATTGACATGAAAGTAGAACTTCAAAACGAGAAGGGTGAAGAACCACTTAAAAATTCGGCAGCCTAACGGCGCCACTTAAAACTTCAAAATACTGAATTGAAGAGATAAAATGGGGTCTCTCATCATATGAACATAAGAGTCCAGTATGATAGATATAGAGATCATACCCCAACATAACAAAAAGGAACTTGAAATAATTGACATGAAAGTAGAACTTCAACAGGAGAAGGGTGAAGAACCACTTAAAAATTCGGCAGCCTAACGGCGCCACTAAAAACATCAAAATACTGAATTGAAGAGATAAAATGGGGTCTCTCGTCATATGGTCATAAAAGATCAGTATGATAAATTTAGAGATCATACCCCAACATAATAAAAGGAACTTGAAATACTTTACATGAAAATAGATCTTGAAAAATGAGAAGGGAGAAAGAATCTGTTACAAAAATTTCGGCAGCCTAACGGCGCCACTTAAAACTTCATAAAACGAAATAATGAGAGAAAGAGGGGATATCTCATTATATGAACATTAAAAGGGAAGTAATATGAGTATAAAAGAACATCCTCCAACATAAGAACATGGAGCATAAAAGGAATGACATAAAAGAGATTACTTGAAATGAAAGAGAGAGGTCAGATCCCTTACCTTAAAACATAACTCTTAAAACTCAAAGGTTGGGACCTTGAGGGCTTGGGGGCACCATGGGAGGACTCCTTGGGAGGTAAGGAGACCAGAACATCGTTGGGGGAGAGTGGGGAGTCGAATGGATGAGAGGATGGCTTGGTATTTATAGGGAAAGTGAGGGGACAAGGCATTAATGGCAAAGGGACACCTCATTAGTGGTTTTGGCAAAACCATGGGCTTGCCCATGGTATTTTACCATGGTATTGGCCACTTGGGACACCTCATACCTTATCTCACTATTCATAATTCTAACATATTGATTAAAAACTTAATACATCATTTAATGATGTCATTAAACACTCGTAACTTAAAAACTGTATTTTCACTATTCATCGAAAATTCAACTTTCTTAGAATAATCCCAAAATTTCACCTTAACCAAATATCAATGCTCTGATTACAAATATGAACTCCATTTTATAAAAAAAAATTCTAAATATTTTTAATTTAATTTTTTAAATAAAATCACTATTCACCGAAAATTCATTTTTTTCAGAAAAAACCCCAAAAATTACCATAGCATAATATCGGTGCTCTGAGTTCAAAAATGAAATGTGTTTTATAAAAATAATTTTCTAAATATTTTTAATTAAATTTTTAATTAAAAAACACTATTCACCCGAAAAAACTAATACTTGAATAATAATTTATGAAACCGTTATTTAACCATTTTATTGAATCACATTACTTAATCAAGGTACCTAGATTATATTAATACTTTCTTTAAGTGAGATTACTAATCCATTTGGACACATTACTAATCCTAATCATAAAATCACTATTCATAATTTACTATTCATCAAAAATCAAGTTGATCTTATTAGACTCTAAATTTCGTACTGAACATAATTGTAGAAGACCATTTTTTGAAAATAATTACACATTTTTAATTATTTAGGTTTTACATAAACATATTTAAAATATCCTTTTTCTAAAATTCATCAAAAATATGCATACTATATTTATCCGGTCATTTGAAAATTCATAAAAGAAATCGAAATTTTTATTTAAAACAAAGGATTACACAAGAAAGTTACGGTCTCCTTACATAGCCTCTTATCACACCAGCATAGGACCTAAGTGTAAGGTGTGCTAAGGTGAGAGAATCTGAGGGAGGCTCGGCCAACATCACACGAGTAGTAATTTCTTTCAGTTTGAACTTCTCGTAGAGGCGATTCCGTTCTAGCTTCACACGATGAAGTTCGGCTTGGGTTTGGTCCAAAGCAAAGCCCAGTGGTGCTACCTCCTTCCCAAGTTCTGTTAGATGGGCTTCGATCGGTCCAAGACTACTGGGTGAGGCCATCGAATCTTCTTTCTATAATAATTAACCAAGATTACTTGTATTTAGAGACAATAATCAAAACGTCTAGTTTCCAGCGGTCATATTGACCAATGGTCATATAACCGTCTAAACCCAACGGTCTCATTTTAATTATAATCATGTTATCAAATGAAACATTTTTGTTGAGTATAAAAATAAATAAAATAACACATAAAATTAGGAAACAAGATTTATTCAAAATTTCGGGTCGTTACACGAATCCAAAGCCACTCAACTGGTGCCCCGTACCTGGTTCACCACATGACCTCAAGCGTGTTTCCCCAAACACCAGAGGCTGCCGACTAGCAGCGAGGACCTTGGTGAGTCCGTGGGGAAACTATTCCCTCATTTGGTAAGGTATACAACGGAAGGATAAACATAAAAAATAGTGGAAGCAGTAAACAGCATACAACAACTGAAACTAAACAACGGAAATAATGTATAATATAATAATGATGATAATGATGCAGCAGGTACAAGTATCTAAGGAAAGCAGCAAACACAACAATGTGCTGAAATACAACTGAGAACAAAGTTCTAAAATTAAACAGCAACTCCAGCAGCATCGCAAGCCTAGGCTCGGTCCTATGCTCTCCAGCTCCAACCAGCAATCATGTACTTGAAGTAGAAGGGCCACAATCCCTATCTACACCTATAACCATATAACCTGTTTGGGCCGAAAAGAAGGACCCAAACAGGGTATGAGACTAATCCCAGTAGGCAACCACCACAAGGTATGTGCTCTACTGTCAGTGAGCAATATAGCAAAAGTAAATGAAATAAATGCAGTAGAAAAACAGGAGTACACCAAAGTAAACAATCCTATGAATCTCCATTCACATTTATTTAGTAATTTAATTCAGTCATTTTATTATCACCAAAGGAATCTAGCAACAACTCTATATTCCCAAACATAGAAAGTAACACAATAGGTATCTCAGCAGACTGCCTCAACTACAAGCAGTACAAAACACAAGATTGTTCTTTGGCTTGGTGGACTCGTAACAACCAACCAAACAATATTCACAGTGACTCTCTGGGTGGCTCATACTGGCAGACCCCTATAGTCAAGTAATCATACAAGGCAAAGACACTCTGGGAAGCACTCACCGTCAATTCTCCTGTGGTCTTGCAACGATAGGTATAGACTCTCTGAGGAGGCACTTACATCTAATTCCCCCTATAGTGTCGATATGTAACTAAGGACACTCTGAGGAAGCACAAAGTCCAATTCTTATAGTTCCTGCAAACGATACTAATTTATAACAAACTCTCTAGGGAAGACCTTAATCGTCAATTCCCTCTTAAGTCTACCGCACCAGGTTCACACAGCCCTAAGCATTCTAGTCGTGCATAATCGACTATCAGCAGCCCTAAGTAAGTTCAACAAATACTTGGCTAATAGATACAATGCATCAAAAGCATATAAACATCAGTAAATACATGCAATCAATTATATTAAGGCAGGCAATCAATGCAACAAGGTATGCCTCACAGGCAACCTAATCCAAATGGTGTTAAACATCCAAAACAAGGGAAAACACCCATGGGGTGGTCCTCAAACTTTCTAACAAGTAAGAATTATTCATCTAATATCCTCTAGCACAAAAGAAATCTAAGGCAAATAAATAAACAGGATAAAAACCCTAACCCGAGATACCCGAAACATGGGAATCCGGTACTTTTGCACAAAAACTCAAAGACGTTCAACGTAGGGCAACAAACCACCTACCTTGATCCTAGGAGATCGATATACATGAACCAAGAGGCTTGATTCTCCTTAGAACGTTGTAGATCTATAAAAACTCACAAAACGTTCAACCCACGATATCTTGAGAAAGAGAGGAAATCATGGAATGAAACTCAAGAAGAAGGAAGAGATCACCGTTGTGGTTCCATCGCAATCGACGGAGGTCAATTCAGAAAACAGATGGAGGCTCAGGGGCTCGGAAGATGTTTGCGGCCATACGGGACGCTCTTGGTCTAAGAACCTAGAGAAGAAAATGATTCTGTCGATTAGGCGTGACCTCGGTCCGTTTAATGAAAAAAAAAGTACACGGCATGTACTAGGCTTTTCTGTACACCACATTAAGCGGCCTCCACATCTCCCTTACACACCGTGTGTATAGCCGGACATGGCCAGCACATGGCCTTGCGTGGCATCAAAGTACACAATGTGTACTTATAAAGTACACGGTGTGTACTTTGAAAATTTCCAGATTTTCCTCTTTTCCTCAAAAATGACCAAAAAAATAAAACAAACCTGAAAATAAGGTCTGGGTTCTTAACGACCCGAATCCAGAGCCACTCAACTGGTGCCCAATACCCGGTTCGCCACATGACCTCAAGCGTGTTTCCCCAAACGCCAGAGGCTGACGACTAGCAACGAGGGCCTTGGTGAGTCTGTGGGGAAACTATGTCCTCATTTGGTAAGGTATACAATGAAAGGATAAACATAAACAATAGCAGAAGCAGTAAACAACATACAACAACTTAAACTAAACAGCGGAAACAATGTATAATATAATAATGATGATAATGATGCAGTAGGTACAAGTATCTAAGGAAATCAGCAAACACAACAACGTGCTAAAATACAACTGGGAACAAAGTACTAAAAGTAAACAGTAATTCCAGCAGCATCGCAAGCCTAGGCTCGGTCTTATGCTCTCCAGCTCCAACCAGCAATCATGTACCTGAAGTAGAAGGGACACAATACCTATCCACACCTGCAACCATATAACCTGTTTGGGCTGAAAATCAGGACCCAAACAGGGTGTGAGACTAATCCCAGTAGGCAACCACCACAAGGTCTGTGCTCTACTATCAGTGAGCAATATAGAAAAAGTAAATGAAATAAATGCCGTAGAAAAATAGGAGTACACCAAATTAAACAATCCTATGAATCTCCATTCACATTTATTTAGTAATTTAATTCAGTCATTTAATTATCACCCAAGGAATCTAGCAACAGCTCTATATTCCTAAACATAGAAAGTAACACAACAGGTATCTCAGCAGACTACCTAAACTACAAGCAGTACAAAACACAAGCTTGTTCTTTGGCTTGGTGGACTCGTAACAACCAACCAAACAATATTCACACTGACTCTCTGGGTGGCTCATACTGGCAGACCACTATAGTCAAGTAATCATACAAGGCACAGACACTCTGGGAAGCACTCACCGTCAATTCCCCCGTGGTCTTGCAACGATAGGTATAGACTCTTTGAGGAAGCACTTACGTCTAATTCCCCCTATAGTCTTGATACGTAACTAAGGACACTCTGAGGAAGCACAAATTCCAATTCTTATAGGTCCTTCGAACGATACTAATTTATAACAAACTCTCTAGGGAAGCCCTTAATCGCCAATTCCCTCTTTAGTCTACCGCACCAGGTTCACACAGCCCTAAGCAATCTAGTCGTGCTTAATCGACTATCAGCATCCCTAAGTAAGTTCAACAAATACTTGGCTAATAGATACAATGCATCAAAAGCATATAAACAGTAGGAAATACATGCAATCAATTATATTAAGGCAGGCAATCAATGCAGCAAGGTATGCCTCATAGGCAACCTAATCCAAACGATGTTAAACAGCCAAAACAAGGGAAAACACCCATGGGGTGGTCCTAAAACTTTCTAACAAGTAAGAATTATTCATATAATATCCTCTAGAACATAAGAAATCTAAGGCAGATAAATAAACAGGATCAAAACCCTAACCCGAGATACCCGAAACATGGGGATCCGGTACTTTTGCACAAAAACTCAAAGACATTCAACATAGGGAAACAAACCACCTACCTTGATCCTAGGAGATCGATATACTTGAACCATGAAGCTTGATTATCCTTAGAATGTCATATATCTACAAAAATGAACAAAACGTTCAACCCACGATATCTTGAGAAAGAGATGAAATCATGGAATGAAACTCAAGAAGAAGGAAGAGCTCACCGATGTGGTTCCAACGCAATCGACGATGGTCAATTAGGAAAACAGATGGAGGCTCAAGGGCTCGGAGGATGTTTGTAGCCATATGGGACGCTCTTGGTCTAAGAACCTAGAGAAGAAAACGATTATGTCGATTAGGCACGACCTCGGTCCGTTTAATGAAAAAAAAGTACACGGCGTGTACTAGGCTTTTCCGTACACCACATTAAGCGGCCTCCACATCGCCCTTACACACCGTGTGTGTAGCTGGACACGGCCAGCACATGGCCTTGAGCGGCATCAAAGTACACAATGTGTACTTATAAAGTACACGGTGTGTACTTTGAAAATTTCCAGATTTTCCTCTTTTCCTCAAAAATGACCAAAAAAATAAAACAAACCTTAAAAGAAGGTATGGGTTCTTAACGACCTGAATCCAAAGCCACTCAACTGGTGCCCAATAACCGGTTCTCCACATGACCTCAAGCGCGTTTCCCCAAACGCCAGAGGCTGCCGACTAGCAACGAGGGCCTTGGTGAATCCGTGGGGAAACTATGTCCTCATTTGATAAGGTATACAAAGGAAGGATAAACATAAACAATAGTGGAAGCAGTAAACAGCATACAACAACTTAAACTAAACAGTGGAAACAATGTATAATATAATAATGATGATAATGATGCAGCAGGTACAAGTATCTATGCAAAGCAGCAAACACAACAACGTGCTAAAATACAACTGAGAACAAAGTACTAAAAGTAAACAGCAACTCCAGCAGCATCGCAATCCTAGGCTTGGTCTTATGCTCTCCAGCTCCAACTAGCAATCGTGTACCTGAAGTAGAAGGGACACAATACCTATCCACACCTGCAACCATATAATCTATTTGGGCTGAAAAACAGGACCCAAACAGGGTGTGAGACTAATCCTAGTAGGCAACCACCACAAGATATGTGCCCTAATGTCTGTGAGAAATATAGAAAAAGTAAATGAAATAAATGCAGCAGAGCATTGGAGTACACCAAAGTAAACAATCCTATGAATATCCATTCACATTTATTTAGTAATTTAATTCAGTAATTTAATTATCACCCAAGGAATCTAGCAATAGATCTATACTCCCAAACATATCAAGTAACACAACAGGTATCTCAGCAGACTACCTAAACTACAAGTAGTACAAAACACAATCTTGTTCTTTGGCTTGGTGGACTCGTCAAACCAACCCAACAATATTCACATTGACTCTCTGGGTGGCTCATACTGGAATACCCCTATAGTCAAGTAATCATACAAGGCACAGACACTCTGGGAAGCACTCACCGTCAATTCCCATGTGGTCTTGCAACGATAGGTATAGACTCTATGAAGAAGCACTTACGTCTAATTCCCCCTATAGTCTCAATACATAACTAAGGACACTCTGAGGAAGCAAAAAGTATAATTCCTATAGGTCCTGCGAAAAATACTAATTTATAACAGACTCTCTAGGGAAGCCCTTAATCGTCAATTACCTCTTTAGTCTACCACACCAGGTTCACACATCCCTGAGCAGTCTAGTCGTATGTAATCGACTATCAGTATCCCTAATTAAGTTCAACAACTACTTGGATAATAGATACAATGCATCAAAAGCATATAAACAGCAGAAAATACATGAAATCAATTATATTAAGGCAGGAAATCAATGCAACAAGGTATGCCTCACAGATAACCTACGCCAAACGGTAGTAAACAGCCAAAACAAGGGAAAACACCCATGGGGTGATCCTCAAACTTTCTAATAAGTAAGCATTATTCATCTAATAGCCTCTAGCACACAATCAATCTAAGGAAGATAAATAAACAGGATCAAAACCCTAACCCGAGATACCCAAAAAATGGGAATCTGGTACTTTTGCACAAAAACTCAAAGACGTTCAACGTAGGGAAACAAGCCACCTACCTAGATCCTAGGAGATCAATATACTTGAACCACGAGGCTTGATTCTCCTTAGAACGTCGTAGATCTATGAAAATCCACAAAACTTTCAACCCACGATATCTTGATAAAGAGGGGAAATCATGGAATGAAACTCAATAAGAAGGAAGAGATCACCGTTGCGGTTACAACGTAATCGACGGCGGTCGATTCGGTAAACAGACGGAGGCTCGGGGGCTCAGAGGATGTTTTCAGCCGTACGGGACGCTCTCGGTCGAAGAACCTGGAGAATAAGATGATTCTTTCGATTAGGCGCGACCCCGGTCCGTTTAATGAAAAGAAAGAAAGTACACAGCGTGTACTTTTAGAGTACACATCTTTTACTAGGCTTTTCCATACACCTCATTAAGTGGCCTCCACATCGCCCTTACACACCATGTGTGTAGCCGGACACAGCCAGCACACAGCCTTGCGCGGCATCAAAGTACACGGCGTGTACTTTGAAAATTTCCATATTTTCTTCTTTTCCTCAAAAACAACCAAAAAAAAAAGAAAACAAACCTAAAAAGAAGGTCCGAGTTCTTACAAACTTCCCCCCTTAAAGATATTCATCCCCAAATTTCCCTAGAAAGGTGGCGATGAAGAAACCTCGAACAACTCTAGCCACTGTGATTGCATATCGGTCTCCCTCTCCCAAGTCTCGTCCTGTACTCGCCCATGCTGCCATAGAACCCACACCAGAGGAACAGACCGGCCACAGAGAACCTTTGTACTACGATCAACAATCCTGATAAGATGCTCCTCGAAAGATGCATCCTGCTCCAGCTCAACCTCCTCGGGTTGAAAAACATGAGATGGGTCTGAGAAATAATGTCGAAGATGAGAAACATAGAAGACATCATGCATAGCCCAGTACCTCTAAGGTAACTGAAACCTATAAGCAACCACCCCGACTCTTTCCAGAACCTCAAACGGCCTGATGTATCTCGGTAAAAGCTTACCCTGCCTACTGATCCTCTTGTGTCCCAACCTCGGGGTAACACGTAGGAAAACCTGATCTCCAACCTTGAACTCCAAAGGTCATCTCTGATGATCAGCATAAGATTTCTGCCGAGACTGTGTAGTAGCCATCCTCTTCCGAATCAACTCCACCTGTTCTGTGGTCTCCTGAACAAGACGAGGTCCCAGCATAGCTGCCTCTCCTGCCTCTAGCCAACACAAGGGTGATCGGCATGGCCTACCGTACAAATCCTCGTAAGGTGCCATCTAAATAGTTGCTTGAAAACTATTATTATAGGAAAACTCCACTAGAGGTATATGTTTCTCCCAAGAACCTCCAAAATCGAGGACGCATGCTCGCAGCATGTCCTCTAGCACCTAAATTGTGCGCTCTGACTGGCCATCTATCTGGGGATGGTAAGTTGTACTCAGAAGTACCTATGTACCCAAATCCCTATGTAACCCTTTCCAGAAATGCGATGTAAAGTGGGCATCCCTATCTAAAATGATAGTACCTGGAACCCCATGCAAGCGTACAATCTCACGGATGTACAACCGTCCAAGATCATAAACACTGAAGGTCTCCTTAATCGGCAAGAAGTGAGCAACCTTTGTGATCCTATCAATGACAACCCACACCGCGTCATTCCCTCGAGGCGATCTCGGTAACCCTATCACGAAGTCCATCGTGACATCGTTCCACTTCCACTCGGGAATGGGTAGATGTTGTAAAATCCCTGGTGGTCGTTGGTGCTCCGCCTTCACCTACTGATAGGTGGAACATCTCATGAAAAAACCAGCAACATCTCTCTTCATACCTGGCCACCAATACTAGCGGTGTAGATCACGATACATCTTGGTGATGCCAGGATGAACTGCCCAAACTGAGGAATGAAAGTCTCGCATCATCTCCTCATGTATATCTGCTAGCACCCATATGCGTCCCTGGAAATGCAAGATCTCATCCTTTTCTACGGTCCATCTGGGAAGAGGTTCCTCTCCTAACACGCTTCCCGTAGGACTAGGCCTTCAGAATCTGATAGCTGCCTCATTCGAACTCAGTCAAGAAGGGTAGAGGTAACAGCTACAGAAGAAATAAAAGTCTGACCCTGTCTGTCGTGCACCTCCAAATGAATTTCAGAGAACAGAGCCATAAGCTTCCACTCACTACTGGCCTCCTAAACTGCCTGTATTTGTGTCCTCCTGCTCAGTGCGTCTGCCACAGCATTGCCTTTCCCAGATGTATAAGCAAGTTTGAAATCGAAAGACTATAGGTACTCAACCCACCTCTGCTGTCTCAGATTCAAGTCATGATGCGTGAAGATATACTTGAGGCTCTTGTGGTCAGTATATACCAAAAAATGCTCTCCTAGAAGATAATGTCTCCAACAACGCAAAGCATGAACGATTACAGCCAACTCCAGGTCGTGCGTAGTATAGTTCCTCTCATGTGGCCTCAACTTCCGAGATCCGTATGAGACAACAAGATCCTCCTTTATAAGAACTTCTCCAAGCCCGATGCCAGATGTATCACAGAAAACTGTATAACTCTTTCCAGGCTCTGGCAAAACTAGAATCAGTGCTGAAGTCAACCTCCCCTTCAGCTCCTGAAAGGTTGAATTGCAGGCTTCTGACCAAACATACTTCACCCCCTTCTTAGTCAAGCCTATCAACAGTGTTGTTAAGCATGAGAAGTCCTATATAAACCACCTATAGTAACTAGCCAGCCCTAAGAAACTTCGTACCTCGAAGACATTCTTCGGCTGATCCCATGTAACTACTGCTCTCACCTTCTCTGGGTCTACTGATACTCCTGTCTCTGAGATGACATGACCCAGGAAGTGAATCTCATCTATCCAAAAGTGTAAATTTGAGATCTTAGCATATAACTGATGCTCCCTCAGTGTACTCAAAACGATCTCAAGATTGGTAGCATAGTCGTGTCGAGTGTGAGAGTACACAAAGATATCGTCCACAAAAACCACCACGAAAGAATCCAAGTAAGGATGGAAAACTCTGTTCATCAGTGCCATGAAAACTTCTGGTGCGTTCGTGAGACCAAACAACATAACCAAATACTCATACAAACCATACCTACTACGGAAGGCCGTAAGAGGTATATCAGATGGTCTGACACACAACTGATGATATCTGGATCTCAAGTCGATCTTCGAGAACACTCTGGATCCTCAAAGATGATAAAAGATATCATCTATCTGTGGAAATGGATTTAGTTTCTTGATCGTCACCTGGTTTAGCTTCCGATAATCCACACAAAGCCTAAGGGTGTCGTATGCCTTCTTCACAAACAGGACATGCGAACCCCAAGGAGAAGTCTTGGGTCGGATGAAACCTCTTGCCTGCAACTCATCCAACTGCTTCTTGAGCTCCTACAACTCAGGTGTAGCCATCCTATAAGTAGGAATGGACACCGGTGCCACTCCTAGCACAAGATCGATAGAAAAGTCTACCTCACGCTCCAGAGGCAAACCTGAAAAGTCTTCTGGAAAGACATCTGGAAAGTGATTGACCGCTAGAGTAAAATCCCTCTGAGAAGTCCCCTGGTCATCTAGATATAAGCTGGAAAACTGGGTCATAACACCTCTCAACCCATGATGCTCTGGTCCAGCTCTGCTCGCCTGGACATTCCATTCGCCCTTATGAAGAAAAGATCCGCCCTCTGGTGATGTGAAACTCACCCTACGACGATAGAAATTGAAAAAGGCCTGGAAGGGAACTAACCAGTCTATTCCGAGAATGACATCATAGCATGTCATCTCCAAAACATAGAGACTCCACGAAAAAAGACACCCACCAACCTCAAGTGGGAAGTCTAAGCATTGACGCACGCTAGCAGTTCTAGTTCCCAAGGTAGTGTCTATCGTCATCATATCCTCAGAAGTATAAATAGTAAGTCTAAGGATTTCCATAGTATTCACATAAATAAAGCTATGATAAGCTCTTGTATCGAAAAGTGCAGAGGATAAAAGTCAGGCTACTAAAATCGTACCTCAAACTGTAGAAGGTCCAGGATCCTGCTCCTGATGGATCTGCTCTACCGCAAAAGTCTGGCATGCACCGCAGCCCTGTGTAGCAGCCTGAGATCCTTGAGCTGACCGTCCCTGAGCCTGACCATTGCATCCACAGCCTCTACCCTATCCTAAAATACTTGAAGAACTCCATCCCCCGGTCTGCTGCGGAACTGGTAATCCTGCTCTTGTGCGTGGAGTCGAAACTGATCCTCCCTCACTAGTTGCTGGAAGAAGAACCTTGCAGAAACGCTGCAGATGACCCATCTTGCCGCATGATCGGCTTTCCACTGGGTCTCTCGGGCACTGAGGCTTCTTATTTTCATTTTTTCCACACTGATAGCACACCACTTGGTTTCCATAAGGAAGATCTCGTCTACCAGAAGGAATACCTCGCTTCACAGAATTACGGCGTTTCACTCTCGTTTTGGGAAATCTCGAGACACCACCCCACCCCTTGGACACCCCCACCCCCTTGGACACCCCCATGGACACCCCCACCCCCACCCCTTAGAAAACCCCAACCCCCCTGGACACCCCCGACCCTCGGGATATCCCCCAACCCCTGGACACCCCCCCACCCCCACCCCCTGGGCACCACCCCACCCCCTGACACCCCACACCCCCATTAGACACCCTCACCCCCATGGACACCCCCCACCCCCCTCGACACCCCCCCCCACCCCCCTGGACACCCCTAGACACCCCCCCCCCCATTCCCCTGGACACCCCACCCCCCTAGACACCCCCTACCCCCTTGGACACCCCCAATCCCCTAGATAGCCCCCCCCCCCCCCCGGACACCACTCCACCCCATAGACACCCCCCACCCCCACCCCCATGGACAGCCCCCCCCCCCCAACCCCCTGGACACCCCCACACACCCCCTTGGATACCCTCCTCCTCCCCACCCCCTAAACACCCCCAACCCCCTTGGACAGCCCCCCCCCCATTGGACACCCCCACCCCACCCCACCCCCTAGACACCACCCCACCCCCTGGACACCCCCACCCCCATGGACAGCCCCCCACCCCCCGGGATAGCACCCACCCCCCCTAAACACCCCCCACCCACCCCCCAGACACCCCCCATCCCCCGGACACCCCCCATCCCCCCGGACACCCCCACATCCCCCCAGACATCCCCCCCCCCCACCCCCACCCCCTAGACACCCCTACCCCCTTGGACAACCCCCCCCCCCCAACCCCCTGGACACCCCCACCCCCCATGGACACCACCCCACCCCCTGGACACCCCCACCCCCCTGTACACCCCCACCCCCATGGACACCCCCCCACACACCCCCTTGACACCCCCCCCCTCACCCCCCCCCCACCCCCTTGGACACCCCCACCCCCTGGACACCCTCGACCCCATTGGACAGCCACCCAACCCCCTGGACACCCCCCCCCCCACCCCACCCCCTGAATACAACCCCACCCCCTGGACCCCCCCCCCCCCCCACACACACACACACAAACACACACACCCCATGGACAGCCCCATGGACATCCCCGCCCCATTGGACATCCCCCCCCCCTCCCACCCCCACCCCCCTCGGACATCCCCTACCCCTTGGACACCCCCCTCCAACCCCCTGGACAGCCCCCCACCCCCCTGGACACCACCCCACCACCTGGACACCCCCCAGCCCCCCTAGACACCCCCACCCCCGTGGACAGCCCCCCACCCCTAGACACCCCCCCTGGACACCACCCACCCACCCCTGGACACACCCTACCCCCTTGGATAGCCCCCCCCCCCAACCCCCTGGACAGCCCCCCCCCCCCACCCCCTGGACACCACCCCACCCCCTGGACACCCCCACCACCATGGACAGCCCCCCCTCCCTGGACACCACCCCACCCCCTTTGTCTTCATTGATTTTATTTTGAATTATGTATAGAGTATTGCAATTGCAGGTAATAGCACAAGTAATTGGATGTATAGGTTTGTTATTATTGACTGCTGGTAATGCCTGATGAATTCTGAATTCTGTATAGGTTTGTTATTATTGGAGGTAATTAATTCTGATTTATATATAGATTTGTTAATTCTGAATTCTGTATAAAATTAATTCGGAATTCTATAATTGCCTAAGGGGAGGCCGGTACTGCTGCTGGAGCTACAGTAACTCTATGCCAACTGTTTCAAAACCATTGGTATAGATGTGGAAATCCAATCTATACCAACGGTTTCATCAAACTATTGGTAAAAGTCTATACCAATGATTTACAAACCGTTGGTATAGACCTGTTAAATAAAGTGTTACCAATGGTTTATTCAAACCATTGGTAAAAGTATTTACCAACAATTCAGAAAACCATTGTTATATATATAATGAGTTTTATTGCAATGGTGTAAAACCATTGGTAAAACGTTGTACCACCAGTTATAGAAAACTGTTGGTATAATGTGTTGTAACATGACATACCCCAACAGTTTATGAATAACTGTTGGGATATGTCTATCCCCATGGATTAGTTGCCAACAGTTTGGACAACCGTTGTTATATATTATACCAACGGTTATCCAGCCTATACCAATAGTTTAAAACCATTGGTATATCATAGATTTCTAGTAGTGTAATCCAACAACTATGTGCCAGGATATCCAGTCTACATGCAGCATACACCATGTGTAATAACTACATGGCATGTCATGTATCCCACAGCATGGCCAGGTGAAATGTACTAGTGTACATGGTGTTTAATCAATCTACACATCATGTAACCCTATCTTACAGGCCAAAATGGGTATTTCCTGATGTCATCTTCAGTCGTTATTCATCTATTCTTAGACCATTAAGAAACTAAAACATTGAACGAACATGATTAATATATCAATGACATGTTAATTCAAAACAAATTAAATAATGAATAATATGAAATGAAAATTCAAGCACAATTGTGTATGGATCGATAATCAAATAAATAATTATAAATTTAAATGTGATCGCTCTGATACCATTTGATGGTTCTGGGTGCAGTGGAAGTCTGCTATGGTGGGTGATATATTAAAATTTCTTTTAATATTTATTTTCTTAAAACCCCGAGTGAGGATCTTTCACATCAAATATATAATTAATTTATTTAATATCAGAAGAAATGAATACTTTGTCTTATGATCTTTCTTTGATGTGGATGTTGATTGACTAAAAATACTCTTTTGGATTGCCTTTGTTGCGCTGTGAGGATCCTAGTATAGAACCCCTCTATCGGTAATCTACATATTCTCCTTTGATCTACAAGCAATGTCAATTGATCTTCGAGTGCTAGCGCGGTGAATCGATTGTCTTGCGTTATTTGTGTTGATTGCTCTCCATTCGGTCTTAAAGAAATCTCACTTGCATTTCTTTTTCTTAAGAGGGAGAAATAAGGATGAGTTGAGAGAGGATTCGATGTGAGCAACAATTATCTAGTTTCAATTTTGGATGTTATATACGATAGACATAACCATCTATTTATAAAGTTGTGGTTTATGTTAAAATATTATTTAATTGCATGTCGGCTCTTAAATAATACTATAATATTTAATAAACTCCATTCCACATAATATTATTATCATTATTATTATTATTATTTGGTGGTGTACACTAACTTGTGCAATAACAAATATTATTTAACCGGCTTGTTAATTAATATTTTTCATTGGAAATGGTCTTGGTTCATTCAAACTCCTATAGCATTTATTGAACACCTAAATAAATATTTAATTTAAATATTTCATTCATCAATAATTATTTACAATTGATAAAACATGAATAAAATTATCCTTCGATCTTGAGAATAATATTTATTTAATTAATTAAATTCATATAGAATTTAATTGAGATCATCAGAAACATTCAGTGTGTAACCCTCTGGGATTCCTTCTCATTGACATTAGACGGACTTGCCTAAAGTCCAAGATTACTATCTAGAAATGGGTCAAGTCACCTAAGAGGAAGAACTTAAGGTTGCAATGATGATAACCACATATGAATGCTCACTGTGTAATATAATCTATTTGTTGCAATATCTCATCATGCAGGTTGCACATCCATGTCACCAACCTATATGCTCGATACATCTTTCTTTGACTATCTGAAATAAACACGTCATTTCACCATGCCCATGGAATATAATGTGATGGTTCTATTCCAATCAAAGGGTCAATATATCAACTTCCATAAAGATGGAAGGGAAAAATCCTTTCTTGACTTATCCATTAATGGTATTTTAATCATGACGCACCCAACGTACCCTACCTCGCTGTAAACATATGGCGTCACGATTTTCATTAGAAAATCTAAATGCACAAGTTGTGACATGCATTAATGATAATCTTAAAGTCTAAGAAACATTACACACCCTCATAGATAAGAATATTCAATGACATCAAAACATGTAGAATTTTTACCGATGGGTATGTTATCATAATCTCTCATATTGGAGATTGTCAAATAAAACATCATGAGAAAAAGTCTCATCCGCTTACGAGTACTCACACCTAATGGTTTATGTACTATGTGTCTCATTATAGTATATTATCCAACTGCAGAACGTTATTTAAGAATATCGTCATAGCACTTCAAGGTTCTCACCGTAGCGGAGAACTGTTATAACCTTATCAATGTGACGTATACTCTAGGGTATTATTATATAAGAGTCATGTAGAATAATGAACAATATATCATAAGAAGTTTTATTAATATTCACTACATCGAATATACATGTAATCAAAGCACAAACAGTTGGTCTTACGTCACCAACTCCAACAGTTTATACGTGTGCTATGGGATGTGCATTTAAATACATGTGAGTGGGATGGTCCGGGTGAAACCCTTCTAGATAAATACTTACTTTTAAATCGTTTTATTATTATTGTGAGATATTGATTGGCATGTGTGTGTCACTTTAAATGTGTTGAGTTGGGTATGGCATGGTATATGTGAAACAGGGTTTCCAGTTTGGGTAGGCCACAGTGTGTCTGTTGGTTAATTAAATAAATTATGATGTGATTGCATTGGTTCCATGGGAACATGTTGGGCATGGCCTGAGATATTTGGGATGGTGTTGACCATCAGAATTGGGGTGATGCGATCATCTGGTTGAGGCGGATAGTGATGACCATGCCGCAGCTGAACGATGTGGCTCGCATGTGGCAACGAGGTTTGCCGGTTGGTGTGGCTTAGGTATGATTGGTGATTATCGCTCAACATGATTGGCCGATAGCACCATTGGAGTCGTGTGCACACATGTAAGGACTCAATGAGGTGATTTTGACCACTCGAAGTGGGTGGATGCCTCCGTAGTATATGTGGCTTAGGGGGTGGTGTTGACTATCAGTTATGGAGGAGGTGCTCACCATAGAAAGTCACAATTGATGGTGAGTGGGCCCATCGGTTGGGGGCAGCAGCTCGCCATATATGTTTGGGTCGATGGGCCAGGATTATCGAAGGATGGTTCTCATCGTGCCTTGGGACGTCGGGCTATCGAGCTGATGGTGGTTCATTATATATGGAAGGACAGACATTGTCACTCATTGGGACGTCGGGCTATATGCTGATGATCATTGATTAAATGGAAGTCCAAGGGACTTGTGACATGTAATTTGGGCATGCCGATGGGACGTTGGTTTGCTCGACGTGAAGCTACATGTGGTATTGTGTTTCAAATAGGCGACTTTGAGAGGTTGTAAAAAATAAACTATAAATATAATCAAAATGAAATTTAAAACATAAACTAAACACAAAAAAAATCCTCAAATAATAAACATACAATAATATTGATGATATAAAACAATGTTGTTTCAAAATATAACAATTGGGCTTTAAAAGAAGTAGGTAACTCTAAAAGCTTATAAAATATAAATTATAATTAGATTATAAATGTAATTTAAGACATGCACTTAAAACATATAAAATAACTGAAAAAATAAGTTTATAAAAATAATAAATAGGAAATATTAAGTATTAATAATAATATATGACTTGATAATAATATAATATAATTAATTAATTAATTAAAAAAATATTTTCTACTTGTTAATAATAGTAAATATTATTATTAATAATTATATTATCATTAAAGTAGTAGTAATTGATATTATATTAATAATTAATATTATTTAATAATAATGCGGTTATTTACACATTATTAATAACTGTATTACTATCATCAGTATTCATAAATAATAACATTATTATAATTATTATGACTTTAATAAAAGATAATTATCGTGACTTAGTTATTATGACTTTATTATCATGACTTTATTAGCAATATCATATTTATTATAATGACTTTATTATCATGGCCATATTATAATGGTTTTATTATAATGAGGGGCCTCGACCTCAACTTGGGCCTTTGGGCCATGTTATATTAGGTCTACGAGCCACTGGGCCTTCAAGGTCATGTAAGAGTTACCTCTCAACCTATTTTAAAAGAGGGTTTTCTTTCTTAATAAAAAGGGGTCTTGACCCCAACCTTTTAAAAAAAATATTATTATCATGACTTTATTATCTTGGCTTTATTATTCATGGTTCATGGATGCATGTATTTTCTTTGTATCTTCATGCATATATAATCGTCTTTAATTGATAATAATAATAATATTATTATTATTCGTAAATATAATAAACAAAAATTAATTTACATGACCCAAATATTATTGATTAAAAACATAGCATTACACTTTACAAAATTTATGCGCATACTTATTAATACCACATTATTAATTACATTATTATTGTAATTATTAAGAATTTTGTAATTTTATGTATTTATTATTATATAAAAAATTAAATATATTAATTTTTTACTGCGTTAATAATTATATTATTGATTTTTTTTCTTTATATTATTGAATACGTTACTTATTACAACATTATTATTAATTATTACTAATAATGAATAATTTCATAATTAATGATAATAAGAAAGTCATAATTTATAGTCGTAATTAATAATGTAATAATAATTAATATATTATTTTTATGAAGTTATAGTAATTAATATATTATTTAATAATATTATTATTTAATATTAATACTATTATTTACATCATCATCGTCATCGTTATTAATATTATTATTAATCGTAAAAATAATAAACAAAAAATAATTTACATGGCACAAACGATTATTATTGAATAACAATTAATAATGATAATAATATTATTATTTTTAACTAAATTAATATTAATATAATTAATATTGATTAGATTATTAATTATTACTAATTCTTTTTAAATATCAAATTAAATATATTACTAATTACATTATTTATATTAAGTATGAGAAATTATGAATAATTATAATTTTATTATTAATTAGATTATTAATCGCGTCATTTGAAAACAATTTTTTATTTTTAATTATAGTTTTAACAACATTAACGAAACAATTAGTAATCATTCTATGACTTTATTAATAATTTATTACCATTAATGTGTTATTATAAATAATATATTATTCATTAAATGATGTATAAATCCCGCATTGAAAACCTGGAAACATTTAGTTATAGTGCGAGACATGACACGTGATATGCATGTCCATATTATATACGTAAGGATTTGAACCGTGTCAACCTATAAAAAGTGGATTAAAGAGAGTTGAATGAAATTATAATATTTTCATAAAATTGCATAGAGCGGCCCGGTAAATTCCGTTGCCCAAGACCGCATAAGAAATTTTGCCCTAAAATGCCTTAATATCTACAGTGAAATTGTGAAATTTTTGCCCTCGTCTCTGTATTTTTTTTCCTTGCCTGTTGCCCAAGCACGGGGGCTCGTGGGGCTTGCCCAGGCCGGCCCTTGCATTTATCAAAGTATAATAGATTAAAATTCTATTTATTACGTCATATTCCTTTTTAGAATGGAATATGAATCTTTCACGGAAATATGGTAAATATTCATTGTATTATTGGAAATCTATTAATTTAGAAGTGTACACGAAGAATAATAGTCCAATATAACATCCATAAAAGCCAAAGAGTTTTTCGAAAATTAGTAACTACCCTATTTATATAGCGATATTGCTTTATATAAAGAATTAATTTATTTGTTGAATATTTTAAAAATAAAGAATTAAAATAATATTCTGTAAAACGCAGTTCGATGGTGCTATCTTGTTTGGAAGCGATCTCGACAAAGGAAACAAACGAGTCCTCCACGAAAGTCCAAAAGCCACGTATGGTATTTTTGGATTATTTATATGAATTCGAAACAGCAAGTTTCCGATGTCAAATTTGCAGTAAAGGAAAATTTTGCATTATTTTTATTTTATTTTTGATTCTATGTTATAAAAAAATTGTTAACATACATGCAGTAATACTTTAATCAATTACAAGCGAATTTCATTAAATTTATTACAAATGTATTTCTAATTATTTCAATTTAAAAAATAAACGCCTAAGCTAATATTGATTACATAATTAGATCATTTACTAGATGGAATTAATTAACATCCTTGAATTTATTTTCACGGAAGAATATGAAGGAAATCTTTATTAACAAAAAATTATTGTTTAATATATACTGGTCTTGATTTACAAGGAATGCAGCTATAATTTGGATAAAAGAATCGATATATTTAGTGAATTATTATATAACTAATGTCATATATGGTGATGCCCCTATGCTTATAATAGGAAGTACTTTCTCCCCCCCCCTAGTGTAATATTATACTGGCAATTAAAATCTCTTCATGCGGTTCTCTCTAATTTCTTCTTTTGGTTCTCTCTAGTTGTGTACATGATCAACACAAATGTTATAATAAAGCAACAAAAAAGGTTTGTGTTTTATTTTTTGATTGTTGTTTCATTTATCGATTTAAATTTCTACAAATACAATCCAATTTGTAAACTTCATTCATTCATTTAAATTTATGCACACGCAACTGGTTGATTGATTTTTAAAAAAAAATTATGCCACCACCATAGATCCGAATAAGAGAGGCACCTGGTTTTATCACCACTAACCAGAAATCACTGATAAAAGTCTCACATTTATCAATGTTAGCTAAAAGCGCTGATAAATGTTACTTTTATCGGTGCTTGTTTTAGCGCTCATAAAAGAGAGATTTATCAGCGCTATTCTTAGCACTGATAAAAGTTTTTAATAAAAATTATTATTAATATATATATATATAATTATTATATCTATATTAAAAAATAATGTTTACTTATATACATTAATTAAAAAACGCGTGTTTATAATTAATATAAATATGATATATTAATATATATATTTTTAATAATTCAAATATATATATATATAATGTTTTTTAAAAAGCATTTATAAGATTATAATTAAATAAATATATATTTAAATAATTATAATATTATAATATTTTTTAAAATAATAAATATATTTATTGTATTTATAATTATATATTTAAAATTATATATAAATACTTTTTAAATATATTTATTTATAATTATAATTATAAACAAAAAAATATATATTTAAATAAATATATGTCTCCAATGAATTTGATATATATATATATATATATATATATATATATATATCATAAGATAACAATGATATTCATGGACATGATTGTCGTTATTTATGTTCATATACCGATGTGTGAGTATAATTGACGTTATATGATCATACGTTTATTTGTGGATATGATAATGAGTTGTTAAATGTTAAGATTACCAATATTATGACGACACATGCATATGTTATGTATTCATCATGAATGTTCATTTATGCATTGGTTTTTTATTATCTATATTTTACTAGGTATATGATTCATTCATGTTATACCCATAAACCTATTATATTCTCATAAATACTTAAAAAATCACAATAAATATGAATAATTATAAAATTACAATAAATAATTTATAATAATTATATATATATATATATATATATTTATAATTATATACAAATATTTATAAATATATTTATTTATACTTATAACTACAAATTGTTGGGACGGAGAGTGATGGCAAGAGTGGGGGTGAATTGCCTTTTTAAAAAAGTTTAACAATTTAAAACAAAGTTAAAGCGCAGCGGAAATAAAAGAGGCAAGACACAAAACTTGATAACGGAGTTCGGCTTAAACCAAAGCCTACGTCTCCGCTCTCAACTCAACCGTTGAGAGATTTACTACCGCTTGCTTTTTAATGGTTTTAGCAAGAAACCCACTAGACTTTAAGGTAGTCTAGAACCTATTACAGCTTGCTTTTAATGGTTGAGCAAGAACCCACTAGCCTTCTTACAGGTGAAGGCTAGCTCACCTATGACTCAAGCCTTTTAAAGGGAAGGCTTGACTAACCTCTTCACACCTTGAAGGTGGTGTGAAAACCCAAACAAAAGGAAGATAAAAGAAATGGGGGTTTGTAGGCACAAACTCAAATTGATGCTCAAAAAGATAAAAAATGAAAAACCGTAAGAGGAGAAGCCTTGGGCGTCAAAGGATTGATGAAGTTGATGAAGAGCGCTCCCAAGCTTCTTTGATGGTGCTCCTTGGATGTGGAAGTTGGTTGGAGCAATTGAGGTTCCTTGAAGGAATCCGCCGGAGGTTTGCCAAATGATGAAAAATGTGTCCGTTGGCTTCCGTTGGCTTGGTTATTGTTCCACACCCGTTCCGGGGCTTCCTAGTCCTTTATTTATAGAGGGGGAACCCTCATATGGCCGTTCGAGGTCTTCGGAGCCGTTGGAAAAGTCTTCGGAGCCGTTGGGAGCAGGCTGGTCAAAGCCCAACGGCTAGTTTGACTGGCTCCACCGGCTGACCGGTGCTTGGCCATCGGTTGGCCGGTGCTTTGGAAAATGGAGAGGCCTTCTGCCCAGGCACCACCGGCTGACCGGTGAGGAGGCCACCGGTTGGCCGGTGGTGAGACAGTAGGTGTCCCTTCTGTCTGGGTTTCACCGGCTGGCCGGTGATGGGACACCGGTTGGCCGGTGATGGGACACCGGTTGGCCGGTGGTCTGGACAGAGGGGATGCCTTCTGTCAAGATTCCACCGGCTGGCCGGTGGTCATCCACCGGTTGGCCGGTGGACTGAAATCAGTCCACTTTTGCCTTCTGGCTTTCTTGACCCAATTCCTTGGCACGAGGGGTACGAGAGGTACAACACAAATAAATATATATTTAATGTAATTGCATCTCCAAACACCTAATATATATATATATATATATTTAAAAAATAGATATATTTAAATAATTATAAAATTATAATAAATATATTAATTATATAAATTTATAAAATTATAAATATAATAAATATATTTATTATAATTTTATAATTATTTAAATAAATAAATATTTATTTATAATTATAACTATAAATAAATATTTATTTATTTAAATAATTATAGAATTATAATAATTCTATTTATTATATTTATAATTTTATAAATATGTATAATTAATATATTTATTATATATAATTATAAATATAATAACCAAAAGGTTCAGGAGGCAAGCAAACCCGCTCCTAAAATTTTTATTAGAAAAGTAAAATTGATAGATAAAAGAGGGTGGACGGGGTCAAACAAGGACATGACCACATCCAAATATGAAACCTACACATCCACAACATGATCATTCTCATGTCCAGAATCACCACCACCACCAGCATATTCTCACTATAACTGTGAGCTTCGTTGATTGAGAACCACATAGTATGTCTCTCTAACTTTTTGCTACTCCAGAGTGAGTCCTTTAAAAGAAGACCTGGTGGCCACCCAACCACGCCCACAAGCCCAATCATCACGATCACATCCTCATCCACGATTTTTTGGATGACGACCTCGCTGCCAAGTATTAGCTTGATGCCAAACCCCTCCCGACTCTTCCCTCTCCGATAGCGGAGTGGAGTGTCCAGGATCAAATGCAGCGAAACTATCTTTAGCCTTCATGCCAGAGGAAGTCAATGCCTGTGCATGGGACAATTCTTTCTCCACTTCAGCGTGAGTTGAAATGCATTCTCTGCCATCCGGGCCATGCTTTGAGCCTTTATTTGACAACCGTTCATTCATGATAAAATCATCTGCCACAGATTGCGTTTGAAATTCTCTTACGCCTTACTCGAGTGTCCACATTTTATCATGCAATTCAGAAGCATCAGTCATGTTAATAGTACCTAACCCAATTGAGTTCAAGGCAGGGCTACTACCCTTCCTTGCATTCAAGTCATCCTCATCAACAATGTCAGACCAACGTTTCCTCTTTTCAGAGCACTGTAAGATAGCAACCTCAACCTTAGTATGGACACTCCCATTGACATGAAGTCCACCAGAGTGAACATCATTCAGCCCCATACACACACCTTGGGCGTCACCATTTGGCCAGAGCATCCTTCATCACCCCAAACTAGTGGGCTGATTGCATTCAACATTAGTAGTTTCAACCTCAATTCGAACATTATCAATGGCATGAAGTCCACCAGAGTGAGCATCATTCAACCCCGTACATACACCTTGGGGAGTCACTATTTGGCTATAACACCCTTCATCACCCACCAATCCAGTGGGGTCAAGTCCTGCATCACCAGCCACAGGCACACCCTTCCTAGAATCTAGGTCCGGCTGCCAAGTGCTTGCTACACCATTCCCAGGAGCACCAACCTATCCAGAAATCGGCTTTCCATTTGTCTATTTACCAGACTTAGAGCATGTGTTCCCATCATGCCCACGAACGGAGCACTTCACACAAAAAAGCAAACGCCTGCAGGAGGCCTGATCATGTCCGATCAAGCAGTATTCCGAGCAAAATTTTAGAGTCTTCTCATAAGAAATATGTAGCTGAAATTCTTCATCATCAGTGGTCAGGAACACGCAATCAACAGGTGTCTGACCCAAATCTATCTCAACTAGGAGGCGGACATAGTGGTCGTACCTTGCAACCTCAGTTTCCCTGTCCATCTTGATGGGGAGACCGATCAACATAGCTACATCGTGGAGGATTCTCAGGTGCCACAAGATCCAGTGTAGGCCATACACTTTCACCCACACTTGCGCACAGGAATTGGCAGCATTCAAAGAGTCGAATTTTCGGTTCCATTCTCTGATATAGAGAACACCCGGTTTGAGGAACAGGGGGCCAAACCCCCAGGCGCACGACATCAGCTCCTCAGAAGGGAAGAGGATGTGGAAGATGCCACGTCCCAGAGAGACGCATCTCTAGTTGGTAAATCCCCAAATCTTAGGCAGTCGGCTGACCAAAACACCGGTCTTCATTGGATCAGAACCCCTGGGTAGAACAAGCTGAGCAATTAAAGAGTTTTCACCCAATTCAATTCGCTCTGCAACCGCGTCTTGATCGCCTTGGATGTGGACAACGCTGCCCTTATGGCGGATCATGGAGGCAGCCGACCCTTTGAAGGGGCAAAATGATAGCTTGTCCGCACCATCGTCAGCCTCGTGAGGCTTTCCACAAATCTGCTTTGAGAACAGAATGCTGGAGGGAGGCTTGAAAGCATCAAAGCACCCTCGTGTGATGAAACGTTCCACCATACACTGAGAAAGGACCGCCGAAGGAAAAGGAAAGCCCTAATCGCCATCGCCCGCAAAGGAGAGCTCTGAAAGCCAAACCCTAATCGCCATAATCCATTATAAATATAATAAATATATTTATTATAATTAATATATTTATAATATAATATATTTATAATATAATATATTTATTTATATATTTATAATATAATATATTTAAATTAATATATTTATTTACAATTAATAAATTTATTTAAATATATTTATAAGTTTATTTTATTATATTTATGATTTTTTAAATTAATATAATAGATATATTTATTATAATTTTATAATTATTTAAATATATCTATGTTTATTTATAATTATAATTATAAATATAATTAATATATTTATTATAATTTTATAACTATAAATAAATAAATATATATTTATAATATTTATAATTTTATAAATATAAATAAGTATATAAATACATACAAATATTTATAAATATATTTATTATATATATATATAATTATAAATAAATAACCATTTATTTATAGTTATAATTATAAATAATTAAATATATATTAATTATTTATATAATTTTACAAATATATATAGTAATATAAATAAATTATTAACTTTAGATCTTTATCACATCTTTTTTAGCGCTGATAAAGATAACCCTTTATCACCTATTTTCGAGCGTCGATAAAGATAGCCATTTATCAGCGTTGATAAAACGTGTCTTTATCAACGCTCAAATTATAGCGCTGATAAAGAATGATATTATTAGCGTTTTTAGCATCGATAAAGGGATATATTTATCAGCGCTAAAAAAACACTGATAAAAGTCTTTCGTGTTTTTATAAATGGAACCCTATCAGAACCCTACAGCCGCTCGCGCCTCAAGCTTTCACGGAACCAAAACTCTGCCACCGCCGCATCCACCGTCGTTGCCCTCGCCGCCGACCCCTACTCCTGCCATTGCCTCCGCCGCTGCTGCCCTCGCCGCTGGACCCTACTGTCGTCACTGCCTTCGTCGCTGTCGCCGCCCCTGTCGTCAGACCCTATTGTCGTCACTGCCTTCGCCACCGCCGCCCCCGCCGTCGGACCCTACTGCAGCTGTAGCCTTTGCTGCCGCCTCTGCCCCCGCTGCCGGATCCTACTGCTGCCACTGCCTTCGTCGTCGTTGGACCCTCCTGCCGTCGTCGTCGTTGCCTCCGTTGCCGCTGCCCCTCCACCGAACCCTGCTGCCCATGCTGCCTTCGCTGCCCCCTCTGTAGTCGTTGTCGCCATCGCCCCTACTGTCGTCGCTGCCTTCACCGCCGCCCCCGCCGCTGGACCCTCCTGCCGCCGCCGTCGCTGCCTCCGCTACCGATGCCCCCTCCACCGAACCTTACTGCCACCGCTGCCTTTGTTGCCGCTGCCCTCACCGTCGGACCCTACTGTCGTCGTCATCGTTACCTCCGTTGTTGGTGTCGCCGCCACTGCCTTCGCTGCCGCTGCCCCCGCTGTCGGATCCTACTGGTGTCGTCGGACCTCTAAATCTAAGGTTTGTTACCTTATTTCCTTTTTTTTTTCAGTTGCACATTGTTTGCTCGCGATTCATTTTTTATCGACAAACCGAATTTCCATCCTTTTGTATCTGCACACATCTTAGTCATTCTTCTCTTGTTTTCGCTTTCTTGGCGCCCTATAGCTTCAATATGTTGCTTCCGATGGATGCCCGTTAGTGATCGGTGGCAAGGCCTTCTATTATACTTGGTTGTTTTCATCCATTCTTCTCCTAATGATCCACTAAAGTTGTGCGTTTTTCATTTAAGGTTTGAGTTGGTCTACATTTTGATGATACTTGGGTGCGGTGTGGGTTGATGAGTTATCTATGGGGAGACAATGTGCATTTTGTTTAGGCAATGATATGGTTGGTCTATGGTTGTGCTATGGTGGAGTGATGTGATATCACATTAAAAATACTATTTAATAATATTAAATTAAATATAAATCCAACCTATACATTGGTTACTAAATCTCATTTATATAGCCTATGTTTTAAAATTTTTTCTACATTACTTTTTGTGAAATAATAATGTTTTGATTATGAAATGTTTTTAAAAAGATTTTTTTTATTTTCAAAACTAATGAAATCAATATTCATTGAAAGTCTTATTTAAAATGGGTATTTTGGTGTTTTAATTTATAATTTAATTTATAATGTACAAGTGTATTTTATATAGTTCACTACAAATATCATAGATATTTTGAAGGATGAAGATTCAATATATATAATATTGTTATTTTTTAAGTTTTATTAACGATATAGTGTTCGATTACAATGAATATATTTTCATTATCCATAATTCATAGAAAACTCATTTTATATTAAATTAAGTATTTTTTCACAGTAATCAGTTTTTTATTAAAGTATTTTATATGCATTTAATAAGGAAAAACATTAATAATTAGTCTATGAACCCTATATTAGATTTTTTTTGTTAAAAAAAATTATAGGAAGAACTAAAAATGCATGGTATGAAAATGTATTTTGACATATTTAAAGTGTTTCAAGTTTATAATTTTATAGTTTTATACAATTTTAAATTAATATACCTTTATAAATTTTATAGAATATTGTATTATACTAATATAATTTAATAATATTTTTTATTAAATATTTATACTTTTATAGTTTTATTCATTTATAAAATTATATACTTTTATAAATTTTGTAGTATATCATGTTTACATATATAGTTTAAATATAAAATTTTATTAATTATTTATACTTTTATACTTTTCTAGATTTATAAATTAATATACAATTATAGTTTTCTTCCTTATTAATTATTTTAATTTTATACTTTCATAAATTTTACTTGTATATATTATAATTTTAAACCATTATAAATTTGTAAAACTATATACTTCTATAATTTATGTATACTTTTATAACATATATGTACTTTTATATAGTTTTATAAAAATACTAGATAACTTTTTTCATTCCTCGAGATTCATGACACTCACACAAATCCCTTAAATGAAATGATCCATCTTAGGCAATCATAACCCAACACTAGCAACCTTAGCCTTCACTTAGCACTATCTTCACCTTCTACATAATATAGATTAATAATACCACCATGGAAAATGCATATCACTAACTATATCCAACCCATAAGATATCAATCACGACCTCACTCCTGCAAAAGGTGAATTAATGTTTGCAACTCCTAAACCTACTTTGCATCCAACATCACCTACATGGATACCCAATAAACCGGTCATACATGATGACATTTTTCAATTTGTAATACACTACATCCAACATTTTAGAACTAAAATTCAAGTTATATAATTTATATTATATTTTAATTAGAATTCTGTTATGATAGGGTCATGAAATTCATGGCATGAAGACATACATTAAACATAAGGAATCAAACAAGTTCTACAACTGGATAAGTATTGGGATATATATAATAAGAGTTTACTATCCAAACACATATCAAAACAAATTACTTATTTTTCTCAATGTTTCTAAAGTGTCTGAAACAAAAAAATAGAAAAGATTGTGGTTATTATGTTTGTAAATTTATGAAAAAGATCATATCCCATCAACAAACTAGCATCCCTGAAGAGGTATTTTCGAAGATAAATACTATTTTATTTAAAATATTTATTAATCCTTTGTGTATTTATATTTTTCCAGTACAACTATGACTGTCAAAAATACTCATATTCACAAGATGATATAGATTTTCTTAGAAATGAATGGGAAATGATGGCAGAATGTACACAAATAACATAAAGACACGACATTCATAGAAGTAATAAATTATTTCATATTTATGTTTAATTTATTTATTTTTAGTATTACTCACATATGAATTGTTTTCTTATACAGGTGGATTCCTTTATTCGAGTTGGGGTGGTTTGTTTGAAGCTTCTCATGCTTGTGACAAATTGGACTTCGAGGCTGCAACTGAGATAATGGCAACAAGGAAATGAGTCAAAAATGTATACAACCATCATGAAAAGGTGAATCCCTACTACTTGTTTAATTAATTTTGTCATCATTTTATCTACTATTTGTAAGTTATTTTCCCAATCATTTTTATCTAATACTTATTTAGTTTTTTTCATAGATCTTTTGGAAAGTAATATTTTGCTTTCAACTATCTATAGTAAGCCACACAAGAGATAACATGTACCTTTCTACCAATGTTACCTCGATTTCCATTGATTTTATTTGTCTACTTGCCAACACTGCATATTGATTTGATGTTCTTAGCTGAAAAACCTTTCTCATTATTGAAAACCAGAAGAGTGAAGGAAGCCCTTGTGGTGCCCATTTTGGTGACTTATCATGATATAATGGGCAGAAGAGCTTCCACCACTCTTCTAGTTTTCAACAATGAGAAAGGATTTTCAGCTAAGAACTTCGAATCAATATGCAGTGTTGGCAGTTTGACAGAGAAATAAAATAATAATCATGGTAACATTGGTAGTTAGGATTGTTTTGAGACTTTGGGATGTGTAGGAATCAACCACACCTCAACCCGACACACGATGTCACTAGCATGACTCCAAGTTCTTCTTTTTATTTAAAATTTACATTAACTTGAGTAAAAAAGACAATTAACATACTAAAAAAAGAGCAAATATATTCAGATTATTTTGATACTTTATGAAAATGATTCATAAGTCATTTTTTATGTGTAGGAATCAACCACACCTCAATCTGATACACAACGTGCCTGGTATGTCTCAAAGTGTCTGTTATCAGTTTAAAATCAATATTTTAGTTCAAAATGTGCCACTCACTGAAAATAGAGAAAACATGCTCAGATTGTCTTGATAATTTAGGAAATAGATTCATAAATCATCTGTGACATGTAGGAATGAGTCTTATGTCAAACTGATACACGATGTGACAGGTATGAGTCAAAGTGTGTGTTTCCAGTTTAAAATGACATTTTAGTAAAACAGACAAGTGACGTACTAAAAACTGAGAAAACACATTAAGATTGTTTTGATAATTTAGGACAATGATCTATGAGTCATTTGAGATGTTTAAGAACTAGGATCACCTTAATACGACACATGGTGTGACCAGTATGACTCCAAGTGCGTCTTTTTATTTAAAATTGACATCAATTTTAGTTAAAAGGACAACTGACTTACTCAAAACCTAGAAAACACATTCAGATTATTTCAATACTTTAGATAAACGATCCATAAGTCATTTTAGATGTGTAGGAATCAACCTCACCTCAATCCGATGCACGATGTGACTGATATGACTCCAAGTGCGCTTTTTTATTTAAAATTAACATCAATTTTAGTAAAAATGAAAACTAACATACTCAAAACTGAGAAAATGCATTCAGATTGTTTTTATACTTTAGGAAAACAATGTAACGACCCAAAGTTTTTCAATGGAAATTAACTTCTTATAATCATGTAATAAAATCACATGAAAACACAACATAATGAACTACTAAGTGCTAAGTGATCTTTAAACATAAGTTTGTCACTTTTGTGTTTTGAATTTCAAAAATCTGACAAACACAGTTGTGTTCAAGATGATTTTTGAAGTCCAATGAAACAAAAATAATTTTTGGTGAATAGTAACCTAACCTTATGAATAGTAACATACCCTTATAAATAGTAATATGGCCCTTATGAATATTAAATCATCCAACATAAGAGTAACCTTACCTGGGAATAATTAAATAAAATTTAGACATCTTAGAAAGTGACAATTTGACCATAGTAAACGTTTTGGTATTTTGAAAGTCATAAATAATTAATTATAATTAATTAATTAATTTAAAAGAAAATTTATTTTCTTAATTTTTTTTCATAAATTAACAAATCATTGTCTTATATCTTTTAGATAATTTTATAAGACCCTACGTAATTTTTGAAAGCACTATAAAATCAGTTTTAATTTTAAAAACTGTTTTTTTAAGTAAATTATGATTTTAATTAAATATTAAATTAATAATATTTAGAAAATTATTTTTAAAAAATGGACTTCATTTTTGGATTCTACACGTTAAAAAATGGTTGGGGTAAATTTTTGGGATTTTTCTGAAATACTTGAATTTTTGGTGAATAGTAAAATACATTAATTTACCGTATAAATACATTATAATTAAAAACCACTATTCCTGACATCACAAGTGATGTAAGAACCCAAATCCCGAAATCACATGCCTTATTTACTATTCTTGGTAATGTATGACTCATTATTCATTGTCTTGTGAGGAAATAATAAACTAATGATTTTTATATTAAGAAAACCCCTCTCCCCTCCACTATAAAAACCACCCTTCACACCCTCATTTCCTCACACCTCTCAACCTCCAAGACTTCTCTAAACTATGCCCAAACATCTTCCCTAGCCCCTCCCCCATGTCCAAGAGCTTCTGGTCTCATCAAAAGACCAAGCTTAGGCCCTTAAGGAAGATCTCAAGAGGAGGATTCAAGAGGTAATTTCTCTCCCTCTTCTCCTTTAATTTCCTTTCATGTTCAAGTTCATTTCTTGATCTCTCCCCACCTATATTCATCCAAATGGTATTGTAACTCCAGTATTATACATATAATATAATTTTATGATGATAATTGGATATTATATCATCCAACCCCTTTCCCTCTTCCTTTTATTTTATTAAAGAGAACGTTGTTCGCGAGGTGTTAATTTATCACCTTCAAGAACGACATGTTTTCTTCTTCCATTTCTACCTTCATACCTGGTCATGAAACCATTTTTATGGTTGGACCACAAGTTTTTATATGTATTATTTCCTATTTAAATTTCTTGAAATAACTTATGGCCATATTACTAGTGATAAAATAAAACAAGTTCATTATGATCGAAAAACCGTTCAAATTAACCCAAACAATCATCATTTAATTCTTATCTAATGATTCATCCACATGGATATAACATGATTCATTATAAGACCATTAAAACTCATTTAATATCATTAATAACATGTAATATCATTTCTATATGTTTACCCATGTTCTACCAGAACTTCAATTTAAGAATACAAGTGAACCACTCAAGAAAACCATAAAAACAAACATTCTCGAACAATGTTTTTAAACCCTATAACTCACCCAAAGGCATATAAAATCACTTAATAAAACCATAATAAACCATATTAATGTAAAAAAGGTTCTGGATTTATAATATAATGTCATTATACAGGACATTAAAGAGAAGGAAGCATTCAGATACAAGGTAAGGGGAAATTCTCGAACCCAAATTTCGTCCTTTAGGTTCTCCCTCTTTTACTCCATTTTTTATATGGTTACTCCTAAAAAAATCATTGTTTTATCATTTTATTTCCTTTTATAGGATATACATGTCTGTAACTGGTTTTTATGTCAAACAAAATGTTTTCCAAAAGAACTCTTCTTTTAAGAACACACCTTTTACTTCTCTCTCAAAGTGGACGGTTCTTGTAACATGTATGTTATTCCCTCTTTCTTTTGGGAACCCAAAGTTTATGAATGTGTTCTTATGAGATGTAACCCATTACTTTCCATGGGTTAGTTATTTTTACTTTTGATATATTTTCCATGTGGCAAGCTTGATAATGATAATGTTATGATGTGACGGGTGTGCCCGGAATTATATAGCGCAATATGAATGTTTGAATGTGACGGGTGCACCCAGAATTATACAGTTCTCCAATGCATTGGGTAAATTGACGAATCTCATGAGTAAATGTGAAATGTTGTGTGAACAAGATTCTATCTTGGTTCACAAGTATTTGTGGTATTTAACCACTAAGACATGATGTTACATTTTTATGCATTGCCACATTTCAAGTCTTTTATTTATACTCCTCTCATGTTCATGATATTTTTCCTATTTCATGATTATGCTCACCCCATGCTATATTCTTCTTATCTATCCTCTTACTAGGATTTTAGCTCAACCCTTTTTATGTATATCCTCAGGTGGCTACATGTACTAAGGAGAGGACAAGTGCCAATAAGAAGCTAGAGAGAAGAAATTAAATAAATGTTTATGCTTGATGTTGTAATTGTTTTGTACGGTCCTAGTTTTCCCAAGAAACTAAAACTTTGGATCCTATATGTTTAATAATATTATGTTGTTTATCTTTGAAATTATTTAATAGTAATGTAAGAAAAATTTGGGTCGCTATAGTTGGTATCCTAGGGAGGTTTAGTTAATTTGGGAATTAGGATTAGTGAACCCTAGAGAAAACCTCTAGCATGAGACTAAGTACAAATATGCACACAAGAGTATATACATAGGGATACCATATGTTATGATTTTTGTATAAATTGTGCAAATAAATAAGTTATTTATTCCTGAATTGTTGACTTACGTCTTGTTCTAACCTTTTCTATTTTAGAAAATAGTGGGAACTAGGAGAAATCAGGCCAACAACTCTTGCGAGGGCCAATGCAACGATTTCCCAAACGACATCCCCAATGATTTGGGAGGTGGAGTTCAGAAATTCATGGTGATGCTTACCCAACTATCTCAAGTTATGAACAATAAACATAATAATGGGGAACGTCCTCCTTCACCAAAGAGGGAGAAACTGGCTGTTGAATGTTTTATGCGGTAACGACCACCGACGTTTAGTGGATCTTCTGATCCACTAGCTGTGGAACAGTGGGTCAACTCCATGGAGAAGATCTTTTCTGTTCTTCACTGTTCTGAGATAGAGAAGGTGACCTTAGCCATTTATCGTCTAGATGGAGAAGTCGATCAATGGTGGGCTTTGATTAAGAACACCAAGCCAAGGGAGGAAATTGAAGAGATGGAATGAGAAGACTTTAAGATAATGTTTCTTAACAAGTATTTCCCAATAACTCTTCGCACGAAGATGGAGAGAGAATTCATAGAGCTCAAGCAAAAATAAGGAGAATCTTTCACAACCTACGAAGTGAATTTCACAAGTCTTGCAAGGTACGTTTCGGGTTTTGTTATAAAAAATGATAGCAAAAATGATAGATTCTTTAGTGGATTAAAACCACACCTTTGAAAGGCTCTTGCAATTCAAGACTTTGGGAATTAGCAAGAAGTTGTTCGGTGTGCTCTTAAAGTGGAGATAGAGTTTGGATAATGGTCCCACGACTATGGTGATAAAAAAATAAAGGTGGAGTTTCAAGCCGGCGGATCTAATGATAAGGGTGGGAAGAAAACTCAACGACCCACATACCAAAAATGTGGAAAGTTGCACCATGGTAACTACCTCAAAGGGACGGGGAAATGCTTCAAGTGTGGGAAATAAGGACATCATTCTCAAGAGTGTCGAAAAGACATGAAAAGGAAGGAGAATGTAGCTGATGAAAGGAGAGAACCACTCATGGCTCAATGCTACAACTTTAGGGAGCTAGGTCACTATACAAACCAGTGCACTAAACCTCGAGTTCTCGAGGGTAATCAACATCAGCAGCCACAAAATCCAAAGGAACAAGGGAAGGCTTATTCCATCACTACTGCGGAGGTAGAGCATGATAATGAAGTCAAACAAGGTGCACTTCCTATTCACTCAATAATGGAAAAAGTGTTATTTGATTCTAGTTCTACGCATTCCTTTATATCTTGAAAGTTTTCTAGAACTATAGAATCGAAGCCCCGAAACCTTGAAGTAGAGATATCTGTAAAAACACCAAGTGGTGCAATCATTGCAACCCAAGTGTTTGAATCCTCTCCTATTGGCGTATGTGGGAAGATTCTTCCAGAAAATCTTGTAATACTTCCTTTGGTGGAATTCGACGCTATAATGGGAATGGATTGACTCTCATTATATAGAGCACATATCAAATATTGAGAAAAGGAAATATATTTTCATATTCCGAGCCATCCCATGCTCCTCTACAAATTCAAGGAAGATCATGAATCTCCTTTGAAAAATACTTCAATGGTGTGGGTGTTGATTCCCTATAAAGAAGCATACCTCGCCCAAATAGTTGTGTTGAAGGAAAGTGCCAACCTTTAGGAAATGCCCATAGTGAGGGAATACAGTGATGTGTTTCTTGAAGAGTTACTTGGAATTCCCCTGGATCGTGAGGTAGAGTTCTCAATTAAACTCATACCCGGAGCTACTCCTATCTCGAAGTGTCCCTATAGGATGGCTCCTATCGAACTGGAGGAGTTAAAGAAGCAGCTGCAAGATCATCTGAACAAAGGTTTCATACGCCCTAGTGCATCACCTTGGGGTGCGCCAGTGCTCTTTGTGAAGAAGAAGGATGAAACAATGCGGCTGTGTATCGATTATCAGGAACTCAAAAATAACACCATAAATAACAAGTATCATCTCCCTAGTATTGATGACTTGTTTGATCAGTTAAGAGGAGATCAATACTTCTCAAAGGTGGATCTTCGTTCTGGATATCATTAGGTAAAGGTGAAGAAGGAAGATATTCAGAAGACTGCCTTCCGAACAAGGTATGGGCACTATGAGTTTTTGTTGATTCCCTTTGGACTTACTAATTCCCCTGCAATCTTCATGGATTTGATGAATAGAGTCTTTATAAATTACCTCAAAAAAAATTTGGTAGTGTTTATCGATGATATTCTAATCTACTACAATAGAAAAGAGGAACATGAAGAACATCTAAGACTTGTGTTGGTGATATTGATAAAGGAGAATTCGTACGCCAAGTTCAACAAGTGTGACTTTTGGATGAAACAAGTCACGTTATTGGGACATGTGATCACAAGTGAGGGAATTTCTGTGGATCCTTCAAAAAAAAGAAGATTAAGGAATGGGCCAGTCCCTCTAGTGTCACAGAAATCCGTATTTTTCTTGGATTAGTTGGGTACTACCGACATTTTGTGAGAAACTTCTCACAATTGTCAAGCCCGCTAACTAAGTTAACAAGGAAAGGGGTAAAGTATGTCTGGACGAAAGAATGTGAGGGAAGCTTCAAGGAACTAAAGAGAAGGTTGATCACTGCACCTGTACTCATACTACCGAAAAGTGGAGGAAGTTTTGTGATATACAATAATGCTTTAAGGAAAGGCTTGGGTTGCGTACTCATGTAAAATGATAATGTGATAGCCTACGCCTCACGACAGTTGAAGATCCATGAGCAGAACTACCCGACGCATGATCTAGAGCTGGTAGCCGTGATTTTTGCCTTGAAAATCTGGCGGCACTACCTTTATGGTGAGAAGTGTGACATATTCACCGACCACAAGATCCTAAAGTATATATTCACACAAAAGGAGCTCAACATGCGTCAAAGGAGATGGTTATAGCTAATCAAGGATAACGATTTCTCTATTAACTATCATCCTGGAAAGGCGAACAAGGTAACTGGTGCTCTAAGTAGAAAAGAACCCGCTACACTATCCATGTTATGGATTGAGAAAGACCCTATCTTCTTAGATATGAAAATAATAGATTTGGAAATCATAAGGGAAGGGGATACATCCTACCTTGCCCAAATTATTGCACAATCATCCATCCAAGAAAAGATTAAGGAAGCACAAAGGGATGATGTGGAGATACAAAAGAGGGTGAATGCAGTAAAGGAAGGGAAGCTTCCAGAGTTCCATATCGACAATGATGGTGTGATTCGGCTTGGAATGCGGATTTGTGTGCCTTCATCACCTGGGATAAAGAAGGAGCTATTGGATAATGCACATAACTCAATATTCTCTATCCATCCTGGGAGTACCAAAATGTACCGTGATCTCCAAGAACACTTATGGTGGGATAACATGAAGAAGGATATTGCGGAATACATATGAAGGTTCTTGGTATGTTATCAAGTTAAAGCTGAGTGACAAAAGTCCAAAGGTATGATGCAATCATTACCTATACCCATGTGGAAATGGGAAAATGTTACAATGGACTTTGTCACGGGTCTCTTGAAGACGTCGAAGGGAAATAATACGATATGGGTTGTGGTTGACCGACTCACCAAGACTTCCCATTTTATTTCTATTCAGGAAGATCTCTCGCTTGAACAAATTCCAAAGATATATGTGAAGGAATTGGTGAGACTGCACGATGTTCCACTCTCAATTGAATTTGACCGTGATCCAAGGTTCACATCTAAATTCTGAAGGAGCCTTCAACATGCTTTGAGTACTGAATTAAATTTCAGCACGACCTGTCACCCCCAAACAGATGGCCAGTCTGAAAGAACTATTCAGACGCTTGAAGATATGCTAAGATCTTGCTCTCTAGAATTCAAAGGTGGACAGGATCAGCATCTCCCATTGGTTGAGTTCTTATACAACAATAGCTTCCACTCGAGTATTCAGATGGCTTCACATGAAGCTCTATATGGAAAGCAATGTAGAACTCCAACCTGTTGGGATGAAGTTGGAGAAAGAAAGCTACTTGGACCTAATATTATGCAAGAGATGACAGAGAAGGTTCAAGTCATCCAGAAATACATCAAAGCTGCTCAGAGTCGGCAAAAGAGCTATGCTGAAAACCATTGAAGGGACTTGGAGTTCGACGTTGGAGATAAAGTCTTCCTACAAATATCTCCATGGAAGAGAGTTATGCAATTTGGGAAGAAAGGGAAGCTAAGCCCAAGGTACATTGGCCCCTTTGAGATCCTTGACCGCATAGGAGCCGTGGCCTATCGTCTTTCACTTACACCGAATATGTCTCAAGTTCATGATGTGTTTCATGTATCACTACTAAGGAAGTACATACCAGACCCCTCACATGTACTAAACTCAGAGGTGGTGCAGCTGGAAGATGATCTCTCCTATGAGGAGAATCCAGTAAAGATTATGGATCAGAGAGATAAGGTTCTACGCAATAAGACAAACTATCTTGTCAAAGTGTTGTGGAGGAACCATAAGTTTGAGGAATCAACTTGGGAACCAAAAGAGGCAATGAAGGAGAAGTACCCTCACCTGTTTGTGTAAAGTGAAATTTTGGGGGCAAAATTTCTTAAGGGGGGAAGAATGTAACGACCCAAAGTTTTTCAATGGAAATTAACTTCTTATAATAATGTCATAAAATCACATGAAAAAAAAACATAATGAACTACTAAGTGTTAAGTGACCTTTAAACATAAGTTTGTCACTTCTGTGTTTTGAATTTCAAAAATCTGACATACACGATTGTGTTCAAGATGATTTTTGGATTCCAATGAAACAAAAATATTTTTTGGTGAATAGTAACCTACCCTTATGAATAGTAACATACCCTTATGAATAGTAATATGACCCTTATGAATATTAAATCATCCAACATAAGAGTAACCTTACCCAGGAATAATTAAATAAAATTTAGACATCTTAGAAAGTGACAATTTGACCTTAGTAAACGTTTTGGTATTTTGCAAGTCATAAATAATTAATTATAATTAATTAATTAATTTAAAAGAAAATTTATTTTCTTAAAATGTGTTCATAAATTAAAAAATAATTGTCTTATAGTTTTTAGATAATTTTATAAGACCCTATGTAATTTTTGAAAGCACTATAAAATCAGTTTTAATTTTAAAAACTGTTTTTAAGTAAATTATGATTTTAATTAAATATTAAATTAATAATATTTAGAAAATTATTTTTGAAAAATGGACTTCATTTTTTGATTCTACACATTGAAAAATGGTTGGGGTAAATTTTTAGGATTTTTCTGAAATACTTGAATTGTTGGTGAATAGTAAAATACATTAATTTACCGTATAAATACATTATAATTAAAACCCACTATTCTTGACATCACAAGTGATGTAAGCACCCAAACACCAAACTCACATGACTTATTTACTATTCTTGGTCATTGATGACCCATTATTCATTGTCTTTTGAGGAAATAATAAACTAATGAATTTTATATTAAGAAAACCCCTCTCCCCTCCACTATAAAAACCGCCCTTCACACCCTCATTTCCTCACACCTCTCAAGCTCAGAGCATTCTCTAAAATCTGCCCAAACATCTTCCCTAAACCCCCCCCACGTCCAAGAGCTGTTTGTCTCATCAAAAACCAAGCATAGGCCCTTAAGGAAGATCTCAAGAGGAGGATTCAAGAGGTAATTTCTCTCCCTCTTCTTCTTTAATTTCCTTTCAAGTTCAAATTAATTTCTTGATATATCCCCACCTATATTCATCCAAATGGTATTGTAACTCCAGTATTATAAATATACTGGAATTTTATGATGATAATGGGATATTATATCATCCAACCCCCTTTCCCTCTTCCTTTTATTTTATTAAAGAGAATGTTGTTCGTGAGGTGTTAATTTATCACCTTCAAGAACGACATGTTTTCTTCTTCCATTTATACATTCAGACCTGGTAATGAAACCATTTTTATGGTTGAAACATAAGTTTTTATATGTATTATGTCCTATTTAAAGTTCTGTAAATAACTTATGGCCATATTACTAGTGATAAAATAAAACAAGTTCATTATGATCGAAAAATCATTCAAATTAACCCAAAAAATCATCATTTAATTATTATCTAATGATTCATCCACATGGATATAATACGATTCATTATAAGATCATTAAAACTCTTGTAATATCATTAATAAAATTTAATATCATTTTTGGATGTTTACCCATGTTCTACCAGAACTTTAATTTAAGAATACATGTGAACCACTCAAGAAAACCATAAAAACAAACATTCTCGAACAATATTTTTAAACCCTATAACTCATAAAAAGGCACATAAAATAACTTAATAAAACCATAATAAACCATATTAATGTACACAAGGTTCTTTATTTCTAATATAATGTCATTATACAGGACATTAAAGAGAAGGAAGCATTTAGATACAAGGTAAGGGGAAATTCTCGAACCCAAATTTCTTCCTTCAGGTTCTCCCTCTTTCACTCCATTTTTGATATGGTTACTCCTAAAAAAATCATTTTTTCATCATTTTCATTACTTTTCTAGGATATACATGTCTGTTACTAGTTTTTATGTCAAACAAAATGTTTTCCAAAAGAACTCTTCTTTTTAGAACACACCTTTTACTTCTCTCTCAAAGTGGATGGTTCTTGTAACATGTATGTTATTCCCTCTTTCTTTTGGGAACCCAAAGTTTATGAATGTGTTCTTATGAGATGTAACACATTACTTTCCATGGGTTAGTTATGTTTAATTTTGATATATGTTCCACATGGAAAGCTTGATAATGATAATGTTATGATGTGACGGGTGCACCCGAAATTATATAGCGCAATATGAATGTTTGAATGTGACGGGTGCGCCCGGAATTATACAGCACTCCAATGCATTGGGTAAAGTGATGAATCTCATGATTAAATTTGAAATGATGTGTGAACAAGATTCTAGCTTGGTTCACAAGTATGTTTGGTAGTTAACCACTAATACATGATGTTACATTTTTATGCATTGCCACATTTCAAGTCTTTTATTTATTCTCCTCTCATGTTCATGATATTTTGCCTATGTCATGATTATGCTCACCCCATGCTATATTATTCTTATCTATCCTCTTACTGGGATTTTAGCTCACCCCTTTTTATGTATATCCTCAGGTGGAAACTTGTACTAAGGAGAGGACAAGTGCCAATAAGAAGCTAGAGAAGAAGAAATTAAATAAATGTTTATGCTTGATGTTGTAATTGTTATGTACGGTCCTAGTTTTCCCAAGACACTAAACCTTTGGATCCTCTATGTGTAATAATATTATGTTTTTTATCTTGAAAATGATTTAATATTAATGTAAGAAAAGGTTGGGTCTCTATAAACAATCCATAAGTCATTTTTGATGTGTAGGAATCAACCATACCTCAATCCGACGCACGATGTGACCGATATGACTCCATGTGTGTCGTTTTATTTTAAATCAACATTAATTTTAGCAAAAGGAATAAATTATGTACTAAAAATCAATAAAACACTTTCATATTGTTTTTATACTTTAGGAAAATTATCCATGAGTCATTTTTGATGTGTAGGAATCACCCGCACCCCGATCCGATGCACGGTGTGACCGATATGACTGTAAGTGCATCTTTTTATTTAAAATTGACATCAATTTTAGTAAAAAGGACAGCCGACCTACTCAAAACTGAGAAAACACATTTGGATTGTTTTTATACTTTAGGGAATGATCCACAAGTCATTTGGGATGTTTAGAAATCATACACACCTCAATTGAACACATGGTGTGACTAATATGATTCGAAGTGCATATTTTTATTTAAAATTGACATCAATTTTAGTAAAAAGGAAAAACGACCTACTCAAAACTAAGAAAATTAATTCATATTGTTTTTATAATTTAGGAAAATAATTCATAAGTCATTTGTGATGTGTAAGAATCAATTTAACCTCAATCCGATGTACAATGTGACTGATATAACACTCAATCCAATGCACGGTGTGACCGATATGACTCCAAATGTGTCTTTTTTATTTTAAATTGACATTAATTTTATTAAAAGGAATAAATGACCTACTGAAAGATGAGTAAATACATTTATATTGTTTTGATACTTTGTGAAAATTATCCATGAGTCATTTGTGACATATAAGAATCACCCACAACTCAATCCGATGCATAATGTGACTGGTACGACTCAAAGTTTTTGTTTTCAGTTTAAAATTGACATTTTAGTTCAAAATGTGTTTCACTCACTGAAAACCAAGAAAATTCACTCTGATTGTCTTGATAATTTAGGATAACAATTCATAAGTCATTAGTGACGTGCAAGAAGAAGTCTCACGTCAAACCGACACACAATGTGACCACTATGACTCAAAGTATGTATTTCTAGTTTGAAATGACATTTTATTAAAAAACACAAGTGATATGATGAAAACCGAACAAACACATTTGGAATTTTTTGATAATTTAGGAAAATGATTCATAATTAATTTGTGATATGTAGGAATCAACCACACCTCAATCCTATGCACGGTATGACCGGTACAACTCCAAGTGAGTCTTTATTAAAAATTGACATTAATTTCATTAAAAAGAATAATTGACATACTCAAAACTGAGAAAACACATTAAAATTGTTTTGATACTTTAGGAAAATGATTCATAACTCATTTTTTTACGTGTTGGAATCAACTACACCTCAATATAATGCACAGTGTGACCGGTATAACTCAAAGTGTGTATTTTTTATTTAAAATTTGACATTTTTTTAATGTATTCTTCCATATTAATGTTTAATTTATTTCTTTATAATATTACTAACATAATATTTGTTTTATTTTATAAGTGGATTATTTTGCTTGGGTTGAGTTGATTTGTTCGACAATGGATACCATGGGCGTAACTTTTTGAGAGGGGATCATAGGCACTAAAGATGATGATAAATTAATGTTTTTAAATGTTTGTGGGTAGTAATTGTAAATATAATTATACAAAACATTTTTTGAAACACATATAGTAGTGTTTTTTTGTATTTGTGATGTAAAATTTATTTCAATTAAATTATATATTTTTTGTACATGTTATAGGTTTCTACACTGTGCTGTTATACAAATAGAACACTATAGCTGGTGGGGCCTTTATCAACCCTATTTCTAGTGCTGATAAAGGCCCCCTTTATTAGTGCTATTGAAACCACTGATAAAGTGGACCCCTTTAATAGTGTTGAGGTTAACAAAATATTTTTAGTAGTGTGCATATACCTCCTCATTAAATGATTCTTTTCATATTAATAGCCATGAAAAAAACATTAATTGACTAACATTACGTGAACATTTATTTTTTTTCAATTAATTGTCCTTGTGAAAGATTAATTAATCCATTAATGTGGTAGACATTTATTTTTCTAATTATTTAAATATTCATGTTAATTTTTTATTAACCAAATGAAATTTTTTGTATTTTAATAAAAAAAATTTCATGAAGAATAAACTCAAACAACTATGAAATAGATACATAATGACTATCCAACTATCACATAACAATCACCCTAATAGTCATATTTTCAACACTTATCCTCCCTCCCACGACAATTTTTTTCCCTCCTATAAATTCCCTTCAGTTAATCCCTTAAAATCTAAACTACCTCACATATTAAACTTTCTCATTTTTTTATTTCTCTCACACAAAATTATTATCTTGAGGTTGATAGTTATTTTACCCAGTATCATGATTTTATAGACCTTTTTGTTGGAGATTATCCATCACATGATTTTTGTAAAGTCATGCTTTTTTCTAGGATGTGAAAAGAAGCGAATATTTAAATTTTTCATTTTACATGCTCATGAGGGGTAAAATAGTTATTTTTCTCTAGAATAAGATATCAAATAACTTTTTTAACCATACCATTCGGCCCAAAATAAGACGTTTAACTTAGGAAAAAAGTTTGGTGGTATTCCTAGATGTTCAAATTTTGATAGATTATTTAATATTTAATTAATTAAATATTAATTTATTCGCACGGGTTCAGATTGTGATATATTTTGAAAAGAACATAGAATTATGATTCTGAATCTATGTCTGAGTCTGAAATGGAGAGTCTTACCCAGATGAGACATAATCTTGACATGGGCGGCAAGCCCCACTTTTTTTACTTTTCTTTTCTTATTTCCTTTTCATTTTATTTTATCCTATCCTCCATTTATTATCATGTATTCCCCCTTAGCGATCTTGTTTCTCATGACCTAGAGAGGTAAAAGGAGGGAAAAGGGAGAGGGAGGAGGGATCACCGTTGGGGAGCTCATATGGACTTGGATCGGAGCTCGGTGAGTGCATGATGCAGATCTGCTGTGAAGATTTGGAATTTTACACCCAAAGGTAGGAGGTTTATTTATTTTTATTCCAATATCCCCATATATTATCTATTTTTAATTTTCTAATCCTGATATATGTTGTTTGGGGTTCCATGAGAGCCCCCATAGGTTGATTTGACATAAATCAGGCAGTGCCAGATGATTTTTGAGGGTTTTATGTTTGGGATATTCCTATCACATGATGTGTAGTTTAGGAACACATGTCATGTGTTCTAATGTTTGAGAAAAGGGTTAAATATGAGGTTTACATGACGTTTATGTTTAGGAAATGCTGTGTAGAGGCGACTCGGGATGTGGCTGGGTACTCGTCCAAATACCCCATGTCGGGGGCTCATGGTCGTGTAGGATACACGACCAAACCCCATGCGAGGTATATGGATAGTGGAATTATAAATAAGATGGATGGAACCTGTGTGGGATACATTTCCATGTACTTAAGTAAAACACCATGTGGGGTACACATCGTGCAGGGCCACTGCATGCAGTGTACTTAGAAAAGGTGCACACCGAGTGGGCTATGAAATATGACTAGATGGGTCTGTTGGAGGTACACGCTGTGTACTACCTCCTTGGGGGTTTCTTGTTTTTTTTTCACCCTAGAGTCAGAATGAGACATGTGAGAAGTCCATTCTGATATTTTTTTACACATAGAACGCAATGGTAGAACCCTTGGGGGTGTTTTGAGGAATTCTAAGAGATGAATAAGGGCAAGAAATTTATAAAGGGGTATTTATTCTTCCATTTAATGAATCCAGTTCTCTCATGAGAGTAATACATGGGATGATACCTAGATGAGGGTTGTTAAAATAGTTGGAGGACATGAAATGGGATCGCCAAGGTTGTGGAATGGTGTAGTTTGGAGAAGTCCTTGGCTTACGAGTCTAGGTTGTGACTTGAGGAGGCTAATAGGTTGGGTGTTTAGGCCAACCTAGAGTGACTTGAAAAGGGTATGGGATTGAGTCCATATCACTTGTGATTTTTTCCTTTTAGGTTTGTGAGGTTGTGATATATTAGAGGCTAGGTAGAGGGTTGTGCTACCCCTAAGAGATAGACATTGGCATGGGAGACTTGCTGTGACCAAGGATCCTAAGAGGGATTCCTCTGCTTATGTTATGACCTAGAGGATCCAAAGAGGGATGGATCCACTTTCATATCAAATCCAAGGATCCCAAGAGGGATACCTCCACTTACGATTTGACCTAGGGGACCCTAGTGGGTGCCCGATGACTTTATCAACTCTGAACGAGCACATATAACTATGGGTAAAGATGGTTGTGGGTGTCAACCTATAACCCAAATCGATATGTAAGACCAATTGGTCAGATACGATGATGATGGATATGTTTGTTTGACCAACCTTTTTAATTTATTTATTTTTGGTTTTTATTTATGTTTGATGACATGTGATTGCCCAGGACACCATGAAATCAGACATTGGGCCTAACACATATGTGATTGACCATGATCCCTAGGAATCACTTTATGAGATGGATGAGACCCTAGGATTCCTAATATGGTTGAGATTAAGTATTACACTACATTGGGGGCCGATGCCTATCCTGACTGGAATCCAATGATTTGGTTGATATGGGAGTGGATTCCTAGAGGCAGTACCTAGGATCCAACATTAGAGAGTGCATGACCACATATATACATGAATTATTAGGATGGTAGGGATTCATATGATATTTTGATACCATTTCATATACTCGAGTTTCGAGATTCGAATGGAGATACCAACAAACTATTGTGAATGCCCATGATGCATAATATTCAAATGCTATAATGATGTGCTGGGTGGGTGTATATCCTCAAGCATGGATGTTGGACATCTTGTGGGTGAGTGCTAGATCCCCTGATCGATGTATAGGATATCCTTCTAATATTGGGTGGTTTCACTAGTGATGTATTGTATGAGGATCCATGAAATATTGTATTTCTAAAATATTGACCATGGGATAGAGGGAGGGTATTCCATTTGATTTCCTAGGTTTCTTAGGAATCAATCACACATGGATGTATACGATTTCCTAGGGTTTCCCCCTCTGATGAATAAGTCATATTTTTATGCATATCTCCCCATATATTAGAATATTTTAATTTTTAATGCTTGATATATGTTTTTTGGGGTGCCATGAGTGTCTCGTGGGTTGATTTGGGGTGAATTAGGCATTTCAGGCTGATTTTGGGGGTTTTCTTTTTGTGAAAACCTGATCAAACAATGTGCTATTTAGGAAAACACACTGTGTGTTCTTATTTTTGGGTGAATGGTTAGAGATGATGGTTACATGATGTGTATGTTCGAGTCACACCTTGTAGAGTTGACTTGGGGTGTGGCTAAGTAATCGACTAAACACACCGTGTTGGAGGTACATGGTCATGTAGGATACATGAGAAAACCTCGTGAAAGGTACATGACCAGTGGAATTATATAGAAGTTGGATGGAACCCATGTGGGGTACATTCCTAGGTTCTTAGGTGCCACCTTGTGTGGGGTACACATCGTGTAGGCTGACGACATGCCATAAACTTAGGAAAAGTTCACGTCGAGTGAGCTATGAAACATGAATAGAGATCCTTGTTGGAGGTACACGCCGTGTACATAAGGTACATGTTGTGTACTCCATCCTTACAGTTTTTTGTTGGTTTTCACCCTAGAGTTAGAATGAGACATATGGGTAGTCCATCCTGATCATTTTTTCCATGTAGAATGTGGTTGTGGAACTCTTGAGGTGTTTTAAGGAATTTTAAGAGAGGAATATGGGAAAGAAAGCTATAGAGGAGAAGTTATTCCTCAAGTGATTGAATACAGAGGTCTCCTGAGAGTGATACATGGGGTTATACATAGATGAGGGTCATGGTAATGGTTGGAGGACATGACATGGGATTGCTAAGGTCCTCTACTGGTGTAGCTTGGGCTAGTCCTTAGCTAACAAGGATGGTTTGTGACTTCAGGAGGCAGATAGGTTGGATGTTTTTGGCCAACCTAGAGTGACTTGAAAATGGGATATAATTGAGGAAATACCCCTTGTGAGTTTTACCTATTAGGTTCGTGAGGTTGTGATATGTTATAGGATGGGTCAAGGGATGTGCTAACCCAGAGATATGGGCATTGGTTCAGGAGACTAGTTGTGCTCAAGATTCTAAGAGGGATGTATCCTCTTATGTTTTGACCTAGAGGATCCGAAGAGGGATGCCTCCAATTTCATACCAAATATGAGGACCCCAAGAGGGATACCTTCACTTATGATATGACCTAGGGGATCCTAATGGGTGACTAGTAACTTGACCGACTCTAAGAGGGTGCATATGACTATGGGTAAAGATGATTGTGGATGTCACCCAAAAACCCAAACTCATATATAATATTTATGGGGTTGAGATGATGATGATGGATGTGGGTGTTTATATAGAATTTTTAATTTATTTATTTTGTCTTTTATTTATGTTTGATAACATGTTATTTCCCAGGACACCTAGAAATTGAATTTTAGGCCTGAAAAATATGTGATTGGCCAGGATATCCAGGAATCATTTGATGAGATGGATGAGTCCCTAGATGCCCAATATGGTCGGGATCTAGTCTCACAGTACATTGGTGTCAAATTATTATCTTAGCTGACATACAATGATCTGGTTGATGCAGGAGTGGATTCCTAGAGGTAGTACCTAGGATCCAACATCAAAGAGTGAATGACCATATATATACAGAAATGTTTGGAATGGTAGGGATTCCTATGATATTGTGATACAATTGCGTATACCCAGGTGCTGGGATTGGAATGTTGATACCAAAAAATCATTTTGAATGCCCACAATGCTCAAGATTTAAATGGTGGTATGAGGTTCCTAGTGGAAATATTATCCCTGAGCACAGATGTTGGACATCCTAAGGGTGGGTGTTGAATCCCTTAATCGATTCCTAGGATACCCCTCTAGCATCGAGTGGATGCACCAATGATGGATTGGTTGAGGATCTGTGAGATATTGGATTCCCAAGATATTGATAATGGTATATAGGGATAGTATTCCCTTTAATTTCCTAGGTTTATTAGGAATCAATCACACCTTAATGTATATGATTTACTAGGGTTTCCCACTCCCATGAATCGTTTTTCAACCTGAAATTGAGAATGCCTAAGTACTACCATGGGTTTTAGCTTGAGTTCTTGAGGTTGAGGGATTCTTGGTGATGCCTCAGGGTTTTCTACTCATTATTGGAGGTGTGATCATGAGATACCTAGAGAGAGGATAGAGGTTCCCCTAAGGCTATGCTCATGCTCATAGACATTTTGACATTAGGAAGAAGTAGGTATGGTTGATCGTGGTTGTAGACCTGAGGATCAATGCTGGTTAGTGTGTTTAGGGCAGGATATGGTTCCCATGAGTAGTTATAGTAGAATAATAGTCATTATGACATGATTAGAGAAATTCCAGTATTGGATGAAGTTGGTTTAAGTCTATTGGGTTCTATGGAAGGACCCAAGGATCAATGATGTATTTATTATTAATTTTATCCTTGTTATTTCTCTAATAGGACAGTATTATTGAATGATCGTGCACTTATAATAGAAAGTTATAGGTTCACCACTAGGGGTGACCTAATGAGATTCATTTATCACCCCCAGTACATGCACCTTAGTGTGTGCGTAGACCTAACATATGCTTTTATGTTGTGAACACAGTGGAAAGGATAGGGTAGAGGCCCATAATTTCATGATCAAGAAGATATGCTCATGTGGAGTCTTATGATTGAGTTGGAGCAGATCAATATGGTTTTAGATACTAGGTATGTAGTATATCTTAAAGTTGGAATATGATCACTATAAATTCATTTTCAGTTTATTTATCTTTTAGATGTGGTTGGCCCAATGGGAAACTAGATGTGTGTGAGTATGATTGTTCAGGTTTGTATATAGAATTTCATTTTATTATAGAATATTTTAGTTATTTATTATTTATTTACCCTAATGCTTATGAATGTGTATGATGTTTGGATAATTTATTTGTGATTGAGAACTTTTATATGGGGGTATAATCTTCTCACAGTACCACCTTAGACCCTCACTACTAGTCGGTATCCTTTGACACATGAGGAGGCACAACTGAGGTCCCATAGTGAACCAGTCTAGTTACTATTCATATAGAGATCTGGGTTGGTTTGTTAAAAAGTGTCATTTGAGGTGTTTTTCATTTTCCTTACTATTTTGGACTTATTAGATAGGAGATATAGGAATGTTTCAGAGCCTATGATGGATACTAGTCTAGTGCATCATGAACACCTTTACCAATAGGAATTCAAAGTTTATAGAGATGAGATTAATGTTTTTGGTATTTTATGTTATAGTTGATGTGATTTTAACCTTAGATGATGAAAATGGTGTTGGGATTTATGATTTATTATGGATTTTTGGATCTTGGATCATTAGAAAGAAGTCAGTTCTGGATCTGAATCATGAACCTATAGGAAAAAGGTGTCTTATACATAATGATTTGGCATGTAGGATTCAAATGACATTTAGGGGACTACTAGTGTGATTATTATCACTGATCAAAGGTTAATCTGTTTAAAGTGTAAACAAATGCTCATATAGAATTTTATTGTATAAGTACTTGAAAACATTCTACTCAGTTAGACCACTATGTATATGTGTTTCTTATGATGGATGGTTATGTGGATCTACAATGAGATGCTTAATGATGATGATGATGTAGTCCCTTGGTGTAGAGGATGTGAGGTGACCCTAGCTTGGAATGATACTCTACTTAATTGAACTTAATGGCAGTGCTTAGTGGGATGCAGATCACCAGTATGGTGATTCTAGTTGAATATACCCTATAGGTTCAGTTATTTAAAGTGTTAGTAACAACTTATATGGTATTTTATCATATATATTATAATGTAATTGTACTTAACCAAACCTTGGGTTTGTTATTATTTGTTACAGATCATCAGAGGAAAATTTTGATAAAGAGAGTATGTATGTGTGATGTGACCAGATGCTCGGTTATTTGAAGTGTTAGTAACAACTGATACACTATTTTCCAATATATCTTGGAATCACATTCTACTTAACTAATCTAGATACTATGGTTTTCTTGGGTGCATATTGTTCAAGATGATGCCTTTATATACTAAAAACCCTCAATGAGTTGGGATTATCAAGGGACCAGTCCTGTAGGTGGATGATCGATGAGGATCAATACTCTTGTAGGCTGAAGAGTTGGAATTTAATGTCATTATGAGTATATGAGACCCTTGAGAGAGATTTTGGAATGTCATATTCCATGGTTTGTTGAGATGAGAGCATGGATGATTTCCCATGATCTATAACCTTGAATGAGACTTGACCTTTGGGCTTAGTGGGAAACCTAGAGACCTTGATACATGACTTCATATTTAGTGAATCTAAGCTTCTATGGTGATCAAGTGTAAAAAACTATAATTCTATCTATGAAATTTACCTTCATATTATATATGTTAGAGTTTTTTTTCCTAGAAATAGATTTATTAGTACTTGATTATGTGTTTTCATTATTAATAATGTTTCTTATCACATAATGATTATTACTTTGCATGAAATTTTTATGTGATAATGTCCTAATAATATGTGTCACACTAAAAGGTCATAGCTGTTTTCCACTATAATGAGAACCAAAAGGTTCCATGACAATATTCTTGAATATTATTCTATGGACGGATGATATTATCTGATGGGACATATATGATATAGGATATTAGGCATAGGAGGCTCATAATACACTGATACACCTTCTTATGGTGTTCTCCCATGGTAATCTCCAAGATAAAAGGTTATGAGAATTGATCCATCAATAGGAAATCCACATTTCCATGTGTCATTGGATGTTCCTATCAATGAATGTGTGTATTTATCCTTCAACTTAAGATTATCATTAATGGATATCATGGCCCGTGTACTTTGAAATATTGAAAAAAACCATGAAAATATATGCTCTTGTAAAGGTAGGATATGTTAGGTTCTTCATGAGTGATATTTTATTAATGGATTTTACGAGAAAGGATTTTTCCCACATACAATACATTTTTTCTTTTACCACCTATAAATACCATTTAGTTTATCCCTCAAAATCAAAACTCCCTTACCTATAAAAATTTATCAATTTCTTTATTTCTCTCCCAAAAAAGTTTTATCCTGATGTTAATAATTATTCTACCCAATATCATGATTTTATATACCTTTTTTTGGAGATTATCCATTGCGTGAATTTTTTAATGAATCGTTTTTTCCTAGGATGTGAAAATGAGTGGATTTTTGAATTTTTGTTTCAGATTAACATGATGGGTAAAATGGTTATTTTCCCTAAGAAAATTATTTCAAATAATTTTTATAACCACTTCATTGGTCCCAAAATAAGGTGTTTACCTTAGGGAATGATTTTGGTGGAATTATGAGCCGTTCAAATTTTAGAGGAATATTTAACATTTAATTAATTAAATATTAATTTATTCACATGGGTTTGGATGGTGATATATTTTGAATAGAGAATCATATTAATATTAATACTCTGTGTTTGAGTTTGGAACAAAGTTTTTTTTTCCTAGGAGAGGCATAATCCCAATGTGAGCACCGGGGTTGGGTCCGGGCCAAGGCCCCCTTTTCATTTTTCCCTTTTGTTTTCTTCTTTACTTTTATTTTTATTTTCTATTATCCTCCTTTTCTTCTCACATACGTCCTCTTGGGGATCCCGTGTCATGCGAATGTGAGAGGGATAGGGAGGGAAGAGGGACAAGGAGGAGGGATCATCTCCAAGGAGCTTTTCTAGATCTAGATCAGAGCTTGGTGGGTGCATGGCATGAATACAGTGAAAAGCTTCAGAGGTTTACGCATGGAGATTGTCTATTTATTAATTTTTTATGCTAATATACCCATATATTATATTCTTTTAATTTTTAAATCCTTATATGTTCTTTGGGGTGTTATAAGATCCCCCGTGGGTTGATTTGGGGTGAATTGGGCATTTAAGACTGATTTTGGGGATTTTCTATTTGGGAAACCCTGATCGAACGATGTGTAGTTCAGGAACACACATTGGGTGTCCTTATTTTTTGGGATAAGTTTTGAATGATGTGTGGTCAAGTACTTGGCTAGACACCTCTTTTTGGGGGAACATGGCTGTATAAGATGCACAACCAAACCCCATGAAAGTTACACAGACAATAGATTTGTATAGAAGTTGGATGTACCCCTGTGGTGTACATGGCCAGGTGATTAGGTTTCACCCCGTGTGGTTTACATGACATTTAAGGAAACTAAATTCCATACACTTAGGAAAAGTTCCCACTAAATGGGCTATGACACACAACCAGAGGGGCCTGTTAGAGATACACACTGTGTACATGAGGTACACACTATGTACTCCCTCCTTGGATGTTTTTTGTTGGTTTTTTCATATTCAAAATGAGACATATGAGTAGTCCATTCTGATCATTTTTCTACATAGAACGTTATGGTTTAACCCTTGGGGTGTTTTGAGCGATTCTAAGAGATGAATCAGGGTACACAAGTTATGATTGAGAATTTATTCCCCCATTGATTGTATATAGTGGTATTATAAGAGTGATACATGGGATTAGACCCATATGATAGTTATGAGAATAGTTGGAAGACATGGAATGGAATTTCCAAAGTCCTCAATTGGTGTGACTTGGGATATACCTTGTCTAGCGGGAAAGGGTTGTGACTTGAGGAGGCTAATAGGTTGGGTGTTAGGTCCAACCTAGAGTGTCTTGAAAAAAAGATGGTATTGATGCCATATCTCTTGATATTTTTTCTCTATTGGGCCTACGAGGATATGATATGTTAGAGGCTGGATTGAGGGATATGCTACCCTCAAGATATGGTCATTGTCCTGGGAGACTAATTGTGATCGAGGATCAAAATAGGGATGCCTCCACTTATGTTCTTACCTAGAGGATCCCAATAGAGATGAATCTACTTTCATTCCAAATATGTGGATCCCAAGAGGGTTTCCTCCACTTACGAGATGACCTATGGGACCTCGGTGGTTTCTCAATGACTTGATCAACTCTGAGTGGGTGCGTATGAATATGGGTAAAGATGGTTGTGGGTTTCACCCTAGAACCCAAAACAATATGAAAGCTCAATGGAGCTGAGGTAATGATGATAGGTTTGGGTGTTTGAAAAGCCTTTTTAATTTATTTATTCTGGTTTTTATTTATTTTTTATGATATGTGATTTACCAGGATTCATGGGAATCAACTGTTGGGACTGACACATATGTGATTTCCCAGGATGCCTAGGAATAAATTGATGAGATTGATGAGACCCTAGGGTGCCTGATATGGTTAGGATCTAGTCTCATAGTACATTGTGGGAAGATTCCAATCTCAACTAGAATCTAATGATCTGGTTCATGTGGGAGTGTATTCATAGAGTCTATACCTAGGACCCAACATCAGTGAGTGAATGACCACTTATATACAAGACTAACCAGGATAATAGAGATTCCTATGATATTGTGATACCATTTCATATATTATGGTGTTAGTATTCAAATGGAGATACCATGAAATCATTGTAAATACCTATGATTCCTGAGATTCAGATGGTGGTATGAGGTGTTGGGTGGGCATATATTCCCAAGAATGGATGTTGGACATCCCGAGGGTGAGTGTTGGATCCATTTATTAATGCATAGGATACCATGATAAGATCGAGTGGAAGCACCAATGAAGGATTGGATGAGGATTTTTGAGATATTGGATGCCCAAGATATTGACCATGGGATCCAAGGAGGGTATTCTCTTTGATTTCCTAGGTTTCTTTGGAATCAGTCATTCCTAGATGTATAATATTTACTAGGGTTTCCCCCTCCAAGGAACAAGTCATATTTTATACACAAATCTCCCTATATATTATACAATTTTTAATTTTAATGCATGATATATGTTATTTGGGGTTCCATGAGATCCCCCGTGTGCTGACTTAGGGAGAATCATACATTTCAGGATGATTTTGGGGGTTTTATGTTCAAGAAAACCTGATCACATGATGTGTTTTTTAGAAATACACATTGTGTGTTATTATTTTTGTGTGAAGGGATGGAGTTGAGGGTTACATGATGTGTATGTTTGAGACACACCATGTATAGGGGACTCGGGGTGTGGCCGGGTACTTAGCTAGACACCCCATGTTAGGGGAACATGGCCATGTTGGATACACATCCAAACCCTGTGCGGGGTACATGACAAGCGACCTTGTACAAAAGTTGCCTAGAACCTATGTGGGGTATATGACTGGGTTATCAGGTGAAACCTAGTATGGTTTACATGACATTAAAGGTGATTACAAGACATGTACTTAAGAAAAGTGCACATTGAGTGGGCTATGACACATGAATAGTGATCCCTATTGGAGGTACACACTTTGTACATGAGGTACATTCCATATACTCCCTTATTAGAGGTGTTTTGTCAGTTTTTTCACCTTGGAGTAAGAATGCGACATGTTAGTAGTCCATTATGAGTGTTTTTTTATATTAAAACATGATTGTGGAACTCTTGGGGTGTTTTGATGAACTTTAAGTGATGAATAAGGGAGAGAAAGTTATGATGGAGAAGTTATTCCTCCAGTGATTGAATCCAGTGGTCTCCTAAGAGTGAGACATGGGATAAAACTCATATGAGGGTTGTTAGAATGGTTGGATGATATGATATGGGATAACCAAGGTCCTAAACTAGTGTATCTTGGGATAGTCCCTAACTAGTGGGACTAGGTTATGACTTGAGGAGGTGGATAGGTTGGTAGGGGGATGGGATTAAGTCCATCTACCTTATGAGTTTTTCCCTATTAGTCCTGTGAGTCCATGAGATGTTATAGGATAGGTCGAGGGATGTGATACCCCAAAGGGATGGGTGTTGGATCAAGAGACTAGTTGTGACCAAGTATTCTAAGTGGGATGCCTCTTCTTATGTTCTGACCTAGAGGATTCCAAGAGGGATGCCTCAGCTTACATACTGAATGTAAGGATCCCAAGCAGGATGCCTCCACTTATGAGCTAACCTTAGGGAACCCAATGGGTTCCCAATGACTTGAATGACTCTGAGTGGCTGCGTATGACTATGGGCAAAGATGGATGTGGGTGTCACATTAAAACCCAAATTGATATGTAAGAGCGATGAGGATAATATTATGATGACGAGTGTGGGTGTTTGGCCATCAATTGTAATTTATTTATTTTGTTTTTTATTTATGTTTGGTGACGTGTGATTTCCCAGGACACTTGTGAATTTTCCTTTGGGATTAGCACATATTTTATTTCTCAAGATGCCTATGAATCACTTAATATGATGGATGAGACCCCAGGATTCCTGATATGGTTAGGATCTGGTCTCTCAGTACATTGGTGATGGAAAACTAGCCTGGCTGGCATCCAGTGATCAAGTTGATGTAGGAGTTTATTCCTAGAGTTATCACCAAGTATCCAACATCATAGAGCATGTGACCATATATATACAATAATTACTAGGATGGTATGAATTCCTATGATATTTTTATACCATTGTGTATGCTTAGGTTCCAAGATTCTAATAAAGATACCATAAAACCATTGAGAATTCCTATGATGCCCAAGTTTAAAATGGAGGTATTAGGTTTTTGGTGGGAATATTACCCCTGATAAAAAATATTATAAATATTAATGGTGAGTTTTGGATCTCCTGATCAATTCCTAGGATACCCTGCTAGGATTAGATAGACACACCGGTGATGGATTGGCTGAGGAGCAGTGAGATATTAGATTCCCAAGATTTTGACCATAGTATATAGGGAGGTTATTTACATTTATTGTGTGGGTTTCTCAATAATTAGTCATGTCTAGATGTATAGTATTTCCTAGGGTTTCCCCCTTCTAGGAATTATCATTCAACATGACATTAAGAATCCCCAGGTACTACTACGGGTTTTAACTTGAGGGATGGAAATGAGGGATGCTTGGATATGCCCTAGGGTTTGAAACTCATTAGTGGAGGTGTTATAATAGGACCCCTAGATAGAGGAAAAAGGTTCCCCTAAGGTGATTCTCATGCTTAGAGACATTCCGATATTGGGATGAATCAGGTATGGTCAATCAAGGTTGTAGACCTAAGGATCAACACTGGTTACTGCGTTTAGGGTAGTACAAGATCCCTATGAGTAGTTATGATGGAGGAATGGTTAACATGATGTTATTATAGATATTCCAAGACTAGATGAAGTAGGTTTGAGTTGACCAAGTTCCGTAGTAGGACTCAATGATCAATGGTGTATTTATCATTTATTTTATTATAGTTATTTCTATGCTAGGATAAGTATATTTTAAAAGCATGAACTTATGAAAACAATTTATAGGTTCACCATTGGAGGTGTCCTAATGTGATTCATTTATCACCTATAATACATGCATCTTAGTTTCAGGTTGATCAGAGGGCACAAAGGATAGGGCAGAGGCCCATGATTTCATGATCGAGCAGAGCTGCTCAGGTAGAGTCTTATGATTAATTTGGAGAAGCTCAACTGGGTTTTAGAGTTTGGGTATATGGTATGACTTGGAGTTGGAATAGGATCCTTATATATTTATTTTCAATTTATTTATCTTGTATATATGGTTGGCCTAGTGGGTGACTAGTTGATGTGTGTGAGTATGACTATTTTGGTCTGTATGCAATATTTATTTTTATTATAACATGTTTTGGTTATTTATTTTTTGTACACTCTAATTCTTATAGACGTGTATGATGTTTGGTTTATTTATCTATGATTGAGCACTCTGATATGGGGGTATAGTCTCCTCACAATACCACCTTAAACCCATACTACTAGTTGGTATCCTTTAGTGCATAAGTAGGAATGCCTGAGGTCATGTGGTGAGAAAATCTAGTTAATATTCATAGAGAGAGTTGTGTTGGGTGTTAAAAAGTTCTATATGATGTTTTTTTCTTTTTTCCTTACTATTTGGGACTTGGCAGCTTGGATATATAAAATTTTTTCAGATCCTAGTATGGATATCGGGATGGTGCATCATGAACACCTTTAACAGTAGGAAGTTCAAGTTTCTAGGGATATGATTTATGTTCTTGATATTTTATGCTATAATTGATGTGATTTTCACCTTAGGTGATCTACATGGTGTTGGGATTTATGATTTATTATGTATTTTTGGCTCTTGGACTGTTGTAAAGAAGCCTGTTCTAGATATGAATATTGGCCCATAGAGGTAAAAGGTGTCTCGTGCATCATGATTTGGTATGTAGGATTCACATGACATATAGGACCCTGATAGTGTGATTATTATAATTGATCAAAGGTTAAACTATTTAAAGTGTCAAAACTATTCATATGATGTTTTTCTATATAAGTACTTAGTGACATTTTAATAAGTGAGGCCACTATTTATATGTGTTTATTCTAATGGCTGGTCATGTGGATCTACAACGAGACACTTATTGATGATGACGATATAGTCCCTCGATGTATGGGATGTGAGGTGAACCTAGTAGTTTAGGGAGGCACATGGTTCCATAATGATATACCTCTAGTGGGTTGTTATTACTTGGGTTTGGTTGTTTAAACTATCATTAACAACCTATAGAGTGTTTTCCCATATAGATTGGAATGGTTCTCTACTTAACTGAACCAAATATAAGTGGTTAATGGGATACATATCATCATTAGGGTGTTTCCTATTGATTTTACCATGTAGGTTTAGTTATTTAAAGTTCATGTAACAACTTATATATGGTTTTTTATCATATAGATTGGAATTGAATTGAACCATGAGTTTGTTGTTCTTTGGTATGGATTATTAGAGGGAAATTTCGGTAGAGTGATTTTGTTTGTGTGATGTGACCAGATGATTGGTTATTTAATATGTTAGTAAAAACCCATATAGTTTTTTCTCATATAGCTTGGAATGACATTCTAATTAATATATCCAGAGACTGTGGCTTAATTGGGTGTGAATTATTTAGGGAAATTCCATTATATACTTATGACCCAATATGAGTTGGGATTATCAAGAGTTCAATCCTGTAGGTGGATTCTTAGTGAGGACCAATTCTCTTGTAGGTCACAGAGTTGTAATTCTATGTTGTTAGAGTATATGAGACACTCAAGAGGGAGTTTGGAATGTTGTATTCTATAGTAAGTTGAGACAGGAGCACGAATGAAATCTCATGAGCTATTACCTTCGATGAGGCTTGAGCTTTGGTATTCATGGGAGACCTAAAGACTTTGAGATACAACTCAGTTTTTAGTGATTCATTGATTCTATGGTTATTTAGTGCAACAACCTAGAATTATATCAATGGGATTTACCTTTAGATTATATATATTGAAGATGGTTTTCTAGATCCAAATTTCTTAGTAATTTATTATGTGTTTTAATTATTAATGAAGTTTCTTATCACATCATGATTATTACTCTGCATAAAATTTTTATGTGATAATGTCCTAATAATATGTTCCTCATTGAAAGGTTATAATATTTCCCCACTATGATGAGAACTAGAAGGTTCCATGATAACATTATTAAATATTATTCTATATTCATATGATATTTTCTGATGGAACAAAAACGATATAATCTATTAGGTGTAGGAGGATCATAAGACACTGAGACACTTTCTCATGGTTTTCTCCCTTGGTAATCTCTAAGATAAGAGGTTATGAGAATATACTCATCAATAGGAAATCCACATTTTCATGTGTCATTGTATGTTTCTATTAGCGAACATATGTATTGATCTTTATACTTTAATACTATCATTAATGGATATCATGACTCACATATATTGATTTATTGACAAAAAATATTATGACATATGATCATGGTGAGGTAGGATACATTGGGTGTGTCATGAGTGATATTGCATTAATTGATAATGCGAGAAAGGATTTTTCCCTTATGTCCCTTGATGGAATTTGTTATCTTAGGACCTTTGATGGAATGAAACCTCCTACATACATCCAAGTTCATGGTGTTCAGTGGGTGAGTTCATTTTTGGAAATTCAAAGAAAGAGATATTGAGAACATAGGTTGATGGCACCATCATGCAACCTACTTGATTTGAGATATCACAATAAAGGCATCACATCACACAACAAGAATTCATATAAGGTTAGATGTCATTATGAAATTAACATCTTTCTCTATGGGATCCTTTGAATGTTTCTAGATTCTAACCTTGAAATTTAGGTGGTTATGACTAATACTACTTATAAATAGGCTTATAGGGTCACACACTATGTTTATCCACAATCTTAGTTAAATAAAAGTATTGAATTTAACAAGTTAGAATAAATAATATTTATTCAGGTTTGGTTAATGGCCATGATTTAATTAGAAGTTATTCAAAATAATAAAGTGAGTTAAATAAAAATTAATATTTTTCTTCAAGGTTTGGTGAATATAATATTTATTATATTTATTGTTGAATAATACAGTGATATTTATTTATTAAAGAAATAGTCATTATTAAAGGATCAATAAATATTGACGAGTGAAAGATGAATAAGATTATTGGTTCGATTGGAATTGGTATAAATGATATTTATTTATATTATTAAATGTTTCACATATCAAGAGATTAAAAATAATATAATTATTATTGGAAAAGGGTTCAACTAAGAATTGTTAAGTAGGGAAAGGGCTTGTATGAAATTTTCCACCCCTAAACCTACTATAATAAATATCTATTTATAATAATTTACATATTATCACTTGTTGTGAACAATGGATATATATAGAGAGAGACTCTCTCAATCCCTAGAGAGAGATCTATATATCTATAACACACTCTCTCTTTCTACACTCTCAACCTATTGAGAGAAAATCAAGATTTATTTCTCCCTCGAGAAGAATCCTGCTATGATCAACCATGAATAACACAAGTGATCTGGACTATCCATGCTAGAACAAGACGATTATATGGTGGTGTTAAGAGATTGTGGTGAAAATGTGGATAATAGATAGATGAATTCTATACTTGGATCCTGCATTGAAATGATAGTACGATGAAATATATTCAACTGTATTATTAATTAAGATAGAATTACAAGTTATGGTAACTCTATATATGCTCATAAATTAATTATAAATTACATTTGAAGATCCTCCTCTTCTAGTTTTGGTTTTTTTCTTTAGTCATGTAATCTACAGTTTCACGGGGTATGAAATTATTTTTCATGTGAAACAATGATTATTCATATATTAATACTAAAAACCTGAGTTGGACTTACTATCTAGGCACTTTAGATACATCCAAAACCTACAATATAAATGTGTCATATTTAGTAAATCACATACACCAAATTATAAAACCATTTTTTTATTATATTAACTTAAGAATTGAATTTATAGAATAAATATGTCCATAATAATTTAAATTATTAAAATGGGATAAAAAATAAAAAATAAGATAACAATAATAAGAAAATTTGGATTTCCTTGATCCCTTAAAATAATCGCACTCACGAACAACACTATAGAAATGAAATAGAATGTTAGTAATGAAATATGAATTTTGAAAATGAAAAAATCTATATAAATTTAATATTGAATATAATTTAATGAATAATTATAAAATATAAGGTATTTATAGGATGTAGGGAACTATTAGGTCCACTAGGTCGAATAACCTGAGAGGGGGGGGGGGGGTGAATCAAGGTATGACAGATTAAAACTTTCTCTCTTTTGGATCTTGTTTTGTTGTTAGAAAAAACTCAATTCTCTCTTCCTCTCATAGAAATATATAACCATATATGAAATCATGTATAGAACACAACAATTTTTACTTGATTCACCCTCACTGGGTCACGTCTAAGGAGAATACAACGTCGATGTGCCGATGTACCAAATTCACTAAGGCTCACAGACAAAAATGAGTACAAATTTCAGGATAGATATTCTATTCCTAGGCTCACTGCCTTTACAAGGTTTAGGGTATGATCAATACATTCCCAAGGGTCACTCCCTATGCCTCTTTATCTAGATCACTTCTGGTGGAAAGGGTCACCGTCTTCCTCTTCCTGCGATCACTGCTCTGAAAAAAACCACACATAGTTTATCAACTTGTAGGTCAAAAACTATTTATGGACATGTAGGGACATTCATTTTCATGAATTCATACATCCTAAAATATAGGTATATGCACTTTTGAAGTTCCCTTTTCACCCGTAGATGAATTCCACCTTCTTGAGTATTACTAGGTACCGAAAAATACTTTCGTAAACTGATCTGAAGCTTTCACAAGATCCCCTGTGAAAATCAAGAACCACCTTCCTCTCCCATGTACTGAGAATTGGGTTTGGTACGCATAACAACCCCTTAACACACCACTTCTGGTTCCACGAACCTCCCTTCATTCGCCGACTGCCTCCACCTTCGCTATTGTATACCGCCTCTGCGTACCTATTCCGCAAACCTCTTCTGCGAATCACCCTTTGTCTGCGAACTATTATCTCTTCATGGAATTCCTTCACAAACTGCCTTCATATTGTGCCTTCTTCCTCTAAATATTGTGTCTTATGTGGGTTACATATTTCCACAAAAACCTTCAAAATAATTTCTTCCATGCGAACCACTTCAGCTTTCGCAGAATTATCCCTTGTGAACTTCCTTTATACTTTGATGAATTCTCAGATAAAAAAATATGTTCTATAATGATATTTGATATCAATTATAATAATTAGGATTAGAAATTCTTATATAGGAAAATATATCCACAATATCCTCTAATCGAATATTTTCCAAATCTTTGATACACAATATACTGATCCTCCTGTCGTGAATCGCAAGCCACCTGCGAACCAGTTTTCCCATCCGATCTGCATACTATCTTTATTCCTACATAGTGGATGCTTCCTTATGAAAATTATAATCCATTATATAGACCTATATCCTTCCACGTACCGTACTCCCTTCTCCACGAACAATTGCTGCGAATCGTTTCCGGTTTTGCGTACTGCTCCGGCATACCATCCCCGCCGCTCTGCGCACCGTTCCCAGAACATGGTATGAGGTCCATGAATTGTGGAACGCAGTTCTCATCCTTTCCCAATTTTCTTCAACATTCTTCATACCATTCAATCCTATGAATAAATACTTCCTTTTCCAACATCAAACTCTTGATTTTGAGGCCCAAAAATTTGGAAAACACTGGGAAACAACATCACCTTAAAAACTCGTCTTTGACAAACACCTGCCATTATCATTCACGATCATCTAGCTTTTTCAAAAAAAAAATCACACAAAAAACATTTTGATGGTTCACCTTGAGGGATTTCCCCCCAAAAATATCCCCATTTGGGTTTGTTGAAAACTCTTCTCATAACAATTCTTTTCATTTTGATATCTTGTTAAAACTCCTTCCATCTTCAACAATCATTTGCTTCATGCGATTAAAATAGAGATCAAGGATTTTCTAAACACATACTATAAGCCTACACGAGCCATGCTCAGCATGATAAAAAAGATTATAATGAAAATTTCATCAATGAACCACTTCATTTCTAATCACCAATTATTGATACCATACTGATACCAATAAACTTCTTTCATCACGAACCTAAATATTCGTGATATCTAATATTTGATCGATCACTTAAAGCATCATCATATTTAATGCTCCACCTATGTTATATCTCCTCTAACCAGCTTCATATTAGCTTCAAATCCCCCTATCTCACTGCTCCACTTAACAACTTCTTCCCTATGTCTTTTCTCCCCCTGAATAGCCACACTTTCTCCCCCTTTGTTAATGAACCCGAAGGGCACTTAAAGGATTTTTGCAATAGGGTAAAGAAAATATATAAGTACATTAGGGAAAACACAAACCATACCTCAGGGAGAGGAGGACCCACATACATACTTTTTCAAGTGTGGGAAGTCAAATGGACTCCTAGATCTAGTCGATGCCTTTCAAATGCTTCTTTGGGTAAGGCCTTTGTTAGAATTTCCGCAACCTGTTGTTCTGTAGGCACATACTCCAACTTCACAAGCCCTTTATCTACCTTCTCATTGATAAAGTGATATTTTATTTCAATGTGATTTTTCCTTGAGTGATGGACTAATTTTTTGCTAAGATTTATAGCACTTGAATTATCACAATGGATTCCGATCGTAGATTTCACTTCAATTTGCATATCTTCAAGTTGCTGCTTCATCCACAATATCTACATGAAAGCTTGAGTAGCCACAATGTATTTATATTCTACGGTGCTCAATGAAATGAAATATTATTTATTGATTAACCAAGAAATACACAACCCTCCAAGATAAAAGGAACCTCCTGATGTTTATTTCCTATCATATGCTGAACCGGACCAATCCAAATTTGTATATCCCAATAACTCTTACTGATATTTGTCATTATACATTAGGCCAAAATCCATTATGCACTTGATATACTAAATAATTTTTTTACTACAATCATGTGTATCTCCTTGGGATTTCTTTGATACCTCACTTCTTGGCATGTGGAAAATACAATATTAGGCCTTGTCGTTGTCATATACAACAAACTTCCAATTATTTTCCTGTATTCTGTGATATTAACCAACTTGCCTTTATCATCTCGTGACATTATCAACCAGGTAGCAACCAGAGTCTTTATATCTTTGGAATTATCCATTAAAAACCTTCTCAAAACCTCCTTGACATATTTATATTGAGAAATAAAAGTCCCATTCCTTCTTTGCATCACTTGTAATCCAAGGAAAAATGTCAGCTCACCAATCATCGACATTTCGAAACCGTTTTTAATGAATTCAAAAAACTATCTGCATTGTACTTCATCTGATCCACAAAATATTATGTCATCAACATAAACTAGCACCATCATTCTTTGAATATTTTAATTGTTGAAATATATATTGTAATCAACTCCACCAAGCTAAAAATTGATCTTCTTTAGAAATTGATCAAGCCTTGAATACCATGCTCTTGGTTCTTTCTTCAAACCATATAAATCCTTATTCAACCAAAAAACCCTATTATCATCTTTATGGATGATAAAACCATCTATTTACTCAATTTAAACTTCTTATTCTAGAACTCCATTCAAAATTTTTGACTTGACATCCATCTGAAAAACCTTATACTTTATTTGCACTGCTATATCCAAGAATAATCTGATTGTCTCCAGCCTTACAACAGGTGTGAATGTTTCATTGATATCTATAACCTCTATATGGGAGTACCCTTTTCACACAATTCGTTATTTGTTTCGAATTACAACACTATATTCATTCATTTTGTTGCAAAAAACCCATTTTGTCCCTATGAAATTCTTGTCTGCTGGTCTTGAAACAATTTCCCACATCCAATTCTTCTCAATTTGGTCAATCTCTTAATTCATTTCCTAAGCCCAATTCTCATATCTATCCGCTTAATCAAAGCTTTTAGGATCCACTTGTGTTAAGTATGATTCTTGTTGTAGAGACTTCATTTTCCTTGTCTACACTGGTGCTATATGATCACCAATTATGTTCAGCCTATCAATTTCAGCTCTTCTTGTTGGTCTCTGGATAAACACTAATTTATTCTCATCATCTGAGTCTTCTTCTGAATCATCCTCTTGAGATAGAGAATCTCCCAATATGCTCATATCTTCATCACTATCCTCTTGAGTTTGATCATGTATTTTCTAAAGATTAGGTTCATTAACTACTATAGTCACATGATTACTTTCAACTATCTTTCCTGGACACTTATTAAAGCATTTATATGCTTTGATTTTCTTTGAGTATCCAAGAAATATTTTTTCATCTCTATGAGATTCAAAATTCCTATGTTTCTACTTATTGAGAATGAATCACTTACTTCCAAAAACTCAAAAGTATTTCAATGACGGTTTCTTTCCATAACATAGCTCATATGAAGACTTCCCTTATTTTGGGCACAATAAGGATCTATTTTATGTGTAGACTACTTTCATCACTGCCTCTTTCCAAAACTTCACTGGAAGATATTTCTCAATGAGCATTGTTCTAGCCATGTTTTTCACAATTCGATTTCTTTTCTCAAATACTTCATTATGTGGTGGAGTTATTACTACTGAAACTTGTTTCCTTATCCCATGTTTCTAGAGATAATCCTCCACTTAACTATTTGTGAACTCTGTTCCATTATTTGATCAAATCTTCTGGATTTTCTAACCAATCATGTTTTCACATTCCTGTCGATATCTTGTAATGTAACTGAACACTTCAGATTTGTGGGTGATTATTGATATCCATTCCATTATTCTATATTCATCAATGAATAGAACATAATATCTCCTCAAATTAATATCCCTTGGTGAAATTGTCTCACACACATCAATATACACCAACTCAAGTAATCTTTTTGAACTTTACTCCTTTGGATTATATGTCTTTTGAATGATCTTCCCTTGTTGACGGGCATCACACGTATGTGTAAGATCACATGATAATCTAGGGATATTTTGAGCTACATCACATTTCACTATATCTTCCAAGGAACCTTGGATTATATAACCAAGATGCTTATGCCATAACTTGTTTTCTTCATCCTTGGACAGAAAGCATATATCTTATTCTCTACTCATGAGGTAGAAATTCACTTTCATATGCTTTCCTTGAAACACAACAACACCATACTTTGATTTGATGATACATAATTTCTTGAAAAAACTTATGGCATTCCATGAGTTACACAATTGAATGACACTAAGTAAGTTGTGACTAAGCTCCTCAACAACCAATAAATCTGATCGTCTCATGTCTTTTCCTCCAAACTTGGATTTTCCTAAACCAATAATTTTTAAGCCCTCATCATCACCAAATATTACGATACCTTCTTTATCGTATCTGATTTTGGTCACTATATCCTTATTTCTTTTCATTTGGGAAGTGCATCCACTATTAATAATCCATATCCCAGTTCGATCTGATGCTTTAAACACAATTTCTACAACCGCAGCCTGTTCTGCCCTTTTATTTTTTGACCCAAGTATTTGTCTTCATATCTGACATGGAATGGTAATCTTGATCTTCCTTAGTATGTGATAGACTAGATTCAACCAATAGATCTGAAAATTGATATTCAATTTTTATCTCTCTTGAAGATCCATTTGGCTGCTTCTTATGAGAAAATTCAATCAGCCTCAGCACATTCCTATGAATTATTGATGTGCAATATCTTTCCATATATCCTAGTCCTTTACACCTAAAACAATGACCATCAAATGATGACCTGTAATTTTGATCTCTATACAACCACCTCTATTGGTCTTATTCTCTTTGGTACCTCTTTACTATGGAACATACATTTTGAGAGTGTCCCATCTTACCACAACAATAACATCTTATGTGAGGTACATTCTTATGAGGAAATGATGCATCACTAGTTGTGCCTTGGGTTCTCTGAGTCTTCTGATTCTGCTTCATACCCAAATCAATCTTTAATCTTAGAGTGGGAGATTGTGGTCTGACTTGAACCATAGCTACTTTTTTGTTTTAGATCAAGCCCCATATCATCCTTATCACTCAAAATTGATTGTTGCTTATGTTCTGATGGGCCACTCTTCTCAAATCTCATCTTATCTATTGCCTGTATGATCTTATTTCTTTATGTTGAATCGAGAGTTATCAGTTTCTCCTGATCTTCAATTGTTTATTTTAGATTGATGACTTCCTCTTCTAGTTGTTTGATATGTTTGATTTGATATTTTATAGTTTCAGTCAAACTATCAATTTCTATTTTATGTTCTTCAATTTTGAGTTTGTACTCAACCACCTTTTTTGGGCTTTCGGGCATTGAAGACCTTATCTTTTCAATTTCTGTATTTAGATTAGAATTCTCTTCTACCTACTATTTCATAGAGTTTGGCATCATGAACAAATTTGTTATATTTATTTGTTTTGGATCTCAAAATATCTACCTCTTCAAGGGAAGCTTCTAATTCAGCCTGAAGATCAACTCTTCCTTCAAATTATCCTTCTTCATTGTCAATTTCTTCTATTTTTAATGAATTTATGAAAACTTCAACCAAAGTATCTATTTTATAATCCTTGCTGTCCTCCAAATCTTCTACCTTAGATTCTTCTAAACTTTAATCCTCTCTTGAAAGTAGATTCTTCTTTTTGAAGAACTTTCTCCTAGTACTTCTCCTCCCTTTCTCATTTGATGCATACTTATTTGGGGGAATTTCATCATTTTCTTCATTTTCATCATCAAACTTCTTAGGAAACTTTTCTACAAAATTCCCAATCTTTCCACATCGAAATCATGAAAATAGAAGTTTACCTTTGAACCTCCCTTTCCCCTTTGCAGATTGGAGGAGAGAAATGACATGACACCATCCATATTTTCCTCCTCAGTACTATCTTTAACAGAGAGATTCTTCATGGTCGTGAATTCCACTTCCTTAGACTTCTCCCTTTCCACTACATCATTATCATTGTTTCCCATTTCATATTATACAAGGGTACTGTGTAGGTTATCTAGTGTCAACTCTTTCGGGTCTTTGTCTTCCAACACTAAAAATTTTGGATTGAATTGTGGTGGAAGTTTCCTCAAGATATGTTTCACAATATTTATATATTCAATGAATTATAAAAGACCCTGCATTTATTCCAAAAATAATATTTATCCTATTGAAGAATGAATCAATAGTCTCATTGGGATTCATTATGAGATCCTCATACTTTTTCCATAGAACCTACCGCTTTGCTTCTCAGACTTTTGTGTCACCCTCATAAACATTTAACAATTTCCCACATTGCATGTGATGTTTTATAGGACATAACATTTGTATAAATTGAATTTTATAGGGATCCACCTAAATCATTGATCCCTTTATCATTATAATCCAATTCGCTTCATTTAGCTTCTAATAGAGCACTACTATTAATGTCAACTAATATTCCATGCATAACTGCTGCAAAGACATCCATCCATACTAATCGGAAGTAGTGCTGCATCCAATTCTTCTATAGTTGAAAATTATTTCCATAAAAGATATGAATTCCTTTATGATTTACCACCTCCATTTATTTTTCTTTAGATATAACCACTGACTTTCAATATTTCCCTTTGATATGATTTTTTAGGTCCACTAGGTTGAATACCCTGGGGGGGTGAATCAGGGTATAGTAGATTAAAAATTTCTCCATTTTGGATCTTATTTAGTTGTTAGAAAAAAATAAATTATATCTTCCTCCTATAGTAATATATAACCAGATATGAAATCATGCACAAGACACAACAATTTTTACTTGGTTCACCCTCATTGGTCTACATCTAAAGAGCATACAACCGTGATGTGATGATGTACCAAATTCACTAAGGATCACAACTAATAATGAGTACAAAGTCTGGGCTAGATCTTCTATGCCCAGGATCACTGCCTTTACAAGGTTTAGGTTATTCTCACTAAATTCCCAAGGTTCACTCCCTATGCCTCTTTCTCTGGCTCACTGCTAGTGAAAAGGGTCACTGTCTTCCTCTTCCTGTGCTCACTACTCTGGAAAGGAAACCACACACAGTTTATCGACTTGTAAGTCAAAAATAGTTTATGGACATGTAGGTCCCTTCATTTTCATGAATTCCTGCATCATCAACTATAGGTATATGCACTGTTGAAGTCCCTTTTTCACCCATAGATGAAGTCCACCTTCCTGTGTACTTCTAGGTACCAGAAAATACTTTTGAAAAATAATCTGAAGCTTTCTCAAGCTTCCTTGTGAAAATTGAGAACCACCTTCCTCTCCCACGTATTGAGTATCAGTTTTGGTACGAAAAACACCTCCTTTGTGTAATGCTTTTGCTTTCACAAACCTCTCTTTGTTCACCGATAGCCTTCACCTTTTCTATTGTGTACTGCCTCTACATACCGATTCTTCAAACCTCTTCTGTGAATCACCCTATTAGGACCAATAGGGGACTATATACCCTGAGAGGGGGGGGGGGGGGGTGAATCAGGGTACGAATATTCTTTTTCAAAATTATTCCTCCCCCACTGGATCTTGAACTCTTTATTACAAGTGTCACTTTCTTTGCACTTGTGTGTTTATTATGACCACTTCTTTTCTTCTTTATTTGATGATGATGCTTTAAATGCAATGCAAGGAAGAAATCAGACAGACACAAAGATTTTTACTTGGTTCACCCTCACTGGGTTACATCCAAGGAGCATACAACGACGATGTGCCGTTATACCAAATCCACTAAAGCTCACTGCCAATAATGTTTGGGATAGATCACTTATATGACCAGGCTCACAACCTTTACAATGTTTAGGGTTAGCTCACTACTTTCCCAAGGGTCACTCCCTGTTTCTCTCTCACTGGATCACTACCGGTAGAAAGGATTACCTTCTTCCTCTTCCTTGGCTCACCGCACTTGGAAGGGATCCACTCACAGTTTATAGACCTGTAGGTCTCTTTATCATCACTAATGAATACATCCTCCACTGTATGTAGATGCTCTTTTGAAGTCTAAATTTCATCCATTGATGAATACTGCTTTACCACAGATGTTTTGGGAAATTTATAACTTTCACACAACCCTATGGTGACTTGTATGACCCTTTAACTAGTGCACAACCTCTGCCTTCGTTGCAGAAAAACAAACTTGCATGCCACACTTGCGTTCCAAACTTGCGCGCCACATAGCTTGTGCGACACACTTGTGTGGTACACTTGTGTAGTACACTTGCACGACACACTTGCACGGTACACTTTCACATCACACTTGCGTGTCACACTTGTGTGACCCACTTGCGTGCACACTGAAATGTTCACGTCACGTTAAATTGTGCGTTCAGAGATCAGATTTTCTTTAAGTGTTGAGCTCGTTGATAAATGAGAAGAGGAGCCGTATATTTATAGGCATTTTGAGGACCTGCACACCACACTTGCACGCCTCTTTCTTTCCTTTGTCATATTTTTATACGATGATCTTTGAAATATGACTTGCGTGCCACACTTGTGCACCACTTTAGGATTTGCACGCCACACTTGCGCGCCACTTTTGGACTTGCGCACCACACTTGCGCACCACTTTTGGACTTGCACGCCACACTTGTGCTCCACTTTTGGACTTGCGCACCGCACTTGCGCGCCACTTTTGGACTTGCATGCCACTTTTTCTTTGCCAAATTTTTGATGTTCTAAATTATAAAAATTACTGGAGTACAACATTAGAAACCTCCTTAACACAAGAGCACAACTCCCTTTTCCAAAAACACTTTTCCCCATTCTCCAGGAAAACCCCCTTTGTCAATAGTTTGAGTCATTGAGACTCGCTTTGTCAACAAAAACAACATGGAGTCCTACATTGTCAACAAACACAATCATCTCAAAAACGATTCAATGATACCTTGAGGGATTTTTTCCCAAAAATCTCCCCCTTTGGGTTTGTTGACAACTCTTCTCAAAACAATTATCTATTCTTTGATACCTAAATAAGGCTTTATTTATCTTCAGCCACCATTTACATCTTGCGATACAGATAGCGATCAAAGATTTACTCAACACATACTCTAAACCCACATGAGCAATGCTCAGTGTGATAAATAGGAGTATCATGAAAAGTTCATCTATGAGTCACTTCGTTTCTGACACCACTGTTTATTCCAACCTGAAATCAATTGAAATTTTCATACCAACCTGATAAGAACCAAACTTATGCTTTTATCACAATCCTCAACTGTCGTGATATATATTATTTGATCGATCACGTCTAGCATCGTCTGATTTAATTTTCTCCCCCTATCTCATTTCTCCCCCTATCTTGCTGATCCACCTGTCAGCTTCTCCCTGTGTCTTGACTAAGAAATTTTCTCCTCCTTGAACAACCATGTTTTCTCACGTATTCTCACGTATTCTCCCCCTTTGTCAATGAACCCAAAGGTCACTCCATTGTAGTCTACAGAAGGGTAAAAACACATATCAGTACATGAGGGAAAAACACACCATACCTCGGGGAGAGGGGAGTAGTCCCACATCCACACTTTTCAAGTGTGGGGAGTCGATTGGACTCCCGGATCTAGTCGATTCCTCTCAAAATCTTCTTTGGGTAAGGCCTTTATCCATATATCTGCAACATGTAGCTCTATAGGCACATACTACAACTTCACAAGCCCTTGCTCCACCTTCTCCTTGATGAAATGATATTTGATCTAAATGTGCTTTGTCCTTGAGTGATGAACTAGATTTTTTCTAAGATTAATAGCACTTGAGTTATCACACTGGATTCTGATCGGAGACTTCACTTCAACTCCCTTATCTTCAAGCTGCTGCTTCATCCACAATAACTGTGTGCATGCTTGAGTGCCCGCAATATACTCATCCTTTGCGGTGCTCAGAGAAATGCAATCTTGTTTCTTTCTTAGCCAATAAATACAAAATCTACCAAGATATAATGCACCTCCCGACATTGATTTTCTATCATCTGCTGATCCGACCCAATCTGCATCTGTATATCCCAATAACACTGGCTGAGATTTTTCATTATACATCAGACCTAAATCCACAGTGCCTTTGATATACCAAAGCATTCTTTTGACTGAGATCATGTGGATTTATTTTGGATTTCTTTGGTAATGTGATTCACGACATGTGGTGAAAACAATATCAGGTCTTGTTTCTATTAGGTACAGTAAAATGCCGATAATCTGCCTGTATTTTGTGATATTAACTGCCTTTCCATTATCATCTTTCAATAATTTCATCCGGGTAGCAACCAGAGTATTCATATCCTTGTAATTTTCAATTACAAATCTTTTTAAAATTTCCTTTTTATATTTGGATTGAGAAATGAATGTTCCATTCCTTCCTTGTGTCTCCTGTAGACTAAGAAAAAATGTTAGCTCTCCAATCATTGACATTTTGAACTCACTTTTCATGAATTTAGAAAACTGTCTGCACTGAGCTTCATCTGATCCGCCAAATATTATCTCTTCGACATAAACCAAGACCATCATCCTTTGATTACTATTGTTGTTGAAATAGATATTGTAATCAACTCCACCATGTTGAAATCCAAGCTTCTTCAAATACTGATCCAGCCTTGAGTACCATGCTCTTGGTGCTTGTTTCAACCCATATAGTGCTTGCTTCAACCGGAAAACTTTATTCTCATCTTCATGAACGAGAAAACCATCTGGCTTCTCAATGGACACCTCTTCTTCCAGAAACCCATTCAGAAATGCAGATTTGATGTCCATCTGAAACACTTTGAACTTTCTTTGCACTACTATGGCTAAAAATAATCTGATTGTCTCTAGTCTCGCAATCGGTGCAAATGTCTCATCAACATATATTCCCTCTATCTGGGAGTACCCCTTGAACACTAGTAGTGCTTTGTTCTAAATCACTGTACTATCTTCATTCATCTTGCTGCGACAATCCCATTTAGTCCCAATGACATTCTTATCTATTGGCCTCAAAACAATCTCCCACGTCTGATTCTTTTCTGAATCAGCATTAGTCACTTCTACTCCCCCTGTGTTGCTTTCTTCCTCAACCCTTTCATCAGGAAAATTATCATTATTTCATTATTCAGTAGCATCAATTCTTTAAACTACTTTTCTGAGCTTCTTGTTGAAACATTATTGATACTCTCTTGCAGCTTCTTGGTATCCTAAAAACTGTCAGCTAATACCTCTTGTTAGAACGAAATAGATAAGCATGAGATGCATGATTGTTGCTACTTCTCCCTGTGTTTATTTCTTCCCTCAATAAGAAACGTTTGAGCTGAGTCATCCAATTATTACTTTGATGGCTATTGCATTGGATTTTGTTATTGAATGATCCCCCTATGTTATGAAATACTTCCTGAGGTTAGGCCCACTGTTTAGACCCTTAAACATTATTCTTCTCCTATATCATTTATTCTAATATTTCACTAAACATTGAGCCATTAACAAAATCTCTAAGCCTACTGAGTTGTAAACTCCATGTAGTAAATAAGAGATAAAGTTAATAACACAATATATTCCTATTGTTCTCTGTTACTCCCTTTCTTATTCAACTTTGTTACCTAATTTTAATCAATTTAAACTCTGAAGCATATCACTTCTACACTTTGCATCTTTAGATGCAACTTCCCCTTAGATCGTATCTCCATAAAACCTAAAATATTTGAATCATTAGTTAACAACATTTATATACATAGGGAGAGGGGGCATTTCTGGAATCCTCAAGGTGAGGATTGTGGTTGATCTTGATGGGTCAACTCATTGATTATTTCTTGTAGAGCATCACACTCCTTCCTTGATTTTTCTAGCTGCCTAGCCAACTTCAACTACTTTGGCCACATGACTAAGAATTCATTACCCACATTCTTAGTCTTTCTATGATATGTAGATTTTTCTGGCCTAAACTTTCTCAACATTTGGGGTTTAAAACCACTAGTACACATTTCATTCTCTGAGTTTCCACCAAATTTCCATTTTCCTTGATTCCTTATATGAGCAGGAAACTTTCCACTGGTCATCCGCTCTTTCTTCTTCATCCATTGGAAGGATATTCCTCTTTCCTCCACTTCTTGTTGTGGCACACAACATGTAAATTTTTCAATTCATTCTTTGTTTATTTTCCTTTTATCATATTTTTGAGTCACCACACTATTTTGCATTGGTGGAAGGTCCTCCACTGAATGAAAATTCTTCTTACTCACAGCTGTAACGTTTCCTCCCGTTTTCTTCCAGATTTGTTCATGTTCTTTCTTAGAGGGTGGTTGTGAGTGTGACAGAGGAGGTGAAAGATACACCTTTCATTCATATCCATGTGATTCCCCTGAGGATCTAAGACTATTCTTCAACTTACCACTTTCTCGTCCAATGCAAGATTTATCATTATACATCACTGGAGTGAAGAATCTACTTTTGTACTCCTTTTCCTTTATCACTTTATTCTTGCTGCAATTTCTTGCCAAATGCCCATGACCAGAACAAATAAAACATCTTCTATTAAAGGAATACCTCATTTCATCATTTCACATCTGAGATGTTGATGCATCTTGAGCTCCTCTTCTGATATTGAGCTCCTAAGATTCATGACACATACTCATTGTGTGTCCCTTTATTCCACAGTAATAACATCTAATGAATGTTTTTCTCTGGGAGAATCTTCTCTATGATTTATCATGACGCTTCTTCTTATTCTTAGATTTAGTACAGTTTCTATTTTTACAACCTGAGATGTATTCCAGAGCCTCTGAACAGAAGCTTGATGTGTGGCCATGAATCCCACAAAAATAGCACATGTCATCACTACTTCTTTTAACTGTCCTCTTAGGCATATCATCCGCACCAACGGGATTTTATCCACTTCTGGAACTGTTCATGACTTGCATTCTATCATAATCATGAGAGGATTAATCAAATCCAATCCCAGTTTTTCCCAAACTATATGGTATTTGAGCTGAGAAAATATGTTGTTGTTTCTCTTCAGAAATAGCACATTTGTTCTTAAATTTTTCATCACTTGTTGAAGGATAATTGAATAGTAAGTGCAGTGCATCCTTCAACTTAGGATTTCCTTTGCCTTTTGATATCTCCATTTCTTTCTTGGATGATTCTATCTCTTCCTCCAATTGTTGAATCTTATTATCTCTTGATTCAAGTTGATCATTGAGTTCTTTTCTGAGATTCTTCCCGCTACTCATCTCATCTTCCAGTTCTCTTGTGAAATTTTCTACCATGTCACTTTTCTCCTTCACTTTCATTTTTTCTTCTTCAATAGAATCAGAACAACATGATTTCTCTTATTGTATCCTTTTATTCTTCCGAACTAGTTCAAATAGCTGTGTAGCAAGATCAACATTTATGAATTTCAAATTTTGAATCTCATCTGAGTTCATATTCTTTCCCTTGATATCAGCTTTTGATTTTTCTACCTTTGTAGATCTCTTTCGCAGTTATTAATCTTGAGAATCATTCTTCTCCCTCATATCAGTAGCTACATCAATAATCCTTTGATTAAAACCTCTTATCTTGTTGATCTCAGTTTCCAGTGCTTGGATCAGAATATCTTTAGATTTAATTTCATCAGTGAATTTCTGATCTAGTTCTTTCTCTTTGTGGACAACTTCCACTTTTTGACTTCTTGGTGTTTCTTTATCCTTATTAGTTCCAAAATCACTTGGAATTTCAGGTTCTTCACTCATTACTTATGAATCATTGAATGAGTAAGTATTTTCACTATATGATTTATCCAAATCATTATTCTCGTCACTAATTGATTCCTTCAACCGAATCACACTCTTTCTATTGAAACTTCCACACTGGGGAATTTCACCATAATTTTGATTCTTCTTTGAAGTTATTCCTTTTTCCATGACACACCAAGATAAGATCATACTGGATAGTTAAGTTAAGCAATCAACTAAACCAAGTCAGAGCAAACAAATCTGATAAAAGAAACCTTTGCTCTGATACTAATTGTTAGGACCAATGGGGGCCTATATACCCTGAGAGGGGGGGGGGGTGAATCAGGGTATGGATATTATTTTTCAAAATTCTTCCTGCCCCACTGGATATTGACCTCTTTATTACAAGGGTAAATTTGTTTTCACTTGTGTGTTTATTATGACTACTTCTTTTCTTCTTTATCTGATGATGATGCTTTAAATGCAATGTAGGGAAGCAAGAAGGATGACACAAAGATTTTTACTTGGTTCACCTTCACTGGGCTACATCCAAGGAGCATACAACGAAGATGTGCCATTGTACCAAATCCACTAAAGCTCACTGCCAATAATGTTCGGGATAGATCACTTCTATGCCTAGGCTCACAGCCTTTACAATGTTTAGGGTTAGATCACTACTTTCCCAAGGGTCACTCCCTATTTCTCTCTCACTGGCTCACTGTCGTTAGAAAGGATTACCTTCTTCCTCTTCCTTGGATCGCCGTACTTGGAAGGGATCCACTCACAGTTTATAGACCTATAGGTCTCTTTATCATCACTAATGAATGCATCCTCCACTATATGTAGATACACTGTTGAATTCTAAATTTCATCCACTGATGAATAACACTTTACCATAGATGTTCTGGGCAATTTAAAACTTTCACGCAACCCTAGGGTGAATTGTATGCCCCTTTAACTAGTGAATAGCCTCTTCCTTCATTGTGGAAAAACCAACTTGTGCACCACACTTGTGCACAAAACTTGCGCGCCACACAGCTTGCGCGACACACTTGCGTGGTACACTTGCGCGGTACACTTGCACCGTACACTTGTGCGTCACACTTTCACGTCACACTTGCGCTCCCCACTTGCGCGCACACTGAACTTTTCACATCACTTTCAATTGCAAGTTCAGAGATCAGATTTTCTCTAAGTGTTGATATCATTGATAAATGAGGAGAGGAGCTGTATATTTATAAGAATTTTGAGGACTTTCGCGCCAAACTTGCACGCCACACTTGTGCGCCACTTTCTTTCCTTTGTCATATTTTGATATGATGATCTTTGAAATATGACTTGTGCGCCATACTTGCGTGCCACACTTGCGCGCCACTTTAGGACTTGTGCGCCACACTTGTGCGCCACACTTGTTCGCCACTTTTGGACTTGCGTGCCACACTTGCATTCCACTTTTGGACTTTAGCACCACTTTTGGACTTGTGCGCCACACTTGCGCGCCACTTTTGGACTTGTGCACCACACTTGCATGCCACTTTTGGACTTGCACACCACTTTTACTTTGCCAAATTTTTGATGTTCTGAATTCGAAAAATTCCTGGCGTACAACATTAGAAACCTCCTTAACACAACAACACAACTCCCTTTTCCAAAAAAACTTTCCCCAATTCTCCAGGAAAACCCCCTTTTTCAACAGTTTGAGTCATTGAGACTCAATTTTTCAACAAACACAACATGGAGTCCTGCATTGTCAACAAACACAATCATCTCAAAAATGCTTCAATGATATCTTGAGGGATTTTTTCCCAACACATCCTTTGTCCATGAACTATTATATGTTCATGGATTTCCTTCACAAACCACCCGCATACCACACCTTCCTCCATGTACCGTATCTTATACGGTTTATATCTTTCTGCAAAAACCTTCAGCGGAATTTCTTCCACGTGAACCATTTCAGCTTTCGTAGAATTATCCCTCATGAACTTCCTTCGGACTTTTCCAAATTCCTAGATCAAAAAGATGTTCTCTTATGATATTCTATATCACTTATAATTAGTGGGATTATCGATTCTTATATAGACAATGATATAAAAAATATACTCTAATCTAAGATCTACCAAATCTTCGATCCAACGCATACCGATCCTCCTGTCGCAAACCGCAAGCCACCCGTGAACCGTTTTTCCTATCCGGTCCGCGTACTCTCTTTGTTCCTATGCGGTGGCCTCTTCTTTATGCAAATGATCGTCCATCTCATAGACCTCCAAAATTATGCATACCATACTCCCTTCACCGCAAACCATCACTGTGAACCATTTCTATTTTCGCGAACCACTCCGGCATACTGTCCCCACCGCTCTGCGTACCATTCCTAGAACATGGTACACGGTCTATGAATTATGGTATACAGTTCTCATTATTTTCCAATTTTCTCCAACATTTTTCATACCATTAACTCCTATGAATAAATCCTTCCTTTTCCAACATCAAACTCCCAATTTTGAGGCCCAAAAATTTGGAAAACACTGGGAAACAATGCCATCTTAAAAACATGTTTTCAAAAAACACCAACCATTCTCATTCATGATCATTTGGATTTTTTTCAATAAACATAATCACGCACAAAACATTTTGAGGGGACACCTTGATGGATTTTTTCCCAATAGGAACCATATGACCATTACAAATCTGACCATTGGAATAATAATATAACCATTGAAATAGTAACCTGACTGTTGGAATAGTAATCTAACAGTTGGGAATAGTATCTGGACCATTGGAATAGTATCCTCACTAAAGGAAGTGTAAAATAATATTTTTTCATCTTATAAAATTAATATATGACATATTTATATCATTATAAAATTAAATAAATGTTTCAAAAATGATAAAATAAGTGTGTGTATTTTTATAAAACATAAATGTTTTATTTGTATTTTTATAAAAGATATACTGATTTAAAAGAAATTTTATGTTCATAAAATGAGTTTATAAATTAAAATTAAGTTTTATTATAATGATAATACAATTTTACGAGACCTTAAGTAATTTTTCAAAGGGTCATAAAAATGATAATAATATTAAAATATGTATTTTTCCAAATAAATAAGGATTTTATTTAAATATTAAATTTCTAATATTTAGAAAATTATTTTTATAAAATGGATTTAATTTTTTTAAATATACACATCAAAAAATGGTTAGGGTTAATTTTTGGGTAATTTTCTAAAATAATTAATTTTTTGGTGAATAGTGAAATTCAGTAAAATATGATATTTAACATTATAAGCTAAATACATGAATTTTTGAGTCATGTATGATGTAAGAATCCATTAGTATAAAATCACATAAAACATTTACTATATATATTCACAAGAATAAATACTATTGGTAGTCTTGAGAAAAAATAATAAACTAATGACTATAATATTCAAAAACACCTCTCTCCTTCCCTTATAAATACCACCCCTCATAACCACTTCTCCTTACACATTCTAAGCCGTTTATATTACCAAATTTCTACCCAATTTTTTTCTTAATACTCTCCTCCATTTCTTAGTGATACTGGTCACACCAAAATACCAATTCGAAGTGCCTTAAGAAGTTTTTCAAGGAGTCGATGTTTAAGAGGTAATATTATCAAACTACCTCTTTTGAATTATTTTCTTCTTTTACCTTCTCCTCAACCCTTATCCAACATAGTATAATAACTCATGTATCATATATATACTGTAATTTTATAGTGTTAATTAAATTTCAATTATCCAATCTCTTCACTTCTCCTCTTATTCTAAAAATGAAACCATTGTCTATATTATGTCGGTTCACCACTTCCGTGGATGATGAGTTTTAATTTTCCATTACCACCGTAAATTATGTTCATAAAAATATTATTATTGTAAAATAAGATTATAATAAGTATATTACAACTTATTTCATATTCTATAATGAATATATTGACATAATATTAAATAAAAATAAACTAGTTCATGATGGTTGGTAAAACTGCCAAAATTAATAAAACCGCACAACGTCAACATTTTTACTAAGTGAATCATCCATATATTAGAATTAAAATGAATATTTGGGAAAATTAAAATTTTAAGGGCATGGATATCATTTCATTTTACTTCTATAGTTTTATTTATATTTTAAAAAAACTTCCATAATTGTACACAAGTGATCTGACTATGGAACCATGAAACAAACGCTCTCATAATAGAGAAATTAAAATTTATATCTCATTGAAATGGTTATAAATGAACATAATAGAATTATATTAAATAAAATATATATGGAAAGGTTATGAATTAATTAATTAATTAACCTAATTTTATTATCCAGGATGTTAAGTTCAAGTGCAGAATGATTTTGGAACATAAGGTAAGAGATCTCTTCAAACTACACTTTTTATTTGGTTTATGAAATTTCTATATCTAGAACACATTATTTATCTCATATATATTATTAAATTATTAAAAATTATATATATACATCTATTACATATATACCTAGCTCATTCTCCCTTTATTTTATGGGGTAATACATTCTTTAAGTTCATTTCTCAAATGCCTTCTTTAAAATCAAACCTGATTAAGGAGAACTTTTTTATCCCTTAATCCTTTTATATAACAATAATTTAACATCTTTATTCACAAATGAACACCATATTTTGAGACCTATTATTATATAATCAAATATAAACATCCATAATATTTAATTCCTTCTTCTCTTTGGAATCTTTATGAAATATACTTTGATTATAATATGAGGCAAGATTATGCAATATATTTCTTTCCATGAGTAATTCTTATGTTTATGAATTTTGATTAATTTACTTTTATGGAAAACATAATCATGTACATGTTAATATTGGTATACCAAGATATCACTCCAATTCATTGATTAATGTATTTATCTCATGAGATGGTATGTATGTGATTAGAGAGTAAACCTAATCCATGATGGGACTCTGTCCACTATGTGATGTTTTCTTGGAGGTTAGCCTTGACATATGTTTTTATCATGTTTTATGTTTATTACACATTCCTATTTTTCCACGATCTTATGATATGATGTTATTTATGTTATTCCCCCATGTGATTATTCACGAACCTTCTCTTTTATGATATCATGTTATGTCATTTGACTCACATGTTATGCATTGTTTTCATGTTTATTTCCATACAAGGATTTATAACTCACCCTTTATTCTATGTACTCCCCAGGTTATCCTATGTATTTTTAAGAGACCAAATGGATTTAGGATATTATTATTTATATTAAAATAAAGTTTTTTTTGATTTTGATGTTTTATGTACCTAGCCTTCCAAATACACTAGGAATATCAATCTTTGTGTTGTATTTATTAGTTATTTATGCTAAAATAATATAATAATATGTGTAAAAGGATTATGTATCTATATTTAGTATCAAATTATTTTTTGGAATTAGGACTAGAATAATTTTTTGATAACCCTAGGGACATATTTACGTATAGGAAAATATACTAAAATTTTGGTGAAGTATAGAGTGAGTAATTTCTAAGAAATTACATCCCTGTTTGGATAAGTGGATGTGAATCTGGCATAGTTATACCTAGGGTTAATAACCCTGAAAAGGGAATATTTGTTATTAACTCAATTTTCACTTGGTTCATGATAAAGAGTACTTACTAGACAACAACTTTGTCACTCTCAAAGAATATTCTTTGGAAAACACACAAACTCTTTATGAACCATTATAGATGACTTGAATAGATTATTAGGTTAGAAAGACTCTATATGAAAATTACTATGTATAAACTAGATTTAAACTTAGAGATTCATAAGTTAGGATATATTTTTCCTTTATAAGTTATTACTTCTAAGTTCATAGTTTCCCTTTTTATATGATTATCAGTTTAATCATTCTTATACCCAATTTTCCTTTATTTTAGCTAATGGTGAGAAATAGGAGGAATCGGGCCAATGACCAATGTGATGGGAAATGTGACAATTTCTCTAAAGATATTCCTAACCTTATGGGATAATAATCAAGGAATCTTTTGATTATTCAAAAAAATTTATCACAAATTATGATTAAAAAATGAAACATATTTAAGTTTCCAAACACATAAAATAAGGGAAAGATGTCATATCATAGAACTTCAGGTGATAAACATGGTAAATAAAAGAAGATTCAATTTATTATGTGTTAAAAATGTCGGAAGAGGCACCAAGAAAAATTTCTAAAAGGAACTATAAGATGATTTATGTGTGTAAAATGAGGGCATATATTAGCCAATTGATGATGAAAAATGAAGAATATGGTTAACAAGTTGTAGGGAAATAAAGTTCAACCTAAGACACCACTAATATTTTAATTGACATAGATTTGGGGAACTTGGTCATTATAAATTCAATTCCCCAATCCAAGGGATAATAAGGATGATTAACACTAGCAATCTCCAAGCCATGTGAACTAGTAAGAGACTACACTATGACGATTATCGATATGGATCATGATAACTAAGGCACACTTATCCACCACTCTAGAGTTGTGTATGTATTGTTGTATTTAAATTCATAATAGTCTAGTATATATAGTATTCTTTATAAGAACATTGAGTCACCACCACAAATGATTTTATTTTATAAAGGGAAAACTTATATGATTATTATATCAAAAGTTTATTTTTATGGAAATATAATTCCAGAAAATCTTTTCCTATATCCTTTAGTGGAATTTGATGCTATATTGGGAATATATTGGTTGTCATTATATAAATCCAACATCAACTATTAGGAGAGGTAGATCAATATTCACATCCCAAGTCATCCTTCGATTCTATATAAGTAAGGAAGAGTATGAATCTCCTTTGGAATATTTATCTCAAGTTTGGATATTATTTCCTTATGAGAAACTATATCCCGCTCAAATGATTGAGACAAAGTAGATAATTGTAGCGACCCACCAATTCCCATTGGCTTGAGAGCTCAACGAGTCATTACTAGGCCTTAAGCGACATCCCCAAGGCGCCAAAGGCTGGCAATAAATGCCGAAGGGTTCCAAAACAAGTGGGGGATGATTTACCCTTTTAGAACATACCACATAACCAAAAACCATAACCAAACTAATCAACTAAATGATGCATGATAAAATCTAAGACAACTCAACCATTTATTTTATCATGAACCAACCAAGAGTACCAAAGCTAAAACCAACACTAAATCAGAGTAAACAACGAAAAGACAAACTAAAAGACTACAAGATGAAAACCCAACTCCATGCTCCACAAGCTCCAAGCTCCAATGTCACGAACCAACCCAAGTATCATGAAGTAGTGATATAAACATGTGACACTTTACCTTTTCCATCATCCCGATATATGACATCTGCAAAAGCACCAACGTGCCAAAGCAGGGGGTGAGTAATGAAACTCAGTAGGTTTTTCCCGATGACTTCCCAACCCACGACTCTAGGATAAAACATGTTAGCAAATTTATATAAAACAATTTATATAAAACAATTCCAAAACAGTTCACAATATAACACATTCCATGTCAAAACCATTTTCCAATAAACCCATCTTTCTCAAGAAACGCAACCAAGCAAAGTTTCCAATCAAATTCACATTTCCATTTTGGCACATTCATTCCATTTCAAAAATCCACACAACCAACCATGCATGCAACTTGGACCTCCCTATACTCATGAGTGGTGAGTTATCCTTCCACTAATCCATCACTTAGTTTACTACCTTGATGGGGGTACTTCATGCCCTTATCCATCCCAACCTTTTGATGGGGGTACTTCTCACCCTTATCCATCCCAATGCTTATGAACACACACCGCAACCCATGAAAATCCATGCCAAAACCAAGTGTGTTCAAAACCTTTCAATAAAGCATCAAACCTTTTATTGAAACCATTTCTTTCAAGCATCAAAACCATAACCAGTTTAAAATCACCATTTTAAATTCACTTCAACAAACACTTTCCAAAAAACACACAATTTCCATCACCTGTTACTAAAAAGGGGTTTCAACCATTCTTTCATAGTAGATAAATAAAACATTTCAATCAAGGAAAAGAATTTGAAACTAATCCTTCAAGTTCTAAGAAAGAGGAATCAGGAGTGAAGCCACCTACCCCAACAAATTTGGTGAAACCAACCAACAGACGAAGAACGCCAACAAAACTGAGTCAAATACTCCCTGAAACCTCCTTATATTACTTTCCCTAGTACCAAAAAAACCAAAACCCGACTTAAAAGTCATCTAATACCTTAGATATACCCACATTGGCCGTAGATTTAAGGATCCATCAAGAGGGAAGGAGATCTAATAAAAATAAAGGAAACAAGACTTACCTCAATCAACCGGCCTCTCAATGCCAAGGCAAGCCTCCGGATCGCTTCCAAAATTCCTGGTAAGTGTTCTCCCACCTTCACCAAAGAGAAATCCCGAGTTAGGGCCATCTAGGAGAAAAAACGAGTGGGTTTAATGATAAAACAGATTATATCCTTAAAAATAGGATCTAAGTTGACCCTGTGCACGGTTAGGCCACACAGATAGGAAAATCGTGCGCTAACCATGCAGTAGTCACTGCTTGGAAGGGGTGCTCCGCATGGCCTCCTTTCATAGTTTTCCCAAACCGTGCGCACACTGTGCGGTCTACTCTGTCCAAAGTGACCACCACCTGCACAGCTTCCGCACAGTTTGGGAAAACCGTACGAAGCCCGTGCATCACCAATTTTTCTCTTTAACACTTTAAAAGTCTCCAAACTTTCCCAACCACTTATGATATGCTTCATGTACTTAAAAAGCATAAAACAAGGGTTAATTACTAGAAACTAGGGGTACTACAATAATCATGCTTAAAAACATGCCCATTATGAGGGATTATACTAATTTATTACCTAAAGAGTTTCATTGTATTCTTCCTAACTGAGAGGTTGAGTTATTAATTTAACTTATACCTAGATCTCTACCTATATCCAAGAATCCCTACATAATGGTCACTATTGAATTGGAAAAACTGAAGAAGTAGTTATAAGAGAATTTAGAAAAGAGTTTTATATGATAGAGTGATTCACTATGGGGTGAACTGATCCTCTTCATCAAGAATAAGGATAAGTTAATGTTCCTCTAAATTGATTATCATGAACTCAAAAAATCATGATAAAAAAAACATTCCAGGCCATAGAATGATTACTTATATAATCAACTACAGGGGCCCATTATTTATCTAAGGTGGTCTTTCAGTTAGGATATCACCAATTAAAGGTGAATAACGAAGATATTACCAAAACTAACTTTTGAATAAGGTATGGACACTATGAGTTTAGAGTGATACCCTTCATCCTCACTAATTCTATGAAAATTTTTATAAAATTAGTGAATATAGTCATTAGATATTACCTTGAAAAATTTATGGTAGTCTTTATAGGTGATATTATGATATTCTCTAAAAATAAGTAGGTTAATGAGGATCATTTTAAACCATGTAAAATAATTTTTGAAAGTAGAAGCTATATGAAAAGTATAGTTAATGTGATTTCTGGATAGAGGAAGTATCATTCTTGGGGAATAGTATCACCAGTAAAGGGATATCCATAGAACCTTCTAAGATAAAGGAAATTGAGTAGTGGCCTAGAACAATATCTATTATAGAGATCCATAGTTTCCCTATACTAGCAGGGTATTACTAATTATTTGTGATAAAATTTTCATGATTTTAAAATGCACTAACCAAGCTGACTTGGAAGGGAGAAATTTTTTTCTGACCGATAAATGTGAAGAGAGATCCAAGAAATTGAAAATAGGTTTATCAGTGAAAAAATACTTACACTAACAATAAGTGGGAAACTTTTTGTGGTATATAGAGATTTATAAAAGAGGGTATTAGAATATGTATTGATGTAAAATGAAAAAGTGATAGCATAAGCCTCAAGGTAGTTGAAATTTTATGAGAAGAACTATCCAACACATGATATAGAGTTAGATGTAGTGACCTTCAAATTGAAAATATGGAATAATTATCTCTATAGAGATAATTATTAAATATATACAAATCATAAGATCCTAAAATATATATTCCCAAAGAATTATATTAGTATGCACCTATGAAGATAGTTATATCTTATTAAAAAATATGACTACTCAATCCACTACCATCCTGAGAAAGCAAATAAAGTGGAAGATTCTCTAAGTAGAAAGGATATAGAAACCTTATCAATGTTAAAAATTGAGAAGGATATAATCTTATTATACTTGAAGAGGATATAAATGGGAATCATAAAGGAAGGGAGTTTATCATTAATTTCTTAAATGATTTCCCAAACATCAATTCTGGAGAAGATAAAGGATTCTCAAAGAGATTATGAGGAAATTCAGAAGAGGGTGGTGGCTATAAGAAAAGGGAAATCCTCAGAGTTCAAAATTGATAAAGAAGGAGTTTTAATATTTAGGTCACTACTATGTATACCATAAAATATTGAGATAAATAAGGATTTTTTGAATGATATAAATAGTTCAACCTTCTCCATCCACCCAGGAAGCATGAAGATATATCGAGATCTCTAAGACCACTAATGGTGGGAAAATATAAAGAAGAAGATTACAAAATATACATCAAAGTGCCTGGTATGGTAGTAAGTGAAGGATGAAAGGAAAAATTCCAAATGAATGATGCTATAATTTCCCATACATATATGGAAATGGTAAAACATCACCATAGACTTTATCACTAGTCTTTAGAAGACATCAAGGGGAAATAATGCAATATGGGTTGTGGTAGACTGTCTTACAAACACTTATCATTTAATCACCATTCCATTGGACTTATCACTTAATCAACCTGTAAGGATATACATTAGATAAGTTTTTAGGATTTATGGAACACCACTATAAATTGTATTTGATCGATATCGAAGAATTACCTCTAAGTTATGAAAAAGTATCCGATAAGATATAAACACTGATTTGAACTTTAGTGTGAATTATCACCCAAAAATTGATGTCCAATATGATCATACTATCCAAACACTTGAGTAAATGTTGATATAACACTTTATGGACTTCAAAGGAGGATGAGATCAACATCTTACTATGGTCAAGTTCTCGTAGAATAATATTTTCCACTCAAGCATCTAAATGGATCCATATGAATCCCTTTATGGGAAGACATGTAGAACACGTACATGATAGGATAAAGTTAGTGAACACATGATGCTGGGTCCTGAAATGGTTGAGGAAATGGTAGAAAAGGTCAAAACCATTCAAAAACACATCAGGGATACCCATAGTCTATATATATCTATGATGACAATTGTTGATGAGACTTAGAGTTTGAGGTTGGAGATAAAGTGTTCCTACATATATCTAAATAGAAGAGAGTCATGAGATTTGGGAATATGGGTAAGCTAAGTCCTAGGCATATTTCCCCCTTTGATATTATTAATTTCATCAAATCCATGATTTATGAACTAACACTTCCACAAACCCTGCTCAAGTACACAACATATCCCACACATCTCTCCTGAGGAAGAACATACTAGATCCCTCACATGTACTGAATTCAGAGGTGGTACTATTGGAAAATTATCTCTATTATGAGGATTAATCAGTGAAGATATTAGGTATTAGAGAAAAAGTTTCACATAATAAGACAACTCACCTAGTCAAAGTACTATGGTGAAACCACAAGTACGAGGAGCTAACATGGGATCCGGAGGAATCCATGAAGCAGAAATACCCTCACTAATTTTCAATTTAGTATGTAAAATGAAATTTCAAGGGTACAATTTCTTAATGGGGAAGAATGTAACAAACAAAAATTCTATCAATGGAATTTCCCTACTGATTATATAAATGTATCATATTTAGTAAAACATATACACAACATTATAAAACAAATAAAATTTTATTATAGAAATTTAAAAATTATATTTAGAGAATAAATATTTCTATAATAATTGAAATTATTACAATGGGATATAAAATATAAAATAATATAACAATAGTAAGAAAATTTGGATATGCTCGATCCCTAAGAATAATTGTACTCATGAACAACACTGTAAAAATGATGTAGAATGTTAGTAATGTAATATGCATTTTGAAAACAAAAAAATATATAACCTTAATATATAATAGAATCTAATGAATAATAAATTAAATATGATGTATTTATAGGAAGTAGGGAACCATATGATCGTTATAAATCTAATCGTTGGAATAGTTTTCTGACAGTTGGAATAGTAACTTGATCATTAGAATAGTAATCTGATCACTGGGAATAGTAACCTAATCATTAGAATGGTATCCTCACCTATTTAAGTGTAAAATAATATTAAGTCATCTTATAAATGAATATATGGAATATTTATATCATTATACAAGTAAATAAATATTTCAGAAATGATAAAATAAGTGTTTTTTAATAAAACTTAAATGTTTTATTTTTATAAAAAATATAATTATTTAAATGAAATTTTATTTTCAAAAAACAAGTTTATAAATTAATATTAAGTTTTATTATAATGATAATATAATTTTATGATACCTTAATTGATTTTTCAAAGAGTTAGAAAAATAATCATAATATTAAAATTGATATTTTTTAAAATAAATACAGATTTTATTTAAAAATTTAATTTCTTATATTTAGAAAATTATTTTTATAAAATTGATTTAACTTTTTAAATCTACACATTTAAAAATGGTTAGGGTAAATTTTTGGTATTTTTCTAAAAGAGTTGAATTTTTGGTGAATATAGAAATATGATGAAATACTATATTTGACATTATAAGCGAAATACATGAATTTTTAAGTCATGGATGATGTAAAAACCCATTATTTATAAAAAAAATTCACCATTTACTTTATATAGTCACAAGAATCAATATTGTTGGTATTCTTGATCCAAAATAAACAACTAATGATTATAATATGCAGAAATACCACTCTCATTCCCTTATAAATACCACCACTCATAACCCCCACTCCTCACACATTATAAGCTTTGTAAATTAAAAATTCTATACCCAATTATCTTTTAAATACTCTCCCATACATCCTAGTTCTATTGGTATTACTAAAAGACCAATTCCAAGTGCATTAATAAGTTTTTCAAGGAGTCGACAATCAAGAAGTAATATTCTCAAACTATCTTTTTAAATTCTTTTCTTATACTACCTTATCCTAACCTCCCATATAAAAACTAGAATAATAACTCTAGTATCATATATATTCTATAATTTTATACTAATAATTAAATATCTACCATCCATCATATTCTCATATCCTCTTATTCTAAAAATAAAACCATTGTCCATATTATGTCGGTTCACCGCCTCTATGGATGATGAGTTTTTTTTCCATTACAACCTTCAAGGATGGTCATAAAAATGTTATTATCATTAAATAATATGATAATATGTATATTATAACTTATTTCATGTTTTTTAATGAATATATAAAAATAATATTAAATAAAATGAAACTAGTTTACGATGGTTGGTAAAACCACCTAAATGAACTGACTCCATAACATTAACATTTTAACTAAGTGAACCATGTTGGGACCAAGTTGGATGGATAAGGAAGTAAGAAGAGTTTGCTGTTACAGAGTTTTGTTTTTTTTGTCAAAGAAGCTAAATCAATTCACTTTGTAAAGGACTTGTAAACTATGATGATGCTTTGCAGATTTGTATTTCACAAATATCATAAGTTTGGAGAACTTGTGATGCAAGCCTTATGAAGGATAGGGAGAGTAAAGAAGTGTTTTTAGCAAAAGGAAATAAAGCGGCATACAAGTCAAAAATGGCGCGCAAGTGTGGCGTTCAAGTATATGTTGCGCGCAAGTCATATTTCAACATCATCATATCAAAATATGACAAATAAAAGAAAGTGTCACCCTAGTGATGGAATTTCGTGCAAGTGCTGGAGCGACGTACAAGTGCTGGAGCGGTGCGCAAGTGATAGAGCGACGTGCAAGTGTATGTTGCATGAAAGTCACCAAAATGCCTATAAATAGACGAATATCCTCCTCATTTTTAAAGGGGCACAAGACTTAAGAAGAAATTTGAGCTCTGATCGTGAAAGTCATAGAAAGTGGCTCGCAAACTAAAGTGGCGTGCAAGATGAAGGGGTGCACAAGATGAGGGTTATTTATAAGGTGCGAAAGTAGGGTGGCGCACAATTAGGGTGGCGTGCAAGTAGAAGTGGTGCGCAAGTTGTCAGAGGCGCGTAAGCAGAGAGATGTCTTCAAGAAGTGTTTTGTGTATAATCCAAAAGTGGCGTGCAAGTTGTGAGCTGTTCACAATAGTGGTGCACAAGTAGTTAGTGGAGCGCAAGAAGGTAGGAACACAAGATGAGTGGGACACAAGTAGGTGGAATGCAAGAAGGTGGCGTGCAAGCTGAGTGGCGTGCAAACAGGTGGCGCGCAAGCAGGGAGGCGTGCAAGCAGGGAGGCGTGCAAGTAGGGAGTGGCGTGCAAGCTGTTTGCACTAGGAGGTTCTTACTAGCTTCTGGGTAGGAAAGTGGAGAATTTTTTTGAAAGTTCATTAAGAATCACATAATCATTACATTACCCTATTTGTGCTAAGATGAAGCACACACACTATTGGATTGTTTTCAAAGTGCTACACACGTGTAAGGGTATATCTTACTCATTGTATTCCACATCAAAGGATTGTTTTCTAGTGGATTTTGTGGTACTGGATTGTTTCTGTACCATACTAAGGACGTAGCTACTCTTGTTGAGTAGTGAACCTTTTAAATCTTGTGTTCCTGTGGTTGTGTGTGTTCAGCAAGGAAGAAACTCTTTAACAGGAGGCGAAGGTTGTTTCAAAAAGAAGGAAACTTAAAAATAAAAAGATATCACTGATTCACCCCTCCCCCTCTTAGTGATACTTGGATCCTAACTGGGAACTTCAATTGGTATCAGAGCGATAGGTTCCATTCGTTTATTCTTTTCTGAAGTGGTTGAAGAGAAGTTGTGATGGAGAATCTAAATTGCGTGAACAGTAAGTGGATTTTGATTTCTGATGGAAAGAACTATCACATCTAGAAGGACAGAATGATTACTTATCTTATGTCTCTTGGATATGAAGTTCTTGAAACTACAACAGATGGATTTTCTGCTATTGATGACAAGGTTCCTCTTACTCCTGTCAATAAGAAGAATATTGAGAATGATGGAAGAGCTAAAAATGCGTTACTCTCATCTCTTTTTGAGAGTGAATTTTTAAGAGTGAAAGGTGTTGCTACAAACAAAAGAATCTGGGACAAACTGAAGAACATCTATGAAGGAAATACAAAAGTGAATAAGGCTAAACTAAAAATCTAGAGACTGAAGTATGAAGACTTGAAAATGGGAGAATCTGAATCTGTTGGGGATTTCTTTACCAGGATAAATGATATTGTCAGTACAATAAGATGTCTTGGTGAAACGTTGGAGGATTATATAGTTGTCGAAAAGATCTTGAGAATTCTTCCTGAAAAGTTTGATGATAAAGTGTCTTCATTAGAAGATAGAGACCCTGAAACATTATCTTTGGATGATTTTCATATCACTCTCATTACTTATGAAATGAGAAGGGAGAAGACTATGAAGGGAAAAACAAAAGCTGATAGAGAAATGTCATTCAAGGATACAAAGAGAGAGAAGTCAAAGAAGAATCTTATTGAAGATGATGCTGGTGAATCTGATTATAAAGATGAGGTATGTAAAAATTTTGATGAAATTTTATCCTTGTTTTCTAAGAATGTGAAAATAGGTACAGGGAAATACAAGGGTAAACTTCCCTTGAAATGTTTTGAGTGTGGAGCCATTGGTCACTTTGCGGCTAACTATCCTCAAAAGAATAAAGAAGAAGATAGTAATGATGATAACAGAAGGCCAAGAAGGTTGTGTAAGAAACAAGCTGACAAAGATAAACATTTTTCAAAGGGGAAGGATAAAAAGTTCTTCAAATAAAAAAGAAGAATATTTTTATCTAAAGATGAAGATGAAGAATACAATGAAGATGAATTTAAGAAATTATTTTCTAAAAAAACTAGAGAGAATACCTTTATTATTACTGTGAATAATGAAGAGTACGAGAGCAATAATTTAGAAGAAGAAGAAACTCAACTTGAATATCACCTGAAAGAAGAGTTGAAAGAATTATTGAGGAAGATCAGAAGGCTTGAGAAGGAAAAAAACAATTTGATAAATGAAAATTCTGCATTAAACAATTAAGAAGGTTTTACTGATGAGAAAATCAAGATGGAAAAGGATATTGATGATCTAAAAAATTCTCTTGAGAATACAATGAATCGTAATGATCATAAGTAAAGATGAATGCAAAAGAAAAAGATTTGGAACTTGTCCAACATAAACTTTATAAAGCTAAAGAAATTAATATCTGTTTCAAAAATTCTATCTCAGAAGTTGGTGAATGTTCCAGTAAGAAATAACAAAAAAAGGATCCAAAAAAGTTACCTTCAAAGGTAAAAATGAAATATAGATCTGGTTCTGATAAGAACAAGGCTGGAAAGACCATGTATGTGGTCAAAGTCAGCAATGATGAAAAATTAGAATTGCATAAAAATCACGAGTCAAGAAAGACTTCTAATACTTCTAGTGCTGTTAAATATGAACTGAGAAAGGGAGTTACAAATGAAAACATAAAGGTTTATGGTTATCATAGTTCTATTAAGAAGGTTTTTGAGAAGCGTGTTCACAAATCTGGCCAGTATAGAAGTTTCAGAGGAAAATATTCTTTCTATGGTTACTGCTAGTATTTTGGTGGATTCGGACACATGGAAAATATGTGTTGGTTCAACCAACAACATTACAACTATTCCATAAGTTTTTAAAGACAAGGATTGAGGGGGATTAAATCCTTTAAAAATAGAAATCATCTAAATAAAATTCAGAAGATATCTGAGAAGATTGGTGTGAAAGTTGAGAATAGGTTCCAACCACTAGAAACTATTTATGAAAGATGTGATTGTCCTGGACATCTTGCCAAGGGCTGCCTTAGTGTGTTACCAGAGTAACAAAAGTTTCTTAATAATTCTCAAAAGCCAGAGTTTTTAAAAGATAAATGGGATAGGTATGATAAGACTGAAAAGAAAGAGTGCATAGTTGTCTGTCCAGAACACATTGACTTGGCTAAGAAATTAGAGGAAGCACAACAGAAAGTGGAGGAAAAGAAAGAAAAAAAGCTCTTGTTGTTGAAACTTCCTTGAAATCTAAAAAAGGAGAACGTCCATGGATTCTTGATAGTGGGTGTTCTTCTCATATGATAGGATACTTAAATTTGCTGAATAATGTGAAAGAATTCAAATAAGGAATCGTTACATTTGGAAATGATGAATCTATGAGAATCAAAGGTGTTGGATCAACCATCATCGGAAAAGAAAAAAATGAAATCGAATAAAACATTATATGTTGATGGGTTGAAACATAATCTTCTGAGTGTTTCACAACTCTGTGATGAGGGTAACAAAGTTATATTCAGAAAAGATTGGTTTGTTGTGAAATGTGAAAATAATGTAAATATAGTTACAAGAGTCCAACGTACAAAAGGAAACTTGTTCCAAGTTGGTGAAGTACAAAATTCTTGTTACATGGGCATGGTGGATGAAAATCAGTTATGGCATAAAAGGTAGGGACATATGTGTCAAAGAAACATGTGTAAGTTATCAACGCGAGACAATGTCCTAGATATGCCTGATTTATCAAGAATAAGAGATTGGTGCTACACTATTTGTGAAAAAGGGAAGATTACAAACTCTTTTCATAAGAGAGTTGAAATTAGTTCAAAACAACCCTTAGAACTTATACATTCTGATATATATGGACAAATGAGAAAACAATCAAAAAATGGAGATAAGTACTTCATTACTTTCATTGATGAATTTACTCGCATTACTTGTGTTATGTACATGAGACATAAGTCAGATGCTCTAAAAATGTTCAAGAGTTTCAGGAGGAAAGCAAAGAAGGAATGTGAGTATTCGGTGAAGAATTTGAGAACTGATAATGGAGGAGAGTATAAGAATGAATAGTTTGTAAGTTACCTTGATAAACATGGAATTCAGCATGAGTTCAGTTCACCATACACACCTCAACAAAATAGGGTTACTAAAAGAAAGAATCGAAGTCTGGTGGAAATGGGGAGAATTATGTTACTTGAACATAGTCTTTCTCATTATTATTGGAGGCAATCCATGAGAACTGCTTTGTATATTCAAAACTGATGTTTCTATAAAACAAACTCAGATATGACTCCATATGAAATGTTCTATGGAAAAAATCCAAGTCTAAAACACTTGAAAGTTTTTGGGAGTCCATGTATTATAAAGAAGAAAGGTGGAAACCTGGGAAAGTTTGAGCAAAGAGGAGTTGATGAAATTTTTCTTAGGTATGATCCAAAAGGAAGAGGATATAGATGCCTCAATAAATAAATAGGAATAATTATTGATTCTTCAAATGTAAAAGTTGTTGAAAATGCTGAGAAAGAAAAGCAGTCATATGTTGATGTGGAAGTTGAGCAGGATAGAGAAGATTTTGTTAACAATTCTGATAATGCTTCAGATTGTGTTAATCCTACTCAAGAAGATGAATCCGAATTAGAAATATCAAGTGATGAGGATGAAGTTCAAACAAATAATCCTAGGTTGATGAAGTAAGTGGAGGATCAGAACATTATTGGAGATATAAATCAGAGGATTCAAACAAGAAGAACAACGAATGCTATATCACATACATCTCTTTATTCAAAAGTTGAACTGAATTATGTAAATGAATCATTTGAGCATCCAGAATGGGTTCATGCTATGAATGAAGATCTTGATTATATAGATAATAATGATACTTGGGAACTTGTACCCAAGTCGGACAATAAGAACATTATTGGTACAAAGTGGGTTTTCCAGAACAAGCTGAATGAATAAGGTAAAGTAATAAGAAATAAATCAAGATTGGTTTGAAAAGGGTATTCAAAAATTAAAGGCATTGATTTTGATGAAACCTTTGCTTCAGTGGCAAGACTAGAAACAATCAGAATATTTCTTTCTATTGCTGCATAATGAGGTTACAAAATCTTTCAAATGGATGTAAAATCCGCATTGTTGAATGGTGACCTTGACGAGGAAGTCTACATTGATCAACCTTGTGGATTTGTTATTGTAAAGGATGAAAGTTATGTGTGTAGGTTGAAGAAGGCTTTGTATGGGCTAAAACAGGCTCCGAGAGCATGGTATTCTAAATTAGATACTTGCTTAAAGAAGATAAACTTTAAGAAAGGGAGAGTTGAAAACAATCTCTACATCAAGTAATGTCAGGAGTTTTCACTGATTGTTATTGTTTATTTCGATGATATTATATTTACTGGAAATGATGAAAGATCATGTGAAAATTTTTCTAAGGAGATGAAGAAGTTATTTGAGATGTCTAGGTTGGGAGAAATGAAGTACTTTCTTGGGCTACAAATTTCACAGAAGAAGAATCACGTTTTCTTGTATCAAGAAAAGTATGATAAGGAAATTCTAAATAAGTTTGTCATGGAAAATTTGAAACTAGTTTCCACACCAATTTAAGTGGGAACCAAGTAGTATAAAGATGGATAAGGCAGGGAAGTTGATCATAAAGAGTTTCAAAAGCTGATTGGAAGTCTGTTGTATTTGACTGCCTCAAGACCCGACATCGTCTATGCTATCACTTTATGTGCAAGATTTCAGAGTGCTCCTAAAGAATCACAATTGATTGCTGGAAAAATAATTCTTAGATATATCAAAGGCACAAAAAGTTTTGGAATCAGGTATGACGGCTCATGAAATATTGATCTATTCGGGTATTATGATGCTGATTGGGAAGGAAATGTTGACGATCGAAGATCCACATCTGGTGGAGTTTTCTTTCTAGGGAAAAGTTGTGTTCGTTGGAATACCAAGAAATAGAATTCAGTAACTCTTAGCACATCTGAAGCTGAGTATGTTACTGCTACTCAAGATGCAACTCAACTAATGTGGATGGAGACTCAACTGGAAGATCTACTTATTGAAGTAAAGCTACCATTGCTCTTGGGTTGTGATAATCAGAGTGCAATCAATCTTACAAGAAATCTGGTACAACATTCTCGTTCAAAACACATTTATATAAAGTACCACTTCATCAAAGAGTAGGTGGATAATAATGAATTGAGGATATAGTACGTTCCTACATCTGAACAAGTGGCTGATATATTCACAAAACCTTTACCGAAGGAACCATTTGTAAAATTAAGGTTGAACATGGGTGTCCAACCTCCTTCTCATCATGGTTTAGGTACGTGTTTCTATCCCCACTCTCATCTTGCCTTTGGATAGTGTTGTCAAGGGGGAGAATTGTTTCATAAATCTATCCGTATAGATGCATGCATTAAGGGGGAGTTGTGGGTAAGATGTGAATCCAACATGTATGTGTGTGAACTATTCTAACTGTTTGTTGGAGTGGTTGTAGAAAACAATGTTGTTTTCTAGGAAAGTTTAAGAAGTGAAGAATGCGGAAGTAGAAGCTTGAAAGATGTTATGAAAAAGGCTGAGGAGATACGATCATTAGATTTCATAGTCACTACTTTTGGAAAGCATGGTTTTGGCTGTCAATAATTCTTATTTCTTACAACGAGTTAGCTCACATAGGCTTAGAATTGTTGATAAGTAATCAATTTCTTAAGGTTACAAAGTTCAGTGATTTATGAATCTTGGTTGACAAAAAAATCCAAAGGGGGAGATTATTGGGACCGAGTTGGACGAATAAGGAAGTAAGAAGAGTTTGCTATTACAGAGTGTTGTTTTTTGTTGTCAAAGAAGCTAAATAAATTCACTTTGTAAAGGACTTGTAAACTATGACTATGATTTCCTGATTTACATTTCAAAAATATCATAAGTTTAGAGAACTTGTGATGCAAGCCTTATGAAGGATAGGGAGAGTAAAGAAGTGTTTTTGGCAAAAGGAAAGAAAGTGGTGTGCAAGTCAAAAATGGCGCGCAAGTGTGGAGTGCAAGTGTATGTTGCGCGCAAGTCATATTTCAACATAATCATATTAAAATATGACAAAGTAAAGAAAGTTTCGTGCTCGTGATGGAATGTCGCGCAAGTGCTGGAGCAATGCGCAAGTGCTGGAGCATCGCGCAAGTGCTGGAGTGACGCGCAAGTGTATGTTGTGAAAAAGTCACAAAAATGCCTATAAATAGATGGCTAGACTCCTAATTTTTTAAAGTGGCTAAACACTTAAGAAAAAATTTGAGCTCTGATCGTGCAAGTCGTAGAAATTGGCTCGCAAACTGAAGTGGCACTCAAGCTGAAGTGGCGCGCAAGCTGAGGGTTATTTATAAGGCGCACAAGTAGGGTGGTGCACAAGTAGGGTGGCATGTAAGTAGGGTGGGGCACAAGAAGAAGTGGTGCGTAGGTTGTTAGAGTCACGCAATCAGGGAGGTGTCTTCAATAAGTGTGTTGTGTATAAGCCAAAAGTGGCGCACAAGTTGTGAGCTGTGCACAATAGTGGCACACAAGTAGTTAGTGGCATGCAAGCAGGTAGGCGTGCAGGATGAGTGGCGTGCAAGTAGGTGGTGCACAAGCAGGTGGTTTGAAAGATGAGTGGTGTGCAAACAGGTGGCGCACAAGTAGGGCAGTGTGCAAGCAGGGAGGTGCACAAGCAGGGAGTGGCACACAAGCTGTTTGCACCAGGAGGTTCTTACCAGCTTATGGGTAGGAAAGTGAAGAATTGTTTTGAAAGATTTGATTTGTGAAAGTTCATTAAGAATAACAAAATAATTACATTACCCTATTTGTGCTAAGAGGAAGCACATTAACTATTGGATTGTTTTAAAAGTGCTACACGAGTGTAAGGGTATATCCTACTCATTGTATTCAACCTCAAAGGATTGTTTTCTAGTGGATTGTGTGGAACTAGATTGTTTTTGTACCATACCAAGGGCGTATCTACTCTTGTTGAGTAGTGAACCTTGTAAATCTTGTGTTCTTGTGGTTGTGTGTGTTCAGCAGGGAAGAAACTCTTTAATAGGAGGAAAATGTTGTTTCAAAAATAAGTAAACTTAAAAATAAAAGGATATCACTGATTCACCCCTCCCCCTCTCAGTGATACTTGGATCCTGACTGGGAACTTCAAACCATGCATATATCAGAACAAAAAAGGATATTTGTGACCATTAAAATTATTTTAAAAAAATTAATACCATTTTATTTAACTTTTATAGTTTTATTCCCATGTTATAAGAACTTCCATAAATATAAATAAGTGATCTGAATATAGAACCATGAAACAAATTCCCTCATAGAATAGAAAATAAACATTATATATGATTGAAATGGTTATATATGAATATAAAACAAATTATAATAAATAAAATATACATGTAAATTTTCTTAATTAATTAATTAATTAATTTAATTTTATTATACAATATTTTAAGTTCAAGAGAATAATTATTCTGTAACATAAGGTAAGGGATCTCTTCAAACCACCTTTTTTTTCTTTGGGTTATAAACTTTATCTCTGTAAATCTCTTTTTATATCTATATATTTGATAATATTAAATGATTCTAAATTTTTTATATATGTCTCTTACATATATAACTATCTTATTCTCCCTTTCCTTGATGTGGTAACACATTCCTTATGTTCATTTCTTAAATGAATTATTTAAAATCAAACATGATTACAGAGAACTTTTCCATCCTTTAATCCTTTTATGTAATTCTCATTTAAAGTCTTTATTCCAAAACTAACCCCATATTTTGAGACCTATGATTATTTAATTAGATATTAATTTATATAATATTCAATTCCTTCTTCTCTTTATAATCTTTATGAAATATCCTTTGATTATGATATGAGGAAAGATTATGCAACCCATTTATTTACATGTGAAATTATTATGTTTATGACTTATGATTAATTTCCTTTTTTTCACAATCATAATAATTTATATGTCATGATGGGTGTGCTTAGATATTTCTCCAATTCATTGGGTAATGTTTTGGTCTCATGAGATGATGTGTATGGGATCAAGGAGTAAACCTAATCTATGATAGGACTTTGTCCACCATATGATGGTGTCTTAAAGTTTAACATTGACTTATATTTATGTCATGTTTTATGTTTCTACCACTTTCCTATGTTTCCATGATCTTATGACACCATATTATTTATGTTATGATCTCATGTGATTATTCACGGGCCTTCTCTTTTTTTTATACCATGTTATGTTATTTGACTCACATGTTATGCTTCCTTATCATGTTTATTCCCTAACTAGGATTTACAGCTTAACCCTTTCTTATATGTATTCCCCATGTTATACTATAAAACTTTAGGAGTTGAAAGGGATTTAAAATGTCATTATGCAGATTAAAATAAATACTTTTTATTTTAGTTTCATTTTGATGCTTCATGCATCTAGTATTCCAAATACACAAAGCCTATTGATCCTTGGGATTGTAGGACCCCAAGACACCCTGAGAGGGGAGGGGTGAATCAGGGTGATACCTTTTTCTTTTAAAACCAAGGATCTTGTTCCCACGTTGGTAGGAACTGATAAAACCTGTATGATGGATATTATTAGTAATGAAACATTCACATTCAAATAGATGACACAAAAATTTTTACTTGGTTCAACACTAATGGCTACGTCCAAGGAGCATACGCCGACATGTTGTCGGTCGTACCAAATTCCACTATTCTTCACTAGTTGTGGATTACAATGGTTCGTGAATAGTCACTCTATCCCAGACTCACTGCCTTTACAAAGGTTCAGGGATAGCTCACTGCTTCCCTCGGGTCACTCCTGTTGACTCCCCCTGGCTCACTACCCTTGGTGAAGTCCCACTCAGTTTATAGATGTGAAGGTCTCTTCAATAGATTTACATTGAAGTATTTGTCTCCTGTTCAGCATGAGACAATTCTCGCATCAGAGTACTGAGTTGATTCTCTTTTGTATTCAATCTTCTTCTTTAGTGCAATAACTGAATGCACTGTATCTTCTTCTTCTCTTCCTTTGATTCCCAATACCGACACCTGAGTGTTTTGAAATAATCCCCTCTTTCTGTGCAGATCTAAGTTTAGTTTCACTAACCGTTCTTCTTCTCTTCGAAAAGCACAACGAGGGTGTTAAACACCAGTCAAGTGTGTGCAGAAACACTTCTCTTCGAAGAAGCAAAATGTTCCCTGTTCTTCCGTCTTTGTAAATGAATACATCATCTTTTGCACTGAATGTATCGGGCAATCTTCTGGCTTTCATGCAGCTCCACAAAGACAGGCAAGCTCCAACAACACCTGGTGCTCTTCTCCAAGCCTGGCACGCAGGTCCCAATACAGCACGCAAGTCTTCGGCATGCAGGTCCAAAATGGCATGCAAGAATCACCTAACCACCTTCTCGACACTGCCTTCCTCAACTTCTAACCTGCGCGACTCACTTCCTTTCTCTCCCAAACAGCCTTGGGCGTGCAACTCACAACCGGCGCACAGCTTCAAACACTGGCGCACAAGTTCACCTGCGCAACCACACACTACTTGCATGACTTCCACACCTGCGCGACGGGAGATTTGATTTTTCTAAGTGTTGAACTCCGTAAGAAATGAGGAGGGGTGGTCCTACATTTATAGGCATTTGGTAAACCTACGTGGTGGCATGCAAGTCTCCCCTCAACACGCAAGTTTCGGTGCACAAGTCTCTGCCCTTGTCACTGTCGCGCAACTCATCTGCACGACCACACCAAAAATTGCACGACCCTCTTTCCTTTTCCATATTTTGAAGTTCTATTCTTGAAAAAAATAGGCACGCAAGTTCCAATCCTCCTAGGCACCGACACACAAGTCCTCTCTCGGTGCACAAGTCACTTGCGCGACCAACCCAATACTTGCGCGACCCTTATCCCTTTTCCATAAATTGATGTTCTGATCTTGAAAAAACATATGGCGCGCAAGTTTCATCTCCTTCAGATACACGGAGCACAAGTCTCTTTGCCAAAATCACTTTTCTCCATTTATCAATTTTCAGGCCCAAAAATTTGGCAAACACTGGAAAACGGCGCCACCTTGTATATGTTCTTTTTGTACTATCTCCAGATCATCCATTCCTTTTTTGGCGTTCTTGAATCAAACATGGATCATTGACCACAGCTCTTGAAATCGACATTCCACCATGAAATCCTCTTTGTCAACAAAATTGTATATCATGGAATTGCTTTTTCAACAATCACAACACTTCAAAGATGCTTCTTTTTTGTGACTTGGCTTCTTCAACAACTCTTCTGCTTGCATCACAAACTCCACAATTGTGATATATATATCCTTTTAAAGAACAACTTTAGAATCATCATATTTTGAGACAATGTGAAGTGAATGGCCATCTCAGAATTCCAAACCCTTCCATACTATCTTCTTCTTCAACCGTCATTCCTCTACTTCATGCAAATCATACGATTCTATTCTTCAAGAAGTCTCTTGCATGGTTCTCATGTAATTATGAAGAATTTCATGGTATTCATCAACCGTCATGTATTCTTCTTCATCCGTAGATGGATTATGTCTCACCATTCTTCACTGTTGTAAACAATGTGTCACCTTTAACACATGTTCTTTGAACTTATGATCAGTACAACAATCATCTAAATTTCCATTCCTCCATTTCATTGGAGTACTTCTTGATCTCCTTCATTTTGATCTTCATTGAAAACTATTGAAAAAAATACAACCTTATACACAAAGTGGTCCCAACAATATCCCCCTTTGTATTTTTTGTCAATACCTTACATATCTTCTGAAATGAATTCGTCGATGTCAAAATGAGACTCTTCTCTTCAATCAACTTTTATATTCAAACTTTCATTTCATTTTCTCTCCCCCTTATTGACAAGAAATACAAAGCTCATGGAAGGGAGGGTATCAATCTATACTTATGCAATGTTTCATTAATCATTTCACTCTAAGTCTACTTGAGCAATGCTCGATGTAGAAAACAAGAGGATTTGATTTAGTCAACAAGGCTGTCCATTATTCACTGGTCATGATACCACATGAGATGAGAACTCATGTACATTGTCTTCCAGGATTTTCCACTTTCATTTCAGGTTAATGAAATCAAATTTGTTAGAGAATAATCAACCTGAAACTCCTGCACTCACATCAGCAAACAGATCAAAAACATTCAAGTGCAATTGGAAGGATAAGTGGTCTTGGGGCACTTCCATTCTTCTTATGTCACTGATCAATTCAGTTACTCCCCCTTTGTAGACTGATCTTTGTTTTGAGTAACCAGGGTTGAGAGTTTGAGAAATGACATACCTTCTCCAACAACATGTTCTTAAAGAAATTTACAAAGTAACTGCATTTGATACCAGCTGGAGTTGATATTGATTGAAATAGTGATTTTTTGAAGCTTCTTCATTTTTCTCCCCCTCAAGGGAAACACTCCTCATCATCTTCATCAAGAGTGACCCTTCATCATCTTAATCTTTGAATATCTATTGAAGAATCATACATGGATGGAAACTTATTCAGGTTAGTTATCAAGAGTTGAAAAAATTCATTACTTCTCAGGTTCTCCCTATGAGAGGATGCTTCACCATCAATTCCCTGTATTATTAGAACAAATACAATACACAAATGATTAAGGGAATAAGGTGGTTCCTCCTTGCTTCATCAATATGAGATGCATGGTTGAGGTTCTTTTCTCAACCAAGTTCCTTTGTTCACTTCAATCTTTATGCCTGTACATTTGAACATATTTTCTGATATGTGTTGATGTGGAATGTCTCTCTTCACATTGTCTTCTGCATTGAATGGAGAATTGTTCTGCTTAACAACCATCATGAATGATACATTCTTACTCCTATTAAGGATTGATTCTTGCTATGGTATTAAGGTTAGACAACCTTTTGCAATGTGACCAGATTTCTTGCATCTCTCACACAGAACTTCTTTGACACGTGTGTTTGTCTTGGTTTTCAATCTCTCTTGCACTCTGTCTTCATCATGTGAAAGTTTTTCTTTTCCTTTCTCACCAGCCTTTTCCTTTTCATCTTCAAGTTTTCTCATTATTTTAAAATCTTCTAACCAGATAAAAAATATTTCATTTGGAACTATTACAGATGGTTTGGATCTTCCACATGGGTTCATATGTGTTTCATCCCACTTAGTTATTCTTTTGGATTAATGACCCTTCAATTTCATGGATCTAAAATCCTGGGTCTTCTCAGCTTCCCTGCTTGAGATCTTCTTGTGGAATTATGTGTTCACAACATTCTTCTGATTTATTCCCAAGGTAGCTGCTTTATACTCATTCGATATTGGAGGTATTACATTCTTATCAACATAGAATGCATGTTTAGATGGGCATGTGCCTACCATGTGACCACTACAGTTGCATACATCACATATGTTATCAAGTATTCCAAATCTATTTGCTGTAAACAGATGTTTCTGAACCTATAGATGTTTATTCTTCTTCTCTGGATTTCTTCCCTTTGATACAGGCTTTATTTGTGCTTTTTCATGAAAGGGATTATACCAACAATCCAGTGCAGAGTGCCCAAATCTGTTATAGCACCAACATTGACCCACAAATCTTTTATTCTTTATATCTTCTGTATGAGGTTGTTGGGCCTTCTTCTTAATATTTTGTGCTCTATTTGAGGAACTGAATTCCTCCTTTTTCTTTCCCTCCAACCTAGCCATAGTGGTAGGTTTCTTATACTCCTCTTTCCTCACCCATACATTTTTAGAGTTTTTCTTCCAACCTGCACTTTTTGAAGAAACATTTTTAGAAACAATGGTACAGGTTTTTCTGGATGGTACCTTAACTTTCATAGCTACTTGTGACAGATCAATGAGTGAAGTCATGATCTTCTTATCACATGTTGGAGGTCCTTTGATAGTAGAATCCTCCAGTGAGCATTGAGTACCAGCAGCGACTGATTATTGAGATGGATAATCAAGGGTTGGCACAATCTTTTTGTCACATGTTGGAGGTATTTCAGCTTTATAATCCTCCATTGAACATTGAGTACAAGAGTCACATGTTTCATTCTTTTGTGAAGTCTCAATATGTGTCTTCTCAAGATTTTTCAATTGGGCTTCCAATTTTTGACCTTCAATATTGAGGATGATCTTCTATTCTTCAATCATGATCATCTTCTCTTCACAAGTCTTCTTCAATCTTTCAACCTCATATTCATGCATCTTAACTTTGCTTTGTAACAAAGATTCAATTTCTTTGAATCTCTTGGAAGTTTCTTCCAAAAAAAAAACTATTGACTTCAGTGCTCTTCTTCAGCTCAGCTTCAAGTGCATGGATCTTTTCTTTTAGAGTCTTATTGACTCCCTCTTTTTCTTAAAAGAATTTAATCTGTTTGGTGAGCTTTAACCATTCAATAATTTTTCCTTCCAAGCCCTTTTCCAAATTTTCAGCTTCTCTTTCCAATCGATTGATCTCAGTCTGCATGCATTAAACTATTCTATAAATAGGAGAAACTATTTCTTCAGGAATATCACGTAGATAGCTTATTAATTTTTCCTGATCACTTGCGATAGAAGTGTCTTTCTTTCCTATTGTAGGAACCTGAGCCACCTGCTTGATACTTTCCAAGCCTGATATTTATTCATTATTGGAAGGGCATGGAGAACTAGACACTACATCTTCTTTGGATAAGAGGGACTTCTTCAACTGCTTCTTCTCTTTCTTTTTCCTGTTTGTCATGGTCTTGATGGATGTAGAATTCTGCTCAGAAATGACTGAATCTTCGTCAAGACTGCACTTCATTGTTGACTCTAGGAAATAAAATCAAATCCATTCTGAATAGAATTACTATAGAGTATCCAACATACGTGAACCTTTCCCTCTGATACCACTTGTAGGACCCCGGGACACCCTGAGAGGGGAGGGGTGAATCAGGGTGACACCTTTTTCTTTTAAAACCAAGGATCTTGTTCCCATGTTGGTAGGAACTGATAAAACCTGTATGATGGATATGATTAGTAATGAAACATTCACATGAAAAGAGATGACACAATAATTTTTACTTGGTTCACCACTAAGGGCTATGTCCAAAGAGCATACGCCGATAGGTTTTCGGTTGTACCAAATTCCACTATTCTTCACTAGTTGTGGATTACAATGGTTCAGGAACAGTCACTCTGTCCTAGGCTCATTGCATTTATAAAGGTTCAGGGATAGCTCACTGCTTCCCTCAGGTCACTCCCATTGACTCCCCCTGGCTCACTACCCTTGGTGAATTCTCACTCAGTTTATAGATATGAATATATCTTTAATAGATTTTCATTGAAGTATTTGTCTCCTGTTCAGCATGAGACGATGCTTGCATCAGAATACTGATTTGATTCTCTTTTGTATTCAATATTCTTCTTTAGTGCAATAACTGAATGCACTGTATCTTCTTCTTCTCTTCCTTTGAATCCCAATACCGACACTTGAGTGTTTTGAAATAATCCCCTCTTTCTGTGTATATCTGAGTTTAGTTGCATGAACCATTATTCTTCTCTTCGCAAAGCACAACGAGGGTGTTAAACACCAGTCAAGTGTGTGCAGAAACAATTCTCTTCAAAGAACCAAAATGTTCCCTGTTCTTCCATATTTGTAAATAAATACATAATCTGTTACACTGAATGTATCGTGCAATCTTTCGACTTTCGTGCAGCTCCACAAAGAGGGGCGAGCTCCAACAACACCTGGTGCTCTTCTCCAAGCCTGGCGCGCAGGTCCTAATACGGTGCGCAAGTCTTCGGCGCACAGGTCCAAACTGGCGCACAAGTATCACCTAACCACCAGTGCGACACTGCCTTCCTCAACTTCTAACCTACACGACTCACTTCCTTTCTCACCCAAACCGCCTTGGGCGCACAACCCACAACTGGCGCGCAACTTCAAACACTGGCGCGCAAGTTCACCTGTGCGACCACACACTACTTGCGCGACTTCCACACCTGCGTGACGGGAGCTATGATTTTTATAAGTGTTGAACTCCGTAAGAAATGAGGAGGGGTGGTCCTATATTTATAGGCATTTGGTAAACCTACGTGGCGGCGTGCAAGTCTCCCCTCGGCATGCAAGTTTCGGCGTGCAAGTCTCTTCCCTTGTCACTGCCGCGCAACTCACCTGCGTGACCACACCAACACTTGCGCGACCCTCTTTCCTTTTCCATATTTTGAAGTTTTGTTCTTGAAAAACAATAGGCGCTCAAGTTCCAATCCTCCTAGGCACCGGTGCAGAAGTCCTATCTCGGCGCGCAAGTCACTTGTGCGACCAACCCGATACTTGCGCGACCCTTATCCCTTTGCCATAAATTGATGTTCTGATCTTGAAAAAACATATGGCGCACAAGTTTCACCTCCTTCAGATACACGACGCTCAAGTCTCTTTTCCAAAATCACTTTTCTCCATTTGTCGATTTTCAGGCCCAAAAATTTGGCAAACACTGGAAAACGGCGCCACCTTGTATCTGTTCTTTTTGTACAGTCTCCAGATCATCCATTCCTTTGTCGACGTTCTTGAATCAAACATGGATTGTTGACCACAACTCTTGAACTCGACATTCCACCGTGAAATCCCCTTTGTCAACAAAATTGTATATCATGGAATTTCTTTTTCAACAATCACAACACTTCAAAGATGCTTCTTTTCTGTGACTTGGCTTCTTCAACAACTCTTCTGCTTGCATCAAAAACTCCACAATTGTGATATATATCCTTTGAAAGAAAAGCTTTAGTATCATCATATTTTGAGACAATGTGAAGTGCATGACCATCTTATAATTCCAAACCCTTCCACACTGTCTTCTTCTTCAACCGTCATTCCTCTACTTCATGCAAATCATATGATTCTATTCTTCAAGAAGTCTCTTGCATGGTTCTCATGCAATCATGCAGAATTGCATGGTCTTCATCAACCGTCATGTATTCTTCTTCATCCGTAGATGGATTATGTCTCACCATTCTTCACTGTTGTAAAAAATGTGTCACCTTTGACACATGTTCTTTGAACTTATGATCAGTATAACAATCATCTGAATTTCCATTCCTCCATTTCATTGGAGTACTTCTTGATCTCCTTCATTTTGATCTTCATTGACAACTATTGACAACAAATACAACCTTATACACAAAGTGGTCCCAATAGGGATGTGTTTATTGGATATTTATGTTAAAAATCATGTAATAATATATGTAAAATGATTGGGTCACTATATAGAGGGAAAAACAAGAGGGGTTGGACCAAGGTTTGTGGGTTCCTTTGAGGTAGGAAGCACAGGTACTTTCTAGCTTTTGATACCATTTCATGGGAGGCGTAACTGAGTCTATAGAAAAAGGGGATGGTTATGACTTGGGGTTTTATGAGAATGGAACCATGAGTGCTAGTTATTTTGAATGCGTGCAATCCAGAGGTCCTTGGTATCAAGGTGAACTTTAAAGGGTAGGACTAGTTGGGTGCTTGGCCCTATTTTTGGGATGCACTTTAGTATGTGGGTGAGAGAATTGATGGATGCTCATGACTTAGAGAAGCGCCAGATGATGGCTAAGTGTGTGTTTATGTTTGGAATAAGATCTATTGCAAATTTAGAATAAGAGTGTCGAGGGTGGTCCAACTTTTTAGAAATTACCTAAATGAGAAGAATGGTCTGTGGTTTAGGTGTTTTAGCCTATGTTCTTGGTTCGTGGATGATATGAGTGCGAGATCCTAAGAGAGGTTCTTGGGGAATCACTCTGAATTGAGGAGAGTAGTGTTTGGAATGATTTTTTGGGATAAAGCCATGTTGTGTGAGGGAATGTGAATGTGGATTATTCCTAGTGTTAATTAGACCATGTTGGGGTCTGTTTTGTTGTTTTAGGTCTTATGGAAACCTGATTGGTGTAAATGTAGTGGTCTTGTTGAGCTTAACACTCAAGAAATGGTGTAAGGAAATCATTATGGTGGTGGAGTGATCTATAGGAAGTTTGAGGATACAATCCTCATTTTAAGTGGTTTGTTGAGCATAATGGTTATTATTCCTGGTGAGTCAGGAATGGATAGTTTATTTTTTTGTGCTGATGATTTGGTGAGATTAGTTTTTCCATATCTATTCATTTTGTTTGGTGATATATAGAGCATGGTATATGGAATGTGGTGTTTGGTTGTGTGGTCATGATAAGGATAAACTTTGGTAGGGAGTATCAGATCTGGTATGGTTGAATGTACCACATGTTGGGAGAGAGTTATGAGTTCCATGATACTAGTAATTGGATAGTCATGATAGCATCAATTTTTCTGGTGGTTGGAGTGATATCATGGTGGTGGGTTGACCACCAAGACATCTAGAAGATTAGAATTTATATAGTGGAGGGATTGTAAAGATCTATATTTTTTGGGTTAGGAACATATTTTTTTAAATTTTTTGTTTCAGATGCTCATGAGGGGTAAAATGGTTATTTTTACCTAGTATATGTAAAACCCCAAAAATTTTACGTTATGTTTCTATTAAATACATTCTATTAATCACTGTTTTCCTTTTAAACAACACTAGGTTATTTAGGAGATAGTCAAAACCTATCCATTAAATATAAATTTTCCACTTCTATGTTTTGAATTTTGAAAAATGGTCATCTAGAGTTGAGATTAATAAGTCATTTGGAGTATGATAAAACAAACTTTATTTTTTGGTGAATAGTAACACACCCTTATGAATAGTAATATGAATAGTAAAACGACCCTTATGAATAGTAAATAATAAAATTATTTTATTTTATTAAGGAAATATGATAATGGGATCTTAATTAATTTTTCAATGTCACATAAAACTAATTGAACTTCAAGATTGTTATTTTTCGAATTAACTATGTCCTTATTTAAAAATTAAATTAATAATATTTAGAAAATTATTTTTGAAAAATGGATTTCACTTTTTAATTCTACACGTCGAAAAATGGTAGGGGTGAATTTTTGGGATTTTTCTGAAATTCTAGAATTTTTGATGAATAGTGAAATACGATAAAATACCGTATATACAAATTATCAGTAAATACACTATTTATGACATCATAAGTGATGAAAGGACACTTGGTTCGACCTCACATTCCATTATTACTATTTGAGGTCACATGAACTAAGACTATTCATAATCTCGGGCAAAAATATTATAATAATGATCAAAATAATGAAAAATACCCCCTCTCCTCCACTATAAAACCCCCCTCACCAATCCCTCTTCTCTTCACTCCTCTAAGCCTTGAAGCTCCTCAAAGTTCTTCCAAAATACCCTTCCCTAGTCGCTAACCATGACCAGTAAGCTCTTGGTCTTTCCAAAATACCAAAATCCCTTCCCTTAAGGAGGTTCTCGAAGAAGTTATTTCAAGAGGTAAAACGCCTTTCTTTTTCTTTTAGTTTCATTTGAATTTATCTTCATTTGTTATCCTCTCCTCACATCTTCTTTTAAAATGACCATGATAACTCCATTATAATCTACATACTGGATTTATATCATGTGAATGGAAGAACCATCATCAATATTCTTACTCCCTCCCTTTTATTTTTTATAAACGAAATCAACGTCCATGAGGTTCCAATTTATAACCTTCATGGACGATGAAGTTTTGTTCTTCAGTCGTTCTTTCATTACTGGTAATGAAACCATAATTATGGTTGAAAAAGGTCATAAAATATGTATTTTGTCTTTATTAATGTTCTGGAATCTATACACGTACATAATATGGAATAATAATACGAAACAAGTTTATTGAGCACAAAACTGCCAAGCCAAATTCAAGCGTTTATTTTTAACTCATCAAATGAGTCATCCTCATGGTATATAACCAGAATAATTATAAGATCATTTATATATCTTTAATGTCACTAATAATTTATATTAAAAATTCTGGATGTTTAACCATATTTCAAACCAACTTCCATTCATGAATACAAGTAAACAAATCATGGAACCACGTAAGAAAATGATTGCAAAAAAATAAGATTTAATTTCTTAAACCCATCAAAAAGGACATTAATGAACTTAATAAGGTTATATCATATCAATTACATGTTTATCAGGTTATTTAATTATTAATTAATGAATCTAAATTTTATTATTCAGGTCATTAAGAACAATCAAGAACACACTAGAGCAAAAGGTAAGGGGTTTCTCATCTCACTCTCATTTCTGTAAGATTTACATAATTTTCCAATTATTCCTTATATTTGGTATATATGTACTTAAATTTGATATATAATGACATGATTCTATTTATATTCATTTTATTCAATAATTCACTTTATGGTTATTAAGTTCTGGTCATACGGTTTGACCGATTACATTGTGGTAACGGACTTTGTCTCAGCTGCCGTTTTCGTTGTGACTATCTTTGTATTGTGCACCTAATAATCCTTATGTGGTGTAACTACTGCCCATTTGAGATCACTTTTCATTTAAAATTATATTTATATTAAATATCCATAATCTAATGTCATTGATATGTTTGTTGTCTAAACTGTATACCATCTTACATACGGTGTTTATTTGGAAAGTTATTTTAATTATGGAAATATTGATGAATCTATATACTCTACTCTATACGGATATTGAAAGGGCATATTGCTATTGTATTGAATAAATGTATAAATAATGATTTGGACATGAAGTGGTAGGTGGGGACCGCTATATCCCCTCTATGCATCGGTAGGTCTCATGAGACAAAACAGTTTGGCGACAGACCCTTCGAGTTTGTTTCCAAAAATCAGACGAGTTTCTACCCACAGAACTAAACCGTTTCAACGGTATTATGGTTTCATGTGCCAGATAAATGACGTACAATTAATAAGCATTCTCTTTATTCATTATCAGTTATTATTATTATCCATGAGGTTTTCACTATGACAAAATCTATGGATGTAGATTCATTTTCAGTTTATTAATGGCATTAGTTATTCATTTATTCACTATGCCATATTGATTATGTCAGCTTGATTATGATTCAATTATTATTGTACTCATGCCTCCACTTTTTTTTAACCCTTACTGAGCATTTGAGCTCACTCCTTTCATTTTTTACCTCCAACAGGTGATGAAGAGAAGGTCTTTTATTGAGTTCGTGTGGTCGCATTTTTTAGTTTTGTTATGTATTGTATTTTGTAACTTTTTTCAATGTAATTTGTGTTACATCTATGTATCTAGTTTCTTCAAGAATACTAAACTGATTTTTACTTTAGGATTTTCATTCCTTATAACCATGACAATATTACAAGTAATGCACTGACTCTGGTCTAGAGGGGTTGGTGTGTTACAATATATGACCTCATATAATATTTATGACAATTCCATTGGTCCTAAAATACGGGTTTTTACCCCAGGGAAGGAGTTTGATGGAATTCCAATAAATTTGAATTTTGGAAGAATATTTAATATTTAATTAATTAAATATTTATTTATTCATAGATGTTAAGATGATGATATATTTTTAATAGATCATATGATTTGTATTTTGACTCTATGGTTGATTACCAAATGAGGGGTTTCTCTAGTCAAGGAATAATCCTAATGTAGGCACTGAGCCTGGGGTCGGACCCCCTTTTCTTTTCTTTTTTCTTTTTCTTTTTTTCTTTCCTTACTTTTATTTTTTATTTTATAATATTACCCTTTTTTCTCATGTATTCCCCCTTAGGGCTCCCATGACACATGTATTAGAGAGGGAGAGGGATAGAAGATTGAGATGGAGTAGGGATCATAGCTAGGGAGCTTGTCTGGACCTAGATCAGAGTTCGGTTGGTGCGTGGCATGGATCCAATGAAAATCTCCAACTTTTTAAAATTTTAGGTAGTAATTTTATTTATTTTTTACTCTAATATACCTATATATTAGCCTATTTTAGTTTTTAAAGGATTATATATGTTTCTTGGGTTGTTAAGAGAGCTCCCATGGGTTGATTTGGGGCGAATTAGGCGTTTTAGGATGATTTTGGGTGTTTAATGTTAGGGAAAATCCAATCACACGATGTTTAGTTCAGGAACAAATTCCATGTGTTATTATTTTTGAGTTAAGGTTTTAAGATAATGGTTACACATCATGTATGTTCATGACATTCCATGTAGAGGTGACTTGGGGTGTGGTAAAGTACTCATCCATACACCCCATGTTAGGGGCACATGGATGTGTAGGATGCACGTCCAGACCTCACGTGAGGTATATAAATAGTGTCTATGTATGGAAGTTGGAAGGAACCCATGTGGGGTACATGTCTAGGTCCATGGGTGGGACCTCATGTGGGGTACACATAGTTTAGTGTGAGTGCACACTATGTACTTAGTAGTGGTGCATGCCAAGTGGGCTATGAAACACGACTAGGGGCCCTATTAGAGGTACACACCATGTAGATGAGTAACGCACTATGTACTCCCTCCTTAGAGGTGTTTTTTTGGTTTTAACCCTAGATTCATAATGGTATATATGAGTAGTCTATTTTGAGAATTGGTTCTATATAGAATGTGATGGTGGAACCTTGGGGTGTTTTTAGGAATCATAAAAGATGAATCTAGATGAGCGAGTTATGACAAATAAGTTATTATTTTAGTGATTTAATATAATGGTAAAATAAGAGTGATACATGGGATGAGACCCAGACGAGGTTCATGATAATGGTTATAGGACATGGAATGGGATCACTGAGTTCCATGAATAGTTTAGCTTGGGACCATCCCTGGTTAGTGGGATTGTGTTGTGACTCAAGGAGGAAGATTGTTCGGGTGTTTAGGCTAATATAGAGCAACTTGAAAAGGGGATTATCTTTATGAAATCCACTTATGAGTTTTTATTTATTAGGATTGTGAGTCCTTTAGATATTATATTTTGAGCCTAGGGATGTGCTACCCCTGAGAGACGAGCGTTGTCCCGAGAGACTAGTTGTGACCGAGTATCCCAAGAGGGGTTCCTCTATATATGTTCTAACCCAGAGGATCCTAAGAAGGATTCCTATGCTCACATAATAAATCCAAGGATCACAAGAGGTATTACACCTCTTACAATCTAACTTAGGGGACCTATATGGGTGCCTAGTGAATTGACCGACCTTGGGTGGGTGTGTATGACTATGGGTAAAGATAGTTGTGGGTGTCACCCTAAAACCCAAACCAATATATAATCCTGATGGGACCAAGATATTAATGATGGGTGTGGTAATTTTTCTAGGCTCTGTGATTTATTTATTTTGTTTTTTATTTATGTTTGATGACATATGATTACCTAGGATTCCTAGGAACTGACCGTTGATCTTGGTATATATGTGATTTCCTAGGATGACTTTGAATCACTTATGAGATAAATAAGAACCCGGGATGCCTAATATGGTTGGGATTTGATATCATATTACATTAGGGGTGGATTCATATCTTATATAACATCTAATGATCATGTTAATGTAGGAGTGGATACCTAGAGGTAGTACCTAGGATCTAGCATCATAGAGTGCATAACCATATATTTACATGAATTCCCAAGATATAAGGGATTCCTTTGATATTATGATACCATTGTGAGTAACCGAGTGTCATGATTCAAATGGAGATACCATTAAACCATTGAAAATTCCAATGATTCCTAATATTTTAATGGTGGTATGAGGTGTCGAGTGGGTTTATATCCCCGATCAATGATGTTGGACATCAAGAGGGTGACTATTAGATCCCATTGATAAATGTATAGGATACATCGTTAGGATAGGGTGGATACACCAGTGATGGATTGTCTAAGGATCCGTGAGATAATGGATTCCTAGGATACTAATTGTGTGATCTATGGATGGAATTCCATTTGATTGCTTGGTTCACCCAAAAAATCACTCACACCTAAACATATAGGATTTCCTAGGGTTTCCCTCTCTTAGGAATCAGTCGTTGGTATGAAATAGATAATTACTATGTACTACCATGGGGTTTATACCAGGGTATTGAGGATGAGGGATGCCTGGTGACATCATAGGATCCACTACTCATTGGTGGAGGTGTGATCATGGGGTCATAATAGAGAGGAAAAAGGTTACCGTGAGGTTATTCTCATGATCAGATATATTTTGGCATTAGGCCAAAGCAGGTATGATTGATCGGGGTTATGGACCTAAGGATAGATGCTGGTTATTAGGTTCAAGGTAAGATATGGTCTCTCCTGAGTGGTTATGGTAGATTCATGATCAACACAATGTGATCATAGACACTATGGATTCAGATGAGGTAGGTTCTAGTTGATCGGGTTCTATGGTAGGACCTAAGGATAAATAATGGTTTTATTATTTATTTTATTCTGGCTATGTACTAGATAGGCTTGTTATATTTCATGATCATGCACTTATAACAATAAGTTATAGGTTCACCTTTGTGGGTGGCATACTAAGATTCAGTTTTTCTCCCCTGTACATGAACCTTAGTGTGAAAGCAGACCTAATGTCAAATTTAAAGTTGATCACAATGTGCAGTGGATAGGGAGGAGGCCCATGATTTCTTTATTGAGTAGATCTACTTGTGTGGAGTCTTACAATTAGGCCATAGCAACTAGATTGGGCTTTGGATACTGGGTATGCTTCACAACTTAGAGTCGATATAGGAGTCCTGTACATCTATTTTTAGTTTATTTATCTTTTTTATGTGGTCAAACTAGTGGAATAATAATTTATGTGTGTGATTATGAATATTCAGGTTTGTATGCAACATTTCATTTTATTATATCATATTTTGATTATTTATTATTTTCACTATAATTATTATAGATGTGTATAATATTTTATTTATTTATTTGTGATTATGCACTCTGTTATGGGTTATAATTTTCTTATAATTTCACTTTAGAACCCCACTGCTACTCATAAGCCTTTGGCATAAGAGATGGTGTGCCTAAGGCTATGTAGTGAATTGGTCAGGTTACTGTTTATAGAGTGATCCAGGCTAGGGCGTTATAATTTTCAATTTTTGTTAACCATATTTCTCATTTTAATTTTTTTATTATAATAAAAATAGATATATGAGTTAGATTTATAATACCCTACTATAAAATTATAAAATATTTTTTCCCTTTTTAATAATTTTCATATAGAATTTCACAATGTTTGAGTTTTTTCCTCTTGAAATTACTGATGGTGATTATATACCATTGGTCATGAATGTTGAAATGTATTTAAAATCAATGGATCTCACCAAGATCATTGAAGATAAAAATATCTAATCACCACTTAATAATGTGAGAGAAATGATATTCTCTGACACCTTAAAGTTCACCAGTATGTTCATTTTTTATTTTTATTTAACTTATGGTTCATTCTTGGAGTTCTTGGGTGTCGGGGGTCAGAAAAGGGAGTTTTTGGGAAGATAGACCAAGGTGCATGATTAGTTATTTATTTTTTTAACCATGCAAATAACCATGTGATGGGAATGCAAAGGGTGATAGTGGGAATTTTCATAGTTTGAGCATGGTTTTTGAAACTATAAGACACTTAAGAGTTATATTGTGGCTCAAATTTTGGGGAGATAGTAGACCCACATGTTTGACACATGGTTTTACTAACCATGTGGCCTATCCAAATCAATTAATAAGTGGTAGTTTACTAGTTTTACCTTGAATAATTTATACCCATTTGACCTCATTTTTCTCCTCCTATCATGTGAAACCCTTTTCCATTTGTGTGGAAGATTCCTCTCTTCCATTTTGGTTGATTATCCTTAGAACACCGATCTTTTGGCTTGTGGTAATCCACTTTATTATTGGTTTATTCTTCCTTTCCCCTCACTCTTGTTTTTTTCTCCATTTTCTTAAAGATGTGTAACCCTAGAAGAAATGTCAGCCAAATATATATGTAATGGGATAAATGGGTTGTTTTCTTGTGACTTAGGTGTGTGAGGCCTTGGAATTTCTATTCTATATGGTTATCTTCGAGGGTGATGAGGTTGGAACCATATCTATGGTAGGTATCTCTATTTAAGGGAATTTTCCACATCTTAACTTTAAATTTACAATTTCCTATGGTACAGGTTGTTTAAATTTCCATTGAAATGATTTATGATTAATATAATTTCCATGTTTGTTTTGATTCATGGGTTGGTTTAGAAATTGGGTGTTTAAATAGGGTTTTCGAAATAGGGGTGGCATGTGTGCTCCTCAAGTGTTTGATAAAATGGCTCAAAGAGATTTAAATGGGTTTTTAAAATGGATTTAGAAATGGTTTTACCATTTTGAAGGTTTTTTGATCGAATGGACACGTTTGATTATGAAAATGGATTATGAGGTGGATTTGACTTATATGGAACATGTGTTGTGATTATGTGGAAGGGAGTAGCACATGGGTTAACTAGGGTGTGATCAAGGGGCTGTTTGATAGACCGTGACAGAATTCAAAGGGAAGACCATGGAACCTTACATTTTAGTTTACAAAGGACCATGAGATCCTTTTGATAATAATATCATGAGAATTTACTCGATTGGTTTCTAAGAGACTATGTTAGATCATGGAGTTGGTCTTGGGGATGACTATGAGAGTTTCTACTATTTCTTATTTAGCTATAAGTCTTGTTTAGAATCACTCTTTATAGGCCTGATGGTTAGAGACCTAGGTTCACATTACTCATGTAGGATTAGTTTATATGATTTTTTCATTTTATTAGATCCATGTTCTATGTGATGAGATTTTTTAAGCCCATTTCCATTTTTTATTTATTAGTTATTCAATTATGATGATTATGTTTACTTATTTCATGAATTGTTTGGATGTTGTAATCATGTATGGTCATGTGTATTTGGTTATTTATTTGATCCATGGTTGAAAATGTTTTTGGATAACCTTTTTCTATTTTAAAACGAAAACCAAAGGCATTTGAAAGGCTTTTTTAAAATAAAATCATCTTCAAAGTGATTTAGTTTTAAAAATAAATTTTCAAAACAATTTATTGATTTTCATGGGTAAAAGACTTAAATAGATTCATGGTGGTATCCAATCAGGTTATGTACATCAAACCCTACATTTTCCTTTGAGAGTATGTAGACTTTGTTTTTCAATATATAGGAAAAGTCAAGGGAACTATGTACTAGGGTGGCTATTCTAGATTACCATCATCCAGTGTTAGGGGATGAGATGTGTCATCATAGGTATTAGATCATGTGGAGTCATTTTTGGAATTTTTTTCAATTGGAATTTATGTGTAGTCCTTTTTTGGTCTTGTAACCTTTATTTTGAGTTTTAGTCTTTTGAATTGAGATACCATATATATGTCTAGTTATGGAATGTTTTGTATGTGATGCACATTTTTGTTTATGGTATCTATGTAGTATTTCTTAAATAATCAGGATATTAAATTTTATGATATTGACTTTAATGATATTGGTGTGGTCGTCCCATTTTATGGATGGTTCATACTGGTTTACTAGTGGTGAAACCATTCCCAAGAGATATTTGGTTATGCACGGTGCTTGTTTCTAGCCTGTGGCAACCTGAAACACACTTTGGGATGTATAGAGGGATGATTCAGGTGATGGGTTAGGTTTCATAGAGTCATTTTGTTACAAAATGGTATTAAAGTAGGTTTTTTAGGAGTCAGTGGTATATTGAAGCTAGGACCATCGGGACCTGGGGGGTAGGAATGGGGGAGTGTCTGGCCATCTCTTCTTCAAGCCAAACCTTAGGTTTTCATGGGTAGCCTAAGATTGTGGTTATGTTTTGAGCTCAATTATGGGTTGTCTAGGAGATATTTTGAGGTGTTTCCCAATAGGCGTTGAGTCCTAAAGCGGCATTGAGGGTTGTTTTTAGTTTTGGGGTGAAATAGGGAGGTCTAGAGAATGGGAATAGTTCATGCACATAGTTAGTAGTAACTATGCGTAGAACATGTGGCCTTGTTTGTGAACATACAGTGATTCCCACATGGTTTGTTCATAGTTTTCCTAATCATGTGACCAAATCATGCATAGTGGGAAATGATTTATATTTTTTAAGTTTTTTCTCCATTTTCATTTGGAGTTTCTTGTGATGTTAGTGTTTCTTGTTTTTCCCATGATTATGGTTTCTTTTGGTTCTTTTGATGTGGTTTGAGATGGAATTGGGTTTGATGAAGCATGTGTTTTATGTCTTGTAGATGATTACTCCCAAAAGAACCTTGTCCAGGCATAAAGAGTGTACTGGGGAGAATAACCCATAGGAGAACCCTCATATTTATGCAACTCTAGTGGATTCCGTGATATGTATGATCTAATTCTTAGGTCAAGTTGATGTTCATTAATAAAAATAGATAATGGACCATGCTCAAGAGTTTACAAGGTAGAATCCACCAGTGTTCTGTGGTGACTAGGGACCCAATGAGAATGAGGAGTGGTTGGATTATATCAAGTGGATCTTTAAGTTCTTGAATACCCATATGACCTCTAATGCAGGCTTCCCCTTGTATGTGATGGAAGGACCAGGTTGGAAGTGGTGGGAGTCGATAGTGCTCTCAAGGAGGAATGAGGATCTCACATGGACCACTACTGTGGATATATTTTGATATAAATTTACAACATAATTTCTTTAATTTAATTTTAATTTAATTTCTAAAATAATGTTTTAATTGATTAATTTAATTTTATTGATAAATTATTATAAAAATAATTAAACCCCTAATTATATGTTTTCTATTAATTTAATTTTTTTTTAATTAACGAATTTTATGTTTTAATTATAATTTTTATTAAAACTTTGATTTTATTATTTAATTTTGAAGATTATTTTAAAATATTTTTTTGTGTTTTTTGTTTAATTATGTTTTTTATTAATTAAATTTATATTTTCCTTATTTTTTAATTAATTAACTAATTAAAGTGGATTTATTAATTTATTTTATTTAAATAATTTAAAAATTAGTGACTTGGAATTTTTTATCTAACTATTTTAATTTTTATTGTCTATTTATTTTATTAATGAATTAATTATTCTTTGAAAATTGATTTTTAATTTTAATATTTTATTATTTTAATAAAATAATTAGTTTAGTTTTTTATTTTATTTAAATAATAACTTTTTTTATTAATTTATTTTATTATTTATTTTCTTTTGTTTTCGATAAAAATTAAAATTATTAATTTTTTGAATTTTATTTTAATCCATCATTTTAACATCTTTTTGTTTGAAATTTTTATTTACACTGTAGGAAATTCATTGAAGAAAAATCACATAAGATAACTTCACTTTGGCCTGTATAAAATAATTAGATCAATTTTTGCATTAGATAATTGAGTATTTCCATGTAATGAAATTTAGGTGATTGTGAGTGTGTTGGTATTAGATATTTTATGTGGAATCCACATAATATAATTATTTTACATACGTAAGATTATTGAGGTTATGCCTTATAGTAAGAGAAATTTCCATTGAGAAATGTAAAATAATTATCTTACATGAGTAAGATAAATGGTCTTGAGTATTTACCATATAAGATTAATTCTAAGTAGGATACAATGTCCTACTTGATGCAGCTTGTTAAAGAAACACTCATCATCGACAATCAAGGCCCCTACCAAGACTCCATTAAAGAAATCCCCACCGTGCTTGCTGTGTGGGGAAGACCATCTGAACCACTGATGATATAGATGGGGGGAAGCTGACCAAAACCTTCTAGAGGAGCTTGAAGATGACCCACCAGGTAATGAAGATAGATCTAAGCTTGGTGATGTTAGCATAACCGAATCTACGAAGAAAAATCGATTAGAGTTCTCATTTGGGGAATTTGAACTAGATATCCATCTGGATTCCAATGTTAAAGTATATAAACTAGGGTCAAACCTTTTTTGAATACTGTATCACCAGTTCCACCACTGATATTTTTGAAATGTTAATGAAGCTGAAAAATCATATTTGATGCTTGTTGAAGAAACTAATCCACTATTAGATCTGGTTTTTCCTAAGTTTGAAACCTCCTATCTATTTCTATTTTATGAAGAACTGAATCTTAGTTCACTAATTGAAAAAAATATTTCAAGTTCATTGAATTTGAAAAACGATATCTGAACCGAACCTCACTGCAGATGATCCAGGAGCTTGAATACTAGTGAATTTCTCCTGAACTAAGTCTAATGAAACTATACCATAGTTGAAGTTTAGTATGAACTCAAATATTATATTGGAGTTGGATTAATTCAAATTGCATGAAACCCATTATTTTTGTACCATCTTTATCTTCACAGTTGAGGTTTCCAAAAACTAGATTTTCATTATTGTAGGTTTTTTCATGAATAGGATTTGGCTGATGATGAAGATGAACTCGAGACCGAGTCCACTGGTTATTGTTTTTAGATTTGGGTTCAATATTGAAGAGTTCCTCTGCTCACATTTCTATTTTAAGCTAATCATTTTTTAAGGTTAATGAAGAAGTTTTCATGATATCTATTTTCCAAATTATATTCAAAGATATTTGATTCTGTGAAAGATAGAAGGAAACATAATAAAAGACACTTTCTACAAAAAACAGAGGTAGAGTGATGGAGAGGATAACTAGGATATCTTCTAGTGATCTTAAAGAATATATATTACTGATCAAGGAGATGAAGATAAAAATATGATCATGTTCTATAAACATGATCGACTGAGTTTTTTTAGTGGATAAATCTGGTGGTTTTGACTGGTGATTTGGTTCCAAGATTTAATTTTTTATTTAAATATGTAAATTTTCTCTAGAATTAAAATTATTAAATAATCAATTTATGTTTTATGATTATTCCATCCATAATTTCATTTTACTTTCTATTTTATTCTTTGATTTATATATAGTCAATTGGAGTGTTTCATTAATTTAGTGTGGACTATTAAGTCAGTTTGGTTTGAAGTTTTATGTTTGAATATCATTGTTTAAGATTTTTATTTATTGATAGAGAATTGTGAGAACAACCAAAGCTCAATTCTATCATGATTTTTTATAATCATTGAATACTTTGACTGAATAATAATGTATTAAGGTTGATAACTAAGATCAGAGTTATTATCCTTAACTATTCAAACTTAATGAGATATGCATGTTGATATCTTGAACTATGATTTGATATATTTTAGAGTAAAATATTTTTAAGCAATAAAGAATGTTTGAACTAGAATAATCACTAGGGAAGTCCATTGTTTCGTTTATGAATTCTCTCTAATTCACACACTGATACCTATTCGTTCCACTATTTTTTTAGGTCTTCTTAGTTTATAATATCGAGATAGTTTCATTTACCATCTTAGAAACCCCCCTTAGAAATATAGTTTATTAAAAATAATCATAATAAAATACATGAAATATAAACTCCTTAAATTCAGTCTCAATGGGAGACAACCTTGGGAGCTGCTATACTATAGTATTTAGGAGATTAAAAGTTTGAAGTTAGGAGGTAATAATGACACCAAAACCTCACATTTCAACCATGTTCAAGGTGGATTTCAATTTGTATTTTTACCTAGATACCTTGAGGGAGAATAATTCACATGATTTCTTAAAGTTGGAGTAAGGGGATTATTTGGTGATGGAGTATACTGCTCATTTTACTAAATTAGTGCATGTATCTCTAGATCTCCTCATGAAAGATTACATCAACGATCAAAATTTCAAGATGGGTTTGAGGCTAGAGATCGAATGTATTCTTATTACTATTTTTCTACCAAATTATTAAAATGTGGTTGATAAGGGGCCTATAGAAGAGGCAAATATAACTAGTAAGATAGGTATTAGTGGTTCTCTTTTAGTGGTCAGAATACAGAGTTCTTCATCAATGAAAAATTGATAGTGGGATAAGTCCTAGTGGGGAAGTGGAAAGAGTTTCAAGCAGTCATTGGGTTTATCTCTTATGGATTCTTCTGGGAATAAGACAATTTATTTTATTAGTTTTGGAAGGTGAGACACACAATGCCTCATTTCTCAATGACTCTATAGACATGCCACTAGTGTGGGTGGTTAGGACATGTATAATTCTTCTTCTAGTTGGCTTCATGGGGGAGTGTCATGGGATCCAAAAGGGATATCAGCTACAATTATATGATTCCAAGGGTTAAGGATATCTCCCTTGTTGTAAGGGATATTCTCACAAAGGGAATAAGATGTAGGGATATTTTGATCCAGTGTGTCTCCATGCAGTAGAGGTAATGTTGTTGGAATCATATTCTAGACTGAACACTATGAGAGGTATGATGCTTGTTAGTTACTCCATGGTATTAGTTTTATTTGTTTTTGTAATATCTAATTCCTTTATTTCTTTTAAACTAATTTATGATTTGGGTATGTAGGATGAGTCGATTCCTTTCATTATATATTTTCTAACCCCATTGGGTGGAGAAAAAGGAGAAAGGTTTCAAGTGACCTGAGTTTCATGTTTCTATAGATGACGTAGAGGTCTTCTAGGACTTCCTTATTTTGGAATTGTATGTTTTAGATCTTATCATCTACATGGATTGGTTGATGAGATTCAAGGAAATAGTTGACTGTTATCACCATAGGGTCAAGTTCCTTACTCCCAATAGGATCAATCATGTCTTCCACGGTGAGTGGGATCCACAATCAAGGAGGGAAGGACTAGTTACTTCAAAGTTGGGGTTGATCTCATTCCAGCTATCCAGGTTTTTTCTCAAGACCATTGAGTAGTGTGTGGTAAGTGAGATTCCAGTAGTCAGGGATAGGTACCCATACATGTTTCAAGAATATTTTTTGGATCTCTACCCCAGTGTGTGGTTGAGTTTAATATGGATATTAACCCCGAGATAAGACTAATCTCCTTTCCATATTATTGGATGGATCTATCTAATATGAAAGAGTTTAAGGTTTAGTTAGAGGATATTGAGGGAAATGGATTTATCCATCCAAACATGTCACCATGGGATTCTATAGTTCTATTTGAAAATAAGTTGGATAAAAGAATCTACATTTTCATTGACTACCCTAAGATTAAACAGGTGACCATGAAAAATAAATACCCATTTCCCAAAATTTATGATCTATTTGATCATCTCAGGGGAGCCCATTGGCTTTTAAAGATTGACTTGAGATCAGGGTACCATTAGCTGAGGGTTTGGGAATATGATGTTCCAAATATTTCATTTCGAATATGGTATAATAATTTTTAGAATTTGGTTATTCCATTTGGTATCACCAATGCTCTATCAATCTTCATGGAATTAATGAACCAAATCTTCTACCATTTTCTAGACTCCTTTGTGGTCGTGTTTTTGGAAGACATCTTGGTATATTCCAAAATGCAGTAGGTGTGTGTAGACCAACTAGAGGTTGTATTGGGAGTTTTGAGGGAGAACCATTTATATACTGATATATCCAATTTCCATTTTTTTGATTTGGGAAGTAATTTTTTTGGGCAACATGGTTTTTGAGGCAGGTGTTTTAGTGGATCCATATAAGGTTTGAGTGTTCCTGTATTGGGGGAAGCCCAATAATGTGTTTGAGATCCATAGATTTCTATACTTGGTTGGGTATTATAGATTTTTTTTGGGACTTATCTAAGATAGATTATCCCTTGAAGGATTTGACTAGGAAAGGGGTAATGTTTGAGTGGTATGAGAAGTTTGAAAGTGTTTTTGAGTAGCTAAATACCTGTTTGAAATCGGTGATAGTTTTGATTCTTCCTGAGCCTACAATAATTTATGCCATGTATTGTGATGCTTCCAGTGTGATGTTAGGATGCGTGATGATAAAATATGACAATGAAGTGGACTATAGATCATGAAATGGACTATGTATCATGCAAACTAAACCCATATGAGTATAATTATCCCACCCATTACCTAGAATTGACTAATGTAATGTATTCATTAAAGATATGGTGACATGAACTCTTCGAGGAGTGTTTTAAAGTGTATTCAGATCATAAGAGCCTAAATTATTTCACCCATAGGTACCTAAACCATACATAGAGACTTTAGGTGGATTATCCATAGAAGTTTTTATTTCAAAATTGCTTATAAAGTTGGGAAGGGTAATGTGGTTTCCAACACATTGAGAAAGAAGATTATAGTTTAGGAAATTCTAAAATCAATAGATGAGTGGGGTTAGATGATTTTCTTTGTTGATATAAGTCTGTACATGAAGGAGTATGGAGAGAGAGTGTTATTGGCCAGTGTGCAGTCTAGGCCCTCTCTTATCGATCAGTTTAGGAGCGAGTATGCATCCAACCTTGAGTGATAGTATATTAATAGTTCCTTAAATAGTGGGGAGACCTTGAGTGATTAGTCTTTATCTCTTAATGGTTCACTCCTTTTTCATAGGTGGTTGGTAGTTCCTTTGAGATTGAGGTAGGATGTGATTCATGAGGCACATAATTCTACTTTATCCTTTCACTCTGGGGAAACCAAGATTTTATATAACATGAGAGATCAATATTGGTGGATCGGGATGAGATGTGCATTCGAAGATTTTTTCTCAAGATGATTGACCTACTAGAGGATCAAAGTTGAGCATCAGTGGCCAACTGGGTTGTTACAACCAGTTCCTTTTCCAGTATAGAAGTGGGATGGGATATCTATAGATCTCTTGATCATAATACCTCATACTCCAATTGGGAAAGATTCCATATGGGTGATTGTCAATCATTTTATGAAATCAAACCACTTTATTCCCATCAGGGAGTTGAATAAGGTAGAGGACCTTGGGTGAAAAAATCAACCCAAGGATGCCCATGATAGGAAATATAACACAAAATAGTATTAGGACACGTGTTATGGTAATTTAATATTATTATAATAATATTTTTTTACCCTTATTACCAGATTTACCTTTTATCCATGGTAAATAAAATATTTACTAAAGTAAATATTCCTAATGTATAAAAATAAAAGTTAACTATTTACAAAATTTGGAACTCCTAATTTAAAATATTGAATCCATTTTTAAAAATTAAAAACACATAATAGGCATAAATTAATTTAAAATTAATTCCTGTTGTAAAAAAGCATGTTTTTACGAAATAATAACTATCAAAAGATTGACACTTGTTTATGTACAATTTCAAAGTAAAATTACTTCCAATGAACAAAATTGAGTTAAATGGTAAAAATATAATCTAATTTCACTTTAAAACCAATTAAAAATATAATCTAATCATATAAATAAATTATATTAAAATGCATTTTTGAATAAAAATATAGTATTTTTTACTATTCATTAAAAAATGAACATTATCAGAAAAATACCAAAATTTCATCCAAAGTAAATTTTTATGTACCAATTATAAAGAATAATATTATTTTATAAAATAGAACATATAAAAGTGAAAAAAACTAGATTTAAAAACAGATCTCCATCCAAAGGCTGTAAATCGACCTTTTAAAGAATATTATAGTATTTGTGCTTAAAATTGGATTATTTATTATTTTAAGACTCTAAAATTTATTGGATAAGTGTAAAAACATCTAAAAAACATGTATAATCATATTTTTATTTTTGTTCATTCCCGCCAATACAACGTCTATGCGTTAACTACCATTTAAAATAATAATATTATATTATTATTTTTCAGTATAACTCAACATTTTGTGGAACATAAGATTTCAAAGAAACTCGTTGTTGCGTATCGGGAACGCCATAGAACATGAAATCCCCTTTAAAGTAAAATTATTATTTAATTCAAAAATATTAATAAATATGAGAATGTCTTACTCTTTATTTACCAGGGATGTTACATCCTTTCCCCCTTTTGGAAATTTCATCCTCACAATTTTAAAATTAGGCGTAGAAACTTGATCATGGTGTCCTCTTGGTTTCATATTTATCTTGTTCATGTAGACAGATGGTCCATGCATTGCAAAAATGATTTATAGATCCTACAAAATCATCTAATTTATTTATCCAAATACACCTCGTACAACTTGGGTCATATGGGTGATCATAGAAAAATAGTTTCAGAAAATAATCATGTATGACATATAATTTCAAAACATCTGATAAAACTTGATTTCTATAAAATAGTCTGACTGAGTTTGAGTTGAAAAATTCAATCAATGGTACTTTTAAAATACCATAAGTATGTACTAAAAAACTATAACTTAAAAGAAAATATAAATAGGTTGCGCAAGGGTCTTCTTCTCCAGCAACTTTTCAAAATCATAATATGCTTCAAAATCACGTGATAAGGTAAAATATTTGAAAATGACTTTACAATATTTAACTTTCTTGAAAATGTTAGAATATTGAGAAAATAAGATTTGATTAAATACAACCCATAATCCATGATGGTATCGAGGTATATCAGAGGTCTTTGATATCTCAAACAATTGCTTGCAAGTGAGTTGTATGTTAGAAAATTATTCAGAGTCATCTGGACATGACTTTTCAATAATTGAAGTAAGAAAGTCATCAGGAACATATAGGAATGTTGTTTGAGATCCTCCTCCTTCCATTTTTAACAAACTTTACTTGATCTGAAAAAGTTAAAAAATAAGGATTTAACTTAAAGTATAGACATAGAGACTAACCATGTGTCTAACAAAAACTCATAATCCCTAAAGTTTTCTAAACCAACCTTTGATACCAACTATAAGGACCCAGCCTTAAACATTCCATAATCTTGAGTTAAATCAAGAATTCATGTTGAGGATATTTTTAGGTTTAGAGATTTAGAGAAATAGGCCATAGAAATCACATTACATCTCAAAAATTACATTTTAGACACTTCTAATTAGTTTTTATTTTTTTATAAAATAAAAAACTATAAAAAAAAGAATCATGTCTAGTTCCATGTTTTAGACAACATGATTTTTCCTTGATCCCATCCTTGACCATATTAATCTTTAAGTCCTATGAAAAACATTTCAAAACTTGGGATGGGAATAAAAAGCTCAGTAAGGGTTATAAAATAAGGAATGAAAACATTATCCCATCAATAAATACAAATAAATGAAACCACACTTTTCAATCACAACATACCTTATGAAATCATAAGACTTATGAATAACACACAGAAATCATAAATCATAAAGGTAACTTATGGCATACATAACAGACTTACATTATAGCTTTCACATCTATGTAGGGACTTACATTTGGAATACCCATCACAGTATATTCCCTAAATCTATTAGTAGAAACATTAACATTTACCTCCGTCACGTTACCCAATGCATTAGAGAGCTATCTTGGGCTCACCTGCCCTAGGTTTATCACGAAACCACCCGTATGCGTAAAAAAATGATTAAGAACCATAACATAATCATAAAAAATAACATAATCATAAAGGAAAGATAACATTTCAACATCACAATGTATCATTTCAAGATATTGACATAATCAATGCTTTGTCAAAACTATTTTCAAAACCATTTAAAATATTTAATAAAGATATTTTTGAATCAAAGTGTCCCATAACACTTTGAAATTTTAAAGGAATTAAAATTTTAAAACATTAATGTCCATATAAATAAATCATAAAAACCATTTTGAAAACATGAACATTAATGAGGAATATTTAGAAGAATAAATCTTTAAAACATTTAAAACAATGTTTTAGTTAATGAGTCCCTTACCACTTGAGAAAATAAATGAATAAAAATAATTGTAGAAAAAAATTAAACAATGGTTATAATATCACAAGGATAAGGATATTCATGGTTAAATATGTCAAAATGGAAGTATATACACTATATAAAAGTGAATTGGTGTATAATAGTAAATAAGTCTCAATGGAATGTAAATTGAGAAAAAGTACCTTTCAAAGATCGTATCCTTAGATTAAGGATAAATCAATGAAATAATGATGTGTGAAAAATAAGAATAAACCCAATATAAGTGTATGTTAAGTTTAAAATAATAATAGGTCATTCACACATATTCCTAGAACAACATAATCACAAAGTATAAGTTTAACCCAAAGAATTGAAATTGGGTTTAAGGAGTTCCCTTAGTGATTTGGTAACTTATGAAAAATACACCCCATGAAAGAAGGATCATAAAATGAAGATGAAAATACCCATAAATTAAAGTATATTACACAAATAATACAATAATGGGCATTACATACACCACACAAAATGAAATAGTGGCAAATAGAGCATGAATCTCACGGGAATAAAAAGTGAGATGAAAACCCCTTACCTCAAGTCCGACTTGTCTTGTATGTTCCTTGTTATTCATGAATAATAAAATTAAGTTAAATAACACCATCCTTTATACATTCCATGTATGATATGAATGAGTCATATCACTTTGATGGGGCGGTAGTCCGCACTTCCTCAAATGAAATTATCATATTTACCCATTATGGAAACCATAAAGTTATGATATAAATAAAAAAACAGAAGCATAGAGAAAATATAAATATAATATATATCACATATAAATATAGTTCCATATTAATGGCCACCATAAGAGGCGGTAGGAGATAATTTGAACAATCATCGTTTCGTGAGGTGTTAGTTCGCCATCCACAGAAACAGTATGTTCTTTACCCATTAGATGGAGGTTTGTGTAAGTGTAGTTAGAATAATTATCACAAAAAAACCTAGTATATTTAGGTTACTGGTTTTTTATGTAAAAAATAATAATAAGATCATAGAGAGTAGAGAAGTAAAATAAAAGAAAAGAACTTAAGAGAATACATTACCTTTAAATTGGGTAACTCACTTTGGTTTGAACCAAAAGGCTTTATTGAAGTGATTTATACCTAAGGTAAGGCTTCTAGGTGGAAGAGAGGGATTTTGGGAGATTTTTTAGGCATAGGTTGGATGATACAAGGTTCTTGAGAGGTGTGAGTAATGGTTTAGAGGTGATGGATTTTTATTAGGGGGAGGAGGGGCTCTTTAGGAATGTTTGAAAAAATTATTTTATTATAAACTGATTTTTGGTTTCAAAATGTCCAAAACTCATTAAAATATAAGATAAGACGACTCTTGTTCGAAATAAAATCATACAATAATAATTGGATAGGTTTTGTATAGTTTTTTAAATTTTATAATCTTATTTATTTAAATCATTTATTAATAAGGTAATCACTACATCATCATTGTGTCATAAATAATTTTATTTATTTGATGTATAAAAATTATAAATAAAATACCATTATGTAGGAAATAGTTTTATATTTAAAATGAATATATATATTCTAAGATATAACTTATATAACCCCATGTGAAAATTGATTTACTAAAAGATATATGTTTATGTCATTTTTGTCTTTACTTTAAATTAATTAATATAAAGTGTCATTATCACTCCTAAGTGGCTCCATGGGGTCCCAAAATCAACCCAAGGATTCCCATGGTCAGAAATGTAACATAAAATAGGATTAGGAAAGGTGTTAGGGTAATTTATTATTATTATAATAATATTTTTTTACCCTTATTTACCGGATTTACCTTTTAACCATGGTAAATAAAATATTTTCTAAAGTAAATATTCATAATGTATAAAAATAAAAGTTACCTATTTACACAATTTGGAATTCCTGATTCAAAATATGGAATCCATTTTTCTAAATTCAAAACATAGAAGTGGTAAAAATTAATTTAAAATTAATTTCTGTTGTCAAAATAAAAAGCGTGTTTTTAAGAAATAATAACTATCAAATGATTGACACTTTTTATGTCCGATTTCAAAGGGAAATTACTTCCAATGACCAAAATTGGATTAAATGGTAAAAATATAATCTAATTACACTTTAAAACCAATTAAAAAGATAATATAACCATATAAATAAATTAGAAGGCAGTTTTGAATTAAAATACAGTATTTTTCACTATTCATTAAAAAAATGAACATTATCAGAAAAATACCAAAATTTAATCCAAAGTAAATTTTGATATCCTAGTTATAAAGAAGAATATCATTTTTTCAAATAGAACATATAAAAGTGATAAAAACTATATTTAAAAATGGTTCGCCATCAAAATGTTGTAAATCGATCTTTTAAATAATATTAGAGTATTTGTGCTTAAAATTGGATTATTTCTTATTTTAAGCCTCTAAAATTTATTGGATAAATGTAAAAACATTTAAAAAACATGTATTTCCATATTTTAATTATTTCTTTTCATTCCTGCCTATACAACGACTATGCATTAACTACCATTTAAAATAATAATATTATATTATTATTTTTCAGTATAACTCAACATTTTGTGCAACGTAAGATTTCAAAGAAACCCATTGTTGCGTATTGGGTACACCATAGAAAATGGAACCCCCTTTAAAGTAAAATTATTATTTAATTAAAAAATATTAATAAACATGGAAATGTCTTACTCTTTATTTACCTAGGACGTTACAGTCTATCTAGGTCACTTAAAAAAGTGGTGTTATACCACTTTTCACTTAACTAATTTACACCTCTTTAGCCACATTTTTGTCCTCAAATAATTTCCATAAATCCTACCTTGGCATGGAATCTTCCTCCCTTCCATTTTGGTGGCGTATCATTGGGATCTTAGTGTTTTTTCTTGAGGTAATCCCCTTTCTTTATGGTTTCTTCTTTCTTTCCCTTTCCCCTTTCCCATTTCTCCATTTTCATAGATATTTGTAACCCTATAAGGGGTGTTGGATGAATATAGGGTATGTAATGTATGAAATGGTTTATTTGTTTATTTTATTACGCCTTAGGAGTTTAAGGCCTTGATCTTCCTATTTTATGTGGTTATCGTTGAAGGTGACGAGGTTGTAATCATATTCAAGGTAGGTGTCTCTATTTAGGGGTATTTTCCGTGGATTAACTTTTAAATTTACCATAACCATTGGTTTTGGTTATTTAAATTTAAATTGAAATGATTTTTGATTGATGTAATTTCCATGTTCTATGTGATTCAGGGTTTGGTTTGGGAATTGGGGTTTTAAAGAGGGTTTTCTAAATGTGGGTGGCATGTGTGTACCCCAAGTGTTTGATAAAATGGATCAAAGGGATTTTATGGATTTAAATGAATTTATAAAATTCTTTTATAAATGTGTTTTCCTTATTGAATATGTTTTTATCAAATGGGAATGTTTCATTATGAAAATTTATTATGAAGTGCCTTTGATTTATATGTCACATGTTTTGTGCTTGTGTGTCCTGGAGTAATACTTAGGTTAATTGGGGTGTGAGAAAGGGATTGTTTGAGGAACCATGAGAGTATTTTAAGGGAAGACCATGTGAGATTCCATTTTTGTTTCCAAAGGATTTTGTGAGACTTTGGGTACGAAATCCATGAGAGATTGTATGATTTCTTACCAAGAGACCATGTGAGCTCTTGGAATTGGCCCTAGGGAAGACTGCGAGAGATTCTGTTGTTGTTTATCCAGCTAGAAGACTTGTTTATAATAACTTACAATAAGATTAATGGTTATATCCCTAGGTTCACATTATTAATTCTGGATTAGTTTATATAACTTTTTAATTTGATTAGTTCCATGTTTGATGTGATGAGATTTTTATATCCATGTTTATTTTTTATTTATTGGTTATATGAGGGTGATGCTTATGCTTAATTATGTCATGCCTTGTTTGAATATTGTATGAATTCCTAAACATGTGGATTTATTTATTTATTTTATCCATGGTTGAAAATGGTTTTGGAAAACCTTGTTTTTTTTAAAAGTAAAACCAAAGGGATTTGGAAGTCTTGTTTTAAATAAAAATGTTTTCAAAGCGATTTAGTTTTAAAATGAGTTTTCAAACTAATTTATTGGTTTTCATGGGTAAAATATTTTAATAGATTCATGGTAGAATCTTACTGGGATATGTGCCTTACAACCTACATATTATTATGGGAATATATATAATTTTTTTGTAGTCCATAGTTAATGGAAAGAGAACCATGTACGAGAGTGACTCTTCTTGATTGTTGTCATCCAATGTTTAGTGGAGGAGATGTGGTATTGCAATGATTGGGTCATGTGGAGTCATTTTTGGTATTTTTTATCTATTGGGATGTATGTGAAGGAATTGTTGGTATTATTACCTTTCTTTTGAGTTTTGGGATTTTGTATTGAGATACTATATATATTTTTGGTTATGGTATATTTTGTATATGATGTATATTATTGTTTATGGTATTTGATCAGTCTTTCTTTCATACTTTGGATGTTCCATTTTATGCTATTGACTCTGATGATATTAGTGTGGTTGTCCCATTTTATGGATGAGTCATGATAGTTTACTAATAGAGAAACCATTCCCAAGAGATATTTTGTTAAACTAGGTTCTTGTCGCCTACTCATAGTGATTGGGAACACACCTCGAGTTGTGTGGTGGGTCGGCTCAAGTGACGGGTCAGGTTTGTTGGAACTAGGGTCTTCTAAGCATGATTTTGCGTACAGTTTGTGTTTGTTGTCAATCCTCAGTGGAAGTTCAGAATGTGTACCAGCAAAGAGATCATACCGTTAAAGTAGACAACAATAGTGAAGGTGACGTCGTTTCCCAGTGTTTGCCAAATTTTTGGGCCTGAAAATCGACAAACAAAGAAAAGTGTTTTTGGCAAAGGGACTTGTGCACCGAGGTCTTGGAGGATAGGAAACTTGAGCGCCATATGTTTTTGAGGTTCAGAACATCAAAATATGGAAAAGGGATAAGGGTCGCGCAAGTGTTGGTTAGGTCGCGCAAGTGGACTTGCGCGCCGTGAAAAAACTTGCGCGCTGGTACCTAGAAGGATTTGGACTTGTGCTACTATTGTTTTCCAAGAACAGAACTTCAAAATTTGGCTAAGGAAAGAAGGTCGTTCAAGTGTTGGTTGGGTCGTGCAAGTGAGTTGCGCGACAGAGGTTACGAGAGACGAGACTTGCGCGCCAATGAGGGACTTGCGCGCCTCCGCGCAGGGGGTCCAGTTTTCCTATAAATACAGGTCGACCCCTCCTAATTTCTTACGGAGTTCAAGTCTTAGTGATTATTCGAGCTCTCGCAACGCAGGTGGTTGAGACGCGCAAGTGGTTGTTGGGTCGCGCAAGTAGAGCTTGCGTGCGGGTTGTTGGCTGCGCGCCCAAGGCGGTTTGGGAGAGAGAGGAAGTGGACCGCGCAAGTTTGTAGTTGGGGAAGGAAGCGTTGCGCAGGTGCTTTGGTTACACTTGCGCGCCAGTTTGGACTTGCGCGCCCTATTGGGACTTGCGCGCCTGTCTTGGTGAAGCACGCCATGTATTGCTAAAGCCAGCCGGTCTGTTTGGAGCTGCACGAAAGCCGGGAGATTACCCGATACATTCGGGGAAAATTGATATTCATCTTTCGGTGAGAATTGGACTTCAATAGAGCATCTACAAACAATAGAGGATGAATTCTTATGCAGTGATGAAGAGACCTTCACGTCTATAAATTGAGTGTGACTTTACCAATGGCAGTGAGCCAAGGGGAGTCAACGGGAGTGACCCGAGGGAAGCAGTGAGCTATCCCTGAACCTTTGTAAAGGCAGTGAGCCTGGGAGAGAGTGTTTGTGCCCAAACCTTTGTAATCCACAGCTAGTGAAGATTAGTGGAATCAGGTAAGACCGACAACTTGTCGGCATATGCTCCTTGGACGTAGCCCTTAGTGGTGAACCAAGTAAAAAGTGTTGTGTCCTCTCTGTGCATGTGAATGTTTGCTTTCTAATCATAATCATCATACAGGTTAAACAAGTTCCTACCAATGTGGGAACAAGATCCACCACATTAAAAGAAAAATTTGTCACCCTGATTCACCCCTCCCCTCTCAGGGTGTCCCGGGGTCCTTCAAGGTTAACCTAGGTTAGTTCATTATATATTCCTTAAAATAAATATTGATGAATTATTGAAATATAAAAAACTTAAATAAATATATATAAATATATATAAACATATTAAATAACTTATTCTTGTAGTTATAAAATATGAATTAAATTATTTATACTTACAAAATTGAAAAATCTTTATTGAATATAATTTTTTCCAGTCCAGGGAACTAATATAATTGAATATTTCTAGTATTAGTGTCAAAAAATTATGATATGATTTAAAAAACTCATAAAAATGTTCGTGTATCTTATATAACCATGAAATAATAATTTTAATAGTGGTAGTGTACCAAATATTCCCAAATCACTATGAAAATTTTAGTAGCAGAAAAGAATAATAATCTCATGATTAAAAACCATTATTCTCATCCACTAGCTCAAAAATATCATTTCTTTAAAAATATGTTTTTTCATAATAATATTGTGTAAGAAAATACTCTTGGATAGGGTGAGAGTTAATGGTTTTAGTAACATACATGACTGACATCATGGATATATTAGGGTCACAATAAGTGTTAAGGAAATCCTATTATGGTCGAACACTAGAGAACCTTTGTTAGATATAAAAGAAATCCTTCAAAGGGAAAGAAAAATAAGTGAACATCACTAAGAATTTAATTCCATATATAATTTAGAATCCTTAGAGACATTTGATTTTTCAAATGACTTTAATGTGATGATCAATGGTGATAGTTAGGAATAACCAATATAATTTGATATATTTTTTGTATTTAAATTTTTTTTGTATAAAACTTCCATTATTGTTAATTAAAATGTATTTGAAGATGATGTTTATCATTTTTCTTCCAAATCACCAAAGTAGGTGGAAAGAATGAAGTAACCAAAGGTAATATAATAGGCATATGAAATATTGATAGTGACATTAAGAATACAAGGTTAAATATGATACCACTTAGAGGGGGGTTGTGGGGGGATGAATTAGTGGTCCAAATAAATTTATTTTATAAATAAACCTCTATGAATTTTTAACATTATATTCTCATCCTATATCTCTTCCTTATCCACATGACACTGAAAAAAATTAAAGGCATACATGTATTTTTACAAGGTTAAACTCTAATGAGGAGACCTACTCATTTTTGTGTTCAGGTTCTTCTAAGACACATATTATATCACTATTTAAAATCAAAGTGATTACATGGATAAATAATCACAAACAAGAGTTGGGTAGGTATCATACACTTACCATGGGGAAAGTATCATTAACTTACCAATTAATATGTCATTATTTATACCGATACCACTAGTTTATAAAAACCCACAACTGAATGAGAAAGTTACCACTAACTTCTGGATACCTTTACACCATAAACAGATCTTCCTCTGAGCTTTGAGATAATATAATCCCATACTTTATCACAAATCAAATGTACATAATTTATAATGTTAGAAAAATTGTTTGTGACTAGATCTTATAATACCTAATATATCAAATTCTGGAACCCCTATAGCTATTCGTAATTATAATTATTCATGTAATAGCTTCATTAAATACTTACAAAACATACTTCATGTAACATTTAGTTTTTAGTACAATATTATCATAACTTATAATCCCTTTTAAACCTATCTCCTTGAAATTAATATGCATAAATAGAGTATTTAGCAGTCAACTTCATTCAAATAATAAAAATAATTCACATGAAAACACTCAACAAAATGGGTTTCACATAGAAGAATCCATAATACGAGTGAAAATTCATGAATTTATGCTTCAAATAGGGAAAATTTGAGTCCATAAAAAATGATATTAACTCTCATCAATATCATATCAATTCCATTCCACACATTAACAAACGGGTTAAGGGTTATTTATAGGCTAATGAAACTATGATTATCCCCCTTTTTATCCCAAAAATCATGGTGGTTAACATTCACAAATAACATGAAAATATTGAGAACAATGTGGCCATTTTTAATGAAACCCTTTATTTCTGATAATAAATTGTTTATCACACAATTTATGCATCTTGTACTACATGTTTAAACATCCTTTTACGTCATGTATACACCATTTTTGAATCACATACTACATGAATATTTTAATGATATTATTTGTATATTACTCATTCACAAACAAACCATCACATAGAATCATCACATAATAACATTGAATAATATCCTTCCTTTATTATTTTCAAACAAAATGACATACCATCCATCACAAACTATCCACCGCATAGTGTTCTTCCTTTGTGCATGATTTATTTACATAACATACTTTGTATGCCACTATTCAAAAATTGAGTATGTAAATATATTTCCTTAATCTATTTGCATCACCATATTGAGATTCATTTGATCTTACATTTTGGATCACTTAACTATCACAAGTGATACATAGAACCAGGTGCACCGTACATACTTCTTATCAAAACCCTATTCTTAAACATAGTTTATTTCATAAAATGTCACTTAGATTTCTAGAAAATAAAAACCAAGGATATAGAGTTATTATGTCTTTAGAATATTAGATAAATAAATAAATAATATTAAATGTAAAAAATAATCCCTATTTAAAACTCTATATGGAGTTCCTAACTCCCATATATCTTCTAAAACTATATAGGGTACCCTAGGGAAAATACATAAGGAAAAGCGTGAGATAAACATAGTGGAAAGGGTCCCATGGAGGATTAGGTTCACTCCCGAATCCCATACATAACATCTCATGAGATATAAATATTTAACAAATACATTAGAGATCTATATAATTTTGGCCCCTACCATCACATTACATAGTTTTCTTAGACTAACTGTTGTCCCAGAGAATGGATATCTGAAAACAAAAGAGGGAGATGAATTGAGTTCTTGAATTTTTTTACTTTTAAAACACCATCTTCAAAGTATTATGGATACAATATTTTCCTTAAAAAATAAGGAATAATAAATATAAAATATTAAAGTAAAAAAGATTAAAAACAGGAGATTTATAGTGGCCTGGGGAACATAAATCCCCTACTCCACTCCACCAATACTTTACTCTATGATATTGGTAATTTTCACTATGAAAGACATTTTTTGGGGGATCCAAGATGAGTGAAAGTATATATTAATTTATATAAAGGTATAATATATTTTAACCACACTCTCTCTTCACAATACTTATTCATGACCTTAACACACTTAATCACAATGAGTGAAGATGAAGTAGAAATGAATAAAATTTGAAGGAATGATGAAAAAAATAGTTGAAAGCACCAAATGATAGTAGATAAAGACATGTACATAGAATATTATCTTCAAATAATATCTCTATAGGTTATTCAATTTTAATATATAAACTTGTAATCATAATATGAAATCATTTAGTGGAGAAAGTATACGATTTATTCTATGTACACACATTCATTATTCATGTTATCAGTGTATTCATATGCACATGTATTTATTTATTAATACAAGAGATAAATTTCCTATTTATATTTCCCATTTTATTTTTAATATAATCATATTAGATAATCACAATGGTCAAATAGAAAATACTTTGATAAGACAGGTTCTTAATGGCATGTGTCCTTTTCCAAATATGGAATAAAATTCTATGACAATGATGTCAAAAATATTATTCTTCAGATCTTTAAATTATTATAAAAATGAAACTTTATCTAAATAAATATTTAATTATTTAGAAAACTCCTTTTCTGATATGATTAAAATCATGATATTACTTGTCAATATACTATTCTAACATTATTAGTATAATCATGATGATCTAAGCGATAACTTATTATTTATAAGATAAGTATCTGATAGGATTGTTCTCCTAAGATAAAATTGATCTTTGTCTTCTGAATAAGATAAATTTTATTCATAAGATAATATCTCACTAGGGTATGATAATTTACTTTCATGTCATACTTTGATACTCATAAGATAATCCTTTTAAGAGTTTACTTTTCATAAGATAAAAGTATTCTCAAAATTCTATTCCGACGGAGCTTCATAACTTTGAAAAAACAAAATATAATATTATTTATCCTTAAGATAAAATTTCCAAGCTACATTTCTATAAGATAATTATGTTATGCCTAAGATAATCACTCAACATTAAATAAATTAGATAGATAAAATCTAGTGGAATAAATGACTATACATTTGTGTATGATAAATTCCTTTTAAATAAATAACCCAACTCTCAAAAAAATATAAAATTTGAAACACTTAAATTAAAATCATTAGAATATAAATAGGTATTTTTTTAATCATCAAAACACATAAAAAATTGAGATATGTTGGAACAAAAGAAGTCCGTCCAACAATATCCCCCCTTTTGATGATCACAAAACACATTCAATGATAAAAAAATTTAACAATTTTTTTTAAATATATTTTAATTTTTGTATTCTAATTTTTTTTCTCCTTCTTTTTTTGATATAAAAAAATTAGAAAAAGAAAAAATACTATAATAATTTTCACACAAGAACATGTGTAAATAGTCTGAGTAAGATATACTGAATAAGAATAAAATTTGGCACTTACATGGAAAGGTTTTTCGATTATAGTATTTTATTATTACATAAACCACACCCCATAAAATCAATCAAAAATAATTAATTAGGATGATCCAGAAGGATATGAACCTGAAATTGAGAAATACATTATTAGAACAAAAGAGTATTGTAGGAATACTATGTACCATAGGATATGAATTAAGATCTAGAAAACATCATCATGGGATACCATAAATAACCAACTCATATGACCTTTATTGATTATTAAATACTATTTTATAAAGGATCCACTCTATTAATAGTGATTCCAATGGTCTAGGATATTAGATTAACACTAAATTTGAGTGTTATATAGATAATCTAAAATATGGTTCAATTCAAAGGAATATTTAATGATGATCATCATAGACACATCTAGAATTTTGAGGATAATTATTAAAATTTCAAGAGAAATGGGTTTGATAAATAATTCAATGAAACTTTGACACTTATTTATTCATCCATATGAATGTTAATGAATGTTTAAGTTATAAATCATCAATTTTCATTAGTATTAGTTTTGATGATGCATTGAGAGCCATGTAAAATTACTTCCCACTAGTAATGAAAAAAAATGAGAGTTGACATTAAAAATTTCACTAAATAGGATTGATCTTCCACTAATAAAGTTAGGGTGTTCATTAAAGAAATACAATAATTATTCCCACACCAAGGCGTTTCAATTTCGATGCAGATTCATACCTTCTACAATGTTTTTAAAAATAAATCACGGGTGTTTGTTCATTCAAAAACTAAAGGGGGACTCAAGAAGAATCCACCCAAAAAATAATAAGGCTTTTTAGATGATTAAGAAGATAATTATATCAATTTAATTGATCTAAATGTTAAACTAAGAGTTTATTACATTATATAGAAGAAACAAATGAGGTATCCACTCAAATAGATGTGATTTCAAATAAGTCAGTGGCACCGATAGATATAAAAATTCAACAAGGACCCTCAAAACCAAAAAACCTTCTCTAATTTTAGATTAGTGTAATCCTTTATCACTTATAATATTTTAAATTAAGGACTAAGTATAATCATATAGGTGATGTGTTTTTTGATACTTTCAATCAGTCAAAACCATTTTTTCAAAGTCATTTTGGGAAATATGTGTGGCTGGTGACCCAAAACAAATGACCAAGAAAAGAGAATAGAATAATATAAATCACACTGAATGTTCTATATGTTATCCCAAAGGAAAAAAAATGAACACAAATTTCTATATAGAAACAATTCCAAGCCCTGAGATAACCTTATGTATAGAAGTCTCAATAAAATTTTTCTCTACAAGCCCAAGAAGTGGAGTCTTATTTTGAAGATCATATGATGAATTACATCAATTATAATGAAAAATATCATTCTCAAGTGGGGAAAACATTTGAAAATTAAAAAAAAAATCAGCAAGTCGCACTCTTGAACATCAATAATCAATTGGTATATTTTTCATAACAGCTAACTATTGGCCCACTTTGTGTTTTTATGGGAAACAAAGAGATTCCCAAAAAATACAGTATATGTTATTACAAAAATAATTGGATATAAAAGAGATATATGGTGCAATGTAAAAATTACATAATGAGGATAATAATGTAGATAAAGTTAAAAAACTTAAAATGAAAAAATATATGTAAATGTTGTATGTTTAGGAAAAACATCTAATGGCATATTCCCCTTTAACTATGAATTTTCATGAATTTTTTGTTTTAAAATATCATTTTAGTATATTTTAATACAAAAAGGAGTTATAAGAATAAAAGATAAATTGGATGTAAGTGGATATGGAATTGGAATACCTCATAAATATGGGGGGTCCCAGGTATCCAATAGCTAGGGAGTGAGTATCAAGTAACCACATACAAGTTGTAGGTGGTATGTTTTGAACTATCATGTAATAGATATATTATAGACTATACCCTATAAGAATATCATATAAATGAACTTAATTATTGGGTATTCTATTATTTTAATTTATAAAATTAAATCATAATAATGTGGGTATGGATTAGGATTTACCGTATTTTATAAGTTTTCCACATATATCTGGCTCCCAATTTTATTATATTTCCTCTCTAAATATACTATCATAAAATATTAACACTAAGAGTATCTTTATCATAAATGGCTAGTTATATATTTCAAAGTTCCCTTCCACCAAAATTTTACTTTTTACTTGTATATTCTTATATAAGAAGTTGTATCTCATAATTCCAAAATTATAAGGCTTAGAAGATCCCAAAAACATTCATTTTCCTTACAATATACCAACATTGGGGGATTATAATAGAGGAATATAAGGATAAAAATTGGTTTTAGGTTTTGATTTTTCATTCCCATATTTTTCGTGGTTGCACACTAGTGTAAAATTCCTTTTAGATAGATATATTTATCATGGATTTAAATACACTCTCATTTTGGGACTCAATATAGCTACTAAACTAATTTCTGGTAGGCATACCCAACTCCCTTCACATACTATTTTATGTTTAAGATTGAATAGGTATAATAATGAGTTTATTAAACTAAAAAATTATTTTCATAATAATGGATCACTTGATTCGTCTTTTATGTGGTTTTGAGGGAGGTTGAGTTTACATTGTACACATATTTGTTAATAAGTGTGCCTTTGGTTGAATTTATGATACTTTCCAATTTTGGATTAATTATACATATTCATACCTTGTATTAATATATTTTCTCTATTTATTTTCATAATGGGATCTCACTTCAAGTTAGGTATTGATACTGAACATTTTTTGTTCATTCTATCACATATTACATGCTTTAGTAGTCATGTAGGTGCCACAATTTATACAGTGACTTGTAATTTTGTTAGTAAGAGGTATTTAAATACATTTTATATTGGTAGGAATATAAAAAACTATATATAATGACGATGGGATATGCCTATAAATCCTTGAATATATATACTCATTCCACCTTCGTATGGGATGGGATAAGGCCCTAAATTTGTAAAATCCTCCTTCTTTCTACTAGATTTTCGTAGGCCTTAACATTTGTTACATTATAACAAGATGGTATGGTCTATAATATTTATGTATCCAAAAATTGAAATTGATTCTAAGATCTCTTGATTCATGTAAATAAATGTAAGAATCCCCCCAAAATTTTTAGTTACTAATTTAGAGTGCTTATTAATTACTGTAAACTTTAAAAGGATTATTAGTTGTTTAATATTTCGTCCATTCTAGCTATATATTATTTCCTATATACACATAATTTTAATAAACGTACGTGGGGTTGGGATGGAGATTGTGCAAAAAGTTTTATACTCAATTCTAACACATAAACCTATGAGATATTCTTGGAACATTTTTAACATGGTCCTGGTATGGGAAAGTTGAGAAGTATGGGGATTTATACCTTACGGACCAGGAGATATAAGCACCCCATTTTTAAAATTCTAGGAGTAAGGATAAATATTGGGAATAAAAGATATCCAATGGATTAATAATTTTTAGATTTCACTTTAGTTCTATATTTTGAATCATTAGGTTTTTCTTGGTTTGACCACTATGATGACATCACATTATTAAGTTTTTTTAACAATAATCCATGTTTTGGAAGGACTACCAATGTAAAATACATTTTTGGATGTTTTTTATTATATTTTTTATTTTTTGAAAATTTTGGGCTCAATTTGAATTTACATTCTAGTAGATATAGATATTTACTCTCTTATTTACTATATATATTTATGTATATGAATCTATAGTGAAAACCAATATGGGATTGGTCAGGTTTTCTATCAGCAAAAAGGGTGGTGATACATTTCTAGTATGAGTTCCCGTTTTTTATATTTAGTTTCCATAGTGGAAACAAACATTTCACATGAATTTTAGCTAAAACATTATGAATTTCATAACCTTAAGATATTGGGAGATTCACCTAGGGTTTTATAGTGGCCTAACCAAGTATCTTTTGGGTGATTGGTTCATGGTCATTATAAATTGTCTTAATGAAGACTTATAGGACTCTTTGGTATAAGATTTTTGAATATAAAAGAGTTATTACTATCTGTACTTATGATGTAACCCATAAATATGATTGATCAGTATAATTATGGTGCATTTATGAGTTTTCATGGTTATTTCAAGATATATATCTTTGTATTTTCCTAAAATCTGCACTAGGTTTGTGAGTTCTAGGATTCATATTAGGTTTCATTCGATATGAATTGGTAGGGATATATATCATTTCAAATTCATTACAGTGATTTTTTATGAAATAGTTGGGATAAACCAGAGGTATGTATTGACTGAAATATTATAAATAAATAAATAGCTTTTCCTATAAATTTATTTTTAAAGAGTATTTTAATGTACACCAATGGATCATTCTATATATAAATTTTTTAATATTATATAGATAATCATATTTAGGTGACCTTTTTAAATATTTTCATATCATTATTTAAATTATTTAAATATATTCTAATGATGTTTTTATACCTTTTTGTTTTTTTAATGTATATATAAATATATTAAAGGGTTAATTATAAGTGATTTAAATGTAAAATAGTTTGGATAATTGATGAAGTAATGGAGTGAGAGAAATCATTGTTAGGTTCAATATTTCAAATTAACTTATGAAAATTGGGATACCATTAAATGAGAGGGGTGGGATGATTTTTTTCTATAAATTATTGTAGACCATGCTACCAAGATGACCAAATCTTTCCATTCTAGAAGGTACGAGCATGCATGAACCACCGATGAGACCTACTATGAATTTTCAATATTTTAGGAATATTTCCAAATTGATATATTCTATGATTCATGGTTTTTATAAATGGGAACCATTGAATACTCTATTTTTACTAACTTTTTGGATTGTTATTTACTAATAATAAGTTAATTAATTGATACAATACTTATACTTCAAGTATTCCATACAAATATTCCTCTATAAAACAGTGATTTTGTGTCACATTTAGGCTTTAAATGTTCGATCAATGATTGTTTAATCACAGCATCTATGAAATTAAATATTAGGGGTCTAGAAAACCAAGTTCCTCCCTAAGTATAAAAGAGAGATTCAGTGGAGTTGAGTCAATATAATATTCTATAAGGATGTTAGAGTGATGGTGGTTTAGTTTATTCCTAGAGAAAAATTTCACCAATGTGATGTGCTTATTGTTTTTTAGGTACATATCAAGCCTCAATGTTATGTAAAATTATTTATCCAATATTAATATCTGAAAAAAAAATCATAGGATCTAATCGATAGGTATTGGGACATAGTTATAGCCTATTCATGACCCCCCCAAAACTTGTTTAGAAACTTGTATTAATGGAAGTAATTTACCAATATCAAAAGGCCCCAGTATGGTGAGATAGTAAAATAGTTAGGATTGTTTGTCTATATTGAATTCTCAATGTTTTGATTTTTCACTTCATAGAAGACCTAATAGTTTTTAAGAATATTTTCTACCAGTAAAGATATAGATAATGATGGAATATATTCATATAATAATAAAGTAAATATTTAGGATTACCCTTATTTTAACTCAAGATTACTTGGAAATATTTTTTTTGATTATTTTATGTATTTTAAGTTGTATTTATTTTTGAATCATACATCGAACATTAGTATTCTTAAAATAATATATATATACCTATAGAAGAGGTATGAGTAGATTGATGAATGTCTATAATGGTATTTGGTTAAATTTATGTACGTCCTTCTCTAGGTAATTATCATGTTAAAGATGATACTATTTGATATCAATTTGAGAATGGATTGGTTGACTAAAATTAAATACTATATTAATTACTAATATTTAATGATGCTTTTTTAATATGTTATTATTACTCAATATATGACCATGGGGATGTGAGGTACATATTTTTTATCCTTTATATGTTACCAAACCCATTATAATATTACGGTGTCAAATGTCCATCATCTAGTTGATGGGATTGAAGAATCTTCAAGAGTATATTTAGGAAAAAGTGTTTTTTTACTGAGTGGTTCAACTTTGGGTTCTCCATTTCATATCTATAAGAATGTGTATATATGTTTATGACCTCAAGTAAACTATCATAAATAAAACTAGGTAAAAATTAATAATAACTATTCCTTTACATGGAATAATGACATGTTTGCTCAACTGAAATGGGAAAGGCGGTTTCTCAAATATTAAATACCATTCGGGATGCTGTCAGCTCAAGGTTAGGATCAAAGATATAACTAAAATAAGTTTCAATAGAAATTATGCACTTTTTTGAGTATTTCTTTTCCTTTCAATAAGACAAAATATCCAATGATATTTATGGAACAAATAAAGAGGATCATCCAACCATTTTTAGACTCTTTTTTATTGTATTTTTTATGATGTTATAGTTTATTCTATGATCAAGGATAAAAATGTATAATGATTTCACATTGATATAAATTTTTAGGGATTGTAAGTTATGTAAAAAAATTTCTAAATACTTATTCTATATCAAAGAATTTAAAGTCAATGTCATATCATTTCATAATCAAAAATATTGATCAGCCTCAAAAAGGTAGAGTACAGTTTTTCTTGGAATGTCACCTCTAATTTATTCAATATTTAGAGATTTTGAGGGATCGTGGGATAATATTTCCACTTAATTGAAGAATTATCAAGGGGAGTTACTCCTATGAACTATTATGTGAATAAAGGGGTCAAATTTACATGGTATAAATAGTTTAAGAAAACCCTCTAAGAGTTGAAGAAGATTTTAACTTGAACCACTTTTCTTATTCTACCTTGTGAATGTTTAGGTTTTGAGGTGTATTATGATACCCCATGTAACACTCAAATAATTTAAAATTAAATAACATCATCCATATCATAAAATATGCATCACATAAAGCATAAACAAACAACTAAACATTATTATTTAAAAGTGATGGTTATCACCTAGCCATTGGAATGGAGAGAATAAATTAGATTAATTAAATTATGAAAATATAGTTTACACATGTCTATCAAATAAATTATTTGGTTACCAATTAATTGGAAATGAAAATAAAATACAATTGAATATAAAAATATATGTTTTATTTAAAAACTATTTTTATACCCATAATGACATTTTATCTTAAAATTTTAAATTAATCACTATTAGTAAAATATATTAATTAAATTTTGATATTTTATATACAATATTTTTAAAAAACACTTGATATTTTTGATAAGCTTAAGATAATAATAAGTTCAATTTTGATCATAAAAGATATTTTTTTAGAAGAATATTTTGTGGCCTTTCATGGTGCACCAATTTTAAATATATGATTTCAAAAATTTATAAATTTTATTCTAAAAAGTAATCATCATTTTTAAAATATTAAAATAAAAATTTATATTTGGGTTATTTTTTGGTAATTTTCTAATAATTTTCATTTTTCTATGAATAGTGAAATACTTCATTTAAAAACATAATTTTCATTTATATAATTTATATAGATAAATTAAATTTTAAATAATTTTTAAATTATAATTAGTAAAATTATAAATCAATAAATACAATTTAGGTCATTGTAATCAACTTCACATTGAAATTTTATATAAAAACATTTCAATGATTTGAACTTTTCACTTTAATAACCTACATTTTTTCAGTGTATCTTTGAGATTAATTTTAAAAATAATTTTACCAAATTTCAGAATTGAATTTGTTAAAATGCATAGCATATCTTGAATAAGAAGGTCCAAAATAAGTTTTATGGTCAATTCCATTTTTATTTATTAAATTTTTTTTTGTGGTAAAGAAATTATTTACCGCCATATAGGTAAAATAGTGACAAGGGTTAAAGTTAAAAGGTAAAATCTTAAAATACATAAAAATGAACAAATTTAATGGTTGTTTGAGTTATTTATAAAACCAAACCAACATCCAAAATTTTAAATGAAAATATATTTTTTAAAAATTAATACCACATAAATGTGGTAGGCTTTAAATATAAAATAAACATTATTTTAGTCACTTAAACCCACCTCCCCCCAAGTATAAATACAACCACTCACCACCCCATTTAAACTCACAATCCTTATAGCTAATAAAATATCTTCCAAAAATTATCCTCAACACTCTACCTAGTTCTGGTAGTCTCACCAAAATACCAAATCCATGGTCCCCTAAGGGTCTCTCAAGGAGATGATATTCGAGAGGTAATTTTCTTAAAGTACCTCTCTTAATTTATTTTCTTCTTATATTTTATCCCCACATCCCTCATCCATAAATTCATTATAAATGAATAATATTGTATATAATATAGTGTTAAATTTTTAATTTAATATCTGACATCCATTTAATTTTTCATCTCCTCTTATTCAATGGATTAAAACTATTATCTAAAATATGTTTGTTTACCTTCTCTTTGAATAATGATTTTTTGTTTTCCATTACTGTCTTCATGGATAGTCATAAAATAATCATTATATATAAATCATATTAAAATAGGTATATTATAACATATTTAATTTTCTCCAACAAATATAAAAAATAATATTAAATAAGATGAAACTATTTTGGGATGTTTGGAAAAACCGCCAAAATAAAAAAAAAACATTTATCATTAATGTTTTATCTAATAAATCATCCTCATATAAAGAATAAAAATGATATATGGGACAACTGAAACTTCTGTTAGTTCATTAATACTATTCCATTCCACGTTTTGAGTTGTAATCCCATTATAAAAGAACACCCATAATTATACACAAATGAACTGATCATGAAACCCTGAAATAAACACCCCCCAAACCATGAAAATAATGAAATATTATTAATTAATGGATCATAAGAGTTTATCAAATCACTAAATAAGGAATTATAAATATTAATATAGTTATTTAATTTGTTAAAAATAATATTTAAACCATTATATAGCAGGTTTTAGCACTTATTAAGTAATTTGAATGTGAGGTAATGGATTTATTAACCCAATTTTCATTATTTGGGTTAAACTTTTTCTTCTCGATTATGTCATGATAGTCTTATGTGTGAAATGACTTTTGAATGTCTTAAGCTTTATTTCCAGTTTTTTTGTGGATTCATAAAGGGTACACATATTCAATTCATTTTATTAATCTTCACCAACATGATATGATATTTATAAAGGAATTCCACTCAATCTCTTTTCATTGAGGCATATTTTGATGTTGTACATCAACCTTATTAGATGAGTTGTATATACAGACCCTTTTGACATATCATATCATGAATTTATTTATTATCATATCAGTTAATATTTATTTATATTTTCTTCCTTAATAGGGTTTATGATTCAAATAATTCAAAGTGGTATGGGACATTTTGATTTAAAAATATATTTTTAAATGTTTAAAGATTTAATTTCAAATGTATTTTCCTCTAAGTCAATATTTTTGAAATAAATTTTTCTGATAATTTATATAAAAATAAAATAATTATAATGGACATTTTATTTCTATTTGAATTTTTTAAATAATTTTCAAATGTAATTTTTTACATTTTTTATATAGAACATTTTGACAATTGAAAAAAAAGAATGATTTATCCTTAATTTACATGAAGACAATAATATTTCTATCACTCTAGATATTATTTATCTTCAATATTCTATTGAAATATTAAATTATTTCTTAATTGAAAATCCATATTTCTTTTTTGAACATTTTTGAATCAATGGGGGTTTATCAAATAAAATAATGCATTAGTATTGAAAATGTTTTTTTTAAATGATTATTTTTATACAAAAGTGTTTTCATATTGGATTAAAAGAGTTTTTCAAAGGGTTTTGAAATTAAAATTTTTTATTAATGAAATTGTACATTAGAATTATATTAGAAATTGGTGAGCTTGAAATAGATTATATAGAGGGTTAAGCACCATTTTAGCTCACGAGTGATCCTGATACTGCTTATAGGAAGGGTTGAGCCCCATTATAGGTCACATGTGATCCTGATATAGATTTTATAAAGGGTTTATCCCCATTATAGCTCATGAGAAATGGGTGATCCAGATATAGCTTGTACGAGGGGTTTATCAATAGTTTACCTCATGGTTGAGCCTGATATAGCCTATATAAAGGGTAATCCATATTAAATATATCTAATGCATTATGTAATAATAATATTGTAAGTTGGTTGCAAGTTTATTCCAATTGAAAGGGTTTTGAATGGTTTTTATATTCTCTAAGTCAACTAAAGGATTTTTAAATTTATTTCTATCGTTTTAAAGGATTTATTTGCGAAAAATTCATGAGTTTGATTCATGTGAAAATGATATATTTAATTTTTTCAAATATCATTATATGTGTTTTCAAGATTTTCACTAGACTAACAAATATATTTTTTTTATATCTCTTACCAACATTTTTGTGGTCATCCCAAGTTTTAAAATATTTTTCATAGGGTTAATGGATAATAAGGGATTGAGATGAGGAAAAGATGAAAATTTTGATGTTATATCATGTAAAGAAACCATGTTTTATTTTATAATTTTTTATTTGGTGGGATAATAGATAATCAATAAAAGTGTCCGTTTGTAATATATTGGTTTACTTTTTAAGAGTTTTTACCAATTATATAAAACACTAAACCTAAAAGATCTTTAGGAAAAGGAAGTAATATCTAGTTTTGAAATATAAATAATATGTATTGTTTCAGGTTGGGACCTTATAGTTGGTATTAGAGTATGGTTTAGAAAAATTAGGAGATTATAATGTTTCCTTGTATGTTTTTTTAAGAGAAATAGATACATATTTAGTTTAAATTTTTAATAATAATTTTAAGTTTAAAAGGATTAAACACCACTCTTGTGGTTTAAAGTTATGTATTTCTAGACTATTAATAATATTTTTGGAGATAGTATTTATAAAGGTAAATTGATTTAGGTATAAAGGATTTAAAGGTAAAATTACTATAGAGTTTATATGGGAATATTATTTAAAATGACTATTTTTATTTTAACATGTAATAATACATTTCATGTTTTAATGATGTTTTTTAAATAGATTAATGATAATTTTTTAAGATGGTTGGAAACTGATTTTTTAGATCCTTCTTATACTCTCAGGATTACTTGATTATCACTATTATAGAAAAGTATTTCCCATATTTTTTTGATAGATTTTATAGTATTCAAATCACCAGAAAGAATTTTTTTGAATTATATAATACCATTTTTTCTAAACAAATTTATGGGCCATGTTATCATTTTATTTTTATTTTAAAATCTCAATGTTACCCACCCTCTCAAGAAGAGAAATTACACAAAGGATGGGACCATTTACTTTCTAGAATTTGGGCATCATGTCAAAAAATAATGGGGATATCAAAGAAATCCTTATTTTTATATTTTAGGTATGATTTATTTTATTATTTTCTAAGTATGGAACATTTTTGGGTTGATATTGATGAATCGTAAGGATATAATTCATCTCATTGATATCAGGAATAAAGTATGATGGAATAAGATTACAATGTATGGTTAATGGTTTAATAAGGATTTCTAATGGAGGATTTTTTTATATATTTAGTTTTCAAATTTATGAAATAGTGGTACTTTAAAAATATTATGTGAATAATTGAACGAAATTTTTTTTTCTGTAGTATGGTAATATTTTCTAAAATTTTAAAACATATGTTAGACATAATCTATATCTTTGAAAAGTGGTAATTTTAATGTACATTTTAACCTTAATTTTTTGATATAAAAAATTTTATTTGAGGAATAATGCCTTTAATTTTTGTGGAAATATGTTTAAAGGAATTGGAAGTATCTCTAATTTATATGATCACTAAATTTGAGATAATAATGCATTCTTACTTTTGGGATGAAAAGTGAATGGTAAGAGACAACCTTTGAGGTTGAAATACATGAAGGTTATTTTTATGGTGTTTTATCATTTATAGAAATTTTAAGTATTATATTAATATATTTTTTGAAAAAATGACAACCCGCAAGGTGGGTGACAACCCATTGCATCTGAAAAGGTCGTGGGGATCAAACTCACAACTGAAGGGAGGAAAGGGTGAATCTCCTACCATTTTCCTATGTGATGTCCTAGTTAGAATTAATTTTTTTATTTAGTATATATTTAGGATAAATGTTCAGTTCTTTTTGGGAACTTATTTTTTATCTTATTGATAACCATGGGATTAGAAAATGATTTGGTGATTCAATGATAAATGTTATTTCATAATATTTTCACTATTTTGGGAACCTTATATGATTAATGCAAACAGGATATTGGGGGATTTTATTCAAGAAATAAATGATGAGTTATCTTTTTTAAACAAATATGATTTAAAGTGACTCATGTTATTTATGGAAATGACTAGTATATCTTGAAGATTATGTGATTAGGGAAATTAAAATTTTGTATTACAAGTTAAGACAGATTGATATTATTTAAAGATTAATATTAAATTTATCTTGGAAGACTATGTGATTTAATCCTTCCAATTTTTGGATTCCAATATTTAGCCCGGAATATCTTGAGGAATTTTAAGGATAGTTAATTTTTGAATGATTTAGGATGATCGTGGGGTATTAATGATGAATTTTGGAGACTCAAGTTTATTTTATTCATATAAAGGTTAATTATTTTTTGGAATGTTATATATTATACAAAAAAATTTGGTTTTTGTTAATTATTAAAGATATGAGGAATAGATAGTTATACTTTTAAGGATTGTGTGATCCAAAGGAGTGGATTATGTTGCTTTAGGTATGAAAATTCATCATGAATACTCATCAATTAGAGAAAATATGAGATTGTTGTGGAAATTGAATAAAGGATAAAATTACACATTTCAGGTAAGTATGTTTCTTTACATTCTTATTTTAGGTACTAAAGTAATTACTTGACTCTTGGAAAAAACAGATGTTGAAAAAAACGTTATCTGATTTCTTTTCATAATGGGAAATCAATAGCCTTTTAATATATCAGAGATTTAGGGTTTTTTTATAGTTAAAATTATAATGACCAAGTTCTCCATCACTCTCCATCAAAACATGATAATTATAATTCCCTTTCATGTTCATTTTTTCATATTTGGAAACCTACTATTTTTTATCTTAGGTAACCTTTGTACATTATTTCTCAATTACCTAGAGATGTTTTATTGACAATTTTTTTGATGTGGGATTTCAAAAAAGGTATTGAGAAAAGTAAAACAACAAGTTTTTTAGTCTGGGGTTCAAATTACTAGGACAAAATTTATTAGGTGGGAGAACGTAACACCCCATGATTTTAAAATGATACACTATACTCAATATCATACAAGATACATTACATCAATCTTAAACAAATGACTAAACATTATTATTTAAATATGATAGTTATCACCTAGATATTGAAATGGAACAAATGAATGAGATTAATTAAATTATAAAAATTTATTTTCACATGTTTATAAAATAATTTTTTTACTAATTAATTATAAATTAAAATCGAAACCAATTGAAAATAAAATATATGTTTTTATTGAAAACTATTTTTATGACCACAATGAAATTTAATATTATTAAGTTAAATTAATCACTTTTAGTGAAATATATTAATGAAATTTATATATTTAACATCCAATAATTGTTTTCAAATTCATCTAATAATTTTTATAGGCTTATGAAAAGAAAAAAATCAATTTTGAGTATAGAAAAGTGTATATTTCTAAAAGGGAACATTTCCACCTTTAGTGGAGAACCTATTTTAAATCTAAATTTGGACACATTAATAAATTTTATTTGAAAAAATAATCTTAATTTTTTAAATAATAATATAATAATTAACTTTGCGTGAACCTTTGGTATTTTTTTGATAAGTTTCGTTTTTGATGAATAGTGAAAAATACTACATTTTAATTAAAAACTACTTTTTCATCTAAATAATATATATAGTTAAATTATATTTTAAATTTGTTTTAAATTATAATTAGTTAATTTTGCATTGATAAATTTAATTTATGTTATTGAAATCAATTTCATATTGAATTTTTATATAAAAACATTTCAAAGATTTGAACTTTTCGCTTTAAAAACCCACTTTTCATTGTGTCTATGAGATTAATTCTAAATATAATTTTACAAAATATAAGAATTGAGTATAGTAAAATGGATTCCATATTTGTAATGAAAAGTTGAAAATTATATTTTATGTTCTATTTCATTTTTAGGTATTAAAAATTTACTGTGGAAAAAAAATTATTTACCGCATTATAAGAAAATAGTGACAAAAGTTAATGATAAAAGGTAAAATCTTAACATACAAATAAATTACAAAATTTAATGGTTTTTTAAGGAATTTATTGATCCTAACCATCCAAAAAAATTAATTAACAACATTACTCATTGAAATTAACTCCACATCAATGTGGTTATCATTAAATAAAAAATAGTCATTATTTTAATAAATTAAACCCACCTCTACTCAAGTATAAATGTCACCCCTCAACACCAAATTTCGTCTCCAAAGACATTTATCTTCTAAAATATCCTCCCAAACCTCTCCTAATCACTCCCCTCATATTCTAGTTTTACTTCTCAAAAAAATGTACAAATCCAAGCTTCTTAAGTGTCTCTCAAGGAGGTGATATTCAAGAGGTAATTTTCTCAAATTATTTGTCTTAATTTATTTTATTATTTTATTTTCTCCCCATATCCTTCATCAGTAAATGAATTATAATAATATAATCACGTATATTCTATATTTTTTTGTTTATAATTGAATATATCATATCCATTTCATTTCTCATTTCCTCTTATTCAAGGAAATAAAACTGTTTTCCAAATTACATCAGTTTACCATCTCCATGAATAATTATTTTTAAATTTACATTATCTACTTCAGGGTTGGTCATAAAAGTTTCATTATTGATAAATAATATTTAAATGGTTATATTATAACCAATTTAATGTTATAGAACTAATATAAACACGTAATCTTAAATAAAATAAAACTAGTTCATGATGTTCAGAAAAACCGCAGAAATAAACTAAACATTTATCATTAAAGTTTTATCTAATGAATCATCCTCATGTAAGGAATAAAAATAATATGTTGTACCATTAATACTTATGTTAGTTAATTAATACTATTAAATGGAACTTCTTGAGTTTTAATCCCATTTTACAAGAACATCTGTAATTATACACAAATGAACCGATCATGAAACCATGAAACAAACGCACTCAAAACATGGAAAATAGTGAAATATTATCAATGAATGGGTCCTAATATTTTATAAATTCATCAAATAAGGTATTATAAATACTAATATAGTTATATAATGAGTTATTAAATTTATTTAAACCATTATACGGTAGGTTTTAGTTCTTTTTAAAAAGTTAAACTCGTTGTAAGAGATTTCTAATCACAATTTCCATATTTTGGGTTAAACTTATACTTATAGATTATTTTATGCTAATATTATGTATAAAATTACTTTTGAATATCATTATTTATATCTTTAGTTTTAGGAGAATTTATAGAGGATACACATATCTTATTCATTTTATTATCATGTTATTTAATGTATTTTTAAATGTTAATTCTTCCTAGGGTTTATGATTCAAATAATTAAAAGTGGTATGGGACACTTTGATTTAAAAATATCTTCTAAATTTTTTAAAGATTAAATTTAAAAAATATTTTCTTCCATGTCAATATACTTGAATTAATTTGATATTTTCATTTATATGAATATAAAATGAATATAAAGGATATTTAATTCCTATTTTTAATTTCTTTTAATGGTTTTCAAAAGAAATATTTTTAATTGTATTATATTGTACTTTTTGGAAAATGGAAAAAGGGATGTGTTGTCCTTAACGTACATGGAGACAAAGACTTTTCTACTATAATGACTATTAATTAAATTATATAATCCTTTGAAAGATTACATATTTTCTTAAATTATAATCCTTTTTTCTTTATTTCATATTTTATAATCAAATATGGGTTTTCAAATAAAATGGTGTTTTATATCGAATATTTTTTTTAAAGAAAAGGGTATTTTTATAAAAAAATTGTTTTTCATATGAGATTAAAAGATATTTCAATGGTTTTTATGATGAAATTATTTTTTCAAAAAAAGTTACTTGAGAATTATATGGGAAATGGTTGAGCTCGATACATCTTATATTAAGGGTTAATCCCCATTACAGCTCATGGGTGAGCTCGGTACAACTCATACAAAGGGTTGAGCCCCATTATAGGTCATGGGTGTGCCTGATATATATTATACAAAGTGTTTAGCCCCATTAAATCTCATGAGAAATCGGTGATCCGGATATAGATTATATGAAGGGTTTTTCACCATTATATCTAATGGGTGAGCCTGATATTTCTTATATGAAGGGTGATCCAGATTAATGATGTCCAATGCATTGGGTAAAAATAATATTGGAAGTTGGTTGTATGGATATTCCAATAGAATGGGTTTTTGTAGGGTTTTATTGAAATTATTTTCTAATCCACTTAAAGGAGTTTTAAATTTCATGTCATGGGTTTTAAGGTATTTTTTCTATAAAATTGTGTGTGGGGGGGATTCATGTGAAATTGTTATATTTAATTCACTCAAATAACATTAAATGTATTTTCATGATTTTAATTGGGATAATAGTTTTATTTTTTTATGTCCCTTACTAATATTTTTATTCTCATCCTATTTTTTTTAAGTTTTTTTACAGGGTTAAAGGTTGATTTGGGGAAATGATGAGTACAAGATGAAACTTTTGATGTTATAACCAGAATGCTTAGTTAGAGACAAAGTCATTGACCGATTATTAGAATAAAGGAAAAGTAGAGTGAGCAGTCAACATAGAACATAAAAAACAACTACATATCATAATATCCATACCCGTCACCATCTCCATAACTGATTCCTTCATCCGCAGTAGCCGACTCCCATTCCGAGCTATCATACTTCTTCTACATCTTAACATATTTCCTTCTAAGATTTAATTTTTCCAAATATAAAAACTCCTCATAGGGCTGCTCACCTTTCCCATTGCTGACAGAGGACCTGGTTGGCATCGGCTTTGGTATATTAGAATAGTCTTTCTTTTTCCTTCTTTTTGGTGGAGAAGTCATAGCTTCTTTCTTCTTTGACAAAATCTTCTTTCCGCCCATGACAGTGTCACTATAAGAGGTATGCACTCTACCTCCAGCATTATCCATTTCACTATTGGAGATATCCCTCAAATTTCTAGGGATATGTACCTCCTAGTAACCCTCATGCATCCTCTGTTCTTACAAAGAGTGATTGTTAGCATCAAACATTACTAAATAGTGTGAATGCTCCATATTCTCCTTATCTTTATTCCTCTCATGCTTTAATTCCTGAAAATAGTTTCCAGCAGCCTGCTCTGAAAATTGTCCATTCCTACTGTCACTTTAAGTACACTTCTTTCCCAAAATCATAATCCTACTGTCAACCAGGTCATCAGTAGCTTCAATAGACACTCGTCTAGGAGACGAAGCAGCTTGAGAAGTCAACAACGTAGCCCGATCTGGGACCGGTTCCACTTCATCATTCACCAGACCCGCATTATAGTTCCCAAGTTCAATTCGGTCTGTATGCTTCTCAAGATGTGTCTGCAGCCCAGTTGAAACCTTCACCCACCCACCATTTTCATCTAGTGAATCACCTCCTTGCATACCCTTGACAGGGTTGTCCCTCACTGTATCATTATTATCAGAAAATTCAACTTCTTGGTTTACCATATCAACCATTTCCCCTATGTCTATAACTTCAGTGGCTGCCTCATTGGTCCCATGCACACCTGTGACACTAACAGAACCGAAGACCTGCTTTCCCTGAAAAACTTCCCCAACCTGTCCATCTGAGGCTACTTGCATATCCCAATTTTCATCTTCCTTTTGAGGTCCTGCCACAATAGGAGATCCCTCAAGCACTAGAGGAGTATCATGAGCATCCCCTGAAGCCTCAATATAAACATCAGAACCATTATAAGTTCCATTATCAGCTCCCCTCAATCCCTGCTTCACTCCAAGAGGAGTGATATCCCTCAGATCCCGCTTCAGCCTGGCAAAAACATAACTCACCTTTAGCCCATGAGGTAACCCCAAAGTATTTTTCTGCATACCAAAATCACTTAAACTCACAGGACAAGATCCCTCTCCAGTGCCACCATGACTCAAGACAGTCACCATTTGGGACCGGGGAATCACTCCTTGGTCCTCCTGCATTGGTCCCTCAAGGGATTCCTTCCCATATGGCCTCAGATGATCCACAACAGAACCATCACTAAGGCCAAATTTATCATACTGCAGCTTTTTCACTTTCCTATTCAGAGAACCACTATAGAAGATCGATGCTAAATGTCCAATTCAATTGCAAGATGTACAAAAATCCATCCACGATTCCAACTTAACCACCTGCCTCCACCAAAATTCAGGTCCATCGGTAATCCACACCAAATCCACCAGTGGCTTGGGTACATCCACCACCACACAGATATGGGGGAAAACAGGATGGCACAATGCTTCAATTTTGGAATCAGAACACAAATATCAACCAACCATATTCTCGATCAGGCATAAAATTGATGGGTTTTGGAAGGGGAGAGGGAGAGCGGGAAAACATACCCAAACCGCCATGGTCGGATTATCCCTCTGCATATGGAAATCAAAGTTCCATCTAAGAAGAAATAATAAGAATCCATCGCATCGTCAAGGATCTGTAGACCAATTAGTGATGAGGTCTTCCATCGATCCAAACCGTATCATAATATGCCTTCAATCAAGAAGCCCAACAACTGCACAATCACGCAAACCCCAAGATTCAAAGACAAAGCGGTCGAACGCATCAATCGAATGGAGTCGATGATGAAAACGGGCCACCAGAGTCAGATTGAAGAGGCCAGTGGAACTGTTGAACTCTGACGGTAATAAATCAAGCTGAGGTGAACCACAGTAAAAATCTAGAACTTTTGGGCAAATCAAGATTCGAGGGAACATAGGAAGAAATTCCGGATTGGAGAAGGGGATGAAGGAAGGGTGGTGATTCTGTGGAGATGAAAAAGAGAAAGGAACTCCCCCCTCTGATGGGGAGGGGGAGCCAGGACCTCTGTCATCAGAGCCTAGGTCATTGCTCACAAATGGGAACGGAGGTCATCGCTCCTCCTCATCTTCATTCACCACCCATTTGATGTTATATCATGGAAATAAACCATGTTTTATTTTATGATGATTAGTTTGGTGTAAAAAATAGATTATAAGTAATAGTGTCCACATGTAATGTATGGTTTTTATTAATAGTATTATTTCCTAATTCTATAAACCAATAAACATAAAATATATTTTGTAAATGAAAGGTATTTATAGTTTTGAAATAATTATAATAGGTAATGTTTATGTCCAGGACCTCACACCCTCTCTACTGGCCTTTTCTATTTTTTATGTGGTACCATCATGTGGTTTCACATATTGAAATTAAACCTCATCCTAAGTAATTTAATTATTCTATGCATTATATATAGTTAGATCTTATTGTTTCTTCTCTTAAATAATGGAGGAATTACTTAATTAATAAGATCTTTGTGGTATTTATAGGGTATAAAATAGTGAAATAAATATATTCACATTGTGATATGAATCCCTAGAAATGGATTTGGGTTGAATTCATTAATTTATTTTATTTAATGATCCTCTATGAATATAGTTTTTGAAATGTTATTGTAGATTCTTGTGGCATGAAATTTCAACCTCAGAATGTGGATGATTCTAATGAAGAGTGGAGAATATGGTCTCATATGTTGAATATTTATCTAGATTTGGAAGAATATTAAATAGGGAAACATATTCACTAAATAAACCTATCATCATTTATATTTGAGAGAATTAGATACCCTTTAATATTAGACATATATTTTTCCATTGTTTGAAAGCGACTCAATGGTGGGGAGAGCAATAATAGTTACTTGCAATATTTTTATACATTCCAATATGCTCATAGGAGGATCATAGTTCCCAAATTTATAAGAGGGGATATGATTAAATAATATCATTTATAAAAATGGATGATTTATCTCAACATTATGAAGATATTCTATGACATCCAACATAATTTCTTATGGTCCAGTATGAATAATGAAATTTTCAGTTTTATTTCTATATGATTCACTTATTCGTAGATAAAGGAAGAGCATAAAAAGTATACTATAACTCTATAGTCGCTTCCTATTATTTGAATAAAATGGGATAAAATCATAGTGATTATCAAGACTGTGTTACAAAAATACCATATTATAAATGATATATCTTTAGTAATAATGAATCATCTGATGAAGATGGCATATTTTATACTAATAAAAAAGTATCATTATATGATAAAGAAGGAAAGTATTTGTCTGGGTGATAGTAAATCATCACATCATACAATGTAGTATCATATATTATGGTGATCTATAATTCACATCTTTTCTATAGTAAATACTTCATTGTTCAAGGGGTTCTCGTGTAAAATTTTTAACATACATCGACCCTCAGATTAATGGCCAGTCTAAGTATGATATTTTGATAGTTAATTTTTTATACCAAATTAAATTCTATACATCGTTTTATTTTGTGAGGATAATCATTCCCTGATTCAATTATCCAAATACAATATTCTTTATCATATATTGAGATGCCACTATATGTGGATTTATATAGAAGAACATGTATCTTTCCACTCAAATTGAAAGTGATGGGAAAATAATCGATCATAGTGACTAGTCTTATCAAATAGAAGAAAAAGTATATGGAACTAATTTTGATGCATCTAAAAACTATTCAAATATAAAAATGTTCAATGTAAACCACTATATTAGGGGCTCATATTTCGGATAAATTACTATGTGTTTATTCTTGTTACACTAGGTTTGGATCAATTATAGGTGGGAAAGAGTAGTATGTTGAAACTGATTCATGTTACCCTCATTAAATTTGTTAGAATAATTAGATTAGTGTTTTATAATTTAGTTATACATTATATATTTATCTATATTCATAAAATTATTCTTGTTTATCAATTGAGAATTTATGTGTCGCACCCATCACACATGATCAAGAATAATTATGATGAGGTAGAATATGATTAATCTCCCCCAAAAATTCCTATCTAAATCATTGATTAATGTAAACAAGTGATTTTACTTAAATAAATTCCACTTTTAAGACTATGGTGGAAACATGGGATGCTCCATGATGGGACTTATGAGAGAGAGATCAAGAAGAAAATCTAGTCATTGAACACATTCCCCTAGTAAGTAGGTTGAATTTTTTTAGGGAAGATAAGCTTGAGGGTGGTGGACTTTTAATTTTCTAAACCAATTTAAATTGATATTTTCATTTATTTTTTATATTACATGTTCTTTTGGGTATAATTTATGATGAATATAATTTGGGAGAAGAAGGAGTATTTTAATTAAGGGTAAAATAAAGTGTAAGATCCCCCTTAGTTTCCTAACTATAATGTACTAGGTTCCCATGTATCTGGTACTCAATGACCACCAACAGGTTATAAGTGGTTTTGTTTTCACCATCGGGTACCCAGTTCATTCTATGTATTACCTAATATATATTTAGAAAAAATAATCTTAAATTAAGGAATGATCATCTCTTTTAAAGTCTAAAAATAAATCTAAATAATCATGGGTGTGTGGGGATGGTAAATATTTAACTATTTTTATAGTTTTATTGGGAGGTTTTAGCGTTCCAACATACTCTCAAATATTTTATTTTTTAGTTCTCACAAAATCATTTGATTTTTTTCTAATTAATATAATTTATGTGAGTTTAAGGTTGTATATTTACATATTCAAAGAGATAAAAAAATATTTCTTTGTTTTTATATTTTATATGAAGTTTTTATATGTATTGGATATCACATAAAAAATGAAGTTATTATGTATTTAGTTGAAGTTTTTTTTAAATATTACATTCTAGAATTTGTAAAATATTAAAATTTTATGTGTACATTAGAAGTCAAAAATAATCCTAATGTATTGGATATTTTTTAAAGGAATAAAATTTTATTATATAGATATTAATATTATTTATTTATTAAGAGATATAATTTTCCTTTATTTTGAGAAGTTTATAATGTATGATATATTATATGAGGATAATAAAGTTACTTTATAGTTTAAGTCATAGAAAAAATTAAGTTGGATAGTTTCTCTATGTGTGAAAACATATATATTAGTCTAAGATCATAAAAATTTAAGGAAAATTCATATATTTTAAAGAAAAGATATTATATATTGATTTATAGTATTATTTTTATATTTTAGAGGAGTACTCCCTTAACTGTACTGTGTGTTTCTGAAGAAAATGTTACATATAATGTAAAAACTATAAATTTTGGTGATTTTCATGAATAATTGGTTATTATAATTTTAAATATGAATATTTCTCATCTATGGTGTATTATTTTCTCAAATATATTATTTAAGGATGGTTTTGGTTATGTATTTGTTAATTTTTATTTCTAGAAATATGTTCTAAAATAGTTATAATAATTTTTTATTTCAAAGATAAAATAATGGGTTTTTTTACTAAATGAAATTTATTAATATTTTATATATCTATTATTGATATGATTATAAAAAATAACATACCATTTAATTAATTATTGAGAACTCAAACATAAACTAATGCTGCAATGTTTCATTAATAGAATTTATTTCCATACTTTACAAATGAAATGGATTGAAAGAAGAAATTTTTCTATTAATTCTCATTAAATAATAAATCATTAGTTATAAAATATAATTTTTCAATGATACACTTTATAGATATACATATTATCTAAAATTTAATAAATTAACTGTTAGTTTATAAATTTAGTTATTTTCTATGAATTGTAATCAAAATTAAATTATATTTCTACTTCAATAGAAATTGAACATTTATTTTATTAAAAATGGATATAAGGATGTGGATAATTCTTGAGAAAGTGAACCCTATAAAATATATCTAAACCTATAGACAACAAGTGTTTTAAAATCAAATTTATATTTCATATCCTTAGTAAAAGTGCTTTAAAATCACCATACCATTATCGATTATTTATTGAGTGGACTAGGGTTATTTCTTTGTGTCATCAAATATCTATAAAAATATATGGTATCATACTCCTTTATTTTCTTCTATATTTACTACATAAAATATTAAAATTGAAAAGATTGGTTAAATATATTTCAAGAGGATGTTTGGAAGGTTAAATTTTGTTCTATTAAAATTTAATAATTTTGTTCACCCTCATCTTGAGTTTTTGTAGAAAATATTATTATAGTAAGGCTATCCTCAATATTAATCTAATAACCTCCTTTCCCTTCCTCTCTAAAGAACCTATCATCAAATATTGATTCTAGGAGCTTATCATGATCATCAAAGTATAAATTTTCTATTACATCACATCATTCCTAAATTATTGGTTATAGAAAATACCAAAAATATATTAGTTTCCTTATACGCTTCTCAATTTATGAGATTATCATAGTTAGATCTAACTTAAACATTTTTTTTTGCGTTCTAGGTTTATATTCCCCTATTTGTAGTAGTTGTGATCAAATATAAAATTTCATTAAATTGGTTCCCAATAAGCATGGCCTAATATACTATCCACTTTTTAGACCCAAGGAAGCTATTATGCCCATTTCTAATAGGAATATCCCCTTTCCTATTATAAAATTTAAGGGTTGGGTTGATATCAGTATATAACCAAGTGTATTATAACTAAAAATAAGTATTTCAATATTTAACAATCACTTAATTTATTCTTTATTATGTTTTTAGGATTATTGATGTTACAGTGAACTTTTATTTATTTATAAGGATTCCTTGGTAGGTTTTGTGTTTCTTTTACTTGTTGGTTTCATTATATTTGTTCATATAATTTAATTATATATTTCTACAATTAATTTAATAAAAGGGGTCTTAAAACATTTTAGGTATTGATTTCAAATGTGTTGTTCTCATAATCTCATATATTTCTAAAAATAGTTATTATATGATTCTCATATTCTATATAATGACTTTAAATTTTGTTAATAGTGTGAATTTGGATATTTTTTACGTTTCCAATAAGGTACACCATGATATAGAGAATATGGTTGGGATAGGATTTCAATTACTTGAAACTATATAACCCATCCCCATTTTTATAAGATGATTTGGGGGCTGGTCTTTGAATAAACCTTCATATTACATTATGATATAATTAGATTCTATTTTATTTTTTTTATAACTTTATCAGATGGTATTGAATATTTCCATTCATATAAATAAAATTCAATTCTGATTTCTCCTGATATAGGTAATTAAATATATGGAATTCAAATAATATGGAGGTATTACCTCTAAGTATAAATGCATTTCCTTAAATTTTCAATGGATTTTTTATTTTAAAAGGACCTAACCTTAGACATTACATAATATTGAGTTTTAAGTCAGGAATTAATTCTCTTAAATTTGATGATCTTTTCTAGTTTAGAGTTTCCGAGAATTTGGCCATAAATTACACATAACAAAACCATATATATAAAAAGTGGAAATTTTTTATTAGTATCCATTTTAGCCATATTATAATTCTTTTAAAATTAAAAATGATTTATTTTCATGAAATAAAGTTCATACATTCAACTTGATATCTTCCCTTCTCATATCTATCCTTAAACCTTATCAAAAATATTCTAAAACATAGGGTGAGCATAAAATTGTATATTAAGGAACTTTAAAATGAAATAAACCCACTATTCTAGTGAAAAACAAAAAAACCCTTGAAATGTTTACATTTATCTCAATGTTAATTTAGAGAAAGGAAATAAATCATTTTCACATGAAATTACACATAATTATTACTCAAAGAAAAAATTTTAAACGAGTAAAATGAATATATTAACCTTTTATATAACATAAGACTTCATCATTATTATTCTGTTATAAATGGAATAATTGATATGGTCAACTTTCATATCTAGAGTACCCAATGTATTGGACGGATATCACAAACCCACCATTCCATGGATTATCATGGAACCACCCATTTTTAGTCTATAAAAGAACCACACTTCCTTAAATAAAAATGTAACCACACATCCTTGGATTATAATAGAACCAGCTACTATCATAAATAATTCCCAAGAACCATAACATAATCATAAATCATGAACGATTTCATTTTTATCATAAAACTCTTTAAAATTTTTTTTAATCCCATATGGGAAACTCCTTCATATATAAAAATACAAATTCATTTTGATAACCCATTTTCAATAAAAAAAAATCCTAGAATAAGGGAAAGAGGGATTTTCATTTGAAAAAACATGAAATCATTTAAAGGAATCCAAACTTGAAATAATGTTTATGGCGGTGGAAAAAGTCTTTATCTCCATATACATTAAAATATAAAATTCCCTCTGTCTTTTGTACTGGAAGTTAAACATTCTGAATGATGATTCTTTTCTTGAAAACCATTGACCTAAACACAAATATTTATATTATAATACTCTCTTTTTAATATAATTATCTTCATAAAATCATATTCAAATCATAGATATAGAAGATAAAGATAGTTTGAAGGAAAACATTAAGAGTGAATTTTATGTAAATAAAAGTCCCTTACTAGTTTGAAAATACTCAAATCATAATACTTGTTAAATAACAGAAATACAATATCTGTAAATATCATGATAATAAATTAATTAATGATATAAAATTTTAATGGGGCTATATATACACCTCATAAAATAATATAAGTGAATAACATCAAAATATTTCTCACCAAAATAAAATTGAGATGAAGTCCCATACATCATGTTTGATTTGTCACCCTCATTATTTATCTTCTTGAATAATAAAATTATATTCACTATTTAATTTCTTATAAACCATTTTATTTTTTATTATTAATTTTATTTCACTTATTAAAATTTCATATACTATTTATTAATTAATTAATTTTATGTCTTTTGTTTTGAAAATATTTGGCTTATGTGTCAAAAAAGACTTTGGAAGATTGACTATTGGTTAAAGAGATAGTTATTTAAAAATATATAAAATAATAAATAGGTAATAATTTTGATATTTATATATCAATTATACTTTTTAAAAACCAATCATGAATTAATTTTATGAAATACAAACTATATTATGATCTTCGAGACGGTATGGCTTATATACACATGAGTAAAGATTCTATTTTTAAATGATCATTATAGATAGAAGGTATGTATTATTTTATCATTAAATAATTATCATAATATCATTGATGAAATATTTTATAATTATATATAATATCCACATGATGTATGGATAATGAAAGAGTCACATCGCTTTATGGAGGCAATAGACACCACGTACGCACGAACAATGTTATCATTTTTTAGTGTAAGAAAGAAAATGATATATTTTTTAATCATAGTATAAGTATTTAATGAATATCATAATTATTTCATGTATTTAAAATATATTAATTAACTTTATCATTACTACCTTTTCTTTAAATCATTAGTGAAAATCAAATCACATCGCTTCGTGAGGCGGTAGTCCACCGTACACACATGTGACATTATTGTATCCCCCATGAAATGGAATATAAGAATGTATAATTGAAATATTAACCCCATAAGTATTAATATGTTACAAATATCATATATATATTAAATAATCATTATAAAAAGTTGTGATAGGTTATTACGGAAACAAAATGACATCAATTCGCGATGCAGTTATCCACCATACACACGGATGATGATTCCATACCACAGTTGATGGAAGAGGATAATAATTTCCATCATTAAATTAAAATAATAAAATATTATTATATGGGTGATACTATTTTTTATATAATAATAACCTATGAATATTTATATTATTTTGAAGAAGAAATAAAAAACACACTTATGCATGATACATTATTTTCAGACATTCTCCTTAGGTAAGCACCAAAAGCCTTCTTATGAATGGATTTATAAAAAAAATATTAAAAATGGTCATGGGTAGGGAATTAAGAAAGATAATTGAGTAGTTATTTTCTGAGAAAAATGGATTTTATTTTTTGAAGAGGAGATGAGAGTTTTTGTCCTTTTATAAGTGAGGTGAGTGGCACACTTGTAATTTTAAAAAAAAAGTTGTATCCATGATTTTTTCATAACACAAGGATCTAAAATATAACATTATAAATAATTTTACATGATAAGGAATAAATATTAATTTAAAATATAATTTAGATATGTTTTTAGGTTATTTTAATACCTCTCTTTTTAGTTTAACCCCCTGTTAAAACCATTTTCACCATAACAGTAGTAATCAATTTTTTCTATTTTAAATATTCATTATGGTAAAATTTTAAGTTTCCATTATTAGAAAATTTAAATTATTATTTTTCAAAACATTGAATCAATTTTACTAAATTAGATTCATATATGTGGAAATAGTTAAATTAAAATGAAATGAACAGACACGAGGAAAAATCAGTTTTACAAGAAGCGTCACTTCCAAGCTAAAGATGATTTTATATTAACTATATGAATAATAATAATTATTGTATAAATAATAATTAATATTTTTCAATATTTAATATATAAATTTCAAATAAATCATTCCTCATTCAGTATTACCTTAATTAATTAAAATAGATAAACATTATGAACATTAAAATAGTTTTTCGAGAAAAAAAAACTATTTTTTATACCGAAAATAAAATTATACTAAATTCCAATATAAATATGATTTAAAAGTAGTTAATTAGATTAAATATAAATAAATAATACTTATATTAATTTAAATTAAATTTAAAACATAATTATAATTTTAAATTACCTAAGTTATTCAAAATAAATGACTTTTTTTACAAAAACGTGCCTTTTTAACTATTCATCGAAAAATCAATATTTTCTAAAAAGTCAAAAAAAACCTTAGTTAATTTTGATTATATCACTTAATAAATAAAATTAATTTTTTTTTTAATTAAAATTCTAAAATTTTGAAATTAATATTTTAAATAATAACCTTATAAGAAAATAGTTTATTTAAAACTATTTAATTTTTATATGAATATTAAATATTTTTTATAATTAATATAACTATTTAGTCCATTTTGATAAACTTGAAAATTATTTATTCTATCATTACCTATATTTTTACAATTTTATCTCCAATTTGAAATTTTATCCTCATAATTTTATTCACTTATTAAAAAAGTGAGGATATCTTTCCATCATAGTACTTTCGGATTCCCATGTTTCTTCTTCAACCATATGGGTTTCCATAAAACCTTAACCTAGTAAATCAACTTATTTGGAAACAATTTCTCTTTATAGTCAATAATTTTAGTTGGATATTTCTCCGAAGAAATACTCTCGTCCAACTAAACTACTTTATGGATCATAATAGGAGAGGAATCTGACACATATTTCCTTAACATCGGTACATGAAACACATTGTGTACCTAGGATAAACTTAAGGGAAATTCCTCCTAATAAGGAAATTATCAAACTTCCTCTAGGATTTCATATGGCCCAATGAGATGTGGAATTATATTCCACTTTTTACTAAAATACATAACTCTTTTCTGTTGAAATACTTTTAAGAAAAAAATTATCACTAACCTTAAATGAAGGATCTTTCCTTTAGTTATCTTTATAACTCTTCTACCTAATATGAGTTGTCATATAATGTTGTTGAATCAACTTTACCTTCTAAGACAATTACTCTACCAAATATATCCCCATAAACATCTTTTTTCTTACTCGATCCCCAAAATATGGGTTTGGCACCTCTTTCCATATAATTATTCAAAACATGTCATCTCTATACTGTAATGAAAAAAAAATTATAAGAAAACTCGACCAGATAAAGTTGTTTATCCCATCATCCCTTGAAATCCATTGGATAAAAATAAAGGATATATTCTATATTCTAAATCATCTTCACTGACTAACCAATGGTTTGAGTATAAAAAGGTGTATGGAAATTTATTTCAGTACCCAATGACATCTAAAGTCCTTTAAAAAATTATATGGATTTGGGATCATGTTCTAATGCAATAGAGAAAGGAAATCTATTGGCCTCCTCTAGTTCTAATGCTCAAAAATCATGTTTAACTATGTTAATTATGATTTACTAAGATACATTGTGTTTAATCATGTTCAATTATAATTTTAACCTCTCGTGTTAGTGTTAACATCATAAGATAGAATTATATATTTTTGTTAAGTATAAATCACCAACAATTCTATGTCACTGATAAGTATGTGCTACTGATACTTTTCCTACTGATAGACAAGTCATGGATAAACGTCTGAGCTAATGATAGAACGAATAACTAACAGAGTGACTCAAAAGTTTCTCTAGGTATAAGCTACCAATGAATCACCTACCAATGGCCGAGATACCGATGAATCACCTCCAAATAGATGAGATACCGACGAATCATCTACCAAAAACTCAATTGACTTATGCATGTTTGACCTGCTGACAGAGTGTTCCACCGATTATGTGATCAATTGATAGAAATTATCTATGAATAAAATGAGATACCGATAGACCAACTAACTGATAGCATGAATCACTGACAGAATGCGTCACCAATAGTCTAACCTACTAATAGAATGAGTCACTATGATATTTCTCCTAAATTCTAATTGACCAATAATGGTTATATTTATTAAACTTTGTACTTATTATTATATTAATGATCTTGTCGGTCTTTTGTAGACAATATTTAATGATGTTAGAGACTAGTACAAGGTATGAGGTACTAAAGAACACGATCCTTGTCTGTATAAAGGGAATGTCTCCATAAATAGTAGATATAGAAAGCAAGAGGCCACATGGAAGAAATATGCTGAGTTGTTCATGAATATTATGGAAAAACAGACAAGATTTTCCTACTGTGCATACACAAGGAAACTACTAAGAACCTAAAGACCACAAATCTGTGCAGCAAAAACCAAGAATAACATAACACTTTGAGGAATATTCTACCTCACTAGGAATAGAAGACAAGTGAAAAAATAATGCTCTGTTTTGTTATTTGTTTATAGAAGACGAATCCAACTTCACTTCTACTATCCTGAAGGATTCCAGAAGCTTCATAGAACATCACACATATCATTATAAACACTTCTTTACTTTTAGATATACCTGTGTACTTTATTTAAATTTTGAGAAGTGTATGTACCTATTTTGTAACCACACACTAACTCCTGGGCTAAACTGGAAGGTACTTAGATATCTTCACAAACCTTCATATTTACATGCCCATAAACAACAGTGGAATAGGTCTCTATGTGGCCTGTTTGTTTTTACACTCCCTAGAAAACTGTGGAAGAGGTCTAGTTAACATGAATAGTTTATATACTATTATTACCCTGATCCAGGGTGTGGATCATGTTTATTTAATATATACTACTTGGTGGTAGGTCATCACTAAGTAGGGAGGATTAGGTCTTGGCTTGAGACTGAACCTATTGTTTACCTCTGGTATGTGTTTTCAAGTTTTTCTTTCACTATCTTGGTAATTATTTAATAAAACATAACATTTCATTGATAGATAAAATTAGATAGTGTTTATATCAAAAAAATTAGTATAATAATTTTAAAAGTAAAAAATAATAATCTATATTGTTTTAATTGAGAACTAATCAATATTTGAGAAATCATTCGAATGATCAAATATTTTATAAATCTACTACCTTGGTTAACTGGCCTATATTTTTTTGAAATGGGGGGGATTTTTTAAATAATATTTTTTGACAGAAATTTTTATAGGAACTCAATTCACCCCCTCTTCAGTTCCCTACTTTGACCAACAAAATAAATGTAACCTAACTATCTCCTTTATATGTAATCAAGAAATCTAATCAAAAGACACAGTATCTTGAATTGAAAGGGAATTTTTAGATTTATTTATTCAATTAAGAACAACCCAAATAAAAAAAATTAATTGTGAAGTGTTTGTAATCTCACCATGAAATCCATTAATATATTTTCCCATTTCCACTCCATCACAGGAAAATATTAAGTCATTAATTTCAGTAATTTTCATTCTTCGTTAATCGTATAAAAATTAAAACACTTCATGGAAAAGTAAGAGATATTTATTTTATTTATATCCCACCAGTAACACCACTAATAGTCCCTATACGTCTTTTTATTTCTCAGATGAACAAAAAATAGAGAACCAAGATCATAACTCCAAAACTATTTCTTCATCTAAGAATCACAAGGCACATATATTCTTTTTCAAAATCATAGTACACCAACTTAATTAATATAAAAATATCAAAACTTATACATATTAATGGATTATTAATTTTACTTTAAAGAGTGACCCTCTATCTAAGATTGATTAATTTTTTGTTACAAAGTATAATGCATGAAACCTGAAACAAAAAAGTAGATTTCCGCACATCCATATCTTTTAGGAAAAAATTCATCAAATCATTAACAAAATGGTCTTGTACTAAATGTATCATGGTAAATGTAACATTATTTTTCCAACTCAAAGAATAATCCACTTTTTTTACTTTTATCGGATGATAATGAAACATGAAGTCATAATCCTTCATCAGTTATATCTATATTATCTATCATATATTCAATTAATTCTATGTGAATATATATTTAAATATTTTTTCATCAATGTATATTTCACACATTACTCTATAAAAATGATGCCTCCAAATTTCAAAATAAAATCCACAACAACTAATTATAGATTATGTGTTTAGTAATTTAACTCATGAGTTTTTTATTGAGATAAATCATAAGAAATTAATTGATCATTATGCATCTGGATAGAACTAATTCCCTTCAATGAGGGATCACTATAAATAAAAAATTCAAAATTTATGGAAGGTGGGAAAAAACTAAAGAATTCACAAATTTTGTTTTTAGCTTCTAAAACCAATCATCACATTATATTATCAAGATTAATTAAACTCATTTTCAAGTTATCATATTTAATGGCCTATAAAACTAGTAAATGTTTTCAAAAAACTACTGGTATGAACCAACTTATCCATGAAAAATATAAATCACTTTGATATTATTTGGTCTTATATATTCTTCATCAACTTTGTTTTTAGTAGGTTAAATATTTATTCTATATTTATAAATAATATGAACATGGAACGAAATATTTTACAACAAAAATTATCACATACTAAATTTTATATACACTTTATTTTCTTTTAAGGTTTGTGAAACAATCCATAATTGTATATCTTGTAAATCATGAATTTGAGAATATTCTAAAATCTCATAAATAAATAAAACCAAAAACATATTCATGAATTCAAGGAAAAATCTATCCATAAGGCCCATAAATACAAAATGTTTGTTAGATAACCCAAAGGGAATATAAATAAACTCATAATACCAGTATTTATTCCAAAATTTATTATATATACTATCTTATTACTTTAATTTAAACTCATGTTTCTAGGACCTAATATCAAAATTCAAAAAATAAAGTGATCTATGGATCTAATCAAACAAATAATTTTTATAAGGAAAATGATATTTGTTTTTAATAGTGATGTTATTAAAATTACTATATTCAATGAAAAGTCTCATTGAACCATATTTTATTTCTAAAAATATAGTAGGACCACCCCTTGGAGAAGTTCTGGGGTGAATAAAACCTTTATCTAGAAACTGATTCAAATTCATTTTCAATTCTATATGTTCCACTTGAGCCATTTGATAAGAGGCTCTAGAAATAGTCTTAGCATCAAGTATGTGGTCAATTAAAAACTCAACCTCCTAATTAGGAATAACCCTAGAAAAATCATTAAGAAATAAATCTATATATTCATTAAATAATATAACATAACTAATTTATAAATTCCATTATTTTAATAATATGATCTAGAAAACTTTTACTTCCATATCTAATCAATTTCTCATATTCTTTGTATGTTATCAAAGGCATGAAATCATTGAGCCTAAAATTCCTATATGTGAGATATATCTTATCATTATATTCTAAAATCCAATTCATACCAAGAATGATATTAAACTATAATATGGAAAGTTCAACAATATTATGAGGAAATACCATCCAACAAATGAAAATAGGTATATTCCTATAAATCTTGGTTTCTTTAATACGTTCATGAGTATTTTTTACCAAATGTTCCATATCAATTTGATTAAGGAAACCATGGTTACAATAGATGTTGAGTAGAGGGTTAACTCAATCAAATAATCATAGAAAACTGGTCGATTATAGAAAAACCATACACACTAAAAAAATATGACCCGGATACTATTACATAGAACTACTCTATTAAATAATTTTTAAGTTACAATGATTTAAATATTTTATATTATGATATTAACATAAATGTGTTTAGACATGTGTCTACATGTACGATAGATCATGGGAAATATAAGATTCAACAAGTTACTACCCTTGGATTAGAAAAAATGATTTTAACTAAACATGGAATTCTTTTATCTGAGTACCAAGACTTCAAGATGGGTGATAATGAATATGTTTTTTAAATGTTCTTCCAATTAAAAATAATCTTGAATGGAATGAATTCCATTAGAGAATCATTGGAGAACCATGTAGTTTTTTAATTTTCTAAATAGATTCACCCAATAAATGGAATACAAAGAAGGATGTGGTCAATAACAGTATTAATTTAAAAGGATAAACATCAATTGAACTTGTTAGATCAGTTATTCAATATGAATATGAGAAGAAAATTCTTTTAGAAGAAGATAATTTGAAAAATAATTGTATCATGTTAATTTTTTATATATTTTTTTTCTCTAACTCTTCTGAATATGAATAATAGGGGCATGAAAAAAGGGATATGTTCAATATAACCAAAGGAATTTATAAAATAATTAAGATATAGAAACCAGTATATGGAGAGACTCAATAAAGATTAGAGGAATGATTTAAAAAAATAAGGGTTTATATATGGTCCAGATGTAACCTATTTTGAATGTAAAAAGAAGGCTCATGTCAAACCAGAAAGTCCAAAGTTGAAGAAAGAAGGGAAATATAAGAAACAAGAGAAGGAAATGAAACATTATTATCATATTAGATGGAGTTTCACCAAATAATACAATTCAATATATGAATCTGAAAGTGACAAAGATTCATCTATCCTATGTTTAAAGGAGGCAAGTAGAAATGTGTTGTGTAAATTATAAGGACTCGGCCTTAAAAGTAACTTACTCTAGTGCCTTTTTACTATAATTAATTTTCATTCATTACCAATGATCTTTTTGGTCTATAGTTTTAGATAATTAGGACATAATCTTACCTAAACATTCAATATTACAAAGTAGATAAGTCTAAATGCCATATATTACTTTCAAAAAACAAAAACTATTAAAATAAAACATGGTTTATTTTCAAGGAAAATATTAAAATAATTTCATCATAGCATATTATTTGTCCTTACCAATATCAGAACCAATGAAAAATGTTTAAAAACTTCGGCTAAGCACAAAAACCTCACTAAGGTAAAACAAGGGAAAAAGTTTACTTGTGATCTTGAGAGATATAAATAAGAACATGAGGACTTTCATAAAGGTATGAGAAATAGGAATATCATAAAAATAATAAATTAGATCATAACATTAAAATATGGTGAAATTTTTAATTTTTAAATTCACAATCATATCACCAATCTATATCCCCAAGATGTCATGTCACCAAGGTCCATCCCTAAGGTGTCAAAAAAATTACCAAGTTTATTCACTAAGGTATCGTAAAACTTTTCATATCTAGAGATTAATATCTTTACCCAATAAATTAGAGATACATCTAGAAAAACCCATAATATTACTTTATTTTTATGTGATCCACATATATCATAATCAAAAATTTCATAAATAAACCGAAGAGAATAAAATAAATGGTTTTCATATCAAAATCATGATGTTTTAAGAAGTGCTTAAAAACAAGATCATTATGTCATTTACAACCCATGGAAAGTGAATAAAGTTTTTGTGTATATTAATTAAAAAATAAAATATATAATTTTTATTTCTTGATTAATAACCCTATAAATTAATAGGTTTCTGTAATCATATAAACAAAATAAAATAAGTTCTTTAGAAAAACAGAGATATTTTGAGATGAAAATTTTGCAACACAACGGCTATGAAGAAAGGTTTTAAAAGACATTAAAAAGATATGGGACAAGGTTATTACTTCTATAAAATACTCATAATAAATCTTATAGATAGAATAAAATTAAAATAAGAACATGGTAGATAAATTTTAATTATGTACCACATAAAAGAGAACTTGAAAGGAAAAAAGAGAAGTTTGAGAATTCCCTTACCACATAAGAAACACTTGAATACATATCATTAAGGAATTATATTATACAAAAATTAAAATATCATGCGATTATAATAACTCATGATATATTTAGTCAAATATTTTTATATACACCATATAAGAAAATAAAGGTGCATAACAACAAGATATCCCCCAGATAAAAGAGATTGAGACGAAGTCCCTTACCTTGAGTCTGACTTGTCTCGTTCGTTATTTATCTTCTTGAATAATAAATATAATTTCATTTATACTTGTTTGATAAAAAAAATTCGTGTTTTTTATTCCTTTTATATCACTTATTACCATATTATAAAAATTCCTTAATGATTTAAGTTCATATCGGATGTTTAGTCCATATTCGGTACTTGAGTCAAAAATGAACTTGTTATGATTACAAATTGTACATATGGTCATAAGTCCATCATCTACATAATGATATTAATGATTTAAATAACATATAAATATCATGTGTGTGTGTGTGCGTGTGTGAGTGTGTATTTAGAATAATCCCTAATATTTGAAGATAAGAAATGAAATTCATCGTTCATGGAGATGGTAGGCCGTACGTACGCATGAACGCCACTTTCATTTCATTGTCATATTAAAAGAATGAAAAATAATTGATAAATATGTATAATAAAATTAAATTATAATATATATGTTATATATCTTACACAGGCTCATTAAATCCATCTTTTTTACATTCCATGTATAGAATGAACGAGTCAAATCACTTTGAGGGGGCGGTAGTCCACACTTCCTCAAATGAAATTATAGTATCTATACAGCATGAAAAGCATCAAGGTATGTTCAAAATGAAAATTACAGAAGAATAGAGATACTATAAGCATCATATATCACAAATAAATATAGTGACATCATAATGGTCACTATGAGAGGTGGTAGGAGAAAATTGAACAATCATTGTTTCATGAGGCAGTAGTTCGTTATACACAGAAACAATATGTTCTAAATCCATTATATGGAGGTATGTGTAATTTTATGTCTAAATATTAGCATAAAAACATCCTTGTATATTTAAGATACTATTTTTTATAAAATAACGTAATAAATAGATGTTATGTGGTTGTAAAAGGAAAATAAAGAAAAGTAGTTTGAGAGAAGACATTGCCTCTAAATCGGGTAACTCCTTTTGATTTGAGCCAAAAGGATTCTTTGAGTTGCCTTATGCCAAATTTTAGGATTATAGGAGTAATTGAGGGATTCGGGGAGATTATTTTATCATATTTTTAATATAAAAAGGGATTTATATGTGTGAGTAAGTGGGTAGAGGTGGTGGCCTTTTATAAGAGGGAGGAGGGGCACTTTAGGAATGTCTTGAAATATTATTTTATTATAAATTTATTTTCAAATTATAATAGTTAAAAAAGTGATAAATTTCAAGAATAATATTATTATGGGTATAAATCCTCTCAAAAAAATGTTTTAGATAAGTTTAGGTTGTTAAATTAAGCTTATCTTTTAGCATTAACCTTTTGTTATAAACTTTAACTCTTACCATGTCTTCTTGTATTTTCACAATCTATGGTTACTATAGTTACTATAAAATTAAAATATAACTAAAAGTGGATCGTTAATGAAATTTTTAACATTATATAAATTATTTTTCATAATATTAAATTTTTAGGACTATTATATCATTTAATAAAATATTATTTGTTTTAAAAATTCATTTATGTCAATTTTGACACTATTTATTAATTGATTTTTGTTAAAGTCGTAACAACTTGATTCCTTTAAAAAATAAATTAACCCATCCCACACATTTCAATGTCCTGAAAAAAATTCTTGCATGGCATAAAAATATTCAAATTACATTTATTTTAATATTTATAATATCATTTATTTGAATATTTTATTAATAAGTTAATAACTACATCATCATTGTGTCATAAATAAATTTATTTATTTAATGTCTAAAAATTATAAAAAATATACCATGATGTAGGAAATATTTTTATATTTATAATTACAATTTTCATTCTAATATGTCATTTACACAAACTAAATTAATTTTTTTGTTGGGAGATACAAGTTTATGTTATATTTCCCTTTTCTTTAAAATAAATAATATAAAAGGTCATTATCAAACCCAAATGACTCCATGGGGTCCTAAAATCAAACTAAGTATTTTAATGATTAGAGATATCTCATAAAATAGGATTATTACATGTTTTATGGTAGTTTTATATTATTATAATTTTACTTATTTATCCTTGTTTACCTGATTTCCACTTCAACCACACTAAAAAGAAATAACTACTAAAATTACTATTAATAACACCCAAAAATAAAGGGGACCTATTTACACAATTTGGGACTTCTTATCCCAAATATGTAATCCATTTTTCCAAATTCAAAATACATAATTGGAAAAAATTAATTTGAAATAAATTCTTGTTTTCAAAACCAAAAAGCGGGTTTTAAGAAGTAAAAACTATCAAAAGATTGACATGTGTTTATGTCCAATTTCAATGTGAAATTAATTTCAATGGCCAAAATTAGATTAAATGATAAAAGAATAATCCAATTAATATTTAAAAATAATTAAAAGGAAAATATATCTCTATAAATAAATTAGATGAAAAGGTAGTTTTAAAATAAAATGCAGTATTTTTTACTATTCATTAAAATATGGATTTTTTTAGAAAAATACAAAAATTTAAACCAATATAAATTTTGATGTCCCTATTCTAAATAATAAGTTTATTTTTTCAAATATAATATATATGAGTGAAAAAAACTAGATTTAAAAATGGTTCTCCAACAAAATGTGGAAAAACAATCTAATAAAAATATTAGAGTATTTTATGCTTAAAATTGGATTCATTCCCATTTTAAGTCTCTAAAATTCATTCGATAAATGTAAAAACATGTAACAAATAGGTAAAATCATAATATTTTAATTTCTCTTCATTATCACCAATAAAATGGATAGGCATTTTCTATAATTTAAAATAATAATATTATTGTTGTATAATTTTTTCAGTAAAGATCAATGTTGTTTGCGACGTAATATTTAGAAGAAACACAATATTGTTTTCTGGGTATGCTTTTAAAAAAATCATTCCCTTTAACAAAAAATGAATATATTATTCCTAAATATTAATAGATATGAAAATGTATTCTTTTATAAATACCTAGGATATTACATCTTTCCCTCTTTTAGAAATTGTGTCCTCATAATTTTAAAATTGGTCTTGGTAACTTCATTGAAAATCCCACAACGGAAAAACAGTCAAAAAAACTACCACTTTGAAAGAATGAAGGATAATTAAAAAGGTCACCCTTGATAACACATATGAGTATTCCATGTAGGAAATTATGGATATAGAACAAAACATAACCATATTGTTCTAATGGAGTGTGAAAGAAAACATGATCGAGAGAAAGTTAACAATCAGAAAACCACCAACTTGTGATGGGTTAAATGGTCTTTGATTTCCCAGTAGGAAAAGTAAACAAGCAACGTTTTTGTTTTAAGGTACTTTTTGTAAATTTGAGGAATTTTTTTATGAGCGTGACTAAGAACATAACTAAACATACTTACTTTTCATGTAGAGTTTCATCATTTAACAAATTTCTACCACAAACTAATCTTTCTCCAAACAATTAGTATTCAAGATGTCTTGGTCACACATGAAGAACAATAATAAACTTCTAGAGAATCGCATAAACCACAAAGGAATAACAATATATTCATCCTATCTTGAATCATTAACCAAAACCAAAAAAGTTACTAAATGGTCAAATAATTCCCCAAAGAATAATCTTTTATAAGGACAAGGACTACTTTTAATCTCCAAAATTCAACAGTAATAACCAAGTTCTATATATACCATTAAACAAAAAAAATCACTTTAAATTCATCAAAATAATACAAACTAATATTGAAACCCAAAATTCATAATGATTTGATCACTTAGTCTTCCAAGATAAATTTTAACATGTATCTCCAAATAAAATTGATCTCTAAGTAATTACACTAGTCACATATTCCCCAAAATAGGTTAATCACTTCCATTAATGACTTGAATAACTATAATTACACAATGAAAACATAAATTCTTCCAAAATAAAATTCAACCATTACACTGTTAAAATCCCATAGTGTTCAATTAACCATAATCATATAATATTCCCAAAAATGTGAACATCTTCCAAAATAACATTTATCACATAATCACCAAATCATTTTCATATAAAAAATATATACATTTGATAAACCATATATCTACCAAATCAACTTATTATTAATCTATAATATCATTTAACTAAAAAGAAAAGGTCTTACTAACTAGGGACTTTTCATAGAACAATGGTAGGTGATGCGGCCCTCTCTCCCTTTTGTTGTGGATTCGATTCTCGCAGCATTGTCGGACACGATAGGTTTTCACCCAAGAGGCGGGTTGTCCTTTTTCTAAAACTATATAATTATTATAACACTCCAAACATGAGATAAAATCATAAAAAATAACAAAAACATGTTTCATCCTCAAAGTTTATTTAATACCATTTACTTTTCATCCTCAAAAGTACTAACCCATAACTACCACAAAAATACATGTCTCTAAAAATACCATTAAATACCATTAAATTTCATAGAATAAGCCTCACAAGGGTTTTATAAGAAATTTAACTTATGACCAACATTAAAATTATAAACCCATGATTATATCAATAACTTTTAAGAGAACATATTAAACTCCATTGTTGTCTAAACCCTTCTCTGAAACCAACTATAAGGGATTGTCCTTAAACCTAACATATTCTAGTGACTTTTGACTAGAATTAGCATTCATTAATTCCCAAAGATATTTCAGGTCTGTATTTTTAGATAATTTGGAAAAAATGTTATATAAAATTTCAATATTACATAGTATATAAGTCTCCATGTCATCCATTTTTTTCCTTAAACAAAAACTATTAAAATGAAACATGTTTTATTTTCAAGATAAATCAAAAAATACATGCATCATAGAATCTTATTTGTCCTTAAAAATATTATGAAATATAAAAAACAATTAAAGATTTTGGATTATCACAAAATGCTCTGTAATGGAAAACAAGGGAAATTGTTTACATGTGATCTTGAGATATATAAATAAGAACATGAGTACTTTCATAAAGGCCTGAGAAATAGAAATATAATAAAAATAATAACTCAAATCATAACATGAAAATGAGGCCTCAAAATTTAATTTATTAATTAATAATAATATTACCAACTTCCATCCCCAAGGTTTCATATCACCAAGGTCCATACCTAAGGTTTTATAAAATTTACCACGGTTATACATTGAGGTATCTTAAAACTTATCATCTCTATAGATTAATTTATTTACCCAATTCATTGAAGAGATATCATGGAACACCATTAATATGAATTTATATTCATGTTATCCACATATATAATAATAAAAAATTCTATAAATAACCCAAAGAGAATAAAATAAATGGGTTTTATATAAAAATCATGACGTTTAAAGAAGTGTTTAAAAACATGATCATGATGTCATTTATAACTCACATAAAGACAATGAGGGTTTTATGTATGTAAATTATAGAATAAAATATTTCAACTTTATTTCTTGAGGAATACCCATGTAAATGAATAGGTATGGGTAATCACAAAAACAAAATAAAACATGTTCTTGAGAAAGAAGAGAGAAATTTGGAGATGAAAATTATGCAGCATAACGACTATGAAACAAGGTTTTAGAAAACATTAAAAAGATAGGGTATAGGGGTATACCATCCATAAAGTATTCATAATACATTATAGATACATAATAAAATTTAAATAATCACATGGTATGGAAATTTGAAAGACATACCACATAAAAGAGAACTTGAAAGGAAAAGAGAAGTTAGATAGTTCCCTTACCACATAAGAAACACTTGAATACATATCATTAAGGAATTAAATTATAAACAAATTTTAATATCATGATAATATACTAATTCATGATATAATGATTCAAAGGGTTTTATATACACCTTATAGGAAAATAAAGGTGCATAACATAAAGATATGCGCCAAAGAAAGGAGACTAAGATAAAGTCCCTTACCATGAGTCTGACTTCTCACGTTCATTCTTTATCTTACAAAATAATAAAATTAAGTTAATATATAATTGTTTTAGAACCCTTTTGTTATTTTTATTTCTTTTATATCACTTATTACAATGTTATAACAATTACTTAATGATTTATGTTCATATCAGACGTGTAGTCAATATTTGGTACTTTAGTCAAAAATGAACATGTTATGATTGGAAATTGTCCATATGGTCATAATTAAATCATATATATAATGATATTAATGATTTAAATAAAATATAAATATCATATATGTATGTAATTATAATAATACATAATATTTTGAGATGAGAAATGAAATGCACCGTTCATGGACACGGTAGATCGTACATACGCATGAACGCTACTTTCATTTCATTGTCATATTAAAAGAATGAAAAATAGTTGATACATATGTATATTAAAATTAAATTATAATATCTATGTTATATATGTTGCATTTTTTCATTAAATCCATAATTTATACATTCCATGTATCGCATGAACGAGTCATATCACTTTGAGGGGGTGATAGTCCACACTTACTCAAATGAAATTATCGTATTTATACAACATGAAAAGAATAAAGGTGTGTTATAAATGAAAATTACATAATCATAGATATAATATAAATAGAATATATTTCATAAATAAATATATTTCCATCACAATGTCCACCGTGAGAGGTGGTTGGATAAAATTGAACAATCATTCTTTCGTGAGGCAGTAGTTCACCGTACACAAAAATAGTATGTTCTAAATCTATTAGATGAAGGTGTGTGTAAGTGTAGGTAAAAATATAAGCATATAAACATCATATTATATTTAGAATATAATTTTTTTTTAATAATCTAATTAAGAGAGGTTAGGGGTGGAGAAAGAAAATAAAGGAAAGGTTCTTGAGAGAAGATGTTGCCTCTAAATCGGGTAACTCATTTTAATTTGATCCAAAAGGATTCTTTGAATTTCTTTAATAAAAAGGTAATGATTATACGATGAGGGGAGGGATTTTGGAAGAATATTGTAGAAAAATTTGAATGATACAAAGGGTTTGAGAGGTGTGAGTAAGTGGGTAGAGGCGGTGGTCTTTTATAAGAGGGAGGAGGGGCACTTTAGGAAAGTCATGAAATGTTATTTTATTATAAATTTATTGTCGAATTATAATAGTTTAAAAGTGATAAATTTAGATTATAAGATGATTATGGGTCTAAATCCTCTCAACCAATAGGTTTTAGATAAGTTTATGTCACAAAATAAACCTTATATTTTAGCTTTAACCCTTAGTTAAAAACATTAACTGCCACCATGTCTTCTTGTATTTTCATAATATACAGTTACTATAGTTACTATAAAATTCCAATAGAACCACAAGTGGATAATTAATTATATTTTTAACATTATATAAATATGTTTTCTTAATATTATATTTTTAGGAATATTATATAATTTAATAAAATTTTATTTCTTTTAAAAAATCATTTATGTCAATTTTAACACAATTTAGTACTTGATTTTTTTAAAGTCATAATAACTTTATTCCTTCAAACCAAAGGAATTAAATCATCCCCACATTTAAATTTCATCCAAAAAATTCATGTATGGTGTAAAAATGTTCAAATAGAATTTATTTTAATATTTATAATATCATTTATTTGAATCATTCGTTAATAAAGTAATCACTCCATCATCATTGTATCATAAATAAATAAATTTATTCAATGTATAAAAATTATAAATAAAATAAATTATTTAGGAAATATTATAATATTTTTAATGAATATTTATTTTCTAATATATCATTTACATAAACCAAATTAAAATTGTTTTAGTTAGGAGATTCATGTTTGTGTTATATTTCTCTTTTCATTAAAATAAATATTATTAAAGGCCATTATCATGCCCAGGTGTTTCCATGGGGTTTTGAAATTGACCCAAGGATGATAATGGTCATAAATATCTCTTAAAATTGGATTAGGATACATTTTAGTATATTTTTATATTATCATAATATTATTTTCTTACCTTTATTTACCTGATTTACCCTTTAAAGATGGTAAAAAAACTAATTACTAAAGTTACAATTCATAATGTACAAAAATAAAGGGACCTATTTAGAAACTTTTGGAATTATTATTACAAATATGGAATCCATTTTCCCAAATTTTAAACACATAATTGGTAGTAATTAATTTAAAATTAATTCTTACTGTTAAAACCAGAAATTGGGTTTTTAAGAAGTAAAAACTATCAAAAGATTGACATGTGTTTATGTCCAATTTCAATGTGAAATTAATTCAAATGGATAACATTGGATTAAATTATAAAAACATAATCCAATTAAATGTTAAATTTAATTAAAATTCTGATCTATCGATAGAAATAAATTATATGAAAATGCGGTTTTGAATTAATATGTAGTATTTTTCACTATTCATTAAAATATAGATTTTATCAGAAAAATACCAAAATTTCATCCAAAGTAAATTTTTTGATCTCTATTCTAAATAATAAGTTTATATTTTCAAATATATTATATAAAAGTGAGAAAGACAATATTTAAAACGTGTTCTCTTTCAAAAGGCGGTAAAATGACCTTTTAAAATGTTAGAGTATTTTATACTTAAAATTGGATTCATTCTCATTTTAAGTCTCTAAAATCCATTGGATAAATATAATTACATTTAACTAATATGTAACATAATAATATTGTTAATTATTTTCATTCCCATAAATACAACGGTTAGGCATTAACTACAATTTAAAATAATGATATTATGGTTGTATTATTTTATCAGTATAACTTAATGTTGTGTGCAACGTAAGATTTTGAATAAACTCATTGTTGTGTGTTGGGTATACGTTTTGAAAAATAATATCCTTTAACAAAAAATTATTATATTATTCACAAATATTAATTGATATAGAAATATATAATTCTATAAATACCTGGGATCGGCCCGGCCCGGTGGAGCGCAGCCCACCTAGGGACCCGGCCCGGCAGGTCCGACCCGAATAGGGGGTCGGCCCAGCCTGGTGGGGGACGACCCACCTAGGATCCCAGCCCGGTGGGTCCGACCCGAATAGGGAATCGGCCCAACATGGTGCGGCGCAGCCCACCCACGGAACCGGCCCACATTTGCGGGTAGGTTCGGTTCACCCGGCGGCGCCGCCCCTCCTTGCTGCTAGGCCGGCCGAAGCCGGCCAGTTTTGTCTGGCGCGAGCAGCCCAAATTTTTGGGTCGTGATTCCCCTGAACATAGCGCCCATAGGCATCGTAGTTTCCTTCAGCCCGACCGGCAGGCATCCGGCCGGTTCACCCGCCGAAGCGGCCCGCGTAGCACGGTCTGTGGTCTTCTCCGCAGCACGGCACCAAGCGGTGCCACGGTCTCCTGCCCGTTCGGACGTAGCCGGACGGTTTATCCAATAAACCACCCGCACATCGGGTCGCGGTCTTCCCGCAGTGCGGTGCCAAGGAGTCGCAGTGGTCCTCCAGCCCGACCGGCCGGTTCGCTTCGTCCGAGCAGCCCACACCGCGGGACGCGGTTTCCTAAACACTGCCAGCGCGACGGTTCCAGTCCTCCACCACCGCGGCCCAGCTTGGGCGTGGCCTTCGGTTGTCGCCTCCTTCATTTGCCGCCACCTCATGGTCGTGGCCTCTTCCTCTGGTGCGGTGCAACAGCACCGCACCCTTCCGGCTCCACCTCCGTCTCCAAATAAACCAACAAGCAACAGAGGAACGTCGGGCCGTGTTGGTTTGGCCCGCGTCCTCCATATTAGATGATAACATTTTTCCACTGACGAACCAAGGTATTCAATGAAGAATGAGGTAAAATTTTATTCAATTAAAATTAATCATATCCCCCTACCTCGAATGTGACGTTGCACGTCGACGTGCCACAGAAGACGAGCATCGTGGTTGTCGGACGTCGCGGAAGACGGTGTCGCTTAAGATGGATATCGTTCCGTCAACGTCAGAGGAAAAAGTCATTAGTTGTTGGAGATGTTCTCCACGGCCGTCATCTTCTCCCTTAATTTAGAGGAAGAGAAGAGAAGATGGAAGTTCTTCATGGCCGTCATCATTCTTCATCGAGAGAGGACGTCCTTCGTAATTGGAATAAGGCTCTCCCTCCTATCCTTCTTCTCCTTAGCACTCCACCAAGAAGTAATTCCAAAAATAATAGAAATTGTTCTCTATTATTTTATCTCTCATAAAAAGTGACAACACATTAGATTAAATGTGGAGAGATGGATTCAAAAATATTTGAATTAAAATTGAATTAATTCTCTTCATTAATGGTGGAGTGTTGGAAAAAATTAAAACATGGAATTCCAAGAGTTCAAGGGGGTTTCAAGGGAGTTTAAAGGGCTACTGTTCATGTGGGACCCACAACACATTATCCTCTGATGGGAGGTTATGTGGGGTGTGGGCCCCACCTCCAACTCCTCTTTGGGGAAAATATAACCACCAACAAATAAAAATGTTTTACACACACATTTTTATTCAAACTTTAATTTTTAATTAGAAACCCCAAAATTAACTTTCAACTTGTACAAAATGCATCTGCAGTAAATGTCCCCTTAAGAGAATACTGGTGCTGCGAGTTCATCGGTGTCCTCGGATTTCAATTTCGAGGAATGGTTTGAAAGATAAAAAAACCCACACGTATGTTTACTGAACGTACCCAAAAAACATTAGAAATTGATTTCGGGCACACCGGGCCTCAGAATCAACCGTCGTCAGAAACTACAGAATCATAAAATTCCAAATAATTTGAGAAAAAAAATTACTTGAAATTTCTGGGTCTTTACATTACCCCCATTTCAGGGATTTACGACCCCGTAAAGCTACAACACACACTAGGGAAACAAAATGAGGGTACTGAGTAGGCATCTGAGCCTCCTGATCCCATGTGCTCTCCTGGAGGTTCCTGTGCTGCCAGAGAACGCGCTCTAGAGGAATCGACCGTCCATGTAGAACCCACTCCTATCAATCCCCAATCTCTACTAGGACCTCCGTGAATTTCGCCCCGTCATTGATGTCCAGCTCCCCATGGTCGATGATGTGGGAAGGGTCATGCACGTATCTCCTCAGCTGAGATATGTGGAAGACATCGTGCACCTGATGCAACTGAGGTGGAAGGGATAGGAGGTAAGCCACCTCTACTACTCTGCTGATGAACTAGAAAGGTCCGATAAATCACAGAGATAACTTGCTGTCTCATCCAAATCTCCGTAGACCCCGTTGAGGTGAGACCCGTAAGAAGACGTGGTCACCATCCTCGAACTACACTGGTCTCCATCTCCTATCAGCATAGGACTTCTGTTTGCTCTTTGTAGTCTTCATCCGCTCCTCGATGATCTGCACCTTCTCCGTCGTAGCCTGAACCATCTCTGGTCCTACAAGTACAGACTCCCCTGGGTCGGTCCAGCACAGCGGTGATCTGCAAGGTCAGTCGTACAGTGCCTCATAAGGGGCCATCCCAATGGTGGAGTGGTAGCTGTTGTTGTACGCAAACTCCACCAAGGGTAAGGGATCCTCCCAGGTGTGACCAAAGTCGAGGACACAAGCATGAAGCATGTCCTCGAGAGTCTGAATGGTCCTCTAAGTCTGACCAACCGTCTGAGGAAGGAAGGCGGTGCTCAAGCGAAGCTGCATCCAAAAAGCCTCATGTAACCTATTCCATAGCCGGTAAGTGAAATGAGCATCTCAATCGGAGATGATAGTCGATGTCACACCATGAATCTATATGATCTTCTGACTGTTGGGGCATCCTAAGCTCTCTACTGAGCCCTTCTCTCTGATCAGTAGGAAGTGGGCCGACTTGGTGAGTTGGTCTGTGATCACCTAGATAGAGTCATGTCCTATATATGTATGTGGAATTCCCATCATGAAATACATATATATCCCATCCCACTTCGACTCTGAAACCCCTAAGGGTTGAACCAAGCCTGCTGGAACCTGGTGCTCCGCCTTCACTTGCTGACAGATGAGGCATTGAGAGACAAACTCTGCTACTGCTTTCTTCATACCCAGCCACCAATGTTGTCGTCTGAGGTCCTGATACATCTTCGCCACTCCAAGATGTACTGCTAGAGGGGAAATGTGGAAATCCCTCAACACCTCCTCTTGTAATGCAACTGGTACCATGGTATGTCCTCTAAAAATAATGATGTGCTCCCCAACTTTAGAAACCCATCAGGTGCCTGCCCTGAGGATATCTGAGCACGTCGCGTCCCATAGTCAACGTCCCCTCATTTTGCATCCCTGACTCGCTGAAGAAGTGGAGGAGTGACAGTGAGAGACTGAAGAAAGGATGCTCCATCTCTATCCACAAAGGATATATGCAATGCGGGTAGCTGCTCTGTCACCTCTCCTTGTAGATGAATGCTCGATCTCCTACTGAGAGTATCTGCTACAACATTCCCCTTCCTGGGAGTATAGACTATCTCAAAGTCATATTCCTGGAGGAACTTGAGCCATCACCGTTATCTCAAGTTCAGGTCCTTCTGTGATAGGATGTACCTGAGACTCTGGTGGTTAGAGTAAACTATAAAACGATCACCCATAAGATATTTCCACCACATCTTCAAGGCAAAAACCACTGCTGCTAACTCCAGGTGATGGGTAGCGTAGTTCTTCTCGTGCTTTCTCAACTATTGTGAACTATAGGCGATCATTTCTCGCTCCTATGTCAGGACACACTTGAGTCTGATCCCTGATGCATCGCAGTAAACTAGGTACCCAACGCCCTCCTCTGGTAGCCTCAAGATGGGCGCACTGGTCAATCTCTGCCTCAGCTCCTGAAAGCTCTATTGGCATCTCTCTGACCACAGAAATGGTTTCCCCTACTTCGTCAATGTTGTTAGTGCTGCTTCAACTTTGGAGAAGTCTGGCACAAAGGTAAGTCTGGCCGACTCATGAGTGATCGACTGCACCCTCTTATACATGATTCCATCATGTGCTGCCTGGGTTTTCCTTTTTTCCGACCAAGAAAAACCCCATCCCAATGTTGTAGATAAACCACAACATTTTTTCCTAATACAGTCAATCTTTGTATGAACTGTGGTTGCTCAGTCCATACCCAAAATAACGTCGTAAGGCCTCGATGCTTCCACCAAGAGGTTCCAACCGAAACTCTCGCCTCAAGGGTCAGATCACACCGTCGTCATAAGTGTGATTATCGAGTGTCCTCCCAAAGGTATCTCATGACGTGAGGGTCAAGTCAGTGTCTTAACCGGAAACTCTAGGTCTAGGACAAGATTTTTGGAAGGAAGGAATGATTGGTACCTATGACTATTGATACAGAAGCTAGTAGTAGACAAATACCTTACCTCAAATCATTCTCAGATCCCTTGGGTCACACTCCTTGATCGCATGTAGCTACTCTCTTCCCCTACCCTCCAGCTATGCTTCTACATCTGCTGCCCAACAGATTCATTTGTCCTTAACACTTCCTCTTCCAAAAACATCTCACATGACCAAGTCTCTAAGACTGATGCTAGTTTCATGCTTTCCAACTATTAACATTCACTGGTTGTATCCGCTCAGCCAATGAACATTCAACCACAAGGGTTCTTTCTATCACCCTAACATAAGTAGGAATGCATAGAGGAAAAATTGTTGGCTATGATATACATAAACACACCTCGCTTAGAGTTCCTATATCTAAAGCATTAATCGAATCATATTCATTGAGTACCAAGAAAGATCGGTCTACCTCAATGAATACTCAGCTACTGACACGTCGTCCTGCCGAAGCAGTATAAGCTCTAGAAAACTCTCAGCCACCTCCTCCAGCTAGTCTTCAGTCGCCTGTGGGTCGGACTCGCCTCGGAACTTGAGGGATATCTGGTGTTAAAACACATGTAAGGCACTAAGCCTATGAGTTTCCTCTATCAGTACCACCAGTAGTGTCTGCTGACCAATGGGCAGTGATATAGTTGGCACACTACCTAAAGGTACCGTCTCAAAAAATGGTCCAAGTACTAAAACTTGATCATTATGCAGACCATCCTCATGGTCACTCATAGAAAAATATTAGTAGTTAAGATCAACATCTGCTCTAATAGTGTCTCAACTAGGCGGAAAACTCCAGTAATCGCCTCCATCCAGTCCTCTACTGCTTGGGAATCTATCTTGCCTCAAAACTTCAGAGACCTCTACCACTAGAACTCTTGCAACGTGCTCAGTGGGAGTGCACTGTCCATCAATGCGACTAGTGGAATCTGCTGCCCAATGGGTGGTGGTGCTGTTGTTACACCACCTGAAGGTGCCAACATAGTAAGAGGGCCCTGCACCGGAGCCTCCTCGCTCGGTGGGCCGTCATCATGTACTCTCTCTCAGGAACCCTAGCTGGCTATCTTCGCAGTGGCATCCTGATAAGGAACAGGTGCGCCACGGTCAAAAACTTATACCTGGTGAGCTGACTCAAAGAGACCACAAAGGAAACTCTTGAAACACACACATAATCAGTGTTTTTGTGCACTAAGTCTGAAATCAGAGGTCAGGGTCCTGGTGTATAGATACGTCATCCGTCGCACCAACACTGGACTCACTGGACTGAAAACCATACTCAATACTCTTGACACTATCGCTTCAGAGAAAAGAAATATCAGAGTCCTAAGTTCTGCGGCAGAACTGAATCCTCGAATACCAATTTGTCATGACCCATTCTCGGGGCCCATGTCGTGACTACCCCAAGCCTGCCTTCCATAGGCCATGGGCTGGAGACTAGCACCAAAGGCCTAATCCTGATAAAAGGAAAGGCATTTCATTTTTAACCTGTAACGCACACACATTCTGAACACAAACATTAAAGGAAACAACTGAAAATAATCACTAAGTAAAACCGATACAAAAGTAAGTGTTGAAAGGAAAGGGCTGGAAATACAATCCTAACAATAAAGTACAACTGAAGAAAAGTAAACACCAACTACTGAGTCGTCCTTCGAGAACCCCACCTGATGAGTGGGTACAGATGGCCTCCTCAGCACCTTAGGTCAGTCCATCCGCTCCATGTACGTCTCACTAAGTGGTCCACCTCCGGGTACCATCCAACTCCACAACACTCTACCTCGATCAGTGTTGTCCGTCGTCTGCAACCAACACAACGAAGTGCGGTCATTGCCCGTGTAGGGGTGAGTATAACGATACTCAGTAGGGACCCCGAGACCCCTGAAGGTATCCCAGAATCCATGAAGCATAAACCACAAAAGAAAATATACAATCATGAAGTATCAACCAACCCTAATTAGGTATATTACCATACATATACCTAAGTTATCAATCTCAGTTCGACACCAACTCTCGAGCCCAAGCACAATCCAGTCCACAAAGGAAGTAAAGTCAATCAAATCGATGATAATGATTGAAATTCAAGACTCATCTCACACAGGTATACAAGAACAGAAGTCAAAACTGTCAGAACCACACAGGATACAAAAAGAGTAGCCATCGCTGTCAAACCCACAGAGGATCCCAGTATAGTAGTCGTTGTTGCCGAACCCATGGAGGATCCCAGTACAGTAGTCGTCGCTGTCGAACCCACGGAGGATCCCAGTACAATAGTCGTCACTGCCGAACCCATGGAGCATCCCAGTATAGTAGTCGTCACTATTGAACCCACAGAGGATCCCAGTATAGTAGTTTTCACTTCCGAACGCACAGATGATCCCAGTACAGTAGTCGTTTTTGTCACAGTCAGCTCTAGGGTTCTCGCACACAACACGATCGATTCCAAGAGGGTCCACTCCTCAAGCAAAGGGGTTGATAAATCAACTATCACGAATTCTAGATTTGATGTATCCCGATGTTCTATCTCATAAAAAGGAACCCAGCGCGACAAATGACGCCTCAATCAGACGCCTGGTCTGAGTGTTATTGGCTTTTCGGATCTAGAGGCAGGGTTGGAATTACGCTCAATTGAAACTCTGCCATTTTCCAAAGTTTTCCAAAACTCACTTAGAGTATCGCAAAAGGACTATCTCATCGAGAGGATCCCAGTATCGTAGACGACGTGTCAATCAGACGTGTGGTCTAGAAGATATTCACATTTAAGCGAAACAGGCCCGGCCTGTCAAGCCCAGTGGGCTGGCGGGTCGGCCCGGCCTGGTTTGGTGGGTCATACCTGGTTGGGGGTCAGCCCGGTCTGGTAGAGAGCATCCCACCTGGGGACCCGTCCCAGTGGGTACGACCCGAATAGGGGGTCATCCCGGCCCGGTGGGGCGCAGCCCACCTAGGGACCCGGCCCGGTGGGTCCAACCCAAATAGGGGGTCGACCCGGCCCGGTGGGGCGCGGCTCCCCCGCAGACCCGGCCCACGGTTTCGGGCCATGATTCCCCCACACGGGGTTCCCATAGGCGTCGTGGTTTCATTCATCCTGGCCGGCAGGCGGCCAGCCAGTTCGCCCGCCGAAGTGGCCCACACAGCGCGGGTCGCGGTCTTCTCCAAAGCACGACGCCAGGTGGCGCTGCGGTCTCCTGCCCGGCCGGTTGTAGTCGGCCGGTTATTCCAGCAAGTGGCCCGTACAGCAGTCCGAAGTCTTCTCGCAACGTTGTGCCAAGGAGGTGTCGCGGTCCTCCACCCCGGCTGGCTACGGCCGGCCGATTCTCTTCGTCCAAGCAGCCCGCACCGCGGGCCGCAGTTTCCTCCACGTGGTCGGTGAAACGGTGTCGGTACTCCACTACTGCGGCCCAGCCTGTCCACGGCCTTCGGTTTCCACCTCCTTCGTTCGCCGCCGCCTCATGGTCGTGGCCTCTTCCTCCGGCGCGGTGCAACGGCACCGCCCCCTTCTGGCTCCACCTCCATTGCCAAATAAACCAACAAGCAACAGAGGAACGTCGGGCCATGTTGGTTCGGCCCGCACCCTCCATATTAGATCATAACATTTGGCCATTTAAGAACCAAGGTATTTAACGAATAATGGGGTACAACTTTTTTCAATTAAAATTAATCATATCCCCCTACCTCGTATATGACGTTGCACGTCGACGAGCCATGGAAGATGAGCATCGCGGTAGTCGGGCATCGCAGAAGACGACTTCGTTTAAGATGGATATCGTTTCGTCAAAATCAGAGGAAAAATTCATTAGTCATTGGCGATGTTCTCCTTGGTCGGTGTCTTCTCCCTTGATGCGGAGGAAGAGAAAAGAAGATGGGAGTTCTTCGTGGGTGTCACCAGTCTTCGTCGAGAGAGGATGTCTTTCATCGTTGGAAGAAGGCTCTCCCTCTTCTCATTCTTCTCCTTAGCTCTCCACCAAGAAGTTAATACAAAAATAATAGATATTGTTCTCTATTATTTTTATGTCACAAAACTCAAGAGTTATCTCTCATAAAAAGTGGAAACACATTAGATTAAATGTGGAGAGATGGATTTAAAAAGATTTGAATTAAAATTGAATTAATTCTCTTCATTAATGGTGGAGATTAAAACATGGAATTCCAAGAGTTCAAGGGGGTTCAAGGGAGTTTAAAGGGATAGTGTTAATGTGGGGACCACCACACATTATCCTATCATGGGAGGTTATGTGGGGTTTGTTCCCCACCTTCAACTCCTCCTTGGAGAAAAAATAACCACCACCAAATAAAAATGTGTTACGCACACATTTTTATTCAAAATTTAATTTTTAATTAGAAACACCAAAATTAAATTTCAACCTGTACAAAAGGAAACTGTGATAAAGGTCCCCTTAAGTGAATATCGGCGCTGCGAGTTCTTCGGTGTCCTCGGATTTTAATTTCGAGAACCGGTTCGAAAGATAGAAAAACTTGCATGTATGTTTACTGAACTTACCTGAACAAAACTTCAGAAATTGATTCCGGCCACACTGGTCCTTGGAATCAAGCGCCGTCAAAAACTGCAGACTCGTAAAATTCTAAAGAATTTAAGAAAAAAATTTCCTTGTAATTTCCTGGTCTTTATGATTATAGAATTTATGAGTTATATGATGATATTTTGGAGCTTAAAAATGATGTTTTAAGATCTTATGAATTATATAATGTTTTGAAATATGATAATAAGATACTGATCAAGTAATTTAAGAAAGATTATAAATGTAATTATATTATCAAAGAAGGAAATAAAAAACTATTTTTGGAAATGAATGTTTTAAAAATACTATCCTTGACATTAATAAATAAAAATATAAAATTATGATTATAGAGAATAATATCTCTAAGACTTAAATAGAGAATCATAGTTTAAGAAATTATTCTTCATCTACCAAAGATAAATTCTATGATGATCTTGAGTTTTTTTAGAAGGATAATGTTAATCTAAAAAAGGATGTTTTTAGTTTGAATGAAATTTCTATATTTTTTCAAGTAAAGGAAATATATAAAAAAAATGGCTATAGTGAAACTAAATTATGATAATTATAGTTTTGGTAAAAATAATTAGATTCTTATAATGTATGTAAATTGTTTTTTAAAGAGTTCAATAAGGAAGGTATCAACATCTAATTGTTTCAAATACTAATTTCAAGGAAATAGTGTCAATGAATGTTCCCTCAGGTTCCCTCGATATTTCTATTTCATAATATTTTCTATCTCTAAAAATGTTTCTAAAATTTTCCCTTACAAAAATTGTTTTAAATATTCTTCAGTATCTATTTTTTTATAACTCAATTGGAACCAAAATACCATGGGTACCGAAAGGTATTTATGTTTTATTTTTTTATGGATTCTTCTATATGAATATTAATTTTACTCAAGAGGCGGCTTCTCTAAAAAGAAAGTTTCATTTCAATAAGGAAGAACTATTAAATTCAGGAAGTATTTATGTTTTTTTATATTCATTAACTATTTTATAGAAGTGGATATCTAGTTTCAAAATATCGCCTAAATTTAGATGAATCTATTATTATGTATATTGTTTTATTCTTTTTAAGGGGATATTTGTCATTGTTATTATTTTGGTTTCAACATGTGCCTAATAGTTATATCATGAAATTTATAAAGAGTTTTCCATATTGTCTTTATATTTCATAATATATTATTTTTGAAATATTTTAAAAAGGGTGAGAATATTATAAATTCTTGATTTCATTTTGTAATTTTAAAAAAGAGGGCGTTTTGGGTGTTTTATGTTCTTTGTTTATGTTTTTTTATTTTATAATATCCAAATTCTTCATGATATGTTTTTCATTATATGTTAACATAAATTTTATGGAATACTATTTTTATTAGATCAGTATATTTTTATTATATCTTGAGTTATAGTGTTTTTAATTTTATAACTCCCTTTTTATAAGAAAGATATGAATTTCATTCAACTTTTATGAAGTCTAAATTAGTTTTTAGTATATTTTCATTTTTATTTTAATCTTGCAGCATGTCTTTGGTTTTTAAAAAAAATCAAGTTCATCTCTTACATTATTTGTTCTATAAAAATTGAGTTATACTCTTCAGAGTTTCAAGAAACTATTTTTTATATAAAATTAATTCATTTAAATTTCATTAATTTATTTAGAAGTCTCGAATCATATTTTTACTTCCCTACAAAATTCCAAAATTCTCTACTACATTTTTTTAATTCTACAAATTCTAGAAAATTATTTCTTATTTCATTCATTGATAATACTGGAGATATAAATTAGAGTCGCATGACATTTTTTGAGATGGAAATATAATACTTTAATATGCATATCATTCAACTGCATGAAATGCTTAAATTTCCATTTAGATAACCAAAAATGACCAAATTTCTATAACTATTTCATTTCTTTTATATATTCCATGTAATATATATCACAGTTTTTCAAAAATTTATTGGGTTTTGTAAGTCATATTGAATCATTTTTTTATTATTTGGAGATATTATGAATTTATATACATTTAAGTAAACTATAATATTCACTAATTATTCTATTTAATGGCTCAAAAAACTGGTCAATGTTAATGTTTTTTTGATATAATAGGATTTTAGGTTTTTATTTTTAAACCTACCGTGTGGTTTCCATTCAAGTGACCACATGTCTTTATTTCAAGTGACCATGTTCTTTGTTTCAAGTGACTATGAATCTTTCAAAATTTAATTACGGTAGCATTTATATTGACTGCGTGAAGTTTCATTGATATATTTTTCACATAAATCATAAACATACCTGCTAAACATAAAGATGTGGCACATTTTCTTCTTGAAAAAATGTTAAAACTTGAATTATTATAAAATTTGTACCCTCATTTTCACCTGATTTTATATTGAAGAAATAGTGAAGCATACTTTGAACAAGAGCTGCATCCTCACCTGCTATACACCGGCTTAGAATCCTTCACATCTCATTTTACTATACTCTAATATTTCAATCAGTTTCTCTTTTTTATAGATGGTTATGATACACAAGAAGGTTCACTAGAAACAAAATGTGCATTCATTGGTTGAAGATACAATAAAGAATCATGGTCACTAAGGAAACCACATGATGATATCTGAAGTGACTACATGATATAATATTTACACTATCAAAATAACTTCAGTATGTTTTGTTTAAATAGTCAGTAAAACTACAACACATTATATTTAAGTGATCACAAGCTATTCACACAGTTAGTATAGTGTTTGTCCATTGTATTAAGTAACCCTCCACTATTCATATGGTCAATATACCTACTGCATGACTACTTGAACTGACCATAAATATTAAAATAATGTAAATTAAAGTGACTACACATTAAAATATTCTCATGGTCACTTGGAATTCCGTATTAGATCTTATTTTATTTATTTTTTCTAAAATATGAATTTTTCAGCATTCTCTATTTTTCATTATATTTGATACATAGATTAGATATAGGAGTATATTAATTTTTTTAAGTTATTTATAGAATTACCAAATTTATATATATTATAATAATTCCTTGTGAAGTGTATTTAAAATATTTTTACCTTTTTAATTTTTTTTTAATATATTCATTGTTTTGGGATGTTCATACAACATATATTTCCATTATTTAAACTTTCATGTTTTGATTTAATTTAATGATATTATTCTTTTCTATGTTAATATTTAATAATGGCCAAATTATAGAAAATTATTTTCTAGTACTTAATGTAGTGTAATTAATTATTAATGCTATTTTACAATAATAAATTATAATATATATGAAATTTGACTTTAATAGTTAAAATATTATATTATATTCATGGAATTACATTTTTCTATTATTATAGAGACTATTTAAATTATTTAATGAGATATTAAAAATGGTTTGATTAAGTCTTCATGTTTTGAATTGAAATTATTATTGCTACAATTATTGTAGAATGATAATTTTTCATTGTCCTAGATAATTATATAGTTTTAATTTGAATAGGTTTACCTATTTAAGGATTGGGTTTTTAGTTTTTATATATTATATTTAGAGGATTAAAGATTAATTCAAAGGATACCCACAATCAATTTATAAGAACACAAATATTTAAGAATAAAAAATAATTTATATTGAACATTTAAGTGTAGTACATACCAATTTTGGTGTGATAAATTCATTCTACTACATGAAGATCTATGATTTGGGGAACAAAAAGTTATACGACGTCTTATACTTTTAAGAGACAACCTAGGTGATCTAACTCAAGAACGAGTACCCATTTTTTATTCCTCCATTTTATTTTGCAGGCTCTGACTACCGAATTCAAAATTTGGGATTTCAAGGTTGTGGCACCCTATATCAAATGTCATAGTTTTATTGGGTTGTGACTCTCATATTTTAATTTCAAGTCCATTTGGGTTTTTAATCACATATTCTAAATTCATTGTTGTAATTTGGTTGCGACACTCTATACAAAAGTCAAGTATCTTTTGGTCATATAGTCACTAAAAAATGTGGGTTACAGTTGGTTTGTGATTCATCCTTAAAAATTAGGTAGTTAAAAACATATCTCTCATTAAATAGATTGGTATAATCGTAAACCAGGTCCTCTTAGGACTAAACAAAAACAAAAACTGACATTGATTTTTTGATTTATTTTAGTATTGGTTATGAAAATACACTCTATTAATTATCGATAATAATTAGTTTAGATAACTGATCAATTTATATAATAAATTTTAATCTTTTCTATTTAAAATTCATCTATACCATCTTTGATTTCCCTTATATACCTAACAATAAAATCATTTAATGATGAAAATTCCATTTTTCAAAAAAAAAATATTTCTGTAATGTAGTTTTATCATAAAAATTTAAATTAGTAACTAGTAAAGATATATTTTAATTAAATTTGTTGATAATATACACATAAAAATAAATTAACATTAATATAAAGATTATTAAATGGCATGTTATAAGGATAATTATTTTTATTATTAAATTTTTTTTCTCTATAAAAAATTTGTTTCATACATTATGTGTTCTTAAATTAAAATTAATTATAATAAATTTGATAAATTTAAAATAATAAAATTGATTTTAAATTTGGAATCATAATTTTTAAATAAGGGAGTGTGGTAAATTTCATTTTTAGGAAAAATAATTAGTTTCCTAGGTAAAAGTTACCACAGTAACGGATAAAATGAGGTTAAAAAACTATATTAACGGATAAGGCCATAAAATGTCACAAACAATTTATCTAAATGTCCTTATATGGGAATTTTCTATATAACCTTATCTTATCTTCACTAATTTTAAGTTCTTGATCCATATTCATTAAATACGACATTACTTTTTTTATTATGAAATTAGTATTTACAAAAATGCCACCCATTATCATTTATTAAAGGAATCCACCTTTCACATCCTCAAAACACACATTTACTGAGAATTTATATTAAATACCAACCTAAATTAATTTCTTGGCAATAATATTTTATTTTTGGTAACCTCTCATCACATGAAAAAGTTACAAATCTCCCATTTTTAAGAGACTCTCCTTGATGATATTCATTTTTTCAGTATAAGTTTTATTTTCTTTAATCATTCTCTATATCTTCATCATCAAAAAATTATAAAATCTAATTTATCACAATAATATAATTTTTTATAAATTATTAATATTCTTTAAATGTGATATCATTACTATAAAACGTCATGTTCTTACTCATTCAGTAGTTATAGCATGTTCTTGTTTAGTCCAGTTTGACCAAAAACATAGATGATGTTGTAATGATTTCCAGATTAATGGTAAAGAAAACTAAAATATTGGTGATTATAATTAATAATGATTAATATAATATTTTTTAATAATTATTTATTAGAAATTTTAAAAAACCTAGTTAATTATTTTATTAATTCAATAATCACAGAAAAAATATTTTCAAGCATTCCTTTTGAAACATAAAATTAAATTACATGAAATAGACATATGAATATATAAATATATCAAAAAAATATTACATAATCATGAATATCTTGTAGGTCATTAAACTACAGAAAAGTAGTAAGGACCAGAACCAAAAAAATGAATCTTTCCTAGACAACCGAATAAATGACCCCAAAAATATTAATATTAACAATAATCAATTAATAATTAGGTAAAAATGAATTTTAAATATATATGAAAAAAAATTATTCTAAATGTGAATAATGTTCCTAAATTTGTTATATATAAATTTTGAATGTGTATGACCAAGAATAAGTATGTGGTAAGGGTTTATTTTCCAATATCACTTGGAATTTGAGAATGTTTATGGATAAATTCCTATTAGAGGGAATTATATCTTTATTCTCTATGAATCCCAAAATATTTTATTCTCCTATAGTTATTTCTAGGTTTTACAATTCATCATACCAATTCACCACCCTTTGGATTACCATTTCAACCAAAAATATTCTTGTAAGTTGAATAGACAGTATATCTTCTTTTTTGTTCAGAAATCATTATCCACCATTTTTATATTATATATATTTTTTCAAGAATTTTATTATTAATAAATTTATGATTTCTTTAGGGAATTTTATATTTCACTTGAACTTATTTATAAAATAATGAAATGAATTTTTTTATTTCCATTTAAATAAAAGTTATCGAAAAAAGAATGGGAATTTATTATTATTTTTAAATATAATTATCTAATACTCTTATAAATGTGTTTTTCATCTATACCAATGTCTTTTAATGTTTCTAATTTTTTACTTGGGATATGCACTAATGATATTGACCACATTATTTCTCTAGATGGATTATGGTAATATCTTATGGATTTTTTCTAGAAACCAGTTTCTTTCAGATAAGTTAATTTATCTATAAAATAATTATTATTATTTTCATGTTCATGTGAAACATATATGTGTGGTTTATCTTTATGTGATAGGTTGACCTCTTATAGACCTTCAATTTATTGGGTAAATTATTATCTCTTAAGATTAATGGTAATGGGGAATGGACCCAAACCCCTATATGACTCTTTTCACTGAGTAATAGATAAGCCCCGAATTATACAACCCTCTAAAGTGTTAATTAATGAATTATATCTCATGAGATGACATATCAATGACTAAAGAGAAAACCCAAACTATTAACGGACTTTTTCAACTATAATATGATGTTCCAAGATGTGGGGCCCAACATAATATATAATTTTTTATTATTATGAATATACCACAATCTTATGCCAGTGTAATGTTATCATGGATCTTGATTATTGAATCCTATTTCTACACTTCTAATACCCATGTTTTAAGATATTCTAGATCATTACTCCATGAATCATTAATTATGATATATTTTTTATTAGGTATGATTATATTATTTTATGTCAACACACATTGATTATGTTCTCATATCCATATTCTCATTTTATTCCCACTTATGATATTTGATTGAAATGTCATATATTTACCCATACTGATTATTTGAGATCACTATTTATTTAGAATCCATTCCCTAAGTTATGAAAAATATTACTAAGTGTGATATGTCTAGAAGGGTGCCATTGATGAAGACTTTAGGTGGGATATGTAAAATAATTTTTTTAAAATTAGATCGTCATGTATATCCTCTCTAAATAAACTAAATCTAGATGTTCTAGGTTCTGATTCAATGTCAATTTAATTTATTAATAATTTAAAAATATTTCAACATGTATGTATTATATGTTTAGTTCATTGAATTTTTTATCACGGTATATATGTAATGTGTTTATCTTATCACAGGATCCAGGAGTGTGGGTTTGAGGCATCTTTATTGGTATTAAAGTGAAGTTTTGTTGTTTTTAGTAGTTAAGTTATAAATAACAAGATGAAAAAACATGAAACAACTTTTATGAAACAACTATGATGTAGGAATATCTTAAAATAGAATAGGTTGAAATAAAGTTTCAACATATAGTATTTATTAGGGTTATTTTAATAAATCACATATTTCTAACTTTGATTATTCTTAACACACATAAAAACTGTTTTGGTTTCATTCAATGGATGTAAGGTGGAGGAATTAGTCTAAAGAAAAGTGTTATGTAAAATTCAATGATAATCCTAATAATGAATCAAATGGGATAGTATATGGAATGAAAATATTCAAAGAAATTCTACCTCAAATTATGAATATTAACTTGAACCTTGTTGATCTCCCTAACACACCAAACAATGAGAAACACGCTCCTGATTATATCATGCTTTAATGAATAATATGTTTTAGTGAGTCATTAAAATTAATAATTATCAGTGTGTGGATAAATTCAACATAAATTATATTTTCCATTATCTAGTTCATATGACATAAAAAATTTGTTTTATATATTTCTATTTTGGAAGGTGAAGTAAATAATGACATACCCCCATTAATAATGTGAGGCAATGGAAATAGATCTACTCCAAAAAAATAGGGGAGATTAAAAACGGTATTTTTCAATAATTTTTTCCCCAAACTCTTCAAACACATACATAGAGAGTGTTACTTGAGATAAAACAAAAAGAAGATGAATCTATTAGTACCTATGAAGTAAAACATCAGAATTCATTCAAGGTATACTTTTGGTTTTATCATTCACCTTGAAAGAAAAAACTAATTTTTTCATGTGCATTAAAACCATGTCTCTGGATTGAATTTACTATAATGGTATTTAGTATCTATGAAGAAATTATTTTATGTTCTCTCAAGGTATAAATTTAAATCAGATACTCCCATTAGTCTTGTGGTATTGGGGATAAGAAGTAGAACAAGGTGTTTCATTGAATCTAAAATAAAGACACCCTTAATGAAAATAAGATTCATATTTCTATATACCAAAAATATGGTAAGTATAATGGGAGTAATGTTTTCAAAGGAATGGGGAAATTCCTAAAGTGTGGGGGAGAGAAGCCCATCATGTACATGAATGTCAATATTATATGAATAATAAAAATAACGATCAACCTAATGAACAAATTACAATCTGACATGGTGATTGTAAGGATTTTGAACATTATACCAAATAATTCACCACTAAAATGATTAATTATTTCAATTGACATCATAGAACTATAAAATAAAGTTATAAAGTAAATTCCAATGAAATAACAAATTTTTAAGTGGGTTAGAAAATTATGTAGTGCAAGATACACCTATCTTCCACCAAAAAATTTAATATATTATTTGATTATTTTTCTACATATTATTTTATATTATAAAATATTTCTAATGAAATTAAATAATAACCCTAATGATTAGTTATTGAATTATCAATGAAAATTTATAGTGGTATGATAATTTTATCCCAAGTCTAAAACTCATTTTGTATGGGACATTTTATGAATGTGCTTCTTAAAAATCCTTTTATTTCTCAATTATATTAATTTTATATGAATTTGGGAAAACATAGTATCTATATCTCTAAATATAATCTATATAAATTTATAGGATATGTAAATAATATTTCATATCTCAAATCAACCTATGAGCATTTATCAGTGAAAGGATAGCTATTAACTCTCTATGGGTATTCGTTCTGTAATATGGTTCTTAATAACGAATCATGAAGGATATTTTTATAGAATAGTTAGGGTGAAAATATGAGTTTTATAATATTAAATAAGATAGTGATGTGAATATACCATTAGAAATTATATAATGAGTTTTTCTATCAAATGGATACCATTGGATATTTTTATCATAGAGATACAATTTAAATTGAGATGACGTAATTAATTTTGGTGGGATAATGTAAAAAATATAGATTTAAACCCCTTTTCATTCCTTAATAATTTTTTATATAATTCATAAATAGGTTTTTATAATAAGGAAATTTAGTAGAGAATAAATATTATAGGATATGAATCAAACTAATATCATTTTATTCATTCTTAATAACAAATTACAACAAGATATCATGAAAATAATTAATATAGAACCTTGATTATTCATATCGTGGTGCATAAATTAAAATGGTATAAAAAATATAAATAAAAAATATATTTTTAACTTGTAAATCTCCCATATCATCTTAGACCTTGAGATTTATCATATATAGAACTAAACCTATAATGATAAAAGACATCATGATAGAAGTAATCATGTTGAAAAATACAAATGAAAACTATTAGAATGTAAATCACTCTTTGTGATGTTATAATGTAATGAATTTATAATATGTATAGTGGTAGTATAGTTGTTGTATGACTATTATATAAGGTTATATAGTTTTTGGGTGCAATAACTATAAACATGTTACTTATTTACAAGTATAAGTATGTTGTTAACAAACATGGTGTTTATTTATGTGTTAAAAATATATATATATTTATCAGTTAAAATAGATAAAATCATTATTTGATTAAAAAAATCATGCTAGACAAAAAATTATTAAAAAATAATGGAGTTACAATGATTACATGCGGTCCAAAAGTATTGTACCAACAAAATAGTCAATGAATGAAAAACAAGAGATATTATAGAGTATTTTTAGATATAAGATGTACAAAATACCAAAATAGAACTTCTTCCATAATTTATAATTGAATATTTAAGGAATATGAGATAAAAACCCATATTTCAAAGATTTAAATAATTTTTCCTTGAATCACTATAATTAACCTAAAAATAATGTAGGAACCAAGGCACTATCACTGAAAACATTATTTTGAACAGTATAATAAAATGGTTCTTCAAAAATTCCCTAATATGATCATATCAAATGAGAACTATGTGATTTTGAAGACTCCCTCCATAGTGATATTTTCCTCAGAGAACATATCATTAATCCAACATTATTTTTATATTAGTGGGTTCTATTTGAAAAAATAATATAGATGAATTAGATTCAAAACTAACAACAAAAACATATATGGAAGAATCGAAAGCTAAGGATAAAATAAATTTAGTAATTTAGGAAGCCTCTGAACCCTATATTAAACAAGTACAAGAATTAAAATTTCCATACCGAAAAAAATTTCCATAATTATATCCACCAAACCATAAAAAAATACAAATATCGCCATATCTGAACAGATCCAGATTAGATAATCAAACATGTCTTCCTCCTAGTAATAGGTGTATAACCTTCATGGAAAAAACCATCACATAAAATATACATAGCAGCTAGTAAGGAAAAAAAATCTTTTAAAAAATCCATCCAAAGGAAGGAATTATTGATCTCCAAACTCAATAATTCAAATTTCCTAGAATTATCACAGGACAATCCTTATACTGATTCTTTGAGCATAAAAATGAACAAAAATTATTCCAAGGTTGTTTCATTCTTGATTTGTCAAAAATAAACCCAACACCACCATGAATTCTAGGATCACTCTAAGAGAGTAGAAATATACACCAATATTAGTTTAAAAGAGAACCATGTAAGAAAAGAACCAGATTCCATGAATATAGAAATATAATCATAAACAAAAAGTGAATTTCTTGAGGCCTCAAGTGAAAATAACCAATGAGAATAGGAAACTTTAATATTATCGATGTATTATAATCCAATACTAAAAATGGGCCTATATATAAGAATCCATAACATCCATATATGTGATCAAAGTAACCACAAAAACAACAAAAAACATCAAGTTTGAACAAATAAATCCCCCTATAAAAAAAACCAACATCAAAAGACCATTAATCCATCAAAAAGGAAATTGCTACCTCTTGAAAGGGTCCAAAAAAAATTCCATCACAAAAAAAAAGGGTCATTAAAATGAATTGAAAAACCTTATATGATGGAGCCATCCTCATATATTACCATGCCAAACTACTTCCAACTAGAGAGTAAATAAGCAACAAAAAATCATTAAATAGGATAAAGCTTTAAGGGATCATTACTAAAGAATTTACTTGAAGTTAATATTTGTATCTTTTATATTATTCCACTATCCTAATAATAATTCATTTTCTAATTTAAAGGTAAGTATTCATAGTGATTTCACTATCCATATACTTCCTAAATACAATTTCATCTTGCTCATCCAACCAAAATACAATTTTTTCTCCCAAATCATCTATAATCTTATATAAATCTCTCTACATAGGGTCATCCTCTCCATTATTTTATTATCCTTCCTCTCATCAATTATTGAGTATTCAGTAAGATGTTAAGCAACCAATTTTTTGTGGAAGTATTTATTTTTTCATTCCTAGATGTTTTAATTGATCTAGTAAAAATTATTTTCTTTAATTTATACTAATATCTTTATTTCCAGGTTTTCTTGTTATTCTATGTAATGTATCCTTCCACATCAACCATTAGCTTTTTAACTTTATTAGCAATTGACTATTAGTAAGATTCCCTAATCTAAGTAGATTGTACAAGATCATCATGTAGGGATTCACTAGAATTAGAGTGGGAACATTGGTCCTATTCTTACAAGGGTTGAGCTACACCAGGGATATCCAAAGAAGATAAATCAATGTCGGTAATATTCTATTAGTATTCGTTGTTATTTATATAATTATGGACAATATTCACAAAACAAGTTAGATATATAAAAGAGGTTTGATATTTATAAGGTATATCCAAATTATAGTTAGCATTCTAATTTCCAAGATTTATATAAGGGAAAAACTATTCTCTTATTTACTATTTTTTCAACCCAAATATAATTCTAAAATATGAGTATGCATGCAATATATGATCTATTTATACATTACATTGTGTTGTGACCCATTTTAGAGCTTCTGTTTCAAAAATCCAGAAAAGTTTTAAAGACACCATATTATAGAAAACCAGAGTCACCGTTTTGAATCCATATCTATGGTGGTACAGCTTCAGGAATGTAGATTTCTAAACATATTCTACAGATACATGGAAAAGTATATTTTTCATAGTAGATTCAAGTTTTATGGGATGAAAAATTAGTCTAGAAATTGAAAAGAGCGAGTCTTGTTTAAATAAATAAAGTGGTAAACTAGGAAACCCTAATAATATGGGTGCTATCGGTGACTCAGAATTTGTGCTTAAATTTAGGGACCACTCAAGTATCTTCATGGAATAACCATTAAAGGACCACAAACCACTCATCCAAATCCTGTAATAACCATTTTTAAATGTGAAATCGAAATTTAAATTAATTACTAATAAATATTGATTTTAATTAACTTTATTTATAATATACAGAAACAAACAAATAAAAAATAATATAATTTTTATTAAATGGAATTTAATATGAAAAAATATTTTTATTCATAAAAATGGTTTATTTTTTAAATTTGATATGACAATAATTTTTTTATCATTTTTAGAATTTTAATATAATAAAAATCATTTAAAATTTCTAATTATATTGTCTAAATTAAGTAATAAATTCAAATTTATTTTATTCATAAAAAATAGCTACCAACGTTAAAGTAAGTTACCATGATAAAGGATAAAATGGGGGTAAAGCATAAAATTAAGTGATAAAACCATGAGATATCCTAAAACCACAACTCTAAATCAGTGTATGAGGGAATTTCCTGAATATCTTGCTATTATCTTCTCTAATTTTATATTTTGGATTAACATTCCTTGAATAGGAAATTACATTTATTTAATGAAATGAGTAATTACAAATATAACACACCTTATCATATTTAAAAGGACCCATTCTCTTTTGACAATGAAGAAAAAATTTCCTTGTAATTTTTCATAAAAACTAACCCAAATTATTTCCCTGATAATGTTGTATATCTTTTCGGAAAATCCTTTCTTAATAAAATGTCCCAAATCAATCATTTTTGGATGCCCTCTTATAGGAGATTCAAGACTTTAATGTAAGTGTTATCATTTCCCAAATTATTCATCTATGTCCTATTCATTAACCTCTTACTAAATCTGATTTAAATATTTTTAAAATTATTAATATTATATAAATTTGATAATATTACTATATAATAACATGTTATTACTCATTCAATGATTATAACATATTCTTGTTTGGTCCGTTTTTACCACCTATATGATGATGTTATATTTTTTACCTCATAAATGGATAATATACTTAAATATTTTCAATATAATGTAACAATGATTAAATAAATATGTTTTAATAAATATTTATTGTCAATATGCGCAATTATAATCACTAATAAATTAAATTCATTTATTAATTTGACAATCCTCAAAAAATGGATTTTCAAGCATTTTATTGGAAGCGTTTCCATAAGTTCAAATAAATAACATTGTGAATATGAAAATAAAAAATATATATATTAAATAATCATTAACCTCAAATATATTATGAAACCATGAATAAGTAACAAGGACTATAATTTACAAACAAAAGCATGCCTAGAAAACAGAAAAGTTGAACACTATATATTAATTCTAACTATAAACAAATAATATGTGGCTATAAGAAAATATCAATAAATGGTAAAAGTTAAACTATATTTGAAACATTTTCTTAATAATATTATTAATTAATCTATATTTATTTCAAATGTGGTTATAATGCATCTAACCATGTTAATGTATGAGGAAGTAGTTTCTTTTCTAATCTCACAGTGAATAGAAAATTATTTATATCAAAATTACTATTTGAGATAATTATACATTCTTTATCTATCAAAATACTTCATTTCTTATTATAATTTGGTTATTTATAGGTTTTAAATGTATTCATACCTTTTCATCTCCCTTTGGTTCACAATTCATCTGAAAGGATGCATGTAAGTGGAACTGACCTTATCTCTTATTTTTAGTCAGGAATCATTCTCCTCTATATCCATATTCATTGTATTTCTTCAAAAATTAACTTATCTATTATTAAATGGTTTTTATATAATTTTATATTTTAATCTACCTTATTTAAAAAATAATGAAAGGATCTCCATTTATTTTTTTTCTTAATGGACATTTTAATTTACTTTGACTTTCGTGACAAAAGTGTGAAATAAATCTTTATTTTTATGAGATCCCATATAAATTAATTTTCTAGAAATTTTATTTAGTTTTATTTAAGATGGATCCTCTATATTTTTTCATGGGTTTCTATAACCGAAATTTTTTTGAATAATATTTTTTTAAATTACTTTAATCTTTTTGATATTTTTCATTTCACACAACACTGAATATATCTTTAGTTATATGAAAGAACTAAGTATGGATTTCATTATAAACAACAAAAATTCAAAAACTCCACCACAAGAAACACTTATATTATCTTGAGTTACATGAAACTCTAGGTTTTTATTGTATTACACATCATAATAAGTCCCTTTGATATCTAGAATCACACGCATGGTTGATTTTTATAGAACTAAAAAATCATATTATTATTATTAAAATATTATTATAGTTACCACCGAGCCAATGGAATGGAAATTATGAATAATATTTAGTAAATTAAGAAAATATGATTTAAACATATATATATAATGATTCCTTTGGTTATAAAATAGTTAAAAACTAAATTAATAACTATTTGAAAATAAAGAAATCCATTTTCTAAGAAAACTATTTCTCTATGTACAAACTCCATTTTATCCAAATAAATTAAACATACCAGTTTTTATGAATGTTTTAAACAAGATTTATATTTTATATATTTAATCAATATTATTTATACTCATCCAATATATTTTTTGGGCATAAGATAATAATAAATCAAATTTTGTGAATAAATAGATGAATTTTATAAAAGGTAATTTTACCACCTTTTAATGGGGAACCCATTTAAAATTTTATTTTTACACTCTTATATTTTTTATTTGACAAAATAAACTTAATTTTTTGGAATTAGAATATCAAATTTTACATTGGAGATTTTTTTATATTTTTCAATAAGTTCCATTTATTATGAATATTGTAAAACACTCAATTTTAATTATAAACTACTTTTTCAACTAATTTATTGATATAGTTAAATTATATTTTAGTTTTCCTCAATGTAATGTCCTAGAATTATATTTAATTTTTCATAAATTATATGGGATAATTTCGAGACCAGGTGCTGGGATGGCCTATGATTCCAAGGCCTGAAGTGTCCAGAATGATCCATTGAAAACTTTTAAGTATTAAATAGAATGTGTGAGTGGATTTTCTGAAAAAGTAGAATGAATCTTAAATGGATTCATGAATTAGAAAATATAAGGGCACTTTTGCATTATGAGTAGCAGGTTTACCCTAGACACGACTTATGTTTTGTCGATGCAGGTCTCCAATGAGAAATTATTTTATATTTGAATCCTCATAACTCACAAACCATAACTCGGATTTAAAATATAAGACCACCATTCAGTTTGTAATGAGATGTTCTCCTTAATCCGGACCTAACCTCGATTGGTGCGGGTTGAGGGTAAAAGTTAATTTTCATATGTTTTAAGGAAAAATAAAATAAACTAAAAAAGTTTATTTTAATCAAAAAATATCGCTTCAACGCAGTGGCGAGCTGACTATTTCATTCTATAAATGAAACTACACAACAACGTTGCAACGAAAAGTAACAGAAATGATGTTTCATAAATGAAAAAGTTTAATGATGGAGAATCAGTGTAATAGAAATGATGTGATTTTTTCACACCATTTAATGGGATAACAAGAATTGTAGATCATATCTCGATCTTTCAAATCACTCTAAATATCTGAGGATCACTGATGATTAACGACGATCACCAACAACTTCAAGCACTCCCACTCCTCTTTGATAGATCACACCCTTGATGATATATCGAGGATTTTCATGAATGGATCACCTCCAACGACGAATAATTCCTCTAATCGAACCTATTCTCCAGATATGGGTTTATTTTTATAAGTGATTAACTTCCCCTGTTCTTCTTTCTAAATGACGAATGCGGGTAAATCGGCTAATATATTTACCTGCAGAGTGGTCATCTTTGTGGGACAAGGGAATTATTATATGGGGAATTATGGGATGTTGGATTCGTGTTTTTATTATCCTTTGTTAAACCCCCTAATAAGGACAAACCACACTGACAAGAACAAAGTCTGGGGTCTTTCCTTCATGTGTTCTTTGCATGTTCTTTTACTCCATCCTTTTATCCATTCTTCATGATGTGATGGAAACTGGAGTCCAATAAAGACTGCAATGGTGGATCAACTCGGGTAGGATGTTGAGGGAGATGGTGGAATTGGGTAAATGATTGTCGGTAGTGGTGGAGGGAGAGTCACAGCCAAGCGGTCCGCGGTGCTGATGGAAAAATGCAACCAGTAGGGCTGTAGGGGTAGCAAGGGATTCCAGCTTGAAAGTTTGTGGTGGGGGGCCATAGCCAGAAGGGGTCACGTGCTGCAGGGAAGGGGTGTCAGTCAGGCACCGCGTTGGTTAGAGCAGCCCACAGGGCAGGCCGTGGAATTCATTGGCACACACTCCACACTCAAACACATGTGGAGGGAGGTATTCTCCCTCAACTGACAGCATGGCTATGCGAACCGGATGCCAGTGAGCATCTGGGATGAACCCAAGTCAGCCTGTCAATGTGGGTTTGGCCGACTGAGTGAACCGGGCCGCTGGGTGGCCCATGATGGAGGAAAATCTACCCTCCAAATTGCTGGTTGGGCTGGATGGGAAACCAAATGGCTAGGCGGCCCAGCTGGTCATAACAAGTTTAGCTAAGTCGAACTGGATCGGATAAGAATCGAGTTGTCGGGTGACCCAGCCGGTTGGGCCCATGGTCGTACTAGTTGAGTCCAGCAAGGCCCACTAGGCCTTGTCACTGGGCCAGGCCGGACTGGGTTGTCCCATAGCAACCTGGGTCCGGTTAAGTCGGTCGAAACAGGTCGGGTCATGAAGGACCCCCAAGCTAAGTTGGTTGGGTTGGTCCGACCAAGTTGGATAGGGACCTAACACAACCATCCTCTATTTACTAAAATTCCAATATCTTTGAGATCAGGTTTCCGATTGACGCGTCATCTAGGGAATTGGGACCCTTGCGATGAGATGGTTCTTTGGGTATACTCTAATTGATTTTTTGTGGAAGTCGAGTTATGACTGAAGGATTGGGGAGTATATGCTCCCAGAATCAAGCGCATTCGATAGTGGGAATCCTACAGCTGGATATGATATGCAGGATATGAAGAGTGAACCTCATTGGTACAGTAGAAAAGTGGACCTTTCTGGTCCAGTAGCCGAGTAGGCCTCAGTGGTTCGGTAGTTAAGCAGACATCAGTGGTCATGTAGCTGGGAAAACCTTAGTGGTCTAGTATCCGAGTGGGCCTCAGTGGTCAAGTGCCTCAGCAGACCTCAGTGGTCCAATATTGGAGTGTACGTTAGTTTTCCACTACCCTAGAAAACCTTAGTGACTCGTCAAGGATGAAACCCTCAGAAATAAAAGATGATTCAGCTTTACGACTGATAATCTTACTTTATATACCTTTATTTATACCCGGTGTGAGCTTGCATTTCTTTTTAGTCTTGTTTTGTGGTCTTTCCTTCGTGGTTTGGGGTCCCTACAGAGTATTGTGTTACTCACCCCTACACGGTCTTTTCTCGCATGTCTCGTGTCTTGTGCAGGTGATCGACACTTCGATAGAGACCTTATTGGTCTGGGACCAGGTGGTGCTCGGTGATACGGGATGGACGAGATGGACGGTCATACTTCTATAGCTATAGGAAGCTACCTTTCACCTTCTATTCTGGTAGGGTCTTGAGCAGACAGACCGTGGTAGTTGTATTTTCCTTCGTGGTTTTGGGCTTGTATTCTGGCCCCTTTATACTTTCAGTTTGTATTGTACTCTCATTGGTTGTCTCAGTGATAGTTTTGGTTTACTATTTTTTTACCTTCCACATTTTGAGCTTTGTGTGTGTATACAAGTTTAAAAGAAAAATGCCTTCCCATTTTGAGATATACCTACTCATTGCTAGTCGCCAGCCCCTGGCCTATGGAAGGAGGGTTTGGGGTAGTCACGACACCAGCCCTGGGGAAGGTTCATGATATTTAAAGTTTAATTATACCAATTACAAATCATTTAATAAAATTTAGGTTATTTGAACCAATTTCATAATTAAATTTAATATAAAAATAGTTCAATCTTTTCAACCTTTTCACTTTAAAAACCCGTATTGTCATCCTGTATACAGGATTAATTTTAAAATAAATTTCTGACACTTATATGTTTTGAATTTGGAAACAATATTTCTATATTAGGAATCATCATAATTTCTAATTTCTAATATTTTCATATTAGTATTTTACCAAAAATATTAGTGAATGTGATTAAAACTAATTACAGTGATTAAGTAAAAAATTAGCTTAACAATGGACTAAACCTTAATCTTAAGTGCCAAAACGACCTGTAAAATTTGTCAAAATACATTTTATGGACATATTTAGACCCTATAATCACTTTTATCTAATTTTTACCATTATTGTATCCATTTTAAATGAGAAATACATGTGTGTAATTTCCTTTTCAAAAAATTCCAGGATTGTCACTCCTCCCCCAATATAAAAAGGCACTCACCACTCCCACTTATTGACACCTCTGAAGCACATTGGATCACCAAATATTTTCTCAAATAATCTTTAAAAATATCTCCCGTAATCTAATAATCCTAAAATTTGGAATAAAACTATCCAAGGAAGCTTTTTGGTGAAAACCATGAAGAGTTTCCCAAAGAAGAGGTAACATCCTTCCTCAAGATCCTTTGTTTTATTTTCATTCTCCACCACCTAAAAGATTATTTTTACATGATTATATAATAACCTCAGTATAATCAATATTATAATATTTTTTTATTATAATTTATCTACCTACACTTACACATACTTTCATTTAATGGGTAACTAACTTACAATTCTTCTGTACGGAGAACTACCACCTCAAGAAACTATGTTGTTCGTTTTTCCTTTACCACCTATCATGTTTGGGAATTATGATGGAACCATTATTTATCTATGATATATTTGATATTTATTAATTATTTATTCTTATATAATTATTATATAAAATATACCTTCATTATTTCGATTTTTTGTAAATACGATTACTTCAATTGTGGATGTGTGGACTGTCGCCTCCTCAAAGTGATATGATTCAATCAAATTTTACATGGAATGCATTAAAGATGTGTTAAATGAAATTATCTGATATATATGACTCAATAAATCTATTATGATAATGTAATATATATATATACACATATATTTAATTTAATTTCTTCCTTTCAACATAACAATAAAACGGAAACAACGTTCATGTGAGCATATGACCTACGGTCTCCATGAACGGTGTATTCCATTTCATAATTATATCTTTGATATATTAGTATACATATTTTTATAATGAATATATATGATACTTATATCTTTATTTACATTCATTAAATAATTAAATCATGATCTAAGTAAGAGTATCAAGAATAACAAGTCAAAATGTAAATGATAAACAATGGGGATATTGCCCGAAATGGAACATTAACATGGTATTATTAATAAATTGGTAATATAAAGTCATAATAAAATAATATATGGTTTTATATATAATAATATGGTTTTTTGGTAGATTTATAACAAACATACATTTATTATATAGGATATTTGAATGTGTATAAAGAAAGTCAAGACTTATGGTAAGGGTTTCCTCGTCTCACTTTTATTATCCGTGATACACAAGCCATTATCACCACATATTTTATTTTATGTGGTATATAAAACAAATGAATATATTATATGATTAATATACTTAAATTTTAGGGTATTTAATTATCCATTTAATAGTCGTTATTTTATGGGGATTATGGAACAAAAGTTACCAAATCAATTAAGTAATTTTGATCCCAATTTTCTTTCTTTGAGATACATGTCATGTTATGCACATATAAATTTCAATAGGGTGTATATACTTCCCATTGATATTTTATATCTTTAATAAAATTATTTTAAGGATATTTAATGCTTTATATAATTTTATTCATACATGAGGATTATGATTCAAAGTTACCAAAGTTGTAACAGCTTATTGCTACAATCTCATCGTTTATCTAGATTGTTTTTTATTATTCTTCCATTTATAAAATCTTATTATCCATCTCTCATGAAAATATTATCCTCTAGTTAACCATTATATATTCATTTATTTGTAACATTTTTTCACTATTTTTTAATTAATATAATTCATAAGATGTTTTTATTAAAATATAATTTATTTATCCTTTAAATTAGAAATCTATGTTGTTTGAAAATTGATTTTTCAAAAATGTTTTAATATTATCCTCTAATGTTTAAAGGAAATTTTTACCCATGTTTTTCCATTTTACAAAAATGTTTTAAAAGTAATTTTATTTTACTTTTCTGATCAAGGAACTTTTCTAAACTTTTATGGTTATTTCCTTAAATCTTCTTTTATATGTTTACAATGTTATTTTTTAAAGAAAATATTTTCCTAAAATTTTGTAAATTTTTTTGAATTTAAAGTGGTTTTACAAGAAATTTTTTTTCAAATATGTTTTATGTTTAAAATTATTTTAAAGGATTTTTAAATATTCATTTATATTTTTTTCAAAAGGTTATTTTCAAATAAAATGATTTAAATGATTCAGGTTTCCTTTATAGTTTTAAAAATCCATTTTAAAATAAAAAGGTTTTCAAAATTTTTTATTTTTAAAAAATAATTTTTCATAATAGGAAAGATATTTTCATCAAGAAATGTTTTAAATAAAATTATAATGATTTATTTATAAGAAATGGATATTGATATGGTTTTATAAAAAATATTTTCAATGAAAATCTATTTTTTAATAGATGATTCATGTGATTATTCAAAATCCTTAACCATATAAGATGAAATACTTTATTATAGTTTATGATTTACTATGTATATAATCTAATAATACCATGTTTATGATTTACTCTGTATATAATCTAATAATACCATCCACATTATATATATGAATGATTTATGGTTTTATGGAATAATTTTTATGAAACTATTTTTCCTTCATAGGTTATATGCTTATGAAACCAACTTACTTTCATAGTTTATGCTATGATGACATGATTATCAAACCTATCTTTTTCAAGAGGTTAAGAAATGATTACATGTTTATGAAACCCATTTCATTTCCTGAGTTATGATATGATTTCTTACGATCTTGTGGAACAAATATTTATGATTTCATTATGTGGTGGGTGGGACCTATATATCCCTCTAAAGAATTGGGTAACGATTTATATCTCTTGAGATAGATATGGCTGGAATGGGGAGTGGACTCGGTTCAATAAAGGTATTTGTCCAATAATATTGTATTGGGAGTAAACCTTTAATACTAAGATGGTCACGGGATTGAACCATAACTACAAAGATGGTATGGGGAGTGAATCAATACTATTAAGATGGTCTTGCAGTGATTCCTTGACAACTATGTAAATAATTTTATATGATTATGTGTCTACAAAAAATTATATTTATTATTCCTATGTTATGCTTTCATGTATTATACTATTGATTTATTTATGATTCATATATTATGAACTACCAATATTTATTCCATTACTCATGTATATGTTATTTGATATGCATGGTATGATCTTCAAATATTATTCTCATGTTCACATACCCTTATGCTAATTTTATGATTATGTATCTCATTTTTTACCCTTACTGAGCATCAGATATCTCCCCTTTCATATGTTTACTTTCCCCAAGTTATGAATAAATGTTTTAAGTAGAAGTAATAAAAGGGGATATCTATGTGGGAAATATTGAAGATCTTTCAAAACAAATTAATATCTTGTTCCGTGTTTCCAAATACACTAAACTATTATGGTCTTCAGGCATGTATTTTTTTAATATTCTGAATATTCATCTAAAATGATGTAATATCCATATATGTTAAGTCTGTGTCACTATAGTTGGTATCAAAAGAAAGGTTTAGTCAACCTTTGAAAACTCGGATGAGAAACAATTAGTGATATCCCGAGGAATATTTCTAAGGATGTGTTTAGGGATACCTCTAAGGATATGTATAAGGGTGATTTAATTTTTAGAAAAATTCCCTATAATTTAGGTAAAGGATAGAGTGAGTGGTTTCCTAGAAATACATCTCAGTTTGGATACTACAAGTGGATGTGGATCTGGCATATATGTACATAGGGGTAACCAAAAAACACCATATTAAGAAAGGCTCGATCGAGAACTGGTGCACAAAAATGAGCCTTACTGCACACCTGGTTTGACAATCCTGAGGGATATGCTTTGAAAATTTAAAAACTCTTTATGAACCATTATGAAGTATTTAAATAAAAGATGACTATTAATGAACTTGAAAAATCTATGTTTTCATAGTAAGGTGTCATAATTTTGACAGCCTAGAATTTATTTTTCTTGATTATGTGGGTTTTCACTATAATAAGTGATGCTCACACTATGTTTTCTAGTTTAACTCAATATTGGGAACCAGAAGGAACTGGGTTAATATTGAATGTGATGGAAAATTTTCTAATGAGATTTCAAATTGGATGATCACTAGAGTGTAGAATATTGTGATCATACCTAATCATTTTTCAGAAAACATGATTAATAATGTATACCTTAACCAACTCTCGGACTCGCCAAGGAAGATAAACAAGGAGTTCACAAAGGTTTCATGTAATGGAGACCATGGAAGAAAAAAGATTCAATTTACTTTGTGTCAAAAACATGGAAATAATCACTTATGTAAATGTATTAGAGGAATAAGATGATTTTTTGGCTTTGTAAAATAGGCACACAAATAAAGTAATTGTAAAAGAAAAAATTAATAGTTTAGTCAATATGATAGATGGGAAAATTGGAGTCCCTAAGACATCATCAAAGTTTAAAAGCTTTATGTTTGGAATGAATGGTCATTATGGAAATCTATGTCCCATGTGGAAATCACAAAAAGAGAACCAATAAGGTGGTATGAGCAATGGTTATATTGCTGATGATGATGATACTAGAGATGAAATGTGAAATAAAGGAGGTATTATTTAATAAGATGAGGTATCATTCTTATGGATAAATTATGAAATGGAATAATCATAATTATTATGTATTTGGATTCAATAATTATGTTATATGAATGGTGAAATATATAAAGATTGTTCAGTTTATGTTTTTTTCCACTATAGATTTACAAGAATACATTAAATAGTTCTGATAGACTACAAAAGTGATTTAATTAAAAGTTGATGTTCAAGGAAAACACATGACTAAGGGAGATATAATCCTTACAATGTTACTTATATTAATATAATGTTATTTGGATAAATATATTTTGGAAATGAATAATTAAATTGGACTATAATTATTACCTTGGAACTAATTAAGGCCTTTTTTACAATTGGTTTATGTTATCATTTATTATGTTTACAACATTTTTGGATTTAAGAAATATATCCAATAAAATTTTGAATAAGGAAACATGAATGTTTTCAATAAGGATTTTTAGCAATTTAGGTTATTTCCATGTTTTATGAGAATACATTATGAAGGTATTCACATGCTTGGTATGCGATAACCAAGAGACACTTTATGATATATGGGGATGTTATTCAGAAATTTAGTGACCTTATTTCTAAAGTTTTGGACATCCACATTTCAAATGGGTTAAAATGTTAACCATTTATGGAATGGTTTATGCTAAAGTATTTTCTATCCATATAAGGATTTATGAATATCTGATAACATGTGATAACGTTTTTATAATAAAGACATATAGAATGAATTATCATTCTACCTCATGATCTCTTAATACCTTAGGAATGAAGAAATCACCTTTATTTCTTGGAATAAGAGATGAAGTGGAAATTGATTAGGGAACAAAAAAGGGTGAGATTGTGTTAAAATCAAGTAAGTATATATTCTCAAAAAAATCATCAATATTAATAAAATGGTATTGAAATAAAATTTTGTCCTATTATCAACATTTTTTGTGATATCAATGATCTCTTTAACGCTTCTTCAGTTTATGGTTTTGTGATTGTTAACATTCTTTATATCACCCACTTTTTTTATCAATGATATTTATCAATATCCATAATTATTTATTTTTTTCCTTAATTTTTATGTTTTCACTTCCCTCACATGTTATCCTATGTGGAAACCTAGATACGTGTTACTTTGGATAACCATTTTGTTTCCAACTTCCATTTTTTAAATGAAGTTTTAGTATTCATTTTTATGTTGTGGTGTTTTATGAATGGAACTTTCAAGTATTAAACCTTTGATAACCCAGATGAATCATGAGTGGAAATTTAACTTTAAGGGGGGTAGAATGTAACACCTAGAGATTTTTTGAATTATAGTTCTTTTAATTAAATTAATCTTTCTGATATTTTTCATTCCACAAAACATTGAATATTGATTTTGTTATAGAAAAACACTATGTTTTTCTTGAATTGTATACAATACCAAGTCAATATTACACTACACACAACACTTATATTATCTTTAAAAATATGAAACTCTATGTTTGGCGTGTATTACACACAATACAAAGTCCCTTTGATAACTTTCATTACACACAATGCTGAGTTTTACTAAACTAAAAAATACGATTATTATTATTATTAAAATATTATTATAGCTACCACCTAAACATTGGAATAAAAGTTACGAATAAGGTTAACTAGATTATGAAAATATTATTTATACATGTATATAAAATTAGCCTATTAGTTATTAATTAGTTATAAACCAAGGTAATAATTGTGTGAAAATAAAGAAATTCCATTTCTAAGAAAACTATTTCTCTATGTACAAACACCATTATATACTATAAAATTAAAAAAACACTTTTGATGAATATTTTCAATAAAATTTATATTTTATATATTGAATCAATATTTTTGATACTCATATAATAGATTATATTGGAATAATATAATAATAAATCCAATTTTATGAATAAAAAGATGAATTTTTCTAAAAGGTAATTTTACAACCTTTTAATATAGAACCCATTTTTAATCTTATTTTTTAAACTATTATAATTTTTATTTGAATAAATAAAATTATTTTTTTAATACGAATATCAATATTTACTTTAGGTGGTTTTTTGGTATTTTTATAAGAAGTTTCATTTTTTGATGAATCGTGAAAAACAATAAATTTTAATTCAAAACTACTTTTTGTTCTAAGTTATTTTTGTACTGAAATTATATTTTATTTGATTTTAAAGTTTAATTATATAAATAATACATTGTAAGAGTTTGTTCATTCCCATTTTATTACTCTGAGGGTTTTGGTTGTTGAAAGTGTTGGAAGGTGGCTCAGAGGGAGTTTGGAGAAGTTTGGTTTCTAAAGATAGGAAGAAGAGGGATTAAACATCGTGTAACTAGATTACATGATGTGAAATTTTGTTTCATGATTTTTTTGAACGTTTCATGATGTTTAATATTTTTGTGTTAGAAAAATAAATAAAATGAAGAGATGATGCATTTTTTGGAAAAAACTAAACCTCAGGTATCACATGATGTGAAAGGGGATTACACATCGTGTAATACCCCAATCCAATATAGTTTTAAAATACCTTCTCATCCAAACCCTATTTCATTCAGATATATTTTCCTTTTTATTATAGTTTTAGGAGAGCCCTAGTCACCCAAAAGTGTTCTTCGATCCCTTTCCCTCCAGTTTTCATCTGTTGATCCCAGTTGATGTTCATTGGTGATTTGGGGTCGATCTATAGTGGGATCCCTTCTATTTCTCATATGTTTTCTTTCATTATTATCTTAGGGATCCACTATGCTGGTGTTTCATTGTTTTGGAGGTCTGTTTAGGTTTCGTTTTGATAGATCCTTGGTGCAGTATAGGTTGATCTATAGTTTTCATGGTGCTTTTGTTTTTCACAAATGTTCTTCTTTTCTCTACGGTGCATAGAAATTAGAAAGCTTCCTTGAAGTAGGATTCCTTTAATTTATCTATATTTTTCATCAAGAGTGGTGGGTATTACTTCTATTTATCTATGAATCATTCTTTTTCAAGCTTAAATTAAGGATAAATAATTGGTTAATTGAATTGAAAGGTGCAATAGGGTTTGATTTGCATGATTTTTTCAGCTTTGATATTGATTCTGATATTGTGATTCTTCGAGCTTGATACCCCACTGAAAATTGTGGTCATATGTGGACTTTTTTTCACTGGATGCATGCATTTTGGTTGTTTCCTTGATTTATATTTTTTTTGAACCACCCTAAAATGTAAATTGGATAACCATGTATGCTTGGCTAATGAATTGTTTGCCTCATGATTTGGTTTGTGTGATAATTCCCCAAAAGTAAAGTGGTGGAATGTGATAAATGTTATTGTCAACCTGTAAAATGTTTTTTGTTGTTTGTATGTATGGGGTAATTTTATGTAATTTTTTTTACAATGGTGTCGTGATGGGAGTGGTGAGATTATGCAGAAGGGTTTCAGACCTGGTTGTGCTATGTCATGTTGCTGGATGTGGTTGTGAGTTTGGGAATTTTTTTTAGGAGTGTATGGGAAATTCACCCAGTGTTTCTCCAGGAGTAACATGAAAAATTATTCACCCTATATATAGAGGTCATGGTACAGATAGTCTTTAGTGTGATGTGTGTATATTTATAATAATTGTGATTTTGTTTCTTGTTGCATGTTATACTTACTGGTTGTTAGGGTAATTATGGAATGAATAAATAATTGTTTGATAAAGCATGTAAATTTGGTGGGTTGGTTTGGATAATGGAATGGAAATGATTAAATAAATTTGGTTGGGAATTTGAAATGGTTTGTGTGGCTTGATGTGTGGTGTTGTACATTTAGAGGTGGTAGTAGAAGTGATGGTTTGGTGAGATGGTTTGTTTTTCTGAGAACCCTTATGTTGGGATTGAGTGTTTGGTATAATATATGCATACACTTGTATTTTCCTTATTATTTCAATATGAATCCCACCCCAGTTGAGCACTATGTGATGAACACCCCCATCGTTATAGGGTAGGGTGTCTTTCCCAACATCCTGGTGGGAGGATGGATGGTTTTACATATTATCTTCCCTTATCCCTCTTGTTGGTGATGATGGCCCAAGTTTCTTTGGGAATGATGTGGTGAGATGTGGTAGCCTGGGTGTCTGTGGGTGAGGTGGTTTATTTACCAGGTTTCTTTGGGATGAGTTTTGATATTCTTTTCATGTTTTCTTCGAGATGAGTTGTGATGTGCTTTCTCATGTGTCTTTAGGATGAGATGTGTTGTTCTGTGAGGTCCAAGTGTGTGTGGGTGGGATATGTTGTGAGGCCCATGTGTGTTTAGGATGGATGTGTTGTGAGTCCCTGGTGTGTGCAGGCAGGATGTAATGTGGTATGTTTGGAAGAGGTGGGAGTGCCAGAACATATGTCTGTTGGGTTTGAGAGCAGATAATCAGTGGGAAAGTGGTGCGCGGTACCCTATCATCGATGTGATTTATATTATATAATTTGACATACATTACTAGGTGATCATGCCTTGGTGAGTTTATGGTGATTTGTATACCTTCTTAGGTTCTATTTGGTTTGGTTTCTTTTCACATGGGTACATTAGTATGCCCCTTTCACATGTGCATGAGCGACATTGGTTTTATTACTGAGTATACTTGTATGTTCACCCACTGTATATAAACTATTTTTAGGTTTTCATGAGGGTTTAATAGATCAATCTGGACCTTACTAGCTTGGATCTTGATAGTTGTTGTGTCGCTGCTTAGCTTTACTTTTGGGTATTTACTTTGGAGGCTTTTGTGTTTGTATCAGTTCTATTTTTCAAATTCATGTGGGGTGATTTTGGTTTTCATTATATTATGTCGTGGAGTTTCTTTTTGGATGATCCATCATATCGATCAACCTTGTTTCTTATAAATGTTAATGCCTCCCATAATGTGATATCTTTACACCCTTGGTGCCATTTAGCAACCTGATGCCTACTTGAGGTGGGACTCGAGGGTCATTATCTATCTCCCCTCATTGTGGTATATTTGGAGGGAGGGGGTCATGATAGAGTGGTATCAGAGCTGATGGTTGAAAGATAGGATGTAGTTTGGAGTTATTAATGGAAAAGATGGCATGGGGTGGTATGGAAATGGTTCCAGTTGACCTTGACACATGACATAGGCTAGGGAGACTAGCTAGGACACGAGAATTTAGGGGTCCCCTTGATACAGTGAATAGACTTAGAGATTACTAAACAGACAAGTGAGATGGACCTTCTTAAAGGGTAGAGACCTAAGAAAGGTAGATGCATCATAATGAATTGTATTCTTGTTTTAATTTGGAGGTTTTGGGAACATAAAAATAGATAAAATAAATGAAATAAATTAAAATGAATTTAAATAAAATTCTATAATATTCGTTCTTACGAAATCTTCATTTTTCTTTCAGTTATGGCTCAGGTTCATCATCCACATGTGGATCAAGAGGTTTATATTTAGCATTATGATCTGGTTTGTCATCGTAGGGTTGATTTAGCTAAGGAGGATTATCATTGAGAGGGGATTTTATTTGATTTATAATGGAAATATTTGGGGAAGTACATGGGAAGCGTAACTGATATGGAGAAAGAAATTTGGATAGAGGATATAGATATTACCTTCAGTCTAATCTGGGCCCTAACAGAGTATAGTTTCCCTTTTGAAGTTAGTCATATGTGGGGAGATACATGTCAATGGTGGATTCTATATCTAGGGGACTGGAAGGAGGAAAAAGTTTTGTGGGTTAAATTCTAGGAGTTTTTCACAGAGATACTTTCATCAACCCTGAAGGATGAGAAGAGATGGGAACTATTATCCCTTTAGCATAGGATTGTGTTATTGTAGATGTTGGGAAACAAGTTCAAGGACTTTTTTCACTTTTCCCCAGATCTTTTTCAGTATTAGGAGTCTCATTCAAGACATCTTGAGGAGGAACCCCACCCTTAAATCTTGTATATAGTTACTCCTTTTATGTTGATGACATATCTAGAGGTTTATAATAATGAATATGTGATTGAGATGATTCACTCACAAGAAGGTCTAACACAAGAGGGGATCTAGTAAAGTTCTTTGAGAGGTAGAGTTTTTAGTGTAATATCTTAGGTTCCAGGACCATCGAGGTTTCGACTGGCAGGGAGATGACCTCACAACTTCCATTCTATCCTACTGGTGCTAGTGGTCTCTGTGACTTTTCTATGGGCTTGGGGATGATGTGTTTATTCTTTTTGGTTTGAGGAAATATTTATAAACAGTGTCCATTGGATTCTCAAGATCAATTTTTTGTATGTGGAAAGGTTAAGTACCAGCCTCAGCAGTAGATTCCAGTGAGACCGTTTCAGCAGCATGGGCATCAGGCATTTTCTCCACATTGGGGAGATAAAATAGGTATATTCCAACATATGGGTGTTACTAATGATCGGGGACTGTGACCCTAGCATGTCTATGTAGGTGGTCATCATCAGAGTGCATGATGATCTGGGAATGGATAGTTTCATATAGAAAAGGCACCAGTTCCAGCAGGGCCATAGATTGTCAGAGGTACGATCAGTTTGTTTAATACCCTTTCTTGGGCCTTTTTTGATTTATGAGATCCAAACTCCTTTGTTTCACCTGATCTATCCCATTCTCTGGTACTAGACATATATAGGCTTCTCAATCCCTTGGTGTTGAGTCCGCTAGTCAAAAGCTAGACCAGCTTGTTTGACGTGTTCTAGGGGTGTAGATTGATGATGGGACCACATCAGTCATATGGGGATCTATTCTTTCTATAGATGTAGCTATACTATTTCATTCTCAACATCGATTGGTTATATTCCATAATTTCTCTTAATGACTACTTAGAGAGGAGAGTTTTGTTTTCAGATGTGGATGGAGAACCTGTTGTTTTCATTGGTGAGCGGGGTTGTTAGGTGAGAAGTCAGTATGCGGAGCCCCTTTTTTCCTTGATGGATGAGTTGTTAGTGGATTCGGTGGATGCTGAAATGGTGGTGGTTCCAAAAATCATTTGGGAGATCCTGGATGTTTTCTCTGAGGAGTTTATAATGCTACCCCCTCGACGTGTTGTTGGGTTTGGGATGTTCTTGCAGCCCGGTGCTTCTCCAATTTTTATGGAACCCTGTCAGATGGAACCTTCTAAGTTGTGGGAGTTGAGTATTTAGACAGATGATCTGATGAAAAAGGGTTTTATCGGGCTCAATTTGTCACCATGGATTGCTCCAGTGTTGTTTTTATAGAAGGCAGGTGGTGGTCTAAGGTTTTGTTTAGACTAACGGAGGTTGAATCAGGTGATGGTCAAGAACTGTTACCCAATTTCAAGGATACATAATCTTTTTGTCCATCTGAGAGGGGAGAGTTGGTTTTTTAAGATCGATCTTCATTTTGGATATCACCAGTTGAGGGTGAAGGAGGGAGATATCCCTAATACTACCTTCATATGAAATTATGGGAACTTAGAGTTTCTATTCATTCCATTTGGTGTTACAAACACACCAGCCATGTTCATGTGGCTCATGAAATCTGTATTCTATGAGTTCTTGGACCGGTTCATCATTTTATTCATAGATGATATCTTAATCTACTTGAAGTTAGGGGAGGATCATGTTGAGAAACTTATAAATTTATAGAAGGTTCTTCTATTCCACTAGCTCTATGGAAAGTTTTCCACGTGTAAGTTTTGTAAAAGAGAGTTTCATTTCCTCAGGCATGTGGTGTCTTATTAGGGTGTGGTAGTAGACCCGTTTAAGGTTGAAGCATTTTTTTCATGGACATCACCCAAGAATGTGGCATAGGTTCACAGTTTCCTTGGTGTCTTAGGATATTATAAGAGGTTCATACCTGATTTCTTTCAATTTTCAACCCATTTGATGGATTTTACTAAGAAGAACCAGGCCTTTTCTAGATCGATCAGTTTCAGGAAGTGTTATTTTACCTGAATGGGAAGTTAGTCAGTTATCTAGTACTTTGTTTTCTTGAGTAAGGGGTGATTTTATAGGTGTTTTGTGATGCTTACCATTTAGGTTTGGGATGTGTGCTAATGCATCAGTGGGTGGTGATATCTTATGGGTCTAGGAAGTTATGTACTCATGAGTGTAACTATATCACCCATGATCTAGAGTGGGAATTAGTGGTTTTCATATAGAATTTTGGTGGCATTTCCTCAGTGGAGAGTGCTTTGGGGTCTTCTTGGATCAGAAGAGTTTGAGGTATATATTTTCCCAGTGTGATATGAATCTACAACAGTGGAGGTGGATGGGGTTCCTTCAGTACTATTATTTTGAGATCTCCTGTACCTCAATAAAGGGAAATTTTGTGGTTGATTCTTTGATCAGAAATTCATATAAGGAGTTTCTTCGGGAATCTTTGAATTCTTGTAAAGTAGTGGAGGAGTTGGAATCCTTACATTTAGATACAAGAGTGTATAGTGGTAAAGGTTTCTTGTTTTAGATTATGGTGAAATATTCTTTGATGGAATGGGTGTAGGAGTCTCAGAGGGGATAATTTGATGTAAAGGTGTTGGGAAATCAAGTTTTCAGTAGTGATTCTCCAGAGGGATGGTCGGAGGATGGTTGAAACTAGATGTTGTTTTGTGGAAAGTAGTTTGTTCTGGTGAATATGTGTGATTCATTTATTCATGAGTTTCATAAATCACCTTTAGTCATACACCCAAGTTTTTATAATATGTATCATGGCATGAGGATGCAGTTTTGGTGGTCGAGGATGAAATAGGCAGTGGTGGAGTTTGTATCTAACTGCTTGGTTTCCCAATAGGTGAAGGTCTGTAACTATGTTACTCGTGGTTTCTTACATCCCTTGGGTGTTCCCAAATGGAAATTGGATATAATATCAATGGATTTGATCATAGTTTTACCAAGATCTTTTGTATCTATTTGGGTGATAGTGTATTGGTTGACTAAATCAGCCAACTTCTTAGCGATCAAGGAGTTAGGAGTAGTAGATACCTTGTCCTAGAGGTATATGGATGAGGTTGTGCGGTTTCATGGAGTTCTGAGGTCCATTATCTTAGATCGGGATGTGTGGTTTACCTCAAGATTCTAGAAGGGATTGGAACATGGTTTTGGCACCCAATTATGCCTCAAAACTGCTTTCCACTCCCAAACATATGGGAAGACATAGCAGACTATCCAAACATTGGGGGATATGTTGTGGGCGTGCATCTTGTACTTTGGTGTATCTTGGGTACGACACCTACCCTTGGTGGAATTTACTTATAATAATATCTATCAATATTCCATTGGTAGGAATTTTTTTGAGGATTTGTATAGGATATTTTGTCATTCTTCATTGTGCTAGACAGAGGTTGGGGAGATAGCTTTTCTTGATCTTGTGGTGGTGTAGAGTGCGATATAAAAAGTTCATCTTGTTCATGATAGGATGAAAGAATCACAGTACCAGAAGAAGTCCTATGTTGATGGAAGATGGAGTCACCTATATTTCTATGTTGAGGACCATGTGTTCTTGAAGGTTTAACCTCAATGTGGGATTCAGAAGTTTGGAAGAGGGAGTAAGATTTCTCCTAGGTTCATTGGACCTTTTGAGGTGTTGGGGTAAGTTGTAAAGGTGGTGTATCAGTTGGTGTTTCCACCACAGTTATAAATGATCTGTGAAGTCTTTAAATTATCTTATCTTCATTGGTACCTTCATGAGGACTCCCATGTCATTTACTGGGGAGAGTTAGATATCTAGGATGACGTGACATTTGTGGAATGGCCAGTGGATAATCAGGATCATCCGGAGAAGGAGATATGTGGGAAGACCATTCCTTTGGTTTGTGTATTGGAGAGGCATGTTGTTCATGATGAGTATACTTAGGAGAGATAAATGTATATTCGTTCAAAATACCTAAATTTGTTTTGAGTTTTTCCTTGTTTTGTTTTTATTTATGATGTGATGTTCCAACCTTGTGGATTTAGAGATGACTTGTTTTCTTGGTTAATGATTTTGTGTGGTGTGATGTGTGATGAAATCCTAACATATAAAAATGGGATGACCTGATTCCTAATCGAAACACATTAATTTTTATGAGATTAAACCCATGTGGGTGAGTTAGTGTCACTTAGAGAAGATAGTATCTTAACATGGAGGATGGAATTTCTGGATTTTTGTGTTTGGGACGGTGCAGTTTTTTAGTTGTGTGGTGGTGTGGTTCTTTGGTTGTAGTGGTTGTTGGCTTGTGCTATATGGATGATGATATGGTTTTGTTGTGGTTGTTTGGTAGTTTAGTTGTGTGAGAGGGGGTGACTTGTGGTTATGGTTATGGTGATGTGGTTGTGCAGTGTGGTTGTGGTCATTTGGATTGGTGTGTTTAGTAGGTGGTACCATTTGAGGTATAATGAGATCCTTAAGAGGTATCTCGTGAGGTGTTTGTTTGGACCCATTTTCTTCTAGTCTTGGTTTTGGATTCTCTAGGGAGATAATAATTTTAGAGTTATCTGGTGTAACTTTTATAGCCTTCCCAATTCGTTACTTTGCAGGTTTTGGTTGTTGCAAGTGTTGGGAGGAGGCTTGGAGGGATTTTGGAGAAGTTTGGTTGCAAAATGCTAGAAGAAGGGGGATTGCACATCATGTAATTGGATTACATGATTTGAAATAGTATTTCATGATTTTTCTTAGAGGTTTAATGACGTATAATATTTCAGGGATAGAAAAATAAAAAAATGAAAAGGTGACACGTTTTTTATGGAAAATTGAACCACGAGTATTACACAATGTAAAGGGGGATTACACATCATGTAATACCCCGATCCTATGCAATTTTAAAATTATTTTTCAGATGAACCCTCATTATTTTCGTCATGGTTTCTGTTTTCCTCTCATTTTGGTTGAACCCTAGACTCCCCAAAGTGTTCTTTGAGATCTTTCCCTCCATATTTAATCTGCTGATCCTAGTGACTGTTCATTGTTGATCTGTGGTCGATCTGTGGTGAGTTCACTTCTCTGTCTCATTCGTTTTCTTTTGTTATTTTTATGAGGATCCATTTTGGTAGTGTTTCTTTGGTCTCAGGGTGTTTTCATATTGCATTTTGATAGATCATTGGTGCGATATAGGTTGATTCATAGTTTTTATGGTGCTGTTGTGTTTCAAAAACATTCATCTTTTTCATGTGGTGTGCAACAATTGGAAATATTTTTTGAAATAGGATTCCCTTAGTTTCTCTCTATAATGAATCATGTAGGAGGAGTTTTACTTATATTTATCTATGAATCAATATTTTTCTCACTTAAATTAAATAAAAATATTTGTTTAATTTAATTGAATGGGGTAATGGGGGTTGATTTATACGCTTTTTACATCTTTGATATTGATTGTGATATTGGTATTGTTTAGGCTTAATGCCCCACTGAAAATTATGTTCATTGGTGACTTTTTTCCAATGGATAAATTTTATGTGGTTGTTTCCTTGTTTTTTATTTTTTTTATCACCCTAAAATGAATATTGGATAACCATGTATACTTTGATAATGAATTGGTTGACCCAAGATTTGGTTTGTGTGATAATTCCCCAAAGGAATGTGGTGTAATGTGATAAATGTTATTATGATCATATAAAATGTTTTTATGGTTTGTACGTATGGGGTAACTGGATGGAATGTGGTTGTATAGTGTGGCTGTGATGGGTGTGGTGAGATTATGCATCAGGGCTGCGAAACTGGTTGTGCTATGTTATGTTGCTGGATGTGGTTGTGAGTTGGGGGGGGGGGGTTGGGGTTGGTATGGGAAATTTTAAAGGAATCTATCTATAAGTAAAATGCATAAAGCTTTACCCAATAGCTAGAGGTCATGGTATGAAGTGTATTTAATGTGATGTGCATTAATTTACCATGACTGTGATTGTGTTTCTTATTGATTGTTGTGCTTAGTGGTTTCCAATGTTGTGATGGAATGAATCAACAATTGTTTGATAAATATTTAAAATGGTGTGGGTTAGTTTGGCTAATGGAATGGAAATGGTTAAATAAATTTGTTTGGGAATGTGAAATAGGTTTTGGGGCTTGATGTGTGTTGTTGTGCATTTTGAGGTATTAGAAAAAGTGACAGTGTTGTAAGATGTTTTATTTTTATAGGAACCCATTGGTTGGGCTTGAGTGTATGGTATCATATATGTATACATTGTTTTTCCTTTTGATTTCTATATGCACCCCACCATAGTTGATAACTATGTGCCGAACACCCCCATCATCATGGGGGAGGGTGTCTTTCCCAACATCCAAATGGGAGGATGAATGGTTGGCCACCTTCTCTTCCCTACTCCCTCATCCATGAGATGACAACACAAGTTTCTTCAAATAGGATGTGGTGATATATGGAATCCCATGTGTTTGCGGGTCAGGTAATTTGTTTCCTAGTAGTCTTTTTGATGAGTTGTGATGTTCTTTCCTAGGTATATTTGGGATAAGTTGTGATATGATTTCTTAGGTGAATCCGAGATGAGATGTGATGTGTTGTGAGGACCATGGATATGTAAGAGGGATGTGTTGTGAGGCCCAGGTGTGTACTGGGTGGATGTGTTGTGAGGACCAGGTGTGTGCCGACAGGATTTTTTGTGAGGCCCAAGTGTGTGTGGGTGGGGTGTGATGTCGTATGTTTAGAAGATGTGGGAGTGACCGGAAATTTTCAATTGTGGTGTGGGATTGGATAATCAGTGGGAAATTGGTGTGGGGTACCCTATAATTGATGTTATTTATATTATATTACTTGACATGTGTTACTTGGTGAGTGCTCCTTGGTGAGGTTGGGGGTGTTAGTATACCTTCTTAGGTGTTGTCTGGTTGTGTTGTTTTCTCATGGGTGAATTAGTATGCCTCTTTTTCATGTGTATAAGAGACTTTGGTTTTCCTACTGAGTGTACTTGTATACTCACCCTATATAAGTAAACTGTTTTTAGGTTTCCATAAGGGTTTCATAGAATGTTCAAGACTTTACTAGCTCGGATATTAACAGTTACTGTGTTGCTTCTTAGCATTACTTTTTGGTATTTAATTTGGAGACTTTTGTAATTTTATTAGTTGTATTTTTCACATGAATGTGTCTTTGTTTTGGTTTTATTTATATTATTACTTGTATTTTCCTTGAGTAAAATAAATAATATATCCCAGTCTTGTTTCTTATAAATGCAAATGCCCCTTATATTGTGATATTTGTACACCCTTTATGTTAGTCGCAAACCCAGGGCCTACTGGAGGTGGGTCTCGAGGGTCATTATCTATCACCCCTCAATGTGGTATATTTGGAAAGAGGGGGTCATGAAATAAATCAATTAATACAATTTATTCCACTGGAACCAATTTCACAATTAAATTGTATAAAAAACATTTCAATCATTTGGACCTTTTCACTTTAAAAACCTACATTATTGTCTCATCCATGAGAATAATTTTGTATTAATGTATTCCACTTGTATTTTTTAATTTGGAAAAATGGATTAAATATTTGTAATAATAATAATTTATAATTTACAATATGTTCAAATTAGTTTTTTACCAAAAATATTATAGAAATTGATTATAATTAATTATAGTGATTAAGAGAAAACTTGCTTAACAAAGGACAAAACCTTATATATAAGGGCCAAAATGACCTATAAACTTATCCAAAATCCACTGGATGGATATATTTAGACCATATCCCACCTTTTATATAATTTTTACCATTATGTGATCCATTTTAGATGGAGAAAATGTGGGTGGAATTCAATTTTAAAAAATTTACAAGAATGACACTCCTCCTCCACTATAAAAGGCATTCACTCCTCCCACTAATTAACACATCTAAAGCCATTTATCTACCCATAAATATGATCAAATTATCTCCCAACATCCATAACTTCATCCTATAATCCTATAATGGAGATGAAATCCAATTGAGGAATCATTTCGTTGCAAACCAAGAGGAGTTACCCAAAGAAGAGTTAACATCCTTCCCCGAGATTCTTTGTTTTATTTTCATTCACCACCCCCTCAACTCTTCTTATTACATGATTATATAATACCCTAACTATAAAAAATATTTAATATTTATTTCTTCTATGTTTTATACCTACACTTACACACACTTCCATATAATAGGTAACTAACTTACTGTTCTTATGTACAGAAAACTACCACTTCACAAAATAATATTTGTTTTTCATTTTCCACCTATCATGGTTGGGAATTATAATAGAAACTATATTTTTGTATGATATATATGATATTTATGATTAATTTATGATTCTTTAATTATTATAAAAAACATAACTTCAAGATTTCCATTTTTTGTAAATAAGATAACTTTATTTGTGGACGTGTGGACTACCACCTTCTCAAAGTGATACGATCCATTCACATTTTACATAAAAAGAATTAAGGATGAGTTTAGTGAAATTATATGATATATATTACATAATAATTATACTTTAATTATTATATATATATACATATATTTCATTTACTTTATTTCTTTTAATACGAAAATAAAACAAAAACAAAGTTCATGCGTATGTACGGCCTACCTTCTCCTTGAATGGTGTAGTCCATTTCATAACTATAATTTGATATATTATTATAAATATTTACATACTGAATATATATATTACTTATATCATGTTTAACATTATTTACATAATTAAATCATCATCCAATTAAGATTATTAAGAATAATAAGTCAAAACTAAAATGAAAAACTATGAAGATATTACTCGAAATGCAACATTAACATGGTATTATTAATAAATGGGTAATATAAGGTAAAAATAAAATCATACGTGGTATTATATAAAATATTATATTTCATAGGTTTATTTATAATAAAATTATATTTATTATATAGGAGTTTTGAATGTGTATGATGAAAGTCAAGACTTAAGATAAGGGTTTTCTTATCACGCTATTATTTTCTATGAGACACAAGCCATGTTCTCCTCCAATTTTCTTATTTGTGGAATATAATTACACTAAATGTATTAAATGATTCATAATATTAAATTTAAGTTAATTTATATGTCCATTTTATTATCTTTATTTCATTTGGTTTATGGAACAAAAGTTACCAAATCGGTAAAGTATTTTGTCTCAAATTTTATTCTTTGAGATACATACCAGGTTATGCACCTATATTTTTCTATAGGGTGTATATACTTCCCATTAACATGTTATATCATGAATATAATTATTTTAATGATATTTTATGATTCATTTAATTTTACTCTTTCTTGAGGATTATTATATAGAGTTACCAATGCGGTAACATTTTATTACTACAATTTCTTCGTTTATCGAAATTGTTTAGGATTATGGTTCCATTGATGAAATATCTTGATCCATGTCTCAATAAAACTCTTTATGTTTATTATCCTATGTCTTTTCATGATATATTCACGTATTATTTCCATTATTTTCACACATTATTACTTAATATAATTAGGAAAGAGTTTTTAAGAAAATCGAATTTATTTCTCCTTTCTAACAGAAATCTGTGTTCTATCAAAAAATTGTTTTCTAAAATGTTTTTAAAATGTTTTAATATTATCCTATGATGTTTAAATGAAATTTTTACCCATTTGTTTCCTTCTAACAAATAAAATTAAAATTAATCTTCTTTTCATTTTCTGATCAAGGAACTTTTTTAAACATTTAAGGTGAAAATGGAATGTTCGACATGTATTGACTAACCCAACGACATGGAAATAATTTACTTGAATCTTAATTTTTATGTTTAAAAGGTTATTTTTTAAAGAAATTTTTTTCCTAATATTCTGGAAGTTTTTTGAATTTAATGTGGTTTTCAAAGAAAATGTATTTCAAAAAATAATAATTTTTTAAAATAGTTTTAAATAATTTTCAAAGCTTCCTTAATATATTTTTAAAAGGTTATTTTCAATGAAATGGATTTCAATGATCTAATTATTCCTTTATAATATTTAAAATACATTTTAAAATGAAAAAAAATCAAATTTATTTATGTTTTAAAAAGAATTTTTCATTGCAAAAAATATATTTTCCTCAAGAAATATTTTAAATGAAATTGTAAATATTTATATATAAGAAAAGTATTTTTAAATGGTTTTATAAAGAGGATTTTAAATTAAATGATAATTTCCTTAATAAATGTTTCATGTGATCTTTAAAAGGCAATGCAAAGATTTCCTCAACAACGACATAAAAGTGACCCACACCTGGCGGGAAGGGAATCAATTAGCAGATCACCTAGCTTCTTGGAAGACCAAGGCACAAATGTGACCATTATTTCCAACATATTTCACTTTAAACTAGAGGTTATTATTTTTATTAGAGGGTATTCCCTTGGTTTACACTATTTTAGACCCCCTAATCCCTAGGTCCCCTGGAATGTTTTCTTTTTATTTCCTTTTACTTAAATAGAAATTGAATTATGATGATGATGGGGATATGATCCAAGAATACCATTTATATTATATCTTTTAATGGATTATGTTATGATAGAATTATTTTTATGAAACCCATTTCTACTTAACAGGTTATATACTTATAAAACCCTCTTATTTTAATGGGTTATTATTTGATGAAATAATTATCAAACCAGTCTTTTTTCACATGTTATGATTTGATTTCATGTTTATGACACCGAATTCATTTAATTGGTTATGATATGGATATTTATGATCTTGTGGAACATGTATGTATGATTTTTTTATGATATGGATGGTAGCTATATCTGACTCCAATGCATTGGGTAAAGATTTATATCTCATGAGATAGACATGGTTGGATCGAGGAGTGAACTTGGTTCAGTAAAGTAATTTTTCCACAAATATAGTATTGGGAGTGAAACTTGTCTACTAATATGGGAATGGGAGTGAACTATGACTTACAAGATGGTATGGGTAGTGAAACCATACTACTAATATAGCCTTCGTAGCAATGCATTTACTACTATGGAAATCACTTTACATGCTTATGTGTCTACCAAAAATTTAATGTCTTATTTCTATGTTATGTTTTCAAGTATTACGTTCTTGATTTCATTATTATTTATGTCTTATAAACAACCAATATTTATTACATGACTCATTTATATGATCTTTCATATGTAGGGTATGATCTTAAAATGTTATTCTCATGTTCACATTCCCTTATGCACATGTTTTTATATATATTTCTTTTGTTTGCCCTTATTAATCATCATAGATCACCCATTTATTATGTTTCCTTTACCGAAGTTATAAAGAAAGGTTTTATATATAATTACAAAATGGGAAGATCTCTATGGAAAACAATTAGTATCTTTCACTAAGTTATAAGATTTTGTTCCATGCTTCCAAATATACTAAATGATTAATGTCCTTGGGCATGTATTTCTGTAATGTGTTGAATATTCTTTTCAAATGATGTAATATCCATGTATGTTAGGATATGATCCATTTAATCTACATATAAATTTATATTCCCTTTGTATAATATGTTATTTCTTTGAAATAAAAGTAATCAAAAATTAAAGGGTATTTATTATTATATTTCAATGTAGTTTTCTAAAACACCTATAAAAGTGTTTCTAATCAATTCCAACATCCTATAATACTTATTATTCATTAATGGAGTTATTCTCTACCAAAATAATCCAACTAAATTCAATATATGTCTTTGGGTAATGTATTATAAATGTTTTTAAGAAACATGATTCTTTCTCATGGGTTAATTAAGCTATAATGAAATTTGAATTTTTTTCAAGTTCATATATAACATATATATCCTTTTTATATTTTTTTGATGGATGGGACATTCATATATATCCAATGCATTAATTAATGGAATTTATCATGATATAAAATAGAATAGTGGGTAAATATAAACCCCTAATAGGATCTATCCACTAAGTGATGAGTTGGTGTGGAATTATACTTCCCTATAATGAATTGTGTAAAACATTATATCTAATGAGATGGATTGTCATGGATTCGGGAAGAAACCAAATCCATTATGGAATTCTATATAAAATTTGATGATTGTCTTGGTATTGGGACTCAACACAAGGAATTATTTTCTATTCCTTATAATTTTCCACATTCTTAATCCTATGTTGTATTTTCAGGGCTCTTGATTATTGAATCTTGTTTTCACACTCCTAAAACTCATGTTCTAGGATATTAAAATTAAACATGTGATTAATCAAGATTATTATTTATATTTTATTGGTTATGATTTTATTTTTATTATCCATTTATTATGATTATGTTCTCATACCACTAAGATGCAATTTTTATCACTTATAATATTTGATGGATATATCCAACGTTTACCCTTACTGATCATTTGAGCACACTATTTCCTAGTTTTACATTCCCCATGATATAATGAATATTATTATTTGTAATATTTCTATAAGGTTATTATGTGTACATAATAAATATAGGTGATATTTAAGAATTTTTTAAATTAAGAATGTTATTAATGAAGATAGTAAATATAGAAAACCTATTGGTTTTAGGTTGTGTTTTTATTGTTAGTTGAATTGTATAATATATTTTAATGATATTATTATTTCATATAATATTATATTAAATAATATGGTTAAAATTTATATTTTAGTCTTGTATTTATAGTTTGGTTTGGTAGTGTCTCACACTTTAAATATAAAATGTATGTTTTTAATAATACAAGAAACCAACAAAAAAACCAAAAATGTGATTGAATCCTATTATAATGGGTTTAGTAAATAATGAAATACTAATTCTCTTAGTTTCTAGAATACATAACCCTATTTACATATAAAATGGGTTAGGAAAATATATTTTATACCAACTAAGGAATGAAGGATCATTCTGGAAAAGGGATATAAGAAAAATTCTATCTAAATAGTGATAGCATAGGGAATTTGCGTTGATTTCCTGAAACTTAATGATGTAAAGAGTAAGGTTTATTTTAAAATCCCATTTATCAACCAAATTTGGGAATTAAAATCAATGAATGTGTAAATTTAATACTTTGATAGTTATATTGGGTATAAAAAAATATCTATGAAATTTGAGGATCAAGCTATGTCAATATTTATATATCCCTATAAGAACATTTCCTGTCGATAGAAGTCATTTAACATATGTAATGTACCAAGAAATTTTAAGAAATGAAAGAAAAATATCTTCCTTGATATGATAGATGAATTTTATAATTTATTCCTATAATATTTATTAGTATATGGGTTATCATTTGAGGAATGCCTCAAGAATCTAGTTTGGGTATTGTAATAATGTAAAGATATGTGCCTTGTTCTCAATTGGGATAAGTTATACTTTATTATGAAAGTTGAAATTTTATTAGGCCATAAAATTTATAAAATTTTGATATAAGTCAATCTAGAAATTATTAATATAATCAAAGTGTTTTTTAGAAAAAAAAACAATAGTGAAGGGGGTTCAAAGCTTCCTATGATATTCTAATTTCTATTAGAGGAATGTAAAGGAATTCTCAACATATACCAAACACATCACCTATATTTTGTAAAATTATGTTTAATTTTATTTCAATGAAGTTTTAATTAGGAATATATGGTAATGATGATGTGGATAATCACTTACCCCATTTTATAACCACTTAACTGGTAACAGGTTTGGAGATGATGTGCAACAGAAGTGACTATATTCTATGGTAAGTTCTTGAAAAATTATGTATATTATTTTTCAAAATGTTCTATTTTTCTATTTGGATACTTAATGAAGTAAAATTAAATAACACTTTGATACAAAAGGATTGTTGGTCGGAGTGGTTTACTCAAGAGGGGGGGTGAATTGAGTACCAATTAAAATTTCTGTATTTAAACACACTGTCTTAAAGACCCCCAAATAAAATAATAAATTAAACTGTAGTGAATTTATATTAAAGTAGAGGTTCTGTTAGATTCTCAAGGGATTGATTAATTCCCAGTTAATCAATACAGGAGTGTGTGATTATCTTTTGAAACTAACTTACTAATCTACACTTAACATAAACACTTGCTAATTTAATTATCAAAGTGACTTTAAAAACAGTATTGGTTTTAGAGTGATTAGCAGCGGAATAAAGCTTTGAAAGAGATGGAACAACAAATGTAACCAAGAGGTTCAGTCTCAAGATGAGACTTAGTCCTCTCAAAAGTTTATATAAAAATGATCCACACCCTGGATCGGGGTTCAACAGTTTACAACTGTCCAGGTCCAAGACCTCCCCCACTGTTATTCATGGGAAACAGTACAACAGCAACCAACTGTCCAGGTCACACACGACCTCTACCACTGTTATTCGTGGGAAAGAAAGAATGCAAGAATTTGGTAAGGATTTACAAATCCTCCAGTTTAAGTACAGGAGACAGTGTATGTGTTAGATACAACAGATAACACACACTGCTCGAAAAGTATAATAATAAATCACAGAACAAGAGATGTAGAGTTTAGAAATGGTTCTGGTGATTTCAGTGTAGCTCTGGACTCCTTTGGATTCGATCAGACGTGAGTCTGAGTCCTCTTCTCGTTTCTGTTTGAGAAACAGAGTGTCGTATGCTCCAGGTTCATAGACAGTGAAAATGTAGTGGTTGAAGTTCTTCAGTGTTCTTCTTATATGCACAGAACACTTCTCGAGTATGCTTGATTATCTATGAGCTTCTCTGTGTTCTTGATGGAACTGGTTTTTCTCTTCTTGATTCTTATCGTTCTTGTGTTTCTGGTATATACCATACTCTACTGGTTGGGCAGCGTAGTCTTCTCGTATTTATCTCACAGGCAACAGGAGACAGAAAAGATTTCCTTTCTGCTGGTACGAGGTACGGGTTCCTGACATCCGACAACCTTTATCAGATATTTGAAAAATCATTAAAATGTACATGATATGACCGTTGGATAGATTAAATAAAGATAGGAAATAAAGAAATTCAAAGAGTGAGTCGAGTGATCGGTAGGTAATCAGCATCGGTAGCTTGGACATCGGTAGCTCAATTTCATTAGTTTCTTTGACTCTATCGGTGGCTCTATGCGTCGGTTGGTATATGCTTGTATCGGTGACTTTGTTTATCGGTAGCTCCATGCGTCGGTAGCTCCATGAGTCGGTAGCTCCATGTGTCGGTATCGGTAGTTGTGAGTCTGTCAGTAGCTTCGTCCATCGGTGACTCTTATTCCATCGGTAGCTATTTATACTTACACCGGTAGCTCTATGTTTGTATCGGTAGCTGTCTGTAAGTCAGTAGCTTACATTTATAAGCACATCGGTAGCTCTGTGTTAAGTATATCGGTGACTCTGTCTGTCGGTAGACTAAGTCTATCGGTAGACTGGGTACCGGTAGCTCTTTATCAGTAGCTATAGGCAGATTACTTATCTGTTTTATGCAGAACACATCCGATTGTGTTAGAATCAATTTATAACTTGTATGAACATGGATAAATGAGGATTAACATATTCCAAAGAATATTTTAAAAATTATTATTGGTTTGATCACATATTTGAAAGAATTAAAGTATAGATCAATGATACTTAAAAATATCATAGAGAATGAAAACATAATTGGGATTTTCAACACATATGAATACATGATTGAGATTATCAAAACAGGTGAGGTCAACAATCTCGCCCTTTTTGATAATCACAATTTATGATATGGGCATTTAACATAGTGAAAATATAATAGTAAAGAGTATAATATTGAATTCAATTTTCTCAGAGAAAACAGCATCAGAGATAATAGAAATAGTATGATATAGACATAAGTTATCAGAGGTAACAAGCATAAGGTACCGAAGGTAAAAAGAAACACAATAATATCAGAGATAAAATTGAAAAGAAGGTAATGTGTCTCCCCTTATTCCTTATTTTTCTCCATTGAAAATATTTCTCATTCTCTCATTTTCCGCTTATTGTTCTCCCCCTTTGTGATAATCAAAAAGTGGGAAAGCATATATAGGAGACAAATAAAACATGAGAAGTAAAATGAGTTCTTCTGTATTAGAGCAGTCAGAAAGTACAGAAACAAAATACAAATGAATTCCAATCAAAAATCCTGGCCACTGGATCAATCCACATCTTCAACGTGAGATTTTCCTTTGGGATCAGAAGAAGGTTCGGGTGGTAAGGATGCAGGTGAAGGTTTTGGAATGCCAGAAATGATCAAAGGAGGCTGAGCCACTGACACAGAGTCAGGCCTGTAGGTTGAAGATCTTTGGGTGATCATTGGTGTGAGGCTTCGAATAGCTTGAGCAGGAGTCAGCTGGACTGTGGAAACAGCTGAGGCAGAAGCAGACAAAGCAGGAGGTACGATGACTGGTCTGGCATCAACATGCAAGAAGGGCAGCAACAGATTTATAAAATCCATAATAATTCCTCCTCCTCTTTCCATAGCAGAGATGAAATCATCTTTGTTCTCCATGAATTTCTCCAAGGCAGGAGTCAATTGTCTTAGTTGGCTCACTTGTTCTCTAAAATCATGAGTTACTGGAGGTAGCTTCATGTTTTCCAACATCAGCTTGAAGTGGTGATCGAGTTGATTCTTGGTGAAAATTCTGGTGAAGTAGTAGTCCACTTTGCTCTTTATGTCTTCCTGAGAGGCAGAGGCTTCTCTCATATAATCTTGAAAAATCTTCATTATTTCTCTAGCATAATCTCTTGTAGAAAGCACCACTCGGCTCAACTCTGATGATTCCACAGAGCCACTGGTTGAAATAGAACCAATCTCCTCCTTCATCATTGCTCGAACTAGATTCAGGTCAACTAATAGTTTGGATGTGAGAGGGCCAAGAGAGAAGGAAACAGTTTCTTTGAAACTCTTAGACAAACCACTGATTAGTCTTTGAACTTGAGAGTCCTGTAATTGAACGTGATCCTTCACTGAGGTTTTGAAACTTTCAAACACCGAGACAAACTGGCTTACTACACTCTTCACATAAGCTAGGTCCTTGTCAGCTTGATACTTGGAGCTCATATAAGAATCCAAAGCAGCAACTGATGTCTTGAGAGCTTCAAGATCTGATTCGATTCTAGAAGACTGAGTCTGGCACTCTTTCACTTCTTCCATAAGCTCAGACACAAAAGAAGATAAATTACAAGCCAGAGAGAGGTCAAAGGATTTCTCTAACATTTTCATTTCTTCATCAAAGCTTTTCTTCATCTCAGCAACTGATACACTAAATGATTCTTTCAGCTCATTCTTCATGGATTCAAGATCAGATTTAGAGACAAAATCATTAGGGACAACTGCAGCAGATCCCTTTACTGAGGCCAAACTAACTACAGAATCAGTCATTACTGATTGAATTGAGGATGAAAGGGAGGTTTCCATTAACTTCACTTCTTCAACAAAACTGGATTTGAGGTCCTCTTTCAGCTTATTCAGATCATGAAATCTGACCACATTATCGGGCAACAACTCAGAAGCAAGATCATAATTGGTCTTCGGTCTATTCACAGACATCTCATTATTAGAATCCGGATAATCCAATCCACAGACTATAAACCCTGGGTCTTCTACCCAGTCTCCAAACTCAACAGCTACTGTAACATTTCCAAGAACAGATTGATGCTCCCCCTCAATGGGTGCATTCTCATGTATCACAACAGCATTCAGTGCTGGATTCTCTTCATCAGAATCTTCTACTACAAGTTCCATCGGTGCAGCTTCTAGAAGATCTTCTGATACAGGTACAGCTTCTTCTGTATCTCTTTCTACTTCAGCAGTCGGAATAGCTGAGCTTCCAATCAAAGGACTCATACTTAAACTACCAGAAACAGACGATTCAGATACATTCTCATTTTCCTCTTCTTCTTGGTGAGGCACAGACTGGTCTTCCTCATAAGTAGACAAAATTTCCTCTACCTTTCCTTTCCTAGAATAAACCAATTCTGCAACAGGACTTGGGGGAAAGTCTGGATCTCCTCCAACATCCATGGGAGTTTCTTCTTCTTCTTCTGTTTCATTACTATAAACAGGTTCCTCTTCATCAGGTCTCAGACTCGGATCTCTCTTATCCTTTGGTCTTGAGGGATGATCCACAGGATTAAACCTATCATATATCTTCTGATCATCACCGACCCATTCTCCCTTCCATGGGTTCTAGTTAATTTTCATGTACTTACAAACAGTCGAGGTGATGCAGAAATTATTCCTGACTACAACTGTCTCATCCTGAGACTCAACTATTCCTTTCACTTTTATCATTACTGAAATCAGCTTGGCAAAGAATAAAGCATTAGTCTTTGGATTTGGTCTAATCATGTCTTCCATTTGAAACATTAACAATCTGCACAGATTGATTTTCACACCATGTCTTAGCAGATGAAGAAGATAGATATCTTGATATCTCAGATTTGCAAAATCTCCTCGCCTCGGTATCAACACATGCTGAACAAACTTGAAGAGCAGTCGATTCTCTCCATCCATTTCAGCAGCAACCACTTGCCTTTGATTCCCATTACCGGTCAGCTCTTTTAAGGCGGTTTCATAATCAAAGATGTCACTGCTAGGTGGCATTTCTCTTGATACGTACCCAGAGACACCTTCATGTGGTACTTTTAAACACTCAGCCCACTCTACTGAAGAAAAAGACATCTCTTTTCCATTTAAAAAAGAGCTTACCCGATTCTCATTTTCAGACTTCTCGAAGCTTACAAACTCGTAGAACTGTTTTACCAACTTTGGGTAGTATGGGCCATTGTTATTCGAGAAACAATCCACCCATTTCTGGTCCTCTAGAATCTCGAGTACTAACGATTTGCTAGGCAGTAGCCATTCCACACACAGTTCCTTCTCGATTACTATGTCTCTATTCTGCAAGTGAGGATTCACTGATCGCTTTCCCGATCTAGTTCTGACTTCACTAACACTGGATTTATGCTGTGTCTTCTTCTTGTTATCTTTTGGTTCTACACTTTCATCTCTGACGTTAGGAAGCTTAGTTTTTTCCATCGCGGGTTTAGGGTTCTTGGCCGATTTGGGAGCTAAGGTTCGAAGGTGAGAGATTTTGAGCTCGGTGAGGTAGGAAGTGGCTTAGGCTTAGTTTTATCATTTAGGAATTCCAAATAAACGACTAAAATAGAGTAAGATAAAATAAAATAAAGCGATTCGTATTCTTGGAGGCAGACAGATGTTTTTTTTTTAAAAAAAAATTGCATCGGTGTGAGTTAATCATCGGTGAGAAAAAAAATCGGTGAGAATTGTACATCGGTGAGAATTTCACATCGGTGAGAATTTTCACATCGGTGAGAATTTCACATCGGTGAGAATTTCACATCGGTGAGGATTTTCACATAGGTTGTGATTAAACATTCCCAATTCGTGTCTTATGTAACTTAGCCTATCCAAACTTAAAGGTTTAGTGAAAATATCAGCCAATTGATGTTCAGTGCCAATAAATTCAAGAGAAATATCACCTTTTTGATAGTGATCTCTTAGGAAATGGTGTCTTACATCTATGTGTTTGGTTCTAGAGTGAGATACAGGATTCTTAGAGATTTTTATTGCACTGGTGTTATCACAGTTGATTGAAACATGTTTAAAAACATATCCATAGTCCAAAAGAGTGTGTTTCATCCACAGAATTTGTGCACAGCAACTACCAGTAGCTATATATTCTGCTTCGGTAGTAGATAATGAAACTGAGTTCTGTTTCTTACTACACCAAGAAACTAAAGATTTTCCAAGCAAATTACATGTTCCTGATGTGATTTTTCTATCTAAATTACAACCAGCAAAGTCAGTATCTGAATAACTCATTAACTCAAAGGATTGTCCTTTTGGGTAAAACAAACCTAAGTTAACCGTGTGTTTGAGATATTTAAAAATTCTTTTAACAGCAAGCAAATGAGATTCTTTTGGATTAGCTTGAAATCTAGAACACATACACACACTAAACATAATATCAGGTCGACTAGCAGTAAGATAAAGTAAACTACCAATCATACCTCTGTAATTTGTTTGATTAACCGGTTTCCCAGTTTCATCTGTGTCCAATTTACAGGTAGTACTCATAGGAGTTTCACTTTCCTTGATACTATCCAGACCAAAACGTTTTAAAATATCCTTTTTATTTTTACTTTGATTCAAAATAATACCATTTTCATTTTGAAATACTTGAAATCCAAGAAAGTACATAAGTTCTCCCATTAAGCTCATTTCAAATTCATTTTGCATACTTTTTGAAAAATCAGTACATAAAGAGTGTTTAGAAGATCCAAAAATAATATCATCAACATATATTTGTACAACTAAAACATCTTTAGAAATTCTTTTAATGAAAAGAGTTGGATCAGCAATCCCTTTAGTAAACCCATTTGAGATAAGGAAATTGCTAAGTCTATCATACCAAGCTCTTGGAGCTTGTTTTAAACCATACAAAGCTTTAGAAAGTTTAAAAACTTGATTTGGAAAATGGGGGTTAGTAAATCCAGGTGGTTGTTCTAAAAAAACATCTTCAATTATAAAACCATTTAGAAAGGCACTTTTCACATCCATTTGATATAACTTGAAATCCAGATGTGCAGCATATGCAAGTAAGATCCTAATGGATTCTAGTCTAGCTATAGGTGCAAAAGTTTCCTCATAGTATATACCTTCTTCTTGACTATATCCTTGTGCAACTAGTCTAGCTTTGTTTCTAACTATATTTCCAGATTCATCTACTTTATTTCTAAAAACCCATTTTGTGCCTATTGTCAAAGTGTCCTTAGGTCTGTCAAATAATTCCCAGACTTTGTTTCTTTCAAACTGATTTAATTCTTCCTGCATAGCTATTACCCAAAATTCATCATTGATAGCATCATTGATATTTTTGGGTTCTAGCTGTGAAAGAAAAGCTTGATGTTCAACCTGGTTTCTTAGAGAAGCTCTAGTTTGTGTTCCTCTATCAAGATTACCAACAACAGCTTCTAAAGGATGATTCTTTAGAATCCTCGTTGATCTGGTAAAGGTTGGACTTGAAATTTCAGGTTCATCTATAGGTTCGGGTTCAACAGAAGCAGATTCTGGAAAAAGTACAGAACTGGATGTTTTGATAACAGGTTCTTTAGATTTATCATTAATGTCCAGAACAGATAAGTCTTCTTCAATATTTTCAAGAGAGGTTTTAGACTCATGTGGATCAGTTTCATCAAACTTGATGTGAATAGATTCTTCCACACATTTAGTTTTCTTATTGAATACTCTATAGGCTTTACTTGAAATAGAGTAACCCAGAAAAATTCCTTCATCACTTTTGGAAGCAAACTTATGCAGATTATCTTTAGTATTCAGAATAAATACTTTGCAACCAAAAACTTTAAAGTAATTAACCTTAGGCTTTCTATTGTTCCACAATTCATAAGGGGTTTTCTTAAGAACAGGTCTAATTAAGACTCTATTAATGACATAACAAGTTGTATTTACAGCTTCAGCCCAAAAATAAATAGGTAGGTCATATTCATTGAGCATGGTTCTAGCAATTTCTTGAAGGGTTCGGTTTCTTCTTTCTACTACACCATTCTGTTGGGGTGTTCTAGGGGCAGAAAAGTTATGAGTATAGCCATTGTGTGAGCAATAAGATTCAAAATCTTGATTTTCAAACTCACGACCATGATCACTTCTCAAAGTTTTAATCTTAAGTCCACTAAGGTTCTCTACAGATTTAGAGTATTTAACAAAAGAAGAACAAGCTTCACTTTTGTGAGCTAGAAAATATACCCAAGTATGTCTAGAAAAATCATCTACAAGAACATAAACATAGTGCTTCCCATTTAAACTAAAAACTCTTGATGGTCCAAACAAATCCATGTGAACCAATTCAAGTGGTTGAGAAGTCGAAACTTCTTTCTTTGATTTAAAAGAAACTTTGTGTTGTTTTCCCTTTTGACAGGGGTTACACACTCTATCATTTGGGAATTCTAATTTAGGTAGGTCTCTAACTAGGTTTTTTCTAGAGAGTTTTCTAAGTGAGTGAATGTTGCAATGTCCCAATCTTCTGTGCCATAGCCAAGATTCTTTATGAAAAGCATTCAAACAAGTAATATTCTTCTTAGCTAAAGAATTCAGATTAACAGCATAAACATTTTCATTTCTTAAGGCAGAAAATACCAAAACATTCTTAGAATTAAAAACTTTGCAGGAATCATTTTCAAATTTAACATGAAAACCATCATCACATAACTGAGAAATACTTAATAAATTGTATTTAAGGCCATCAACAAATAAAACTTTAGAAATCAGAATTGAATCAGTGTTACCAATCTGGCCTAGGCCGATGATTCTTCCTCTTGAATTATCACCAAAGGTGAAAAAGCCTCCATCAACTTTTATTAAACTCTTGAAACAAGAGAAGTCTCCTTAAATATGTCTTGAACATCCATTGTCCAAATACCATGTCTCTTTACAGGAGCTCTTTAAGAAAGTTCCCTACAAAACAGATTCAGATAGGAGATGATTTTGGTACCCAGATTTTCTTGGGTCCAGACAGGTTAGCCAATAACACTTTAGGTACCCATATTTGTCTAATAGGTCTCATATAATTTGTAGAATTGACATGCTTTTAAAGATAAACTTTATTAGATCCATAGCTATGTATATAACTGGTTGAAGCATATGAAGTTCCAGAATTACCTTCATTCTGTCCAGATTTAGAAATGAATCTAGTTTTGGCAATTTTCCTTTGTCCAGGTTGGTATCCTATACCAGTAGTATATTTAGGTGCTATTTGCTTTCCTAGCATCTATGTTAGTGTATTTTTGCCATTGGTGAACTTCTTTAAGTCTTTCTTGAGTTGCTGATTAGATAGTTTCAGTTCAGTGTTTTCTTTTAACAGTTGAGCATTTTTCTCTTTTTCAATAGTGAGTTCGGTTTTAACTGTAGTGGTGAGAGCATGCTATTTCTTTAATGACTTGTATTTATCCTTAAGTTCATTACATGTCTCTTCCAGCATATCACAGTACTCAAACAATTCATTTTTAGAGATTGTTCCAGAATCAGAGTCAGATTCTGCATTATCTCCAGAGTAATAATAATTTAAAGCAGGAGTTTCAGCAGTTACCTGAGAAGTGTTTGTCATAAAGCACATGTTTTCCTTATTTTTGTGTTCAGTTTCAGAGCTTTCAGATTCAGTAGAGCTATCCTCAGAAGCACTCCAAGTAGCCTTCATGGCTTTCTTAAACTTATTATCCTTATATTCATATTTCTTTTTATACTTCAGTTTTGGACAGTCGGCTTTAATGTGTCCTTTTATCTTGCACTCATAGCAGACAAAATCATCTGATTTGTCATTCTTCTTCCAATCCTTTTTCCATTTACCTTGGTGATCATACTTACCCTTATAATTTGTTTTTCTGAAGAAATTCTTTTTCCTATAAAATTTCTTAAATCTTCTAGAAATGTGAGCCATCTCATCATCACTGTCAGAATCACTTTCACTGTCTTCACAGCTTGAACTTTCAACTACAGCTTGAAGCTTTTCTTTGTCCTTATTCTTTGAAGTTGAAGATTTGAAAGAGACAGACTTTCTTGGAGGTTCATTTTCTTCCTCTTTATTCACTTTAAGCTCTTCTTCATACATCATCAGCTTGCCAATTAGTTCCTTGACAGGTAGAGCAGCAATGTCACATGATTCTATGATTGAGACAGATGTGCCTCTCCATCTATCAGGTAGACATCTCAAAATTCTCATAATTTGTTCCTTCGATGAGACATCCTTTCCCATCGAGATCATTGTATTGAAAATTTCATTGAACCTGAGATACATGTCAGAAATGGGTTCGTCAGGCTTCATTTTAAAATTATCATACATGATAGTATAAGTGTTCAATCTCATTTCTTTAACATTCGTTGTTCCTTCATGAGAAACAGCTAAGGTATCCCAAATTTCATATGCAGTTTTACAAGAAGAAATTATATTAAACTCTTCATCTCCTAGAGCACAGTACAAGGCATTCATAGCTTTACAGTTGTTATTGTAAGTAGTCTTTATAGGTTCATCCCAAGTAGATCTAGCAGTAGTGGGAATTTTGTATTCTGATTCAATAGCAGTCCAAATATCAAAACATATGCTTTCTAGATGAATTTTCATTTTCAGTTTCCACTGAGCATAATTAGTTCCATTGAAGAAAGGTGGCCGGTTAGTAGCAGCACCCTCAAGTCTATTGTCCATGATGATAAAATTTTAAAGAGATAAAAATTTAGATATAACAGAAAATTTAAGAACTTTAAAATAAAACTAAAATCACAGTTCAAAAGCAGAGTACTTTTAGAGAGTATTTTCGATCCTCTGATACCAAGTGTTGGTCTGAGTGGTTTACTCAAGAGGGGGGGTGAATTGAGTACCAATTAAAATTTCTGTATTTAAACACACTGTCTTAAAGAACCCCAAATAAAATAATAAATTAAACTGTAGTGAATTTATATTAAATTAGAGGTTCTGTTAGATTCTCAAGGGATTGATTAATTCCCAGTTAATCAATACAGGAGTGTGTGATTATCTTTTGAAACTAACTTACTAATCTACAGTTAACATAAACACTTGATAATTTAATTATCAAAGTGACTTTAAAAACAGTATTGGTTTTAAAGTGATTAGCAGCGGAATAAAGCTTTGAAAGAGATGGAACAACAAATGTAACCAAGAGGTTCAGTCTCAAGCTGAGACTTAGTCCTCTCAAAAGTTTATATAAAAATTATCCACACCCTGGATCGGGGTTCAACAGTTTAAAACTGTCCAGGTCCAAGACCTCTACCACTGTTATTCGTGGGAAATAGTACAACAGCAACCAGCTGTCCAGGTCACACACGACCTCTACCACTGTTATTCGTGGGAAAGAAAGAATGCAAGAATTTGGTAAGGATTTACAAATCCTCCAGTTTAAGTATAGGAGACAGTGTATGTGTTAGATACAGCAGATAACACACACTGCTCGAAAAGTATAATAATAAATCACAGAACAAGAGATGTAGAGTTTAAAAATGGTTCTGGTGATTTCAGTGTAGCTCTGGACTCCTTTGGATTCGATCAGACGTGAGTCTGAGTCCTCTTCTCGTTTCTGTTTGAGAAACAGATTGTCGTATGCTCCAGGTTCATAGACAGTGAAAATGTAGTGGTTGAAGTTCTTCAGTGTTCTTCTTATATGCACAGAACACTTCTCGAGTATTCTTGATTGTCTATGAGCTTCTCTGTGTTCTTGATGGAACTGGTTTTTCTCTTATTGATTCTTCTCGTTCTTGTGTTTCTGGTATATACCATACTCTACTGGTTGGGCAGCGTAGTCTTCTCATATTTATCTCACAGGCAACAGGAGACAGAAAAGATTTCCTTTCTGCAGGTACGAGGTACAGGTTCCTGACATCCGACAACCTTTATCAGATATTTGACAAATCATTAAAATGTACATGATATGACCGTTGGATAGATTAAATAAAGATAGGAAATAAATAAATTCAAACAGTGAGTCAAGTGATCGGTAGGTAATCAGCATCGGTAGCTTGGACATCAGTAGCTCAATTTCATTAGTTACTTTGACTCTATCGGTGGCTCTATGCGTCGGTTGGTATATGATTGTATCAGTGACTTTGTTTATCGGTAGCTCCATGCATCGGTAGCTCCATGCGTCAATAGCTCCATGCGTCGGTATTGGTAGCTTTGAGTCTGTCAGTAGCTTCGTCCATCGGTGACTCTTATTCCATCGGTAGCTATTTATACTTACACCGGTAGCTCTATGTTTGTATCGGTAGCTATCTGTAAGTCAGTAGCTTACATTTATAAGCACATCGGTAGCTCTGTGTTAAGTATATCGGTGACTCTGTCTGTCTATAGACTAAGTCTATCGGTAGACTGGGTACCGGTAGCTCTTTATCAGTAGCTATAGGCAGATTACTTATCTGTTTTATGCAGAACACATCCGATTGTGTTAGAATCAATTTATAACTTGTATGAACATGGATAAATGAGGATTAACATATTCCAAAGACTATTTTAAAATTTATTACTGGTTTGATAACAGATTTGAAAGAATTAAAGTATATATCAATGATACTTAAAAATATCATAGAGAATGAAAACATAATTGGGATTTTCAACACATATGAATACATGATTGAGATTATCAAAACAGGTGAGGTCAACAAGGATTTATCATTATTTTTCTTCACTTTATATATTTTTATACCTTACCTTATGATCTTGTAAGTGGTTATTCACATTTATCATGGAGCATTAATGTATTTTTGAAGAGTAATGATGAAAACCTCCACTTTATTTGATGATGTATTTTTCTTTATGTGATCAATATTGAAAGAATGTTTCAAAATGGATCAAATACCATAATTACAGGACATTAATAAAGTTTTGATTTTCCCCAATTTATTAGAGAATAAGAGGTAGATATTAAAGGAAAACTTTTGGATGAATGACTCTATAATATAGTTATCACAACAATTTAGTGAATAACCAACATTGAAAACAAATTTCATCAATAGAAATCCACTAAAAATTGAAATTCTAGTAAAATAATAGGTTCTAGAATAATCTCAATGAAACTTTTGGGATAAAATATTATTATTTATAAATTGTTGAGATATTAAATTCCATTTATGTGTGATTGAGAGTGAATTTGAGAGAATTAAAGAATTATTTTATTCCTATATTATTGGATAATACCATATTCTAAAGAGAATACTATACTAGAATCCTTAAAGAAATTTATTTTTTCCATCACTTTAGAAGGATTCTAGGAGTTTTGTTATATCCTAGGATTGTATAAAATGAAGTGCTAAATTTTAAAATATAGATGAAATTCAAAAGAACCAAATCATGGAGGTTGAATTATTTTATGTTTAGTGAATTTATTTTATTTCTCCTTTACCCTATTTACTTTATTACAATTACATTTTTATTCATAAAGATTACGATTCCAAGTGAGAGAAATTAGAATCCATTACTATAAAAAATGGTTGTTTTTAGATCTTGAAATAAGAAGATATTTTCCAAGATTTTCATGCCTATGATTTTGATTAGTGATTATGATTGAAATTTACATAACCACATATTAAAATTTGCGATGGAAAATAATGTTCCTCATTAAAACAAAAATACCCCATATCATTTCTAGATAAAAGAATATGTTGATCTTAAAAATAATGAGTCGGTGTAAATTCTTGAGAAACAATCAATTTAAGTCCAAAATACTAGTCTAGGAATCTCAATGTTACACTATGGATTTATCAAATAGCCAACCAATAATAGTTTATATGTATCTATTTTAGTTGGTTTATAGGATACCATGACCCTATCCCATAGAGCTCTCCCACAAATCCTTTTGGGTGGTCTGAATAATCAATTACAAGGATGATAAATTTGAAGGGAATGGATATTTGGTGTTAGATGATCTTGAATAAATATAATATTATTCCTATGCTACTGATACCATATATAAATAATAGACATCAAATGGTGATGAAAGAAACATTTCCAGGATAAAAGTTCACTAATAAAAGAATGTATTATAGTTTAACTACTATTTTTTCTTATTTGAATGTAAAAATTGATCTATATGGATAGTTTTATTCATGATTATAAAAATATTTCTTGATGCACATGTAGATATTTATTTGAAGGATGTAAAACCCTTCAAGGTGGGGAAACATTTCCATAATCTATACATCGACTACTTGTAAGTGAGGTGTATCCTTTCACATTTTCTTGAATAAGGAGGATATGGTATATCAATAATTAGACCATAAATAAAGTTCTAATTGAGATTTATTCCATTTATTTCTCATCTTCAATTTGAAATTTTTTATTTTTTATTTTTTATTAGATGTTTGTTATATTGAAGTGTGGTTTAGGAAGACTCAATAGTGATCTCCTCATCTCTTCTCAATGTAACACCTCAATTATTACCAAATATTTATAATTAAATACTGAAATTAACATGTATATGAAGTAATTAAAAGATGATAGAATAAATATATAGGATATATATTACATTATTTAAGGAATAAGGGTAATTCTGTATAAGTTAACTATATAATAGTGAAGAAACAATTCCATACCACAGTAACTGGTCATCATAATATGTGTATAGTTTACCACGGTGAAAAATATACCATGATAAAGAAGATATATTGGGGGAGACTTAGAGATTTAGATTTTTTCAAAATAAATACCTCCATAGTGTGATAATTTATCTATTTCACAACCCATGGTTCAATCGGTTTTTTGGATAAGGTCCACAACAAAATAAATTTGACGACACTACAATGTGTGTATGAGTAATGAATGAGAAGATTTAGCTTTTATTTATAGTTCATATTTATCAAGTTTTAAGTTTTAGGTCACATTGTTATTATAAATCATAATTTGAAGGTTATATATGGTAAGAAATTCAATAATGTAATGTCCTCGTTAAAAAGATTATGAAAATTTGTTAGCACTAGGATATAACAATCACCCATTATAAAATGGGGGACCCACACCATGAGCATAAAAATATTAGATATTATTACATTCTAAAAATACAAGGAACATTACTGCAAAATGATTCGACCATGATGTAAATTAATTGATTTGAAAGGGATATAATATATAATTGAAAAACACATGCCTCAATATATAGGTTCATAATTAAAATGACCTAGGAATCTAGATTATATAATTACTACCTTATAGAAACACTTTTATATCCATGATACATATTTTTATATAACATTTTGGAGCAATGTGAAACAAAATGGTGAAAGAAGCATGAAATTTGATTTCACTATAAATTCATATCCCACCACATAATGTCTCAAGTATGTGATTTTTTAACTTTATAAGTATTTAAAATTTGAGACTATAATTTCATAGATATATTTTTTACTCTATAATTTTTAAATATCAAAAAATACTTGGTATGAAATACAAAGTTCATGTCATGACTAAAATCTTCCCCTTTTTATGTTATCCTAGGATTTAGCATCACATTCTCTCAATCCTTCTTGAAACACTTCCATTAAACCAACTAAGATGTAAAACCCATCCTTTATTTATTAAAACACCTTTCATAACCATTTCTAAAACTTTTCCATTTCCTTGGTTGGAGAAGAAACACCCAAATACCTGTAATATCCCAAAACACCATCTTCCTTTTAAAATTTAGCCCAAAAAATTTATAAAAACTATAAAAACCTTCTAAATACAGTCCCCATAACCCAAAAAAAATTACTAATAAATATGATCCCGTATATGACCCTTCAAATCCAAATCCCCTATATTCACTAACACCCAAAAAAAAGAAAATCTTAAAATAAAACCACCCCAAAACCCAAAATACCACAACATAATGAATTAAAAATACTTACATTTCTGATATAAAAGTACTAAAACATCTAGAATACAATTTAATATAGTATCCTTCCTCATTTAATGACATTGAGAATATTATTTGTGAAACCGTTAAGACTAAACCCACCCAAACTATTTTATTCACCACAAATACACCACTATTTTTCATAGTTACTATTGAGGCACATGGGCACTGGGAAGACTAACTATGTACAGATTCCTTCAGGGAACATGTTAAATGAACCACCTCTAAGATCCAAACTCAACATACATCAATATTACCGAAATAATTTAAAAAAAATAGAGTCGTATATTCCCCTAGATGAGTATACACATCAATCGTAGATAACCTCAGACTTTCCTTCTACTCAGTCATCACTAAGTAATCATTGATATATAGACACATTGGAGGTTAGTGGTAATAATAAAGATCCCTTCGAGTAGTCTTAGCACATATCCTCTTATATATTTGTGTTTAAGATCACCATTTATAAATATTTTCCTAATTTTTTTATTGTGTACATGTATGTGATTTCATTTTGGTTTCATTTGTAATCATAATTAGTCCCTCATTCTGATATACGTGAAACCATTTTGAGTGGAATTGATCTATGATAATATCATTTTTTATTGAAAATTTTTTCAAGTGCGTGATTCTTTCGTAGATATATTTTCACCACCACAAAAGTGGCACCAATATTAAAGGGTTAAAATTAGGCCAAGGATCATGAAAGAGAAAAAAAAATCAACTCCTGAATAATTCTTCCTCCTTTTCATCTATTGAGATACTCCTTTGATAAATTTTCATTCACTTTTCTTCATCTATCAGAAATTATTTAGAAAATATTAAAAAATTTAATTCATGTTGGGGGATGGATACATGGATGCACATTGACTTTTTCTTATTGACTAATCTAGGATACTCATAATTTAGGAGAATAATATTGATATGTTGGAAAGTTTTGATTGATAATATTCAGAAACTATGAAACTATAAGTGGAACTTTTTTAATGTTTCATGGACATTCAAATTTTGAGTAGTTTTAAAATGATAAATTCGATATTTTCAATTCATGATTATGATTATTGAATTTTTTTATTAAATAGAATGATCATTTTTTTCAATGAACAAACTTGATTGAATGATGGATTTTAAATCCAAATTTTTGAGATATACTCTGAAGATACATTTTTATATTTATAATTTTACCCTCTTTCCTAATATATTCTAAAGATATAAAATTCAACCCAAAATAGATTGTTTATATTTTAAAAAATTGATTATTTTGAACCAAATTTAGAAGACTAAGGTGGTAAATTGATTATTTATTAACCAATTTGTTCTTTATGCCTATCCTAAATTTGATCCTTTGAAATTATAGGGAAGAAATTAAATTTCCTTGTAAGAATATATATTATAGTCCAAATATATTTCCTTCCAAAATTCTATATTAATTTATTTTTGTTATTTGACATAAAAAAATGGAGATTTCATGGAGTTGTACGGAATTTTATGGGATAATTTAAAATGTATGGATTAAACTTTTCATCATAAAGAAATTTTGTTCATATACTATCTTTAGATGGTAATTTATTTATTATTATAAATTTATAATAAAAGTAAGATGAAATGATATAACTTGAGTTGGATGATATTTATCCACCTATCCCTTTCTTATGATAATTTTTTTTATTAGTGCTAGTAATTTATTAATGTTGGGGATCAAGGTACTAGATTTCTTTGATTTCATAAGGTGTGTGGACTTATTCTTGTACACATTGAATTGAGAGAAAAAATAAAAAACAACATTTTTAAATAAAAAAGTGTTAATTCATCATTGATTTGAATATATATTTGTGATCTAATTAGAAAGTTGAATGGGATGTGGTGGTTGATGAAATATGAAGGATTAGAAGGGTTAATGTCATTTATTGAGTTTATTTTAATATCACATATTGTAATGATAAGATTCATCCCTTATATTTAATCATTTAATTAAATTTTTACATCCTGACTGATGAACTATAATCTTTAGAGACATTGTTAGCTTAATGAAATGTCCTATTGATTTCTACAGTCTATTTTTTTGGATATTAAGGAAAATTATAATACTATAGATATAGTTAATATACATGAGATAGGGAATAACCCTAGTTAAAATGATCCTAAGTGGTGATTGATTCATTTTTTTAGAGAGGTAAATCGTCTATAGAAAGCGTAAGAGTGAATAGTTGAATAGTGTAAGTAGAACGGGGGATAAATTTAGAATTGGAATGATAGTTAAGGAATGATTAGAATACTCTTGACTTAATGTGTTGTGTTTTTATGAAAAGATTCAATAATGAAATGATTTTTATATGTATCATTGATTGAATGTCTCCCTCTATAATATAAATTTTTTGGGGTAATTAATTTTTTACTTGTATATAATGAAATTTTTAAGTGTTTCCAGATTTGATAATCCAATAATAAGAATATTATTTTACTTTGAGGTGGTTGTTTCAAAGGATATAATTAATGTTAATGTTTTTTTAAATTGATTGTGGTAGAAATATTTCACTTGAGTGATTTCAAATAATATATAAAAAACATAGATGTTTTTTAGAGATTTCATATTAAAATAGAATCCATTTCATATTTATTTTATAATGGTGTGTTGTTTTTTGAATTTATGACCATAAAAAATCATTTTGAAAAACCTTAATCCAACCCCACAATATACATATTGAATAACTCTTTATGATCAAAAAAAGAAACTACATACCATGATGGGACCAGTTAAACTGAAAACTATGTGTTCTGGAGTAAATGTGGATGTGGATGAATTACATATAAGAAAATCCATTATGTTTTAACCACACCACAGTACTCGTTTAATATCACAGTACAATTCAATTAAATTACAAATGTGGTTCCAAAAAATAAAATTCATACTTATCATAAAGAACCTTGATATAGCCAAGTCATGTGAATTGGGTAATAGACCTAAGTGAGAATGAATAATAGGAATATCATGAATCATGAGCATAGTTATAATGGGTCTATACAATAAAAAATAACTAGTATATGTTGTAGTGCCTAAAAACCATACCTAGTATTAATCTATACCTTACACATTGAGTTAAGGAGTGACAAATTTTTTCTTATAAATGGAGTCCATTCAATGATCATTTCACATGTGGTACAACAATATACCAATATCACACCACTACTAAATCTCTCTTGTCACTTGACTGAGCTACAGAAGAGATTAAATTTGAAGGATTTATGGATAGAGGGGTGGTGTGGTGTGATATGGGGCTTTACATCATGATAGAAAGATATATAATATTATTTACTGATAATACAGGAGATGTGTTGTAACATGGATTTAGGAATAATTCCATCAAATCAATGCATAATAATAACCATTATGTGAGTTAAATATATCACATCATAGAAATTTAATTATTATTAAAGGATATATAAAAATTTAAAATCCTATTATTTTTACCAATTTTTTATCATGACACCACACAACTACTCTTCGACAACATGATCAAAAAAAATATTTGAATAGATTCAAACCATAAATAAATATCTTAGAGGCTACATTATGGTCTTTAAGATACTCAAGATTTTGAAAAATGAAAATTTTATGCAACACAATTATATCCACCTGTATTCCATGATTTTGGTAAACCCATATGAGAAATCCATAATTATAACGGCCCATAATTTACATACATAGATATTAATTCAAAATTGATTACTATTCATTATAAAAAATAACAAACCCACATCAAGATCATATAGGTTTAGTGTTTTCAAAAATTATGAAACTTAAATAGCTGTCTTATAATACATCTGTGTTGTCTCCCACTTATTCCTTCATAACTAGACCTCTATTTGACCCATCTTACTTAATACCCTTCTTCACAACATAGGGAAAAGAAACATAATAAAGGGTGAGATTATGTGCTCATTAAGGGTAAAAAAGGGAGATATAAATCATATCATAATCATAATACATAATAATATAACATTTGAAAATATTATCCAGTATTTGAAAGATCATGATATCATTTTGTGGGATAAATCAAAAAGTTCAAATTGAATCAATGAACATATTCCCAAAAGTCAAAACATAAGACATAGAATTTGTGGCATACATATAAGCATAAAAAAATAATTTCTTATTAGTAAATTATCATTTCCAAGACCATCATTGTATAAAAATACCATTACTAAATTGAGTTCACTCCTTTTTCCAACCCTATATTACTGAATTGGGTTTTACTTCCCGTTCCAGCCAGGTATTACTAAACTAATATCATTTCTCATTTCATCCCTATCTATTTCATGAGATATAAATATTTACCCAGTACATTTTAGTTTTATATAGGTCCCACCCATCTCATAATTAAATTATTCTTACATGTTCCACAAAAACATTAATCATTCATCATATCATAACTTAAGGAATAAAATGAGTTTCTTAAACATAATTCTATCATAACATAATCCATATAAAATAAATGGATTTCATAAATATAATTTCATCATAAACATAATAAAACCATATGATTAATAGGTATATTATAATTCAAACATAAACTTATTAAATAATTCCATCTTAGATAGAAAATTATTTTGATAGAACAATCGAAATTAATTATTGAGGAAAATATCATCTCTTTTTCAAAAACGTTTTACATTATCAAAATGCCATGAAAATTTAAAAGAAAAATTTTCTTTGAAAATAAATTGGGAATATTGTAAAAGAGTATTAATTTAAATAATTTTTTATAAAAATTTAAAAAAATTTCTATGTCGTATAAGTTAAAATAAAACATTCTTCTCATACTTTTATTAGATAAGTCAAAAAGTACCTTGTATCGAAAATGAAAAAAGATTCATTTCATACCATTTAATTAAAATTAACTGATGGGTAAAATTGAAATTAAACACTTATAGAAAAATAGAAAGTATATTTAGGAATACATATTTAGGAAACATGGACATAGATGATAAATATACCTTAATAAATACTTACATATAAATAATCTCAGATAATAATGAGATGGAGAAATTATCCCTACCTTAGGTCTGATATTCTGTAAATGTATCTAAACCTCATGTATAATGATTTAAATAATTTAATTCACTTATTAAAAAATAATAGTTATTTTTATGATATCATATACGATCATATTATCTTCTGTTTGTTAATAACATTTCATTATTACTCGTTATTCGGGTATTGACTCCTTCATTTTATTATGAATGTTTGGTCCAATATGTTCTAGTTATCCAAATGAGGTTATATTTATATCATTTAAAAAATGATATTAATATAACATATATCATTTTTATTCATTCTATACATTTATATAATCATTCTTTAATGGATATCATATAGAATGAATCACATCACATCGTGGAGATAGTAGGTCATACGTACACACGAACGACGATATCATTCCCATAATTGTGAAATTGTATGGAAGTGGATGGTATATATTTGGTTCCAAAATCCATATACTATTATAATAATCAAACATAGTTATTATTTCCATCATTATAACCATACAAGTAAGGTGGTGGTGAAAAATAATTTACACCACGGCATAGAGACGGAAAGTCATACGTACGCACATGTAGTGATTTCATTTTTCATTGGATGGATAGAAGGTAGAATATAGTTGTTACATAATCATAATAACATCTCATTGTATAATTGATAATATATTTGTTACTTTATAACCTAAAAAACTCATGAATATGAAGTATAAGAAGAAATAAGTTTGAAATAATCATTAGAGGAGATTACCTCTTCTTCGACGAGCACCCTCTAGATCTCCTCTTAAATCACTAGAGTTGGTTTTTGGAAAAGGCCAAAAACCCTCGAATGTGATGAGGTAATTTGAGAATATAAATTTTAAGGGTATATCTAAGATTTAAGGCTCAATTATTTGTTAATAAGTGAGGGAAGAGGTTCCCTTTTATAATTGAGGTGAGGGGGCACCTTTGGAATCTCTGTAAATACTAATTTATAATAAAATAAAACCACATAAAAAAACCTCCAAAATGTCATTTTTTTAATATGATATGATTTAAGGTATTAATATCATCAAAAAATAAATTTTATATAAGTTTTTATATCAATTCAAGCCTTATCATTTTAATTAACCTTTTGTTACTCTATTTTAATTTTAACTAAGGTAACAAATTATTAAATATTAAAAGAGTCAAATATTTTCTTATTTTGTGTCAATTATACCAATAATTGAAAATATAGAACATTTTGAACCATATAATAATTATTTTATATTTTATTAAAATTTATTATGATTTTTAAAAAATTTAATAAATCATTACTTTTAAAAATAATCAACAGTACTGATTTTGAAACTATTTAATTCATTGATTTTTAAAAATATTATGATAACAAGTTAATATGGAAAAAAAATTATATTCCTATTATGCCAAGGTATTTCATAAAATTCATTGGATATATTAACTATCCAAATTATATTTATTTTAATATTTTTAATAACATGTATTTGTTTTCCCTAATAATAAAATAATTACTACATCAATTTTGTGTGATTATTTAATATACTTATTTTTTGAATAAAAATTAAAAACAAAATAATATGAAGAATATAAATAATCTATACATCATAATAATTCTTATAGTTGAATATATCTAATATAAAATACTACATTAAAAATGTTATATTTATTGAAACATCAATGTGACAACTTTAACATCACTTTAAAGAAAATATTATAAGTTTAATAATATTTTACATATGGATGTAAATGGTAAATAACTATAAACTTGGATTATTAAGGTCAATATATAATCATAGAATAATATTTAGTCAGTTTTTTGGTCTTTTAATAGTTATTATCATTTTAATACAAATTATTTTATTGATTTTTGATAAATTAAATAATTTTTGTATCATCAATGTATAAGACTTTAAGTTAATTATTTATTTCCTAAAAATTAAAAATAAATTTCCATGAAAAAAACATTTTATCTTTAAAATGAGTATTTATAATCAAGTTTATCTTATGTATAACCCCATATTAAAAATTATACACTTATTAAAATTATGAGTATGACATTTTAAACATATCTTTAAATAAAATATAATAAATTTCATATATATACCCAAGTGTCTTAAAAAGGTTGTAATTTCTAGATAAGGTTTGTTTTAGTTTAATCCCACTTATCCATTGAATTTAGGATACCTTTTAGGGTAATTTTATAATATTGTAATATTATTTTTACTTTTAATTACCTGGTTTACCCATAAACATGGTAAATAAAAAATAAAAATGTTATTATTCGCCAAAAATTAAGTTGATCCTATTAGACCAAAAATTTCATATGGATTAAAACCATATAGGTCACCTATAATTCTTCTATCAATAATTTCCTTTGGAGCCAAGTGAGTAGGGATCTATACCAACACCACCTTCAGGTGACGGGTAAGTGAAACCTCATCAAGCATGAAGCTGGTCTTCTACGTGCCATTTGGGTTGAGTGGGTGGTTGTGGCTGATGAAATCAGGATTTAGAGTTCTATCATCAGTAGGGTGGACCTTATTAGGCTAGGCAGACAGAATCTTAGGGTCATGGTTCAGGCCACATTTATGTTGTTCAACCTATGCCAGAGGAGCAGAGTCTAGGGACATCTACAGTTAGAGGTACTATTCTAATAGCCTCTACTTTAGTGTCTTTCTTATTCAATATAGGTGCATCACACTATTTTCTATCTACTACAACTATGGGAAGTTTGGGTTTAGTGGTATTGTACTCCAGTGGTGTTATGAGCCTTTACACGCCGTTAGGAATCAAAGCATATGGTATATTCCAATGAATGTAATTTCCCTTTGAGATAGAAGGGTACTATTTTCTGTGTAGTTTACATATCTTTGAGAGGTCCAAGTTTGATATCATTATCATTATGGATTAGCTTTTTCCTTATCAATACTAGGTGTATTTCTATCCCCGACAGATATCTTTCACATAACTAGATGAAAACACTTATATCCACAAGGGTGAATAGAATATTCAAGAGATTCGAGCTAGGCTCAAGAGTACTAGGTTGGGTGGGATGACAGCCCATATGGATAGTCTCTTTATGAGTAAGCAGGGAATTATTTTAGCATAATTTTCAAATATTATGGTTCTCTTTATGGATGTCTTCCCAAAATATTTCTAAAGATTACCTCTTGAGAGAGAAGTTGAGTTCACCATTGAGAATGTTCTAAGGACAGCACCAGTTTCTGTTACTCCTTAAATAATGTAAAATATAGAGATCCACTCTTCATCCCTTTCTGGAACCCTAATTTCATACCATACTTCCCCCAGATTTCTATTATCCTGAAATTCCCAGAATGCTTTGACGGATCCCCACAACTACCGATCTCAACCTTAGAATTCACTGATGTGTCCTCTCTGCTGCATCTTACCTTGATTGTGTGATTTAATAGGCCCCATCCATCGATGGGCTCCTTCGACCACTTAATTTTTGAAACACGAGGTTTGAATGAGCGTGTGATGGTAGGTCTTCTCAACTCTAGACATATCATGATTCATTTTTCCACCGAATATGATATGATTCTTGCCTGGTCAAGTGCACCTCGCTCTTGTGATGGATATCTATTTATTCTCTTCAAATGGTCATATAATTTTCATATGAAATGAGATTCTCCAATGTTCACAAATTGGGTATGATTTATAGAACTTCTTCTTCCATTTCAAAATCCATCGATAATTTATATTCTTGTAAATTTGGTTGGGTGTTTCCTCTACTCATATAGTAAGACTATGGAGGTTTGTCATCCAATTTCACTGAGGGTATGTTTAGAATTATATGCTTCCAAGGAACCGGTTTAATCCTTCTGGATTTCCATCAGTTAATAGTTTTGATATAAGAATTAGGACATTTTGGAATCCTAGTGTGATTTTTGTTGATCGGGAAAGAATCTAGGGCATTGCTTGGTGGTTTTCAGTTGTCGAACAATGAAATCGTGATATGTTTTGGATGTTTAGGAAGATATGGCCCTGGGTGGTTCTATGGGTGATTGAGGAAATAATTTGGACATGGTTAGTGATGGTTCTGTTGATTGTTGTGAAAGATCTAGTTGAGGTCCTGGAAAGACTGATGGTGTTGTATGTTCGGGTGAAGTTGTGAAGAAAAAACAAGTTATGGTATTACCTCATGAACGAGTGTATCTAGAATTTTTATTAGGCTGAGGAGAGATTTGTAAAGTCCTACTTGTGAGAATATGATTTTAGGGGTGTATAGGCTAGTGGAATGGTATAAGTTGATCTGGATATGCACAATGAAAATGCAAAAGTTGTAGGTTCCGGGCGCAGTGGAAGCGCGCTGGAGGGTTTACCGAACTTTGATTTTAGCATTAAACAACTTCAAACCAAGATCCGTCATGACACTTTTAATCTGGATATGCACAATGCTAATCTAGATATGCACAATGCTAATGCTTTTATTATTTTTTCCCCTCAAATAACATCATCCGGCCATAGAACATATATTCAATAACAGTGTTATGGCACTTTCGGGTTCTTATCATAGTAGGGATCTGTTATGACCCTTTTAATGCAACAACTATCCTTAGGAAATTATCACATGTATTTTCATGCAAAAGAACAATCAAGATATGATAAGATGTTTATTTAATGAATAAATTACAAATTATTTGGTTCAAGTCCCCCAACTACAATAGACTCCCACTTGGACTAGAGCCAACTGCTAACAACTTTCAACTCACTAGCTCTCACATGATATTCATGCTTCTGCTGAGATAGGCCTTTAGTCGTGGGGTTCACCACGTTCTCTTCTGTGGACACTCTGCTCACTGCAACATCACCCCTTTGATAGAAATCCCTAAAGAGGTGATACTTCTGGAGTATGTGCTTTGTCTGTTGATGTGACCTTGGTTCTTTTGCAAGATCCACCGCTGCAGTATTATCACAATACAATGTAATGAGATCTTTATTGATGGGCACCACATCAAGCTCATGGACAAAGTTTTGAATCCAGACAGCTTCCTTGGCTACATCAGAAGTCGCTATATATTCGGACTCCACTATAAAATCAGCGACAACTGGCTTCTTCTAACTCTTCCAACTCACAGCTCCTCCATTGAGATAGAAAACATGTCCATATTTTGACTTTAGATTATTCTGATCTGTCTGAAAACCAGCATCAGCATACCCTCGGATGACAAGCTCCTCATCTCCTCTATACACCAGGAAAATATACTTAGTTGTTCTCAGATACTTAAGGATAGTATTAACAGTAGTCCAATGTTGTTCTCCTGGATCTTCTTGATATCTTCCTACCATGCTCAATGCATAAGCAACATCAAGCCTAGTACATAACATGGCATACATGATGGATCCTATATCCGAAGAATATGGGATCTTACAAATTCTATATTTTTATTGTTGTGTCTGAGGACACATTTTCTTAGAAAGATGTAGGCCATGTGACACTAGAACCAATACCCTCTTGTATTTTTTTCATACTAAATCTCTTTAGTATCTGGTCTATGTATGTACTCTAACTTAGTCCAGAAGCCACTTGGATCTATCACGAATGATCTTGATCCCTAGAATGTAGGCTGCTTCGCCCAATTCCTTCATGGGAAAACACCTGTTCAACCAGTCCTTAACTAAATGTAAGACTGGTATTTCGTTTCCAATAAGCAATATTTCATCAACATAGACTACTAGGATAATGATCACATTCCCATTAAACCGCTTATAAACACATGGATCACATTCATTCTTAATGAACCCAAATTCCTTTATGACTTCATCAAATTGAATGTTCCATGACCTGGATGCTTGCTTTAATCCATAAATGGATTTCTGCAACTTGAAAACCCATTTGGATTCACCTGGTGTCACAAACCCTTCTGGTTGTGTCATATATACATCTTCAGGTTCCCGTTAAGGAATGCTGTTTTGATATCCATTTGCCAAATCTTGTAGTTATGGTAAGCAGCTATGGAAAGTATGATTCTTATGGATTTAAACATGGAAACTGGTGAGAAGGTTTCATCATAGTCAATTTCTTGATGTTGTTTGAATCCTTAATCCACTAGCCTTTCTTTATAGGTGCCAACTTGACCTTCCCTCTCCAGCTTTCTCTTGAATACCCATTTGCATCCAACAAGATTTACATCAACTGGCTCATCGATTAGAACCCAGACTTGGTTCTGATACATGGAGTCCATCACAGAATTCATAGCTTCTAGACATCTTGGAGCTTATGAGCTTTCTACTGCTTCCTTGTAGGAGAGAGGTTCATCATTGTCCAACAATAATGATTCACCATCCTTGGTGACTAGGAAACCAAATCTCTCGGGTTCCCTTACCTCTCTTGAGATCCTACGCAGTATTTTTTTTTCTGGAACCTCTTCCACAGGGACCTGTGGAACTTGTTCTTGTACCAACTCATGTGTATCTTGAGCATCAACTTCATAAAATTCAATCTTTCTCCCACTATCCCTTTTGAGGATGTTCTCCCTCTCAAGAAAGACGACTTGTCTGGCGACAGTCACTTTCTAGTCTTGAGGGTTTTATAAATAATATCCTTTTGTTTCCTTAAGATATCCTATAAAGATACATCTCATGCCCTAGGGTTCTAGTTTGTTTCCTGAGAAGGACTTAACAAACGCCTCGCATCCCCATACACGTGTATGTTACAAAATGGGCTTCTTTCCATTCCATAGCTCGGAGGGAATTCCATTTTCCACCTTATTTGGTACTCAGTTTAATGTGTATGCTGCAGTTTGTAATGTATATCCCCAAAAAGATATTGGAAGATCCGCATGACTCATCATCGACCTCACCATGTCCAACAAGGTGTGATTCCTCCTTTCACTAACACCATTCCACTGTGGTGTATAAGAAGGAGTGAGATGAGATAGAATCTCAGACTCCCGTAGAAGATCGATGAACACTTGGTTCAGATATTCTCTACCTTGATCTGATGAAGGTTTCTTTATCTTCTTACCAAGCTGATTATCTACTTCATTCTTGAATTCCATAAATTTCTCTAAGTCCTCTGGATTATACCTCATTAAGTAGACATATCCATATCTACTCAAATCATCAGTAAAAGTAATGAAGTAAGAATATAAACCTCTAGATTCTACTAGAAATGGTCTACACACATCCGTGTGTACCAATCCTAGAAGCTTTTTGGCCCTTTCACCTTGTCCACCAAAAGGTGGCTTGGTCATTTTTCCTTGTAAACAAGCATGACATCTATCAAGTGGTTTTAGCTCAGTAGAATCTAAATAGCCATCTTGGTAGAGCTTTGTCAAGCGCTTCTCATTTTCAAGACCGAGACGGTGATGCCACAACTGGGTGATGTATGAGTCATGTGATTTTGCTTCATTATCGATCGCCAACACTTGGTTTTCATAATTTAATACATACAAATAATTATTTAAATGTGCCATACCATAACATACATTGCTCTTATAAAAGATACAACCCTTATTTCCAAACCTGAAAATAAATCCATCCATATCCAAAAAAGATACGGAAATTATGTTCTTGGTAACACTAGACACATAATAACAGTTTTGTAAAACCAAAATCATGCCAGTTGGCAATGAGAGGTGGTAATCACCAATATCAAACGCAACCCGCCTTGCGCCATTGGCATCTCAAATATCCACCTCTCCTCTAGAAATCTTTATAAATCTACTTGGTTCCTGCATTTGAATACAGATTTGAGCCCCACAAGCTATATCTAATACCCAATGTGTAGAAATAGAAAGATTACACTCGATAACGAACTCACCTTTAGCATCCCCATGCTTCTAGGTGAAGTTCCTCTTCTAGTGGCCTTGCTTGCCACATTAATAACACACCGCCTCTCATTCCTTGCCCTACCTTTGGATCTTCCCCTTCTTGGAGGGACGAGGCTCAGGGGCTTCAGACCGTTTATAAGTCTTTGGCCCCTTTTCCTTTTCCTTCCTTTTCTTATTCACCATAAGGACTGCGGGTTTGTCATGCCCCATGTCCTTATCTACATGGCGAATCAAGGTCATAATTTCTGATAGACTCTTCTCATTGTTGATCATGTTGTAGTTGACAATAAATCTATAGAAGGTCTTGGTAAGTGATGATAGGATGATATCTCTACGCAACTCATCCATGAATTTAATCCCTAAGATATCTAGGCATTCAATGTAGCTAATAAACTTGACTACATGAGGCCCATCTAGTGCAGACTATCCAAGATTAGTTGTAAACAAAGCATTGGAGATCTCATACCTCTCATGTATCGCCTTCTCTTGGTATAGATCCTTAAGGTTAGACATCATGCTATATGCGTCAATGTTTTCATGTTGCTTCAAGAGCTCATTAGACATGGCTGATAGCATGAAAAACTGGACATATGTGGCATTATCCATGTGTTTCATGTAGAGAGATAGTTCCTCATCATTGGCCTCCTTTCCAAGAACAACAAGAATAGGCTCTTCCAGCACATACAATTTCCTTTCGTGGTGAAGGATGACGTGTAAACACCTCTGCCACTCTTGAAAATTGGTGCTGGTGAGAAGGTTTTCCTTCTCAAGTATGGTTCACAATGATACGTTTGAAGTCATTTTCTTTCCTTTTCTACAAATTAAAATGAGCAAAGGTTTAGTAATTTATTACAAAACCGAGACAAATAAATTAATTAATACTTATTAGTCTCCCACTATTTTATCAAAATCCAATAGCCCTCACCATTGAGGTCAGAATATTCTATTGCCTGAATATTCTAGTGGAAAGGATCCATATTTCCCTTCGCATTACCCCAACTAGGGTTGGTCAAGAAACTTGAAGGGTTTTAGGTAGGAATTAAAAATTCCAACTACATTAACTCGCAGCTCCTTGATCCGTTGAGTGGACCCCCCCAATCCTGAAATCCTTTTATTTTGGATTTCCTCAGCCTTTGCCTCTTGGTCACACCAAGTCCTTCTATGGCAGTCAACCCTTGAGGCAAACCAAGTAAAGTCAACCCAAAACCTTGAATTAGAATTCCCTGATAATTGAAAGCACCCCAACTAGAGTTGTTCAAGAACTTTGAACTATGGTTCGATTCTGACCAAGATTATGGATGGCTATACCGACATAATATTTATTTGTGGGATTTTATCTTTATATGTAAATTTCCAATTTATTATCTTTTAATATATTCTTGTTAATATTAAGTGGGATATACTTAAGTTATTAACCATGTCTAAGATAATATTTACATATAAGACAGTTTTATTTTAGTTCTATCTTGATTGATTGTTTAATTCATTAATTTTGTGATCGTGACAACACACCCACAATAAATAAACCATGAAACTGACAGAAATAAAATAAATGTTATGATCATGAGATTTTTCTATTGGTTAGTTTATCTAGTGGTTGATAAACTAACCCAAGACCTAGGGGGAAGAAACACATTGAACCTTTCGGGTTTGTAATTACAGCTTTCCACCTGTCCACCTTTGTATCTCCTTGGATTGGTTTCACCTTGGCTCCTGACTTGAGCCACCTCCACTATCTTGGGAGCTCCAACCATTACATATGCATTTATCTCACATGTAGGTGAGGGGTAAAATGGGTTTCTACATAAAAGAATCCTTGGGCGCATAGGCCCTACATATTAAAGAGAAGAAGGATCACAGGCCAAAAAAATTAATTTAAATAAATTAATTAAAAGAAATCATACAAAGTTTTTGGTCTAGATCATGATCATCCATAAATGCAATGATATTTATACATAAATAAAACTATAATTCAATTATTTAATCATTCATGTTTAAGATAAATCACGCTCGCATCAATTAATTATCTTTAATTAATCAATCCCTTTATATTAAACCCTTTTTATTAATTTTCTTGAGATTATCATCCATCATAATTTTAAACAAATAAATTCATTTAAAATTATCCCTATATGTAACTTGTACCTTGGAGGCAACCTAGTGAACTTCCATTCATTACACAGATGTTAAATTAAACATGTATATACAAAACACCTATCACGTGTGGTGCCTCAGCTTTACTCCAGCACTATGGTACACATCTCATGGGTTTGTATAATATAATAATAAATTTTAATAAATCTGTGTAATTTGGATGATTACACGGTGTGTAGTTCTGACAACACGGTGTGTACTTTTCTTCACCATCCATCTGAAGTACACACCCAGGGAAATGGTGTGTTAAAGTACTTCGGAAATTTTTGGAGTACGCGGCGTGTTCAGTGGGACACACTCCATGTAGTTTCCATGATACACGGTTTCTAGCCAGGAAAACCGGATATGGGGTAAACGGTCCAACCCTAACCCGAAGGGACTACACGTCGTGTTCTATTGGACCACACGGCGTGTAATTTGGAAACCGTGTGCCAACTATTCCTGGTCAACACACGGTGTCATAAATGACTTATATAGTATCAATACACATCCTGATTTGGTGGACCAGTCTGATGCATGAACCTAGTCTACACGGCGTGTACTTCCGAATACACACTATGTATTCTCGTGTTGTACGTCCAGGAATGTTTAGCCCCTCCGGATGAGATCCTTTATTTTGTTTTAATAAAAAATTAAAATAATTTTTTTTTTGTATTGTGAATGAGAAACGATAGAGGAGGAATAGATCTTGATATTCAGATTTAAAGAACAATTAACTTGAATTGAGACAAATAAATTATTAAATATGTAAATCACCAATGAAAAACTAAATAATTATAATCAACGATATGACCCCTCTAATACCACTTGTAGGTTCTGGGCACAGCGGAAGCACATTGGAGGGTTTTCCCAACTTTGATTTTAGCATTAAAAAACATTCAAAATGAGATTCATCACGATATAAAATGCAGTATCTTTGGAATAGAATGAAGAATGAAAAAAAACAAAAGAGGGAGTCTTTGTACCATAGAGATAGGATCACCATATGTTGGTTATAATTAATTTAACTAATTCACAAGAATTACCTTGGTGGAATTATGTCTTCATTGATATCTCCGGTCATGATCTTGTGATATATCCTTGTGTCATAGAATCCAAGTGTAGGATTCCTCTAGCGGTGATCTACACGTGTGCCACGTATCTCTGGACGTCGTCGAAGGGATCTTCGGGTGCTAGCGCGGAAGAACCTTCACTTGCGATGTCCGCCTTCGATCATGTAATGTCTCAGATTTTTCCATGTATTATTTTAATATTATATGGGAATTATTTTGAGACCAGGCTCTAAGACGGCGTGTAGTTCCGAGGCCCGGTGAGCCCAGAAAATATGTTTGAATTTAATTTAATAATTAAAATATGTGTGTGTGCGGTTTTCCTAAAAAAGTGGAATAACTCCTGAACGGGTGCTCGGATCAGAAATCTGAGGGCACCGTTACATTCAGAATAGCGATTTTACCTTAGGAGAGGCCTAACATCGGTCGGCACAGGTCAGTGGTGAAATCTAGTTCGTGGATGTAAGAGTAATAAAATATTTAATAAAAATATTTTATTCTACAGTGAGATTTTATTAAATCTGTTGCATCGGATATCTTATTTTTAAATAAAGGCCTGCATAGGGTCTAGGGTTACAAACCTCATAACCCTGAAGCCCTTGGCGGCTCTGGAGGCTCTGGAGAAAACCTCCCAACGCAGAAATGACGACACGGCAACCGGATCTTCGCCAATGAATGTCGCGGAATCCAGGTAGGATGTTTTAAATATTATTTCTTCCCCGTTTTTGATTTCCACAATGAACGCGGACTAATCCATGAATAGATTATCCTGCAGATTGATCTTTCTTACAGGATGGGACATTTTCGGGAATCATGGGTTTTGATTCTTGAGATTGTTTTGGTTTTCATTCAACCTTCTAACGGTGACGAACCAAGATCGACATGAACATCGATCGAGGTTCGTCCCTCTCAATTGTTGCATTTTTCTCTCCCGATTCCTACGCATTCTTCATGTTCATTCTCCGCGTTATTGGGGAAAATCGATCTTTTCTCATTAGTTTGTTGGCGCAACAGTCTGAAATTAAAGATCCAACATCGAGGCGACCTAGCGGAGGTGCGACGGCGGCCGATGAATCGATGTGGTTCGGAAATTCCCATTCTTCGATCATTTTCATGCGAACGGATCGAGATGCGTTTTCAAGGACAATCAGAAGCCCGAAACAGACGGAATCGGTTTCGTAGGGGTGAGATGACCCCAAATCCGGAGTTTCGTAACGATCGGATGGTTGGATCAAGATCTGGAGGATCAACTGAGGCGCGCGGAGGAAGACAGTGTTTCTAGAAAAATCCCGACAATGCGTCATGTAGTATGGGATACATGGCGTGTGTTTGTCGGCGGGATTACATGGTGTGTACTTTCGGAGTACATGGACATGGGCAGGGTACACGACCAAGGACATGCCGGGTATACCCCTCCCCAGCCAGACCCAGCCAGATACACGGGATACCCCGTGTACTGGTACACGGGCAGGCGACACGGACACGGACATAGGTCGTGTACGGGCACATGGCCAGCGTACACAGAGCGAGCCCCAGGTGCTCGGACATGGCATGTGTTTCTTATACATTTCATGTAGTTTCTTTCTATCCAACAAGCCGAATAACATGGGCCGTTTACACTGCCATTACTCGGGGTCAAAGAACATGGCGTGTAATTCTTATACACGCCGTGTAGTATGGTTTTACACAGCTTGAACGAATGACACGGGCCGTTTACACGGGCAGTACCCGGGGTCAAGTAACACAACATGTAACCATACTACACACTGTGTAACCTATCCTAAATGGCTTGAGCCATTTTTCTTCTGTGACTTGGACTAGTTTTCTTAGGGTTCGTACCCTTGGTCTTTTCCCTGAAGGTTCTGGTATCATTTTCTTTACACAGTAGTATGATCCCTTCAGTAGAACTTCCTAAATAGAGTTGTTGGAATCCCCTCTATGAGACTTAGAGCCAGATCCTCTATTCATTCCTGGAACCCTAGGTAGAGTTCTTGGTATCGACGTGGCTAACTTTACAAGGGCTCTGATCCTCTACATAGCGGATTAGATCAGACTGAGTTGTCGGAATCACCCCATGACTTAGTTGTGATCCTCATCTGAGCATCATGTCCTCAAGGTACTTGTGGAGTGTGTTCTCCTGGAACGAGTACTTCGTATCTCTCTCTTCAGACCTAGGAGTGTGTTCTCCCGGTTGCATGCTTAGTGGAATCTTCGAGCTGGATCTTAGTGGTGGTTTCGCGATAGTCGATCGTGTATGAGTATATCTGAATATTCTTGTTATATGTTCTGTAGGCATATACTGTGTGGAGCCGAATGTATTTTTCCTTTCTGGTATTTCCTTTGTTGTATTTGCCTTCGTGGTTTAGAGGTGTCCAACTGGATATTGTTATACTCACCCCTACATGGGCCTTGCCCGTACGTGTCGTATGTTGTGGAGATGAGCGAGCCTTTGAAAGGATTCTAGGTGGACCAGGACTGGACGGTTCTCAGTGAGATCAGGCGGGCCGAGGTGTGTTCCTACTGCTACATATTGCATTCCCCGTACCTTTCCTTACAGGTTGGACTATGTTACAGACTTTCTTTTGGTGGTCTTTTACTATTGGCCCAGGTTTTTTACATTTGTTGTACTTTACTTTCCTGTCGTAATCTGTTGGTTGATATTTTTAGTGTATGCATGCATTTCCTTTTTTAGTAGTTTTACTTTTCAGATTTGTGGGCATGGAGATGTGTGTGCGTGTGTATAAGTTTATATACAATGCCTCCCATGTTAGTAGCATGCCTACTCGGTGCTAGTCACCAGCCCCTAGCCTATTGGAGGTGGGCTTGGGGAGTTGCAGCTTGGGCCCCACTGGGACGGGTCGTGAAAGAGTGGTATCAGAGCTGGTCAGTTCTACCTTAGGACCGAGAGTCTGTGAGTTGGTTTGGGGAAACAGTGTTAAGTGTTTCGAGTTCGGATTTCAGGTCAGGGACCCCAGTGTTGGTGTGGGCGGCCGACGTATCCATACAGCAGGACTCTGATAACTTGCTTTTTGACTTGGAGCATGAGAACACTAGTTGCAGGGGAAAAATAATGGTACATGCATCATATATGAATGGGTTGTGGTTTCCATGTCCTTTTGAGTCATCTCTCCAGATATACTCACCGACTGAGATACATCTTGTTTCTTTAACATGATGCCTCTGTGACGCACACCCACTAGGATCCAGTAGCTCGATCATGAGGATGACCCCTTCATTGATGTAGCCTAGATACAAGGACTGGATCCCCCGGTTCTACCACCAGGTGGTGTGCCAGTTATCCCACCACCTGTGCAGTAGTGTTTAGTGCCTGTTGTACCAGTGGAGGAGGAGCGCAGGCTGAGCGCACTCCACGAGTTTTAGAGACAGAGACCCCTCAGGTTTCGAGGCGAGCCTGACCCATAGGTAGCATAGGACTGGCTTGAGGCAGTGGCCAGAGTCTTCCATTTGGTCAGGACACCAGCAGACTAGATGTTGATCCTGGCAGCGAGCCTTCTGCAGGGCTCGGCAGGACGACGGTGGAGTTTGGTTATCCAGACCCACGAAGAGGCGACACTTTCATGGTCGTAGTTTGAGCATCTCTTCAGAGAGGAGTTTTCACCGGTTACCCTGAGAGAAGTATGCATACATGGGCTTCTTCAGATCCAGCAGGGAACCATGATGGTGGCTGACTATTCGTCGAGGTTTACCGACCTCTCGCGGTACTCAATCGATATGGTCAGAGATCAGTACTTCAGAGCTCAGACTTTTGAGTGAGGCCTGCGTAGAGATATCCGAGCTAGCATCATCCCTATGAGCATTCCTACTTATCCTGGGGTGCTCAAGAGGGCTTTGGTGGTTGAGAGATTCTTGGAAGAGCAGAGACAACCGGCAGATGTCAGTAGTGGGTGAGCTGGAGAAGAGACCTCGGCAGCAGGGAGCCGACGTCAGGGAATCAGGCGTGGGAGATGTTTCCAGAGGAGATCCCAGGACAGGGGATCTGCCGTACAGGGTCCGCAGGGCGCATCCATCCATCCTCGAGAGAGGAGATGCTACTCATGTGATGGCAGGGGACATCTCGCTTGAGATTGTCCGACCTGTCATACTACTGACACGGGAGAAATAGATGGACCATCGAGGCAGAGGCAACGTGTGGAGGAGACAGATCCGCGGGGCGGAGGATGTGGTAGAGGAGATGGGAGAGCAGTTGGAGGTGGTTGGCGTTTTGACCTTTTACCACCACCACCCCCAAGAGGTCCACCCCAGGCTCAGGGAGCTGGTGGACAGAGGCAGGGACAGCTGCAGGTGGCAGAGGATTATGACCCAGGTACTCCCGGAATGATTAGAGGTACTATCTGTTTCTTTTCTACTTTGGCTTCCATATTGATAGACACAGTTTCTAGTCATTTCTTTCTTGCTGCTTATCTTTTTCGAGACCTTGAGATTCCTGTTGAGTCGTTGACTCGACCCTTACTCTTAGAAACACCGACTGTGGAAGATTCAAAGATCACACACCTCTGTAGATAGTGTGACCTGACCCTTGGAGGCGAGAGTTTCGGTTGTAACCACTTGGTGGTAGCATCAAGGCCTTACGATGTCATTCTTGGCATGTATTGGCTATCCACAGTTCATGCCCAGACCGACTGTTTTAAGCGAATGGTGTGGTGTGTCTGCAGTAATGGAACGAGGTTCTCTTTTGTCGGTGAAAGAGAGGCCCAAGCAGCGCAGGATGGACTCGTGCATAGGAGGGCACAACCAATTTCACATCAGTTGGATAGCCTAGCCCTTGGCACAGCAGATGTTACAAGTTTCCAGTTTCCAATAGTAGTGGCTAAGTACGAGGACGTCTTTCCGGAGGATGTCCCTAGGCTACCTCCCCATCGGGAGATAGATTTCCACATTGAGTTGCAACCCGGGACGACACCGATATCAGCATTAGTGTATTGGATGGCTCAAGTAGGGCTTCGTGAGCTGAGGGTGCAGTTGGACGACTTTAAAAAGAAGGGCTTTGTGAGACCCAGTGTTTCACCCTGGGCGGCCCCATTGTTGTTTTCCAAGAAGGCAGATGGGAGCTTGAGGCTGTGTGTGGATTACCCGTGCTTGAATCAGGTGACCATGAAGAACCGGTATCCAATACCGAGGATCGATGACCTCTTTGACCAGTTGAGAGGGGCATGATGGTTCTCAAAGGTTGATCTATGATCAGGCTATCACCAGTTGCGAGTATGGGATGAGGATATACCGAAGATGGCTTTTTGATGTCGCTACGGTCACTATGAGTACTTGGTGATGCCCTTCGGCGTGACGAACGCCCCGGCAGTGTTTATGTGGCTCATGAAACGGATCTTTTAGCCCTATCTAGACCGGTTTGTAGTGGTCTTCACCGACGATATCCTTGTGTACTCTGTGTCCGAGGAGGAGCACGCGAGACACCTAAGGATGGTTCTGGACACACTTCGAGAGAACCAGTTGTATGGGAAACTCTCAAAGTGTCAGTTCTGGTTATAGGAGGTCCATTTTATTGGACATGTTATCTCGGCAGATGGTGTAGCAGTGGACCCAGCCAAGGTGGAGGCAGTGCTAGCATGGGAGCCACCCTGGAGCGTAACAGAGGTGAGGAGTTTCCTTGGGTTGGCGGGCTACTATCGGAGATTCATCCTTGATTTCTCCAGGATTGCAGCACCCATGATAGCTTCGACCCAAAAGAGGCAGCCTTTCATGTGGACCGAGAGATTCCATCAGGCTTTCCAGCAGTTGAGACAGAGTTTGATGAGCGCCCAGATCTTGAGATTACCAGAGGAGGGTGTCGAGTACGTAGTTTTCTACGACGCGTCAGGAACCGGGCTTGGTTGTGTCCTGATGCAGAGGAAAGCGGTGATTGCCCATGGCTCACATCATTTGAGGCCACACAATCATAACTACATGACCCATGATCTTGAGTTGGCAGTGGTAGTCTTCGCGTTGAAGATGTGGCGGCACTACCTGATGGGCAAGCGATTTACCGTCTACTCTGATCACAAGAGTCTCAGATATATCTTTTCTCAGAAGGATCTGAATTTGAGATAGAGGTGATGGCTTGAGTTCCTCCAGGATTACGAATTTGAGATCATTTATACTCCTTGGAAGGGGAACGTGGTGGTAGATGCTCTCAGTAGGAAATCCAGTTCGCAGTTTCTAGGTGAGGCGATGAGGCAGTTTTCCTCCTTTCAGTTATCCTTCGTGGATGGAGATGAGGGAGTTTACCTTCAGTCGATGGTTGTTACCCCTCCACTCCTACAACGAGTCAGGGAATCACAGCGTGAGGATGCTAGATGTGAGACTCTACGCGCTCAGATATCCACAGGTGATGCTACTGATGGATTTTCAGATGGTGGGGAGCACGTTGTTCTTTTCAGAGGATGCACGGTAGTACCAGTGACAATGTGAGAGGAGGTTCTGAGGGAGTTCCATACATCCCCTTTGGCGGTGCATCCAGGCATGGAAAAGATTTATCAGGACCTCCGACGTCAGTTCTAGTGGCCAGGAATGAAGAAGAGTGTGGCAGAGTTTGTTTCTCAGTTCCTTACTTGTCATCAAGTAAAGGCTGAGCACCAGGTGCCAGCAGGTTTGACTCATCCCCTTGAGGTTCCAGAGTGGAAGTGGGAAGGTATATACATGAACTTCGTGACGGGTTTACCACGTACGCCCAGGGGACACAATTCCATCTGGGTGATCGTTGATCGACTCACCAAGTCGGCCCACTTCCTAGCCATACGGGAGCAGAGTTCAGTAGAGAGCTTGGGGCGCCTCTACATGTAGGAGATAGTTCGAATTCATGGAGTTACATCCACGATCGTTTCAGATCGTGATGCTTGTTTCACATCCCTGTTGTGAAAGGGATTGCAGGAAGCTTTTGAGACTCAGTTATGTTTGAGCATAGCGTTTCATCCCCAGCCTGATGGTCAGACAGAGCAGACCATCCAGGTCCTGAAGGATATGCTTCGATCTTGCATTCTTGACTTCGGTCATAGCTGGAAGGATCACCTACCACTAGTGGAATTTTCTTACAACAACAGTTATCATTCCACTATTGGTATGGAACCATTCGAGGCTCTGTACGGGCGACCTTTCAGATCGCCACTTTGCTGGACTGACTCGGGAGAGTCAGCACTCATGGGCCCAGAGATGGTGAGAGATGCTATAGAGAAGGTGCAGGTCATCCAGGAGCAGATGTAGACTGCAAAGAGTCGGCAGAAATCATATGCCGACAGGAGGCAGAGTCCCTTGGAGTTCGAGGAGAGAGACCGTGTGTTCCTTTGGGTCTCACCCCGACGGTGATTGCGGAGATTTGGCCGAGGCGGCAAGCTATCTCCAAGGTTCGTTGCCCCTTTTGAGATTCTGAGTAGAGTTGGCGAGGTGGAGTATCTCTTGGATCTACCTCCTCAGATGGACCGGGTACACAACGTCTTCCATGTGTCGCAGCTTCGGAGGTACGTGCATGATCCATCGCATGTTATCGACTGGGGAGAGTTGGACATCGATGATGGAGCGACCTTTGCTGATTACCCAGTCGAGATCGAGGATCGGCAGGAGAAGATCCTTCGTGGGCAAGATATTCCCTTAGTGTGTGTCTGATGGAAGCACGGGAATCTCCAGGAGAGCACGTGGGAGCAGGAGGCTCGGATTCGCGTGCAGTACCTACATCTTTTTGAGTAGCACTTGTTTTGGATTTTTGAGGACGTAAAATCCCTAAGGTGGTTGTGATGTAATGTCCGGGATTTTTCCATGAATTATTTTAATATTATATGGGAATTATTTCGTGACTAGGCTCTGAGACGGCGTGCAGTTCTGAGTCCCGGTGAGCCCGGAACAAATGTTTGAATTTAATTTAATAATTAAAATATGTGCGCGTGCGGTTTTCCTGAAAAAGTGGAATAAATCCTGAACGGGTGCTCTAATCAGAAATCTAAGGGCACCGTTGCATTCAGAACAGCAATTTTATCTTAGGTGAGGCCTAACATCGGTCGGTGCAGGTCGGTGGTGAAATCTAGTTCTTGGACGTAAGATTAATAAAATATTTAATAAAAATATTTTATTCTGCAATGAGATTTTATTAAATCTGTTGCAGTGGATATCTTCATTTTAAATAAAGGCTTGCGCAGGGTCCATGGTTACAAACCTCATAACCCTGAAACCCTTGACGGCTCTGGAGGCTCTGGAAAAAACCTCCCAACGCAGCGACGACGATGCGACAACCGGATCTTCACCAACAAACTCCGTGGAATCCAGGTAGGATGTTTTAAATGTGATTTATTCCCCATTTTTGATTTCCATGATGAACGCGGACTAATCCACGAATAGATTAGCCCATGGATCGATCGTTCTTGCGGGATGGGACATTTTCCGAAATCGTGGGATTTTATTCTTGAGATTGTTTTGGTTTTCGTTCAACCTTCTAATGGTGACGATCAAAGATCGACACGAACATCTATCGAGGTTCGTCCCTCTTGATTGTTGTGTTTTTCTCTCCCAATTACTATGCGTTATTCATGTGTGTTCTACGTGTTGTTGGGGAAAATCGATCATTGCGCATTCGTTTTTTGGCGCAACGGTATGAAATTAAAGATCCAACATTGAGGCGACCTAGCGGAGGTGCGACGGCGACGGCGGCGGATGAATCGATGTGGTTCGGAAATTCCCGTTCCTCGAGCATTTTCGTGCGGACGGATTGGGATGCGTTTTCAAGTATAATCGGAAGCCAAAACCGATGGAATCAGTTTCTTAGGGGTGAGAAGACCCCAAATACGGAGTTTCGTAACGATCGGATGGTTGGATCAAGATCCGGAGGATCAGCCGAGGCGCGCGGAGGAAGACGGCGTTTCTGGAAAAATCCCGACTACACGCCGTGTAGTATGGGATACACGACGTGTGTTCGTCGACGGGATTACATGGTGTGTACTCCGTGAGTACACGGACACGATCAGGGTACACGGCCAAGGATACACTGTGTATACCCCTCCCCGGCCAGACCCGGCCAGATACACGAGATACACCGTGTACTGGTACACGGGTAGGCGACACGGATACAAACATAGGTTGTGTACGGGCACATGGCCATCATACACAGAGTGAGCCCCAGGTGCTCGGACACGGCGTGTGTTTCTCCTATACACCGTGTAGTTGATTTCTATCCAACAAGCCGAATGACATAGGCCGTTTACACGGGTAGTACCCGGGGTCAAAGAACATGGCGTGTACTTCTTCTACACACCATGTAGTTTGGTTTTACATGGCTTGAACGGATGACACGGTCCGTTTACACGGGCAGTACCCAGGGTCAATGAACATGGCGTGTAACCATACTACACACCATGTAACCTGTCTTAAATGGCTTGAGCCATTTTTCTTCTGTGACTTGGACTAGTTTTCTTAGGGTTCATACCCTTGGTCTTTTCCCTGAAGGTTTTGGTATCATTTCCTTTACACGGGAGTATGATCCCTTCAGTAGAACATCCTAAATAGAGTTGTTGGAATCCCCTCTGGGAGACTTAGAGCCAGATCCTCTATTCATTCCTGGAGCCCTAGGTAGAGTTCTTGGTATCGACGTGACCAACTTTACATGGGCGCCGATCCTCTACTTAGCGGATTAGCTCGGATATAGTTGTCAGAATCACCCCATGACTTGGTTGTGATCCTCATCTGAGCATCATATTATCAAGGTACTTGTGAAGTGTGTTCTCCCAAAATGAGTAATTCGTATCTATCTCTTCATACCCAGTAGTGTGTTCTCTTAGTTGCATGCTTAGTGGAATCTTCGACCTGGATCTTAGTGGTGGTTTCGCGATAGTCGATCGTGTATGAGTATATCTGGATATTCTTGTTATATGTTCTGTAGACATATACTATGTGGAGCTGACTTTATTTTTCCTTTGTGGTATTTCCCTTGTTGTATTTTCGTTCGTGGTTTCAGGGTGTCCTACTGGGTATTGTTATACTCACCCCTGCACGGGCCTTGCCTGCACGTGTCGTGTCTTGTGCAGATGAGCGAGCCTTTGACAGGATTCTAGGTGGACCAGGACCGGATGGTGCCCAGTAAGATCAGGCGGGCCTAGGTGTGTTCCTATGACAATAGATTGCAGCCCCCGTACCTTTCCTTATAGGTTGGACTTTGTTACAAACTTTCTTTTGGTGGGCTTGTACTTTTGGACCAGGGTTTTTACACTTGTTGTACTTTACTTTCCTATCGTACTCTGTTGGTTAAGATTTTTAGTGTATGCAGGCATTTTCATTTTTAGTAGTTTTACTTTTCTGCTTTGTGGGCTTGGAGATGTGTGTGCGTGTGTACAAGTTTATAGGAAATGCCTCCCATGTTAGTAGCATGCCTACTCGGTGCTAGTCACCAGCCCCTGGCCTATTGGAGGCAGGCTTGGGGAGTTGCGGCTCGGGCCCCACTGGGATGGGTCGTGACAGATCACCTTGATCTATTAAAATAGGATCTCTCTCGATCTTCAGAGCATTCTTGGAGGAAGTAGTTCTTTTGTCCTTGAAATATTTCTCCATAATTTTTGTGCACAACGATTGGGAAAAGTGTTGGGGTTGTGAGGATATTTATAATCAGGTTTGAGGTTACAGAGTTATGACAATAAATAAATGTGTTATGAATTTTATTTATTTCATTAACTCTTATTGAAAACCCCCATGTCAAATTATTAATTCCTTGACATGCGCTCATGTTGATTATAATAAATATCTTTTAATAAAACAATATTATATCCTCAAAATCCCGACTGGAAAAACTACACGGTGTGCAATCATTAATACATGGTGTGTACTCATTTTCCATAAAACTAAATGGTGTGTATATTTTATACACACGTCATGTAATTTTATTTTCCATTTTTCTATATTTCCTCCACCACATTTATTAGACCTTGAGTAATGGCTATTTATTTCTTAATTAAATGTAACTGCATTACTTGCTAATAAAAATATTATTTCACCCACAATATATTCTCTCGAATAACTAGTGTCAAAATAAATGCAATCAGGCATCCTTAAATAATTATTAAACCACAGTCGGGAATAATCTCTATTCAACTTGTTAAATTAATATTTAACTGAGATACATGGACACACATAGTGTGTGACCCTCTAGGCCTCTTTCTTGTTGGCGTTAGGCAGGCTTGCCTGAAGTCCAAGATTACTGTCTAGCAATGGGTCAAGGCACCCAAGAGAAATAAGTTGACAACACATTGATGTGTCACTTCATATGAACACTTACCGTGTAACATAATCCCTTTGTCTCGATATCTCTAATCAAGCGAGTTGCATGCAATGCCATCAACCCATGTGCTCGATTATTCTTTCTTTTAATTTCCAGAATTGAACTTTCCCATTCCCTACCATGGACATGGATTTACTTAGGCTATGTCAATTCCATCAAAGGGCCTTAGATATCTACTTCCATTATGGAACAGAAGGGAAAAATCCTTTCTCGCATTATCTATTAATGTGGTATTACTCGTGATGCACCCAACGTATCCTACCTCACTGCGAATAGTATTTTGTCACAGTTTTCATCAATACATCTAAGTGTGTGAGTTGTAATACCCATTAATAATAATCTTAAAGTCTAAGGACCAATACACACGTCCGCAGATTGGAACACCCAATGACACTATGAAATGGGGATTTCCTACTGGCGGGTCTTGTTCTCATAATATCCTCCTAGATATTACCAAGGGCGCACACCATGAGAAGGTGCCTCAAAGTTTTATGAGTCCTCACCCCTAATGGCCTGTATTATTTGTGTCCCTCAAATAACATCATCTGGCCATAGAACTTATATTCAAGAATAGTGTTATGGCACTTCTGGTTTCTCATCATAGTAGGGATCTGCTATGACCCTTTAATGCAACAACTATCCTTGGGACATTATCAAATGCATTGTCACATAGAAGAACAATCAAAATGTGATAAGATGTTTATTTAATGAATAAAGTACAAAGTAGTTGGTTCAAGGCCACCAAATCCAACACAAGTTCTAGTGGATTCATTTGGATCTTATTTTCCAAATTATAAAGTCAATGTGATCCCAAATTCATACACCTATGTTTTGGATGTGCGTGTAGGAGGTAGTAAAAACACTGAAAGGGTGATCCAACTGACTATAAAGGATAATTCTATGGATGGTCAGAAGTGTGAGCATCCAACGCATAGTGTAAGTAGGCAGTTGAATATAAAATAGGGAACCCATATGAGGAAGACTTTGGTCTGTCTCAATTTAAGCCACTACTTTGATAGTTTGAGTAACTATATAGGGATTGAAGAAAACACTATTTTCCCTTAGAAATCGAGTCCGATGGGGAAGGAAAACCCATGTATGAAAATGTTATAGGAGGGTTCATTAAAAGCCTACACAATTCATAGAGGAAGAAGGGAAATAAGGAAAATAGGGATTCTGGGAGCTACATTATTACAAAGAATCAAAAACCAAATGGTTACAAAGAATACTTATACTTTCTAGGATAATGGAGACACGGTCATCCAAAAAAAGGTGATAAATCCAAGGAACTCGAGATCTAGACAATGGGAGGTGAAGAGGTTTAACAAGTAGGGGAAATCGGGTCTCCAGATCTTGGAAAGGAGGTTTTAATGGAAGTGGGTACCTCAGAATTACTATAAACCATTCATGGGGATGCAGACAAGATGTCGGAGGATCATCATAGGGAGATACGACTATAATCTAAAGATGTGGTGCTGGTGAAGGAGGTTGCTCTCCCCCCTGGCTAGCAGCATGAGATAGGGACTCTCAATAACTCACAGTGACACAATATCATGGGTCTGGAACATAATATGGATCTACTAATACACTCTTGTGAATAAATGGTGGAGTAATTTCTGATGATTAATGAGAAAAAGGAATATTTTGACCAAATGATACGAAGATTACTCTAAGTGGATACTACCAATGAGCAATGTGAGTGAACTAACAAGAAAGAATACATATTTATTAGAGGCTTCAACATGGGAAAGACTAGTAAATTAGAGTACATTAAATCTTGGGACTATCTAGTGTATCATTATGAAGATATTTTAAAGGATGATCTAGATATCCAGGTAAATTTGTTTCCCTAGAAATTGTTTAGGGAGTTTGATTCCAACTGACTTAAATGTGTCATTAATAATTTAGTAGTATCATTTCATGTTTGATCTGGTTAAGCTATGAGGGTTCTCACTTTCCCCTTTTTTGGAAATAAAAAGTTAATTTGGAGGATAGTAACCTTAGTTTTTTCATAGATTATCACTGACTGAACCAGTATATGGGGGAGAACTAGTCTCCATTGCCATATATATATAACCTCTTCGACTAGATCTAGGTAGAAACTATCTTCTCAGATATAATTTTGAGGTTAGGCCAACATCAAGTTCATGTGAGGCTGCTAGACATACCACGCACAACATTATTGAGTAGGTATAGCATGTACAATTATTTTTTTATGTCATTCAGTTTGATGAATGCCCAGGTAGTCTTCATGGATTTTATGAATTGGTTCTTCCACACATACATTGATTTTTTTTGTCTTCATTGATGATATCCTAGTGTGTTCACACACAGTACATGATCACTCCAATCATCTTCAGATCATGCTGATTACACTGAGAAAGAACCATTTATATGAAAAGATCAACAAATGACACTTTTGAATTGGAAAGGTTCACTTCATGGGTCATGTCATATCTGAGGCAGACGTATTAGTTGACCCAGATAAAGTGATCACTTAAGTCTCTTGGGAGCGTCCCAAGAAAATGTTTGACATACATAGCTTCTCAGGGTTGGCTAGTTGCTATAGGCATTTCATCCAGCAATTCTCACATCTAGCAGCACCGCTTACAGGCTTGACTAAAAAGGGTGTGAGATTTAATTATAATGAGGCTTGTCACACCTCCTTTTAATAGTTAATGGAGGTACTCACTTTATCTCTAATTATTATTCTTCCAGGTCTTGGTATAATCTACACTATCTATTGTGATGCTTTAAGAATCAGGATGGGTACATTTCTGATTCAAGGTGATCGAACCGTGGCATTTGGGTCTTTCCAACTAGAGGCCTCATGACCATAGTTACCTGAAGCGTGACCTTGAGCTAGCAGTCATGGATCATAATCTGTGCTATTGGAGGAATTACTTGTGGGGTGAGTGGTTCATTATTTACACTGACCATAAAAGCCTCAAATACATCTCCACACAGTGTGACCTGAATCTGAGGCAATGAAAGTGGGTTGAATACCTATAGTCTTTAAACATTGAGTTGTCATAAACACTTAGAAAGGGTAATGTTGTAGCTAAATACATGAGTTTGAAGAATCATAAACAATCCTTCAAGGAGACCAACAGTGAGTGTAAATTTGTGGATTTTTTATCTAAGATACATCTTAAGATTTAGGAACAACACGGGAATCTAAATCTACTAGCTCAAGTAGTGGAATCATCTCATATATAATGGGTTTGGATGAGGCGGTTATCAGATTTTTAAGTCCTTTTTCGAAGGGAGAGAACCACATGATATAACCCACATCCTGGATGGGTTGTGGATGTGAGTGAGACCCTACTCTTCTATTGATATATATAGGTTCCTTTAGATATACGAGAAGAGTTGGTGAGGGAATCACATGCCTCTATATGGGTGGTTCACCAAGGTCTCACCAAGATGTACAAATAAATATGCCTTCAGTAATGGTTTCCATTTATGAATAAGTAGATAAAATGATTTATTACTCGGTGCTCCACCAATCAGCGGGTGAAAACAAAGCACCAGTGACCTGCTATACTTTTATATCCACTCCCTATTCCTAAGTGGAAATTGAATGAAATCACCATGGATTTCATGATGGGATTTCTGAGATCTCCTCAAAGTAGCTCTTAAATATGGGTTATCGTTAAAAGGATGACCAAGGTTGTGTGCTACCTAACCATCTGAGAAAACTTATTTATTTATGAGTTAGGAAGGATATACATCAAGAAAAAAGTGTGACTACATGGTGTACCCCATTATATCATATCATAATGAGATGTCGGGTTCACAGCACGATTGTAACACCCCGAGATTTTATGAAAAATATTATTTTAATTTCATTAATGTCTTCTGTTGTATTCTACACCAAGATTACCTTGCGCTATATGCAACACCGTATTATCTTGCAGTATACGCAACACTATTCTTGAACCGTGTTACACACAATTTTGATAATAGTTACTCTACGCAACATTGAGTATATATATATATATATTCAATGTATAAATTAAATATGGTTGGATTCTGTTATACAAAACAACGAAGGATTCTTTCACAACACGCAACCCTGACTTGGCTTGCATTACACGCAATCGCGACCTTCCTCGATAGCGTGTGTTGTACGCAATACCGGGTTTTAATAAACAATGTTATATTATTATAATATTGTCATGAAATAGCCTTTATGAATAGTATTAACTAAATTTTGAATTTTATAACATTATTATGGTATAAGAACAAAATAAATTTTTCGGGTAAAATAAGTATTTTTCAAAAAATGCAGTTTTGCCGCCTTTTGATGGCGTACCCACTTTAAATCTAGTTTTTTACATGTTTATAAGTTCAATTTGAAAAAATAAAATTCTTCTTTTGAATCAAGAAATAAAAATTTACTTTGGATAAATTTTTCATATTATTCTGGTAACTTTCACATTTTAATGAATAGTAAAAACACGATATATTTTAATTAAAAACAACTTTTTTCATCGTAATATCTTATGTGGTTAAATTATAATATTTAATGGTTTTAAAGTATAAATAGAATATATTTTTACCATTTAATATAATGTATGTCATTAGCCTTGATTTTACCTTGAATTCGTAGGTTAAATCAATTCAATCTTTTGCAAAGTTTTAAACAAAAACCCGTTTTTATTCGACAACGGGATTAATTTTAATTTAATTTCTGAAACTTCTGTGTATTGAATTTTAAAAAATGGATTCCATATTTGGAATCAGTGGGTCCAAATTATGTTAATATGCTATTTTTTATTTTTGGGAATTATGAATAGTAACTACGGTAAATTTTATTTACCATAGTTAAAGGTAAATCGGGTAATTAAGGGTAAAAATAATATTTTAAAATTACCCTAACAAATGTAAAAATCCTATTGGATGACTAAAAGTCGACCCATATCACCTAAGGGTCGGATTAGATTCATTTAATTAAATTTTTTCAATGAAAATAATTTAATTATTATTAAAACCAAAGAATGTGACAACATGTCACTTTCTTAAATCTTATAAGTATAATAATTTTAATCTAGTGATAAACTTCATGAAACTTCGAAAATGAATAGTATCCAGAAATCTAATACAATTATCTACATCATAGGAATTTATTTAGAATTTTTAGGGATTAAATAATTATCATTTATTATGACACATAGATGATGCAGTAATTGTCTTATTAATGAAATATTGACATAATTGATGTTATAAATGCCCAAATAAATGTAATTTGAGACTTTTTATGACTTAAACTAATTTTATCGGTTATTATGACATGTTATTGTTGATTTCAGTAACTTGGTTCGAACCTATCATTCTGTTATGAATTTCATAAAAATCATATACCAAATAGTGTCAAAATTGACATAAAATAGTTTTTAAAACAAATATTATATTATTAATTGTTATTTTATTCCTAAAAATATAAGGTTCAGCAAAATGACTTAGATAAGATTATATATATTAATAATAAACAACTTGGGGTTCTTTTGTCTTTATATAGTAAGTTTATTAACCATATAGTGTAAGAAAACAAAATGACACGGTAAATGTTAAATTATTTAACTTAGAGTTAAATCTAATTGTTAAGGGAAAAATAATAACCTAAACTTGTCTAAATCCTATTGGATGAGAGGATTTAGACCCATCCCCACCTTAGCCTCGAAATAAATCAATGTGGATCTATTTAAAACCGAACTTGACATTATAATAAAATAATATTTTTAGTTATTCCAAAGGTGCCCCTCTCCTCCCTTATAAAAGTGCACCTCCTCCCTCTCTTCATCACACAACTTTGAGCCTTCAAGCTCAGCCAACCCCTGCCAAATTCTCTTCTCCACTTCCCTAGAAACATCCTAGAGGTTCTGGTCTTCCTCAAAGACCAATTTTAGTGACTTAAGAGGAGGTCTCAAAGAGGCGCTTCAAAGAAGAGGTAATTTCCATTACCGATTCTTTCACCTTTATTTCTTCTTCCACTTATTCTTCTTAGGTTGTTTCATTATGAAGTAATAACATCAGTATCACTCATATACTGATATGTTATTATAAGTATGAAACAATCCTATTTCACCATCTATCCATCCTACGGAAAACGAAATCACCGCGCGTGCGTACATACGGAATACCGTCTCCACGTCGTGGTGAAATCTATTTTCCACCACCACCTTACTTGGATGGGTACAATGGTGTAAATAATAACTATATATGATTATTATAAAGTTATATTGATACTGAAATAGTATACATACACTTCAACACAAGTTCACGAACATGAGAATGATATCATCACTCGTGCGTACGTACGGACTACCGTCTCCACGACGCGATGAGATTCATTCTCCAAGTTAACCATTTAAGAATGATTATAAAGTATATATAAGAAATAATAATGAAATATATGACATTATAAAGCTACTGGATTTATGTATATATGTATGTCATCTACTTACTTCCATTCAAGATAATAAGGAAAGGAAAACAGCGTTCATGTGTACGGACTACCGTCTCCATGAACGGTGTGTTTCATTTCATTTATCTATCTATTATATATATATATATACTGAATATATATGATATATAAATCATGTTTTATATTCTGGATGTAAGTAAATCATGATATAAGTAATAATAATGTCAAGAACAACAAGTCCAAACACCTACGATAAATGAAACGATTTTAACCAAAATGCTTCTTTAACATGGAATTTACAAAAGAACGGGTAATATAAAGTCATAAGTGAACCATATATGATATCATAACAATAAATATGATTCTGTAATAAGTAAATGACATTATTTAAATCATTATACAGGAGTTTCGGATACGTACAAAGCATATCGGACATAAAGTAAGGGAAAATATCACAATCTCATTTTTATCCGAGATTGTTTATACTTTGGCATTTACTGGGGTGTATTTTATCATCCACATCCATGTTTCCTCAATATGTAATATTAATACCCTTCTACAATAGTTTATATCCAATTTTACCCTTCGGTGAGTTTTTAGTAAAAGATATGAATGGAATCTTTTGTCGTTTTTCGTACGAGGTACTTTTTTGACTTTTCTGACAAAAGTATGAGAAGAATGTTTTATTAACTTATACGGCACAAACAGATTTTTACGGTTTTATAAATCCTTATTTTCATGAAGCTTCCTCCAAAAGATTTCATGATTATTTTCAAGAAAATCTCTTTCTTTTAAAATTTCATGACGTTTTGTGAAAAGAAATTGATTTTGAAGAAGAAAGGATATTTTCCTCAAGAATTCATTTCAAGTGTTTTATCAAAATTATTTTCCATCTAAGATAACATAGGGTTTTGTTTCTATCCCTATTATTACATTGATTTGGTTATGTTGTGATGGAATTATTTTTATGAATTCCATTACCGTATATGAATTGTTTTATGATGTCACGATGTTTAATATTCCAATTTTTATTACATGGGTTATGCTATGATGTATGGTTTAAGATTTTGTGGCACACATAAGAATCGTATCATTATGAGATGGGTGGGACCTATATCTCCCTCCAATTCATTGGGTAATGATTTTATATGTCAGGACATAGACATGGCTGGAATGGTAGGTTATACCGTTTCAGTGAAACAGGACTGAAACGAGGGTGAATCGGTTCAGAAAGGGACTTTGTCCACTAAGATAGTCTTGGCAATGAGTCTTGACTAACAAGAAATGATTCTCTATGATTATGTGTGTATGCCACAAATTTTAATGTTTTAAGTTATGATTATTGTGATTACATTTCACTGGCATGAGTTATTCCAGGTTATGAAATTATGATCTCTTTTACAGGTTAAGATTTCCAAAAGTTATGTGCTTATGTATATGATGTGATTGATATTTATTTTTTTTACCCTTACTGAGCATTTGAGCTCACCCTTTCATGTTTTCTTTTCCCCAGGATATAAGGAAAGGTTTTAGGTATAAAAAAAAGGAAGATCTTTATGGGAGATGTTGAAGATCTTTCACCAGGATTAGAAGATTATATTCCGAGTTTCCAAAGACACTAAACTATTACGATCCTTGTGTGTTTGTTTTTGTTATTTACTAAATATTCCGCAAAAGTAATGTAATGTCCATGTACGTCAGGCTTCGGTTCTCTACAGTTGGTATCATAGGAAAGGTTTAGTCAACCTTTGGAAACTAGGATGAGAAAACGTTAGTGAGATCCCTAGAGACATTTCTAAGGTATGTCTAGGGATGTCCCTAAGGATAAGTATACGTATAGGATATAGTCCTAGAACTATGGTAACGATATTAGATTAAACCAAAGATGTTAGATATTGAAGTTACTCCCCCTTTATTATGATTTTTGCCTCTCACACTATTCTTTTTGGGTTTTGGAAAATGGATGGAAACAAGATGATTCATGATAATGGAGGATATGATGGACAATGGAATGATATTCTTCATGAGAAACCAAATGAAATGGGATTTGGAAGTCCAAACATCATTATTATGCCGAATCAGCAATCTCATAATATGATCAATAAAGTAAAATTTGGTAAGTTTCCTGACTCGGCTAATAAGAGAAAGATGGAGTTTCATGATGATCATAGAGGAAAGAAAGTTCAATTTCTCCTATGTAAATCATGTGGGAAGAGGAATCAAGGAGAATGTTTCAAAGGAACTGGAAGATGCTTTGGGTGTGGAAGAGAAGGACACAAAGCCAGTAAGTGCAAAGGAAAAGGTTCTGTTAACACTAGGGATGAGGATAATGGTATTGCTATGACATCAACAATGGTTAAATGTTTTAAATGTGGAATGTACGGGCATTATGCAAACCAATTCCCTAAGGGAAAGTCTCATGAAGAGAATCAGTATGGTCGTATGGGTAGTATTTATGTGGATGATGATGAAGAGACTACAAATGATATGTGAGATGAAATAATTGTTGAAGCTCGGTCAATGGTTTAAGAAGGTAGTGGAATGATTACATGTTTATCAAGTGTAATGTTGTACTATAGAATAAAAAGACATCTAAGGATTGTTACACTGTTGTCTTTCCTTATGTTTTGAAATTTTATGATGAATGGTATGAGTAACAATGAAAGGTTATTCAGATATTTTTTGGAAAGTGGATGATATGCGCATAATGAAGAGATAAAGAGAAAATGAAATGTTTGACAGTATTCATGAGCTCATGATTGATATAAGGACTAAGTGATATCATGGTTTGATTATAAAGAATTTTGAGGATTTTGGTTTGTGGAAAGTGTTAACTTTTAACTGCATTCATGTTTTCACTAAGGTTCAATGGAATACATGATTAAGGACTTCGAATGATTGGAATGTGACCAACAATATAGGAATGCATTATTACGATATATGGGGATCAACGATGGTATTAAATCTCTGGTAATCGTTTTCACTATGTTATGAGAGTGGACCGAAGTATTTTAGATAAGCCTAAAGATTGGAATGGATTATGTTGGACATAAGTTAGTATTGTTTAAGGATAGAACTTTTTTTTTGATATTATTGATGGGATGTTATAGTAATGTAGTTTTATAAAAAGGACAACCTGCAGGACGGGCGGCAGCCCATCGCGTCGGACAAGGCTGTGGGAATCAAACCCACAACCGAAGTGTGACTGGCCTTTATCGCCTACCACTGGCCTACAAGAAGTCCATGGTTAGTAGAAACTAGTTTTATTTTAAGGTATGATACATGAAGTATAAGTTCAACCTCACAAAAGACGGACTTATGAATATTTGATAACTATTGCTAACCTTTTGTTTAAAACAGATGGAATGACCCATCATTCTATCACATGATCTTTTAACACTTCATTTCTTTAAGAGATGAAGTGGAAACTGTTCAAAGCAGGAACAACAGTGATATTGTACCAAAATCAAGTAAGTATTTCTTCTAATTCAAAAATTTCAACTTTAGGGAAATGATATTGAAAACCAAAAATGTTGTCCTAGTGATCTTATATCCGATGAATCAGATGGTACCCTAGGTCATCACAAATTTATGGATTTGTGATTGTTGGATTTTTCATAGCCATGTCCTCTACCACTCTCCATCAGAACATGATGGTTATATTTCTCTTCCATGTCCATATTTTCACCTATGTTCTCCTATGTGGATACCCAGTGATTAGTTAACTTGGGTAACCATTACGTTTTATACTTTAGTTTTTAAAGATAAGTTTTGGTATTCCTTTTTAGGATGTGGGTTTCTATCAAAGAAACTTTCAAATAGTAAACCATTTATAACCCCAACAAATTTCAAGGGAAAAATTCATTTTAAGGGGGGTAGAATGTAACACCACGAGATTTTATGAAAAATATTATTTTAATTTCATTAATGTCTTGTGTTGTATTCTACACCAAGATTACCTTGCGCTATACGCAACACCGTATTAGCTTGCAGTATACGCAACACTATTCTTGAACCGTGTTACACACAATTTTGATAATAGTTACTCTACGCAACATTGAGTATATATATATATATATACATATTCAATGTATAAATGAAATATGGTTGGATTCTATTATACGAAACAACGAAGGATTCTTTCACAACACGCAACCCTGACTTGGCTTGCATTACACGCAATCGCAACCTTCCTCGATAGCGTGTGTTGTACGCAATACCGGGTTTTAATAAACAATGTTATATTATTATAATATTGTCATGAACTAGCCGTTATGAATATTATTAACTAAATTTTGAATTTTATAACATTATTATGGTATAAGAACAAAATAAATTTTTTGGGTAAAATAAGTATTTTTCAAAAAATGCAGTTTTGCCGCCTTTTGATGGCGCACCCACTTTAAATCTAGTTTTTGACATGTTTATAGGTTCAATTTGACAAAATAAAATTCTTCTTTGGAATCAAGAAATAAAAATTTACTTTGGATAAATTTTTCATATTATTCTGGTAACTTTCACATTTTAATGAATAGTAAAAACACGCTATATTTTAATTAAAAACAACTTTTTTCATCGTAATATCTTATGTGGTTAAATTATAATATTGAATGGTTTTAAAGTATAAATAGAATATATTTTTACCATTTAATATAATGTATGTCATTATCCTTGATTTTACCTTGAATTCGTAGGTTAAATCAATTCAATCTTTTGCAATGTTTTAAACAAAAACCCGTTTTTATTCGACAACGGGATTAATTTTAATTTAATTTCTGCAACTTCTGTGTATTGAATTTTAAAAAATGGATTCCATATTTGGAATCAGTGGGTCCAAATTATGTTAATAGGCTACTTTTTATTTTTGGGAATTATGAATAGTAACTACGGTAAATTTTATTTACCATAGTTAAAGGTAAATCGGGTAATTAAGGGTAAATATAATATTTTAAAATTACCCTAAAAAATGTCAAAATCCTATTGGATGACTAAAATTAGACTCATATCACCTAAGGGTCGTATTAGATTCATTTAATTAAATTTTTTCAATGAAAATAATTTAATTATTATTAAAACCAAAGAATGTGACAACATGTCACTTTCTTAAATCTTATAAGTATAATAATTTTAGTCTAGTGATAAACTTCATGAAACTTCGAACATTAATAGTATCCAGAAATTTAATACAATTATATACATCATAGGAATTTATTTAGAATTTTTAGGGATTAAATAATTATCATTTATTATGACACATAGATGATGCAGTAATTGTCTTATTAATGAAATATTGACATAATTGATGTTATAAATGACCAAATAAATGTAATTTGAGAGTTTTTATGACTTACACTAATTTTCGTGGTTAATATGACATGTTATTGTTGATTTAAGTAACTTGGTTCGAACTTATCCTTCTGTTATGAATTTCATAAAAATCATATACCAAATAGTGTCAAAATTGACATAAAATAGTTTTTAAAACAAATATTATATTATTAATTGTTATTTTATTCCTAAAAATCTAAGGTTCGTCCAAATGACTTAGATAAGATTATATATATTAATAATAAACAACTTGGGGTTCTTTTGTCTTGATATAGTAAGTTTATTAACCATATAGTGTAAGAAAACAAAATGACACGGTAAAAGTTAAATTATTTAACTTAGAGTTAAACCTAATTGATAAGGGAAAAATAATAACCTAAACTTGTCTAAATACTATTGGATGAGAGTATTTCGACCCATCCCCACCTTAGCCTCTAAATAAATCAATTTGGATCTATTTAAAACCGAACTTGACATTATAATAAAATAATATTTTTAGTTATTCCAAAGGTGCCCATCTCCTCCCTTATAAAAGGGAACCTCCTCCCTCTCTTACTCACACAACTTTGAGGCTTCAAGCTCGGCCAAAACCTGCCAAATTCTCTTATCCACTTCCCTAGAAACATCCTAGAGGTTCTGGTCTTCCTCAAAGACCAATTTTAGTGCCTTAAGAGGAGGTCTCAAAGAGGCGCTTCAAAGAAGAGGTAATTTCCGTTACCGATTCTTTCACCTTTATTTCTTCTTCCACTTATTCTTCTTAGGTTGTTTCATTATGAAGTAATAACATCAGTATCACTCATATACTGATATGTTATTATAAGTATGAAACAATCCTATTTCACCATCTATCCATCCTATGGAAAACGAAATCACCGCGCGTACGTACGTACGGAATATCGTCTCCACGCCGTGGTGAAATCTATTTTCCACCACCACCTTACTTGGATGGGTACAATGGTGTAAATAATAACTATATATTATTATTATAAAGTTATATTGATACTGAAATATTATACATACACTTCAACACAAGTTCACGAACATGAGAACGATATCATCGCTCGTGCGTACGTACGGACTACCGTCTCCATGACGCGATGAGATTCATTCTCCATGTTAACCATTTAAGAATGATTATAAAGTATATATAAGAAATAATAATGAAATATATGTAATTATAAAGCTACTGTATTTATGTATATATGTATGTCATCTACTTACTTCCATTCAAGATAATAAGGAAAGGAAAACAGCGTTCATGCGTACGGACTACCGTCTCCATGAACGGTGTGTTTCATTTCATTTATCTATCTATTATATATATATATATATATACTGAATATATATCATATATAAATCATGTTTTATATTCTGGAAGTAAGTAAATCATGATATAAGTAATAATAATGTCAATAACAACAAGTCCAAACACCTACGATAAATGAAACGATTTTACCCAAAATGCTTCTTTAACATGGAATTTACAAAAGAACGGGTAATATAAAGTCATAAGTGAACCATATATGATATCATAACAATGAATATGATTCTGCAATAAGTTAATGACATTATTTAAATCATTATACAGGAGGTTTGGATACGTACAAATCATATCGGACATAAGGTAAGGGAAAATATCACAATCTCATTTTTATCCGAGATTGTTTATACTTTGGAATTTACTGGGGTGTATTTTATCGTCCACATCCATGTTTCCTCAATATGTAATATTAATACCCTTCTACAATAGTTTATATCCAATTTTACCCTTCGGTTAGTTTTTAGTAAAAGATATGAAAGGAATCTTTTGTCATTTTTCGTACGAGGTACTTTTTTGACTTTTCTGACAAAAGTACGAGAAGAATGTTTTATTAACTTATACGGCACAAACGGATTTTTACGGTTTTATAAAGCCTTATTTTCATGAAGCTTCCTCTAAAATATTTCATGATTATTTTCAATAAAATATCTTTCTTTTAAAATTTCATGACGTTTTGTGAAAAGAAATTGATTTTGAAGAAGAAAGGATATTTTCCTCAAGAATTCATTTCAAGTGTTTTATCAAAATTATTTTCCATCTAAGATAACATAGGGTTCTGTTTCTATCCCTATTATTACATTGATTTGGTTATGTTGTGATGGAATTATTTTTATGAATTCCATTATCGTATATGAATTGTTTTATGACATCACGATGTTTAAGATTCCCATTTTTATTACATGGGTTATGCTATGATGTATGGTTTAAGATTTTGTGGCACACATAAGAATCGTATCATTATGAGATGGGTGGGACCTATATCTCCCTCCAATGCATTGGGTAATGATTTTATATCTCATGAGATAGAAATGGCTGTAATGGTAGGTTATACCGGTTCAGTTAAACAGGACTGAAACGAGGGTGACTCGGTTCAGAAAGGGAATTTGTCCACTAAGATAGTCTTGGCAATGAGTCTTGACTAACAAGAAATGATTCTCTATGATTATGTGTGTATTCCACAAAGTTTAATGTTTTAAGTTATGATTATTGTGATTACATTTCACTGCCATGAGTTATTCCAGGTTATGAAATTATGATCTCTTTTACAGGTTAAGATTTCCAAAAGTTATGTGCTTATGTATATGATGTGATTGATATTTCTTTTGTTTACCCTTACTGAGCATTTGAGCTCACCCTTTCATGTTTTCTTTTCCCCAGGATATAAGGAAAGGTTTTAGGTATAAAAAAAAGGAATATCTTTATGGGAGATGTTGAAGATCTTTCACCAGGATTAGAAGATTATATTCCGAGTTTCCAAAGTCACTAACCTATTACGATCCTTGTGTGTGTGTTTTTGTTATGTACTAAATATTCCGCAAAAGTAATGTAATGTCCATGTACATCAGGCTTCGGGTCTCTACAATGATTCTGCTAAGGATTGTAGAATTCACTAGGTTCACAAGTGATCTTGAGTACTACATATCATCCTTAGACCAACGGGTAGTCCCAGCAAACCATACGGGTGTTAGAGGATATGCTACGAGCATTTATCCTTGATTTTAGAGGTTTTTGGGAAAATAATATTCCTCCAGTTGAGTTTTTCTACAAAAAAACCTTTATAGAAAAAAATCATATGGCTCCATACAAGGATATCTATGGTAGATCATGATTTTCACCTCTATTCAAGATTTAGAGGGGTGAGGTAGCTCTACTGGTTATTCATCTTGTACAAGATACTTTGGAGAAATTCTTGCTAAGTCACAACCAAATGGATACAAATCAGTCAAGGTAGAAGTCGTATACTGATCATCATCATATACCTCTATAGTTCAAGGTGGTACATCTAGTCTTTTTGTGTGTATCACCTAGATTTGGTCAGAGATGAATCAAAATATGGGTCAAGTTATTACATTCATATTTTGGTCCTTTCGAGAGAGTGGAGTGAGTTAAGTCAATATTCTATTGGTTGTTGTTACCTTAGAGGTACTATGTCATGCATGATGTCTTCTATGTATCTCATCTTCGATAGTATCACTCTTACCCGTCTCATTTATTTGACCCCAATGATATTTAGCTGGAGGTGGATGATTCCTTCAATGAGCATCCAATATATATATCTGATCATAGAATGAAGGATATCTGAGGCAGGTCAGTTCCTCTAGTTTAGGTGTTATGTAAACACAGACTCATATAGGATGATACATGGGGGAGGGGAGGTAATATATGTGTTCCATGGCCAAAGATATTCTCATATGATATTCTGATACCCTCATTAGAGAAACATGAGGATGAGTTGTCTTAGGTAGTCAATGTTGTAATTTCCAAACTTTTCTTAAAATTACAGACCATTAATTTTTTCTTTATTTCCCTTAAAAGGCCCTAAATATGATGTGTAATCAAAACAAGTAGAGGTCAGATGTGTCTGGGGATTGTTCAGATCCCATAGCCCTATATTGGGAAGGAAATACTTAGTCATGTGATTAAGTAAAACCATGTATCCCAACCCACACAGTTTCTATAAAACTGTGTGACTGTAGATAGTGAGCACCTAGGGGCCACATGGTTATTCTGGAACCATGCGACTCGAGGGGAATGGATATGCGAGATTACCGAGGTTTTGGAAAATGAGTTTTCACATGGTTAGTTAAACCATGTGAATCACCATGTGATGTTACCCTTTAAAGTAAAAATGGTCACACTGTTGGTGCATGCTTTTCCAATCGTGCAGTCAAACTATGCACAATGGGTTTTCGGGTGAAATTACCATATCTCCATATTTTAATGATTTAAACTGCTTCTCCATTTCTCCATATATCATCCAATGGTTGAATCACCTCTCTCTCATGTTGAAACCCTCCTTTATCAAGTATCTTGGATTTAATACTACTCCCTTGTCTGATCACTGATTCGTTCACTTTCAGATCCATTAGAATGATAGATGTACAATCTAAAATCCTATCCAATCCATTTCAAGTTATGTATCCCATCTATTTTGATATTTGGGTAAAATCTCATTTTCCCCATTTTTAAGTCATTTGATGGTTTCGTCAATTTCTTACAACCTAGGACGAATAAAATGTTGAATCTAGATGATGTAAGATCTAAGAAGCCATGGTAGGTGGTCCATTTCATTTCCCATCATTTCCTCGATTTCCATAATTTTTTTCATTATGCTGCTTGCTGAGTCATTCTAGTGATTCCTCCAAAATACTAATTAAATTATTTGAAGTAATTTCTCATGTGTTTTATGATCCTATCTAGTGGTAAATCACCTTCTAGGTCAATAACCTTGAGTTTTTCAATCCAATTCGGTGTTCTTTAACTAGGTTTCTTAATTGTCTATTTTTCCTTGACTTATTGAGAATCCCAAATGGGTATTGGATTTATATTAAAATACCTTGAACAATGTATTTAATTGATAAGGTTGATGAACCAAGTGACTATCCTTTCCCCCGTGCCACTTATGGATGGTTGGACTTAAATATATTTTGCCACGTTTCTATTCCTATAACTTATGCCAAATGATTTAAATGGAATTTCCAAATAGCATTCCTTTAACACTGTACCTATTATACACAAAATGATTTAATTGAATGGAATTAATGTTTCATTATTTCACCTTATATCTAAGGGTGAAACAAGGGTTTACAATTTAATGACCCCTTAGGCAGACTCTCGTGCCTTAGTTACGTTTTTAATGCTTTGTAAACACACTAGGGGTGACATCAGTTATGCCTAAAACGGGATTGTCAAGTGTCATCTATTTATACCTTCAGATGAGTGATAATAATTCCCTAGGGGAGACACCCTGTATGGGATTTATGGAACGATTGGTTATACCATTTTATAAGTGAGACTCAAGCCCCTATGTGTGATACTAGGTATAGACTCAGAGTTCTGTTAGACTTTGACTATTTTCTCACCATGACAGATTAACACTTGGAACCACATACTTGGGTCACCTCAGATATACTAATTGGAATTGGACATATATCAAGCCCCTCAAGTGATACTTGGAAAGTCTCACAGGATTTTTAGGGATGCAATAAGGGTGTATGATCATACATTATTGCGGTTTTCAAATTAAAGAAAAGAAAAATGAATTATTTCAAAATGAGAATGTATCCCTTGGTATTAAAGACTTAGGGATGTGTCCTCTAAGACCAAGCACAATATTAGGGTGCCACCCTAATGAGATTTGTGTCTCAAAACCAACCTAATGCATGTATTTATTTATTTTTTATTTCATTTAAATCAAATATAGCACATTTTTTATTTTATATTGAATGAAATGGAAAGGCCTAGACATCATGGGTACCACCCTACTAAGATTTGTGTCTCACAACCAGCTCAAGAAACTTTGGTAAACAAGTAGACTTTATGATTTTAGGTACTGATAAATTTAATCATCCATCTTCCAATTCTTTATTTTTATTACTATGATAGAGTTAGGAGTGGAGGATTGAGCCTATACTCAAGATGCTAGTCATAGTAGTTTTCGGAATTTTTTATATTTTTTTAGTATGTTGTATATGATTCTATCACCTATCCCATCATAGTAATTTATGTATAGACACATTACCATGACATGATCATCATATTTTATCTTATGACTACTCAACATCTACTTACTATTTTTTCAGCTTTAATGATTACATATTTGGTTTACGCTATTGTGTATTGGTTATATTTGATTCTTCTATTTATCATTACTATATAATGTATAATTTCACTCTCATCAATGAGTTCATAGTCCCCCTATGGACTTAACCAAGGCCCTCGTTGCTAGTCAGCAACCTCTGCCATTCAGGGAGGCACAGTTGAGGTCTTGTGGCTAACCATCTCAAAGCACCAATGAGTGGAATCTAGGGTGGGATGCTATAGAGATAAACATAGGCTTATATTATGCTATTTTCTATCCTAAAGTTTTAAATAAAAAATAAACCTATGATATGATTATTTCAAAACATTTGTGTTTTATTCGACTAGCCACATCTCTTCTTTGGAAAAGAAAATTTTCTTAAGCATTAGGGGTTTTAAATGAGTTAATATTACGTATTCCTTATAGACTTTGAAAATATTATTACATAAGGAATTTTATAAGTTCCAATATCCTCTAGATATTATATATTAGCTTCACCTAGATGTTACTCTTACAATCATTCATAAAATACCTTCAAAATCAATATTTTATAAACAAATGTGAAATTAATATTTATATAAAAATCATCACAAGATATATTTTATTGAAAAAATTGAATTAAAAAAATAATTTAACATCATAAAAATATAATTACTAGATTTTATTTGAAAATTATCCCAAGATTATTTCCTTATACTCCCCAATAGGGGAACATCGAAATGGTTTCCATGTAAAATTAAAAACAGAAGCTAAAGTGAGTTAACTTTTAATATATACATTCCACCCAATTCTTATCATGTTTCTTTAAAGTTATCTATTACATTTTATATATTGGATACCTTTAGGACAATTATACTTCTTTCTGAAATGTTTCTAATAATTATCCAAGGATTTCTTAATATGATGGAAAATATTATAAGAAATAAATACCATGGTCACTATATCTTTGAAGCTAAATATAAATAAAATTTAATTGAATTTTGTATACCACAATATAGAGTTTAATTTTGTTATTTCCTATGATCTATTAATGGTGAGGATCATACGAAAAAACCATTGGACTCTTTCCTTCATGTTATATCCACAAGAAATAAATAATCACCCAAAAATGACCTCCTTACCACCTTCATGACATGAAAGTATCTCCGAATGAAAAGAAGGAAGGAGGAAGAGATCTTTAAAAGAGAGTGAGTGTTGGATACATCTTGCTTGAGGAGGGAAATACATAGGACTCATGGTCAGGACTCATTTATAGATCACTCAAAATGTTCCCAAGTTTTCATAGAATTTAATCATGCATTATGAAATTAAAGTGTAATGATTTAGTTTCCAATATATCCATATCATAAATTCATTCTCCCAAGTATTTCAATAAATCAATTATATCCAATAAGTTTGGTAGATTCAAACTTTATCATCATAACATATCACTGCCGAAATTTAATTGTAGTAGTTCCAAATGAATTGTACAATATGATTCATGAAACTATCATTCATCTATATTATATAATATTACTTTACAAATGATAATTTATATGATATCTATATATAATATAATATAATATACTCAAAGGAATAAAATAATCCTTTTTCTATATTTTTTTCATACTATATGACAAACCATATTTTACCATATAATATCACATGGATTTAGGGAAACTTTCCTTCAATATCCCACTTTCACTAAATCTAAATAGATTTTTGTTCCCCTTATATCATATCATGTAGGATAAATTTTGAAAGAAATATCTAGAAATCCATTTATATATGTTCCATTTTTTTTGGAAAATTTACCATCAACTTCATTAAAAATAACATCATATGAAATACCTTGTGAATAACCATCCAAAACACTTTTTGGATAAAATATAACACTTTTAGAGAAAATCTATGAGTTTTATAAAACTCAATACCCATTCATTCAACCAGAAAGTTTGACCCCATGAGAATTTATAAGTTCACAATAATCATGATTTCCTGAATTCGTAAATTTAATAAAATACCAATCTCTAGAAAAGCATCAATTCTACTCAAGTTACAAATAGATATATTGTTAACTGTATCATACACATGTACCTCCATACCAATGTCCCCACCAGATACAACGTATGTAAATATGAATAATCATATAATCCTTTTAAAAAATTGAGTTACCAAGGGATATAGAGTGTTTTATTCCCATATAGCCTCCCCATATGTTCTTGACTCTCTGGGTGTAGATAGGACAAGTCAATAAACACATCAAATGTCTTTCATATTAGTGGATGGGCACATATCATGCCTCTCACCAAAGTAGATAAGAAAAATATATTCACTGTCAAAGTATGGACATATATTTCCCCAGTCTATCTCAATCAAGGGTCCAAATTTCATAATCATCATATGAGTAGAAAAATATTATCTAAGTTAATCTTAAAATAACAACATAATCACTAACATACCCAACCAACCCTATTAATCCAAGCCTCAAGGCTTGCATAAGAAAGTTATCAAACTATAAATATTCTCATTAATGGTATCTCTCCAGCCTCATGTGTGGGGATTCCATATGAAAAAAATCACTCATAATATACCAAATACATAGTGTATGAAAATCCATGTCATATATAATTGTAATTTCATCCAACACATAACACCATTTTTATTCCCTATGAGAATATTTTTTATCTTAATACAAGAATCCTACTCACACTAACTATAACATTTTATTAAAACCAATAATAATCTATAAATAACATCATTAGGGATAACTCAAATTCATACTTTTAGAGTTTAATGATCATTTCACATCACAATATATATCTATATATATAATAATATTAAGTAAAATAATGATAATGTGGATATTTTCTTTAGTATAACACGATACATTTTAGATAATTAATCTCTATTAAAAATTTAACAAAACCATACCCAAGAACATATTTAATCATATCATATATGATAGTCTATCATATCAGCCTTATGTTTTGTACGTTATTCAAATTTTATAATATTCATTACATATCTATAAAATTCCATCCATATCTCACTGTGACCAAAAAATAAAACCATACCACAAAACACTATAGTAATTAATATCTATGAAGAAATAAAATTTGAATAATGGTAAGACGTGAAAATCATATTCCGAACATTGAAATTGTAGAATTGGTATTTATAATTCATAAATTCAAAACATATAATGTTATTATGTTTATAGAATCTATTTTATATTTAAAACTCCTCTAATTTCATCATTATCATCATTCTTGAATCACTTTCCATTAGAATTTTCCTTGAAATCTTCTAGTAACAAATGTAAATCTATACATTATATCGTTACAAAATAATTCTGAACATATTTAGGATAAAAACTAATATTAATATCATATTTTGATATATTTAATCCTTTTCTTTATTAAATTTAAACTTTTCAAAGTTTGAACATACTCCCACTACTATCTTAGAAACTGTATCAACTTTACATCATCTTTCTAATATGCACAAACTCCTTTTTATTTAAAAAATGATTCTTAATTTATTTAGTGGGAATATTAAAAAATAAATTCACCATTTCCATATCATATATGGTATTCTATATTTTTTATCATAATTCTAAAAAGAATAATTTATTCTATTAATAAATGTTATATAATTTTAATCATTCATGATAATGTGTATCAAAACAACTATCTCGTTTTAATGATAACAATAAATTTTTTCACAACATTTATCACATAACAAGTAAATGAGATGTAACGCCCCGACCCTAGTTACCCAGAGTCGATGCATTATTACATAACTTTGGCATGATCACAAGAAAGATCAAATCTCGAAAGATCGATTGGTTTAGTAGCCTTGGAAACACTAGATATATTCATAAGTTTTAAATTACATCATAAAATGAAAAACTACTACAACAACATAATGTCTCCACAGTCCACACTATTATCCCCTCATAATATCCTTGCAGGTCATTCATAACTTACTTCTTCACATCTTGGGAAAAATAAAACATAGAAAAGTGGTGATCTCAAATTCCCAGTAAGGATAACAATATAGCGTAACATTCAAAATAAGCATAAACATTTAAGGCAATGCATTACTAAAACAAAAGCCTTTTAAACTTGAACTTCAACAAAGTATGGAAAAAGTAAAATGAAATAATGCCATTTACTTGTTCACATGGATATTCTACTAATCGAATAATCACATGAAATATCAATAACAACTTTCATAATGATGGAATGCATAATGCTGAACTTTAGTTTCTTTGTCAAGGCCTCATCCCAAGACCTTGGGGCTAACTATAACCGGAACCCAACCCGGAGTGCCTCTAATAACCGGACACCAACCCGGAGTGCCTCTAATAACCGGACACCAACCCGGAGTTCCTCTAATAACCGGAGACCAAACCAGAGGGCTTACTTTTACCAGTCCCTAACTTGGAGGGCTTACTTTTACCAGTCCCCAACCTGGACGGCTTACTTTAACCAGTCCCCAACCTGGAACATACTTGTCCAGCACATTCTTATGAAGTAAAGGTTGAAATATAACATAAACATTCTTATTGGAACTAGCATAAGAAATTTCAATACTTTACTCATAAACCATGAATGCTATATAAATAGCACATCCACAGTCAAACATATCACAAAACTTCATTACAATATGGAAGTTTTATATCATAATAAATCAACTTCAAATAATCGTAAAATCCATCAAAGGGTGTTGACATAGATGAAATCAAAACACTTTTTAGAGAAATATCGCTTTATATTTTTGAAATAATTTAAGAGCCATATAATATAAAACATTTTATTTGAAAATATTCTTATAAGCTTGTAAGGAAAGCTTTGAAGATTTTATAACGGTGGAAAATAACCACACCCGCCGTATAAGTAAAAAAAACATTCTTACCTTAATTTTGTCGAAAAGGTTAAAAAGGACCTTGTTTTGAAAACGACGGAAAGATTCCTCTTATAAAAAGTCAAAAAAGGGTATAAATGACTTTAACCCGTATTCTTATAAATAATAAATATTTTTTGAAATACATTATTAAGAACCATGGATGTGGATGATAAAGAGATCCCAGTAGATTATTACGTATAAACAACCTCGGATAATGAAGAGATTGTGAAATAACCCTTAACAATTTGGTAACTTATGAAACATACAACCCATGAAAGAGGTATCATATAATGAATATGTAAATACACATAAATTAGAGTGTATTACACAAAGAATATAATTATGGGCAGTACATACACCACACAAAAGGTGATGGTGGCAATATGGCATGAATCTCACGGGAATAAGGAGTGAGATGAAAACCCCTTACCTTGTACTTTTCCTTGGTTGGGGTAGGTTAACCTCCTGTATAATGGTGAAATAATTGTTATTAAATTATAAAATAATCATATACATTAATATGATATCATATATGATCTTTTAATATTTATTTGATAATAATATCTTAGTATTATCATTGTTTCGGGTGTTAACTTACGTGTTTACTTTTATATGTTTCGTTACGTAAGACATGTCTGTAAAGGATAGGTTGTATATTATTCATATCCATAATGATATCAAGTCCTTAAACATAATTTTGAAATCATCAAATGATAATTATACTTGAATGGATACGATGGAAAATGAATCTTATCGCGTTCGTGGAGACGGTAGTCCGTACGTACGCACGAGCGACAATATCATTCTTTTGATATTAAAATAATATATAAATGGATGTTATATCATATATAAAGAATAATTAACATGTTATATTTATTATTCACATGAGTTACACATCATTATTATATCCATCCAAATAATAATATATTGAATAACAATTACACCACGACGTGGAGACGGTAAGCCGTACGTACGCACGTATGGTGACATGTTATTAAAAGGGTGGATAGAATAATGAATATGGTTGTACCATATTTATAATAACATCACAGTATATGTGAGATACTGGAGTTATTATTTTAGAATGGTAACAACAAAGGAAGAAGAAGTGGAAGAATAAATGAACTTGGAAAAAGGGTGGTGAAATCATTACCTCTTCTTCGGGTTCTTCCTTTTGATTTGATCAAAAGGGATCCTTAGGTTGGATTTCTGATCAAACTAAGGCCTCTAGGTTGTAGTGAGGGAAGTTGGGAGAGTATTTGGGAAGAGTCTGGACGAACCAAAAGGCTTTGAAGGTGTGAAGAAATGAGAAGGAGGAGTGCCCTTTTATAAGAGGGGTGAGGGGCACCTTTGGAAAAGCTAGAGATATTAGTTTATAATAAATTCATAATCGGTTTCCAATGGCTCCAAAGTTGACTATTCAAAGGTTAAGGTGGGGATGGGTCGAAAAAAACTCAACCAATAGAATTTAGACAGGTTTGGGTACTTATATTAACCTTATCTTTAAGTATTAACTCTAAGTTAATTAGTTTCACTTTTACAATGTCTATTTGTATGTTTATATAATATGGTTAATAAACTTACTATATACATCCAAGCGACCCCCAAGTGGTACATTAATGATGAACCTATCATGATATAAGTCTCTTGGCCGAACCTTAGATTTTTAGGAATTTAATATCAATTAATAATATAATATTTGTTTTAAGAACTCTTTTATGTCAATTTTGACACTATTCAATAGTTGATTTTTTTGAAACTCATAACAGATTTATTACTTCGAGAAAAGTAAATTAAATCAATCCTAATATATCATACTATACTATAAAATTAGTTTAATTCATTAAAAGTTTAATATTATATTTATTTGAGTATTTATAATATCAATTAATTTAATTTTTCACTATTTTAGTAATTACTGCATCATCATTGTGTCATAAATAAAATAAATTATTTAATGTCTAAAAATTATAAATAAAAAATAATTATGTAGGAAATATTTTTATATTTCTAATGAATATTTATAAACAAAAATCCAACATATATAACCCTATGTAATAATTGTTTTTCTAAAATATATATGCTTGTGTCATTTTTGTATTCATTTTAACTTAATTAAAATAAAGTGTCCCTATCACCTACAAGTGGCACCATGGGGTCCCCAAATCGACCCAAAGATGCCTATGGTCGAACATGTATCAACAAATAAGGCTAGGACACGTTTTAGGGTAATTTAGTATTATTATAATATTATTTTTTAACCCTTATTTACCAGATTTACCCTTAACCATGGTAAATAAAATATTTACCACAGTAATTATTCAAAATGTCTAAAAATAAAAGTTACCTATTTACACAATTTGGACATCATGATTCCAAATATGGAATCCATTTTTCTAAATTCAAAACACAGAAGTGGCAGAAATTAATTTAAAATTAATTCCCGCTATCAAAACAAAAAGTGTGTTTTTAAGAGATAATAACTATCAAAAGATTGACACTTGTTTATGTTCGGTTTAATTGTAAAATTATGTACAATGACCAAAATTATATTAAATGGTAAAAATATATTCTAAATATACTTTAAAACCACTCAAATTCATAATTTATCACTATTAATTATTTTGATAAAAAAAGTTGTTTTTAATTAAAATTTAGTAATTTTCACTATTCATCAAAATATGAAAGTTATCCGAAAAGTACCAAAATTTCACCTTAGGCTAAATTAGATATTCCAAATCCAAAAATGAAGTCCATTTTAAAATATAAAATATATATAATTTCAAAATATAGGTATTACTATTCATAACGCCTAGTTTGATTGGTTGTGGTGTGTGTTAAAACACAAGGTTGCGTATAACACACGCTGCTGTATTATTCAAAGAAAGCGTACCGTGGAAGCTTGGGATGTTTCATTTTAAATTTTTGGTGTCCCCATTTAGTCAAAAAGTTTAAAATATTGTATTTAAAAAGGGTTCACTATTAAAAGTTGATAAAAGTGCAATACTGAAAATGAATTTGTTCTTGCATTATGTCTAAGATACTCATAATATGGAAAAATTATAAAGATTATATAAAGTTTAAAATTTAGTTAGTACTATTAATAACCTTTTTTGAATGGATTTTTGGTAAGTCATGGTGCAATTGAACTCGGTGTTGCGTTTATTGCAAGTTATTGAATTATTTTGAAGAAATAACACATTATGAATTCTTGGGGTGTTACATTCTCCCCTCCTTCAATAAATTGTGTCCTCGCAATTTGAAATTGTTCTTCGAAAATAAAAGGTTGAAAGTAGAAAATATATTTGTGGGAAAACCCACATCGGAAATTGGGTTACTAAAATTTAATCTTAATATGAGGAAAATAGAAATCAAAGGGTCACCACCAAATTATGATCTCGATTAGGAGAACATTGGTGGAAATTAGAGACATATAATTGGAGGAAAAACGTAAATATTTATAGGTAGTGATTGAGGTCATCAATCACAAACAAGTGTAAAATTGAGGTCCTTAAATTCACTAATCTATGATGATTTGAAATACCATCGGTTCAACAAAACATAGGGTATTAGGATAACACATTTTTGACGTTTCAAAATATCTTAGTTGAAATCCCACATCGAAAAATGAATTAATGAGGCCTCTATTTAAAATAAAGAGTCGAAAGTATGAAGATTACCGAAAATAACACATAATAGGGTTCCATGTAGGAAAATATGGATATGGAAGAAAAATCTAACCATCAATTATCTGATAGAGAGTGGTAGAGAACATGGCTATGAAAAGGCCAACAATCCCAAAGCCACAAATTAGTGATGATTTAAGGTACCATCTAGGAAAACATTTTTGTTCTAAGTTGCTTTTATTAATGTTGAGGAATTTATTTATGAGATTGGCTAAGATCATAAGGAGATATACTTACTTTATAATTAGAGTTTTATCCATTAATAAATTTCTACCACAAACTCATCTTTCACTCTAAAAGATAATAGAATGTAAAAAATTTTATTTACACTATTCGTATAGGGTTCCAAAATAAACGAATTTATAATTCATCTACAAGATCTTTTAATAAAAACTACATTATTTAATCCAGGACATCTCGTGGGCCAGTGGTAGGTGATACACCCTTTTCGCCCTTCGGTTGCGGGTTCAAGTCTCGCAGCCTTGCCGGACGCGACGGGTTGCCGCCCGACCTCCGGGTTGTCCTTTTATGGAAATCCAAAATAATCCAAAATAGAACTATCCAAAATACTTCTGTTCAAACTCACAGTCCAACATTTATAAGGAAGGTAAACATAATATAGATCCTTTTTACCCTGTAATAGCATATGAATACCTTCATCATTTATTACCATATTCCTTATTGATTACATTCATGCTCCCTTATTCCATATAGAATGATGGATATACTTCATTAATCCAAAAATGTTTTAAACCCCAACAATGATGGAATATACAAATCATTAATCAGTTCCAAGGTAGTCAAGAATATCCAATATAATTTATCCAAAACAATCACATATTATTCCAAAATCACTACCTCAGTATCAGAACTATATTATGATTTATCATTCTCTCAACCATATATTTTCCAAAAATTTATCCTGCTATTGAGTCACTTTTCTTTGTTCCACACAATCTCAAGTCCTTAATGAAATAGTACTGCATTAAAATCCTTATATACTCCATAATTATTATAACAAGTACATTGTTGATACAACACTCAATTGACATAACAAACATAAGAACTCTAATCATTCGTCTTCATCTGTGGTAGTATCATAACTTGATTATTATCCAATAGCATCATTTGCAGCAGTCTGATGACTGGGACATAGGTTCGCATAGTGTCCAAACTCCTTGCAAATGAAGCATTGTACATTTGAAACCATTTTCTTACCCTTGCATTCACGTACTTTGTGCCCTTTTCCTCCACACTTATAACAAACTCTCATTCCTTTCAGGCAAGTTCCAGGGTGTTTCTTTCCACAGTTACCACATATGGGAAAATTCTTCTTTTCCCTCTTCCCTTTATCCATCTTTCTCTCTTCCATCCTTTTCTTCTCTTGCTTCCCTTCAAAGCCATAGGACTCTGTAAACTCTTTACTTATCTTATCAACACATTATATTATTTCTTCATATGATGATAATACATGGGAGACTATTTCTCTTATAAATTATAGCTTAAGACCATGAAAGATATGATCCTTCCTTCTCTTTGGATCATGTGCATTACTGGAGTTCTCATTCCTTCTACTGGGCGCCATTTCTAAACAATGGCATACACTAGATTAGTTTATGAATAACAATACCTAATCCCAAACTTGTAAAACACATAACATATATTAAATAGTTTATGGATATAATCCATAATCATAAAAATGTTTTCTTTGAGGAAGTATATACTCATAAATCCTTCATAATGATTTGTAAAGAAAATGAGAGTTATCCTAAGCATATCCCCCGGGAGTGTCGTAACCAAGAGTGCAGCAAGGCCCGTTGTCGTGCACCAGTTCCCATTCGAGTCTAACTCAAAGCGGTGTTTTTGGGTTTTACCCCTAGGTACATCTGTGCTAGAGCCGCCTCTACCTGCTCGTATCCAGACAGGGATGTATTGCTCGGAAAACTCACAAAATCTCTACAATACCAAAATTCTAGGAAGTTCTTCTATACTAATCCTCAAAATTCATCTTAAATCTATGTTCTCTAATCAGAGTTTATCTAAATATAGCTTCCAAGGTTTGTACTAAACTTCCTCTGATACCAACTGTAACGCCCTGACCCTAGTTACCCAGAGTCGGTGCATTATTACATAACATTGGAATGATCACAAGAAAGATCAAATCTCGAAAGACTGATTGGTTTAGTAGCCTTGGAAACACTAGATATATTCATAAGTTTTACATTACATCATAAAATGAAAAACTACTACAACAACATAATGTCTCCACATTCCACACTATTATCCCCTCATAATATCCTTGCAGGTCATTCATAACTTACTTCTTCACATCCTGGGAAAAATAAAACATAGAAAAGGGGTGAGCTCAAATGCCCAGTAAGGATAAAAATATAGCGTAACATTCAAAATAAGCATAAACATTTAAGGCAATGCATTACTAAAACAAAAGCCTTTTAAACTTGAACTTCAACATAGTATGGAAAAAGTAAAATGAAATAATGTCATTTACTTTTTCACATGGATATTCTACTAATCGAATAATCACATTAAATTTCAATAACCACTTTCATAATGATGGAATGCATAATGCTGAACTTTAATTTCTTTGTCAAGGCCTCATCCCAAGACCTTGGGGTTAACTGTAACCGGAACCCAACCCGGAGTGCCTCTAATAACCGGACACCAACCCGGAGTGCCTCTAATAACCGGACACCAACCCGGAGTTCCTCTAATAACCGGAGACCAAACCAGAGGGCTTACTTTTACCAGTCCCTAACCTGGAGGGCTTACTTTTACCAGTCCCCAACCTGGAGGGCTTACTTTAACCAGTCCCCAACCTGGAACATACTTGTCCAACACATTCTTATGAAGTAAAGGTTGAAATATAACATAAACATTATTTTTGGAACTAGCATACGAAATGTCAATAATTTACTCATAAACCATGAATCCTATATAAATAGCACATCCACAGTCAAACATATCACAAAACTTCATTACAATATGGAAGTTTTATATCATAATAAATCAACTTCAAATAATCGTAAAATCCATCAAAGGGTGTTGACATAGATGAAATCAAAACACTTTTTAGAGAAATATATCTTTATATTTTTGAAATCATTTAAGAGCCATATAAAATAAAACATTTTCTTTGAAAATATTCTTATAAGCTTGTAAGGAAAGATTTGAAGATTTTATAACAGCGGAAAATAACCACACCCGCCGTATAAGTAAAAAAAACATTATTACCTTAATTTTGTCGAAAAGGTTAAAAAGGACCTTGTTTTGAAAACGACGGAAAGATTCCTCTTATAAAAAGTCAAACAAGGGTATAAATTACTTTAACCCATATTCTTGTAAATAATAAAAATGTTTTTAAATACATTATTAAGAAACATGGATGTGGATGATAAAGAGATCTCAGTAGATTATTACGTATAAACAACCTCGGATAATGAAGAGATTGTGAAATAACCCTTACCAATTTGGGAACTTATGAAACATACAACCCACGAAAGAGGTATCATATAATGAATATGTAAATACACATAAATTAGAGTGTATTACACAAAGAATATAATTATGGGCAGTACATACACCACACAAAAGGTGATGGTGGCAATATGGCATGAATCTCACGGGAATAAGGAGTGAGATGAAAACCCCTTACCTTGTACTTTTACTTGATTGGGGTAGGTTAACCTCCTGTATAATAGTGAAATAATTGTTATTAAATTATACAAGAATCATATACATTAATATGATATCATATATGATCTTTTAATATTTATTTGATAATAATATCTTAGTATTATCATTGTTTCGGGTGTTAACTTACTTGTTTACTTTTATATGTTTTGTTACGTAAGACATGTTTGTAAAAGATAGGTTGTATATTATTCATATCCAGAATTATATCAAGTCCTTAAACATCATTTTTAAATCATCAAATGATAATTATACTTGAATGGATACGATGGAAAATGAATCTTATCGCGTTCGTGGAGACGGTAGTCCGTACGTACGCACGAGCGACAATATCATTCTTTTGATATTAAAATAATATATAAATGGATGTTATATCATATATACAGAATAATTAACATGTTATATTTATTATTTACATGAGTTAAACATCATTATTATACCCCTCCAAATAATAATATATTGAATAACAATTACACCACGACGTGGAGACGGTAAGCCGTACGTACGCACGTATGGTGACATGTTATTCAAAGGGTGGATAGAATACTGAATATGGCTGTACCATATTTATAATAACATCACAGTATATGTGAGATACAGGAGTTATTATTTTAGAATGGTAACAACAAAGGAAGAAGAAGTGGAAGAAGAAATGAACTTGGAAAAAGGGTGGTGAAATCATTACCTCTTCTTCGGGTTCTTCCTTTTGATTTGATCAAAAGGGCTCCTTAGGTTGGCTTTCTGATCAAAATAAGGCCTCTAGGTTGTATTGAGGGAAGTTGGGATAGTATTTGGGCAGAGTTTGGCCGAACCAAAAGGCTTTGAAGGTGTTAAGAAATGAGAAGGAGGAGTGCCCTTTTATAAGAGGGGTGAGGGGTACCTTTGGAAAATCTAGAGATATTAGTTTATAATAAATTCATAATCGGTTTCCAATGGCTCCAAAGTTGACTATTAAAAGGTTAAGGTGGGTATGGGTCGAAAAAAACTCAACAAATAGAATTTAGACAGGTTTGGGTACTTATATTAACCTTATATTTAAGTATTAACTCTAAGTTAATTAGTTTCACTTTTACAATGTCTCTTTGTATTTTTTAATAATATGGTTAATAAACTTACTATATACATCCAAGAGACCCCCAAGTGGTCCATTAATGATGAACCTATCATGATATAAGTCTCTTGGCCGAACCTTAGATTTTTAGGAATTTAATATCAATTAATAATATAATATTTGTTTTAAGAACTCTTTTATGTCAATTTTGACACTATTCAATAGTTGATTTGTTTGAAACTCATAACAGATTGATTACTTTCAAAAAAGTAAATTAAATCAATCCTAATATATCATACTATCCTAGAAAATTATTTTAATTCATTAAAAGTTTTATATTATATTTATTTGTGTATTTATATTATCAATTAATTTAATTTTTCACTATTTTAGTAATTACTGCATCATCATTGTGTCATAAATAAAATAACTTTTTTAATGTCTAAAAATCATAAATAAAACATCATTATGTAGGAAATCTTTTTATCTTTCTAATTAATATTTATAATCTAAAATCAAACATATATAACCCTATGTAATAATTGTTTTTCTAAAAGATATATGCTTGTTCCATTTTTGTATTCATTTTAATTTAATTAAAATAAAGTGTCCCTATCACCTACAAGTGGCACCATGGGGTCCCCAAATCGACCCAAAGATGCCTATGGTCGAACATGTATCAACCAATAAGGATAGGACACGTTTTAGGGTAATTTAGTATTATTATAATATTATTTTTTAACCCTTATTTACCGGATTTACCCTTAACCATGGTAAATAAAATATTTACCCCAGTAATTATTCAAAATGTCTAAAAATAAAAGTTACCTATTTACACAATTTGGACATCCTGATTCCAAATATGGAATCCATTTTTCTAAATTCAAAACATAGAAGTGGAAGAAATTAATTTAAAATTAATTCCCGCTGTCAAAACAAAAAACGTGTTTTTAAGAGATAATAACTATCAAAAGATTGACACTTGTTTATGTTCGGTTTAATTGTAAAATTATATCCAATGACCAACATTATATTAAATGGTAAAAATATATTCTAAATATACTTTAAAACCACTCAAATTCATAATTTATCACTATTAATTATTTTTATTAAAAAAGTTGTTTTTAATTAAATTTTAGTAATTTTCACTATTCATCAAAATATGAAAGTTATCCGAAAAGTACCAAAATCTCACCTTAGGCTAAATTCTATATTCCGAATCCAAAAATGAAGTCCATTTTAAAATATAAAATATATATAATTTCAAAATATAGGTATTACTATTCATAACGGCTAGTTTGATTGGTTGTGGTGTGTGTTAAAACTCAAGGTTGCGTACAACACACGCTACTGTATTATTCAAAGAAAGCGTACCGTGGAAGCTTGGGATGTTTCATTTTAAATTTTTGGTGTCCCCATTTAGTCAAAAAGTTTAAAATATTGTATTTAAAAAGGGTTCACTATTAAAAGTTGATAAAAGTGAAATACTGAAAATGAATTTTTTCTTGCATTATGTCTAAGATACTCATAATATGGAAAAATTATAAGGATTATATAAAGTTTAAAATTTAGTTAATACTATTCATAACCTTTTTTGAATGGATTTTTGGTAAGTCATGGTGCAATTGAACTCGGTGTTGCGTGTAGTGCAAGTTATTGAATTATTTTGAATAAATAACACATTATGAATTCTTGGGGTGTTACATGAGATGACAAAAACAAAATATTTATTATAATCTAATTGAGATCTATGTTTTACATTATATCCATCACCTTTATATAGAAACCCCTTTCTCTACGAATCGACTGAAAACATTAATCCCTCTTCTTTAACCATTATTCAATTAAGAACTCATGTATATTTTTATCTCTTATGAAATATATATTTGGTATAATATACCCTTTTAAATATATGATAAAAAATTATATAAAATCAATACATCATGTGAAATCACTAATGAGTTTTGTACAACTCATCATATACTTTGGATAGTTACTTCTCTAATGTATTGGTTTTCCGAAATGAATGTAATGCCCTTCATTCTTTTTATTTAGTTTAGTTGGCTTTGTAGGCTCTCTATGACTTCTATTATTATATTTATGGTTAAAATATTAACCCATTTCCTTCATAACTATCATCATAGAACTTGATTCTATACCTCACATGACTTGATCATAGATTCTTAACTAATTAAGGAGATCAAGAAAACTTTTTTTGAATCCATTCATGTTATAGTTTACTGTGAACTATTGGGACATTTTTTGGCAGTGGATGTATAATGAATTATTTATCCAAATCAAACCTAGAAGGTGATCCCAGTCACTATAAGTCATTAATGTACCCAATAATATTGATTACATGTGTTAAGATTAATGTTCTTCCCCCATCTTTCACTGAAAGAGAGACTTTCACACCTCATACTGTTAGGTCCACTAGGTCAAATACCCTAAGAGGGGGGTGAATCATGGTATGACAGATTAAAACTACTTTCACTTTGGATCTTGTTTCATCATTAAACAAAACAAACTTCTTTCTTTCTCCCATAGAACACTACGGGAAAAATGGGTATTTGCGACGGGGGTAGTTACCCGTCACAAATAAATGGACTTTTGCGACGGGATTGCTTTCCCCGTCGCAAATAGTTTTCCCGCGATGCGCGCCAAATCGCGGGAAAACTATTTGCGACGGGAAAATATTCCCGTCGCAAATAACCGGCGGCGGTAAAAGGTATTTGCGACGGGAATATTTTCCCGTCGCTAATAGTATGTTATTTGCGACGGGTCCCGTCGCAAATAACTATTTACATGTTGACCGTAATAAATGTGGGCTAAGGTATTTGCGACGGTACCCGTCGCAAATACTAGTTTTTGCGACGGGATACCCGTCGCAAATGAGCCCATCGCAACTAATCTAACCTATAAATACCCCCATCCGTTTTTTTCAAATCATTCTCATTCTCTATCTTCTCCTGCTCTCAAACTTTTGTTTCTAAAGTTGAGTTTTTTTTTTCAGTTTAATTTTTTTTTCGGAGCTGATATTAAAGTTTTGAATAACGATCAGAGCAGATCAATTTTCAAGGTATTTATGTTCATTTTAATTTAATATTTATTTTTAATTTTTTATTAGTTTCAATTATTCTTAATTAGTTGTAATTTAATTATGTTTATATTGTTTTCTTACTTAATAAATTTAAATTATTAGTATTGTTCATAGTTAATGGTAATTAGGAATAATTAGTAATAATTTTTAATAATTAAGAATAAATATTAATAATTAGTAATAAATACCAATAATTAGGAATAACAACATTATTACATTATTAGTATATTTTATTATTATTATTAAAATAATATAATTTTTTATATATATACAATTCTTTTTTCATCTGTGTGTTTACTGTCTTCACATGTATTATTTGTATGTGGAAATAGAAAACGCACAGATAAAAGGAGAATTGTATATAAATCAGAAAATTATATTATTTTAATATTAATAATAAAATATACTAATAATGTTATTATTTGTAATTATTGGTAATTATTCCTAATTATTGGTAATTATTCTTTTAATTACTAATAATTAGAAACAATTATCAATAATTATCAATAATTAAGAATATTTAGTAATAATTAGTAATAATTACCAATAATTAGTAATAATTAGTAATAATTACCAATAATTAGTAATAATTAGTAATAATTACCAATAAGTAGTAATAATTATGTATAATTTGGAATAATTACCAATAATTAACAATAATTAGTAATAATTAGTAATAATTACCAATAATTACCAATAATTAGTAATAATTAGTAATAATTACCAATAATTGCCAATAATTACCAATAATTAGGAATAATTAGGAATAATTAGGAATACTTAGGAGTAATTAGGAATAATTAGGAATAATTAGGAATAATTAGGAATAATTAGGAATAATTAGGAATAATTAAGAATAATTAGGAATAATTAGGAATAATTAGAAATAATTAGGAATAATTATCAATAATTATCAATAATTATCAATAATTAGTAATAATTAGGAATAATTAGGAATAATTAGGAACAATTATCAATAATTATCAACAATTAGGAATAATTAGGAATAATTATCAATAATTATCAATAATTAGTAATAATTAGTAATAATTAGTAATAATTAGTAATAATTAGGAATAATTAGGAACAATTATCAATAATTAAGAATAATTAGTAATAATTAGGAACAATTATCAATAATTATCAATAATTAAGAATAATTTGTAATAATTGCCAATAATTACCAATAATTACCAATAATTACCAATAATTACCAATAATTAGGAATAATTAGGAATAATTAGGAATAATTAGGAATAATTAGGAATAATTAGGAATAATTAGGAATAATTAGGAATAATTAGGAATAATTATTAATAATTAGTAATAATTAGTAATAATTAGTAATAATTATTTTTAATTATTTATAATTATTTATAATTATTTATAATTATTTATAATTAGAAATAATTACCAATAATTACCAATAATTACCAATAATTACCAATAATTACCAATAATTACCAATAATTACCAATAATTACCAATAATTACCAATAATTACCAATAATTACCAATAATTACCAATAATTACCAATAATTACCAATAATTACCAATAATTACCAATAATTAACAATAATTAACAATAATTAACAATAATTACCAATAATAACCAATAATTTGCAATAATTAGTAATAATTAGTAATAAATACCTAAAATTAGGGAAA